>JARHVA010003276.1:0-1200000 GCA_037957365.1 Torreya grandis | reverse complement strand
CTTGAGCATAGTTACCCTAGTCTTGGGGACATGGAGACGGGTTTTTGGATGGCAAAAAAATTGCCAGATATTGGGGACGACAGGGGGTGGCTATTAAAATAATATATAAAAATTAATATTTTAGACTTTATTCAATGAAAATTTTGGGTTTAAACTTTGTTTAATGTTTTCAGGGTATTTTCAAGATTAAGGTTCAATGTTTTTGTTTTAAAGTAAAATGGTCAGAAATTTAAAAAATTAAAAATTTAAAAAAAATTGGGACATCCCCGCCAAGTCCCTAAAATGTTGAGGTCATCACCAAAATATAAGGGACGCATCCCCTTGTAACACTGCTCTTAATAAAGATATATGGCTGTCTATCTTCCACTTTGATTGCTATCTAAGCAACAAATGTGTATACATATATTACAAAGTCGTGAAGGCAAAGATAATTGTTATGGAAGTCGAAACAGTGTAGCTTCCATGTGACTCTTTTCCTTCGGATGATTGCGTTGATTGGCATAAGAAGTAACGCTCAAAAAATTTGGTGCATGATGTTGCCCCCCAACCTTGCACTGGAAAATTTTCAAACTATGCGCTCCACACCTATTGGAATGGAGGTAGTAAGTTGTTGGCACCTGGGGGTACCACACTGTGTGAGTTGGTCTTAGCAGTGTGGCATGGAGGTGTGTAGGAACTTGTTGAAGCCACTGGTGGGCACTGCATAAGGTTTGGTGTAAGCATGGATGGCGCAATGTCTGTTTTGCACATATTGCACTATGCCACTATAGGAACGTGTGCAGCATCTGTTGGAGACAGATTGATGATCTTGAATATACCACGAACCTCTGGCAGTGGTTCTGAAGTACTGCAGACCTCTGAACAGATCCGCAATTACCGCAAGCTATGAGAATGGGCTTGGCGGTATCACTGGAACTATTGTTGGAAGATCCTTCTAGTTCAATGGGCTTGTGACCAAGTTTTTAACCCTTTTTTAAGTTGCCAGTGGTTATTTTTTCAACCATTCACATCTGATAGACATTTGTTGGAGGCCAATTTAGTGCTGATCAACACATGATCAACATCTGCCGAAATCTTGCTCAACTCATAATTGACACTTGCATAGCCACCAATTGGTATTTGCCTACCACGAGATTCAAAAATTCATGTGATATGAAAAGTTATGAGATATGGAAAGTCACGAGACAAGAAGCATAGAAATAATGATGAATCTTGAATCTATTGATCTAATGCCTATATTTATTGGAAATGAAGATGCTAAAAATTAGTGGAAGAAAAATAATATATTTAACATGCATGATGGGCCTTTATTTGGAAGGTTAGGCAAGACAATGACAGCTTAGCTTTAATTGAGCTTAAAAAATATTTAGATTGGGAAAAACTCGGATTTTATTAGGTTAATGATCTAAGACATTCTCGGATGTGAAGGAAAAGAAATTGAGTTGCCAAAATCTGAATTGAACGAACAAGGTGATGAGATCTTAAGACTCAAGAATCCAAATCAAGATTTTTGACACAACTTTGAAGGAAAGACGATTCAAAAGGAGTTTCAAGATGAGAAATTTTTACTCGTAAAAGAGAGCGAAATTACTTATTTGAAGAATCATAATGAAGGTATTACTCACACACGTCAAACAATTGAAGAAGGATAGCAAGTTGCAACAATATGCTTCCCCTTTTTTATTGCCTCTATCTTAATACTACATAAAAAATGAGGGACATCTGTTCCAAGATTGTTTCTGAAGAGCAACCTAAAGTTGCATCATATTGTCATCCTAATCATGAAAAATATTTGGTTTTGACAACCAGTTTATACACATCGACATTACTATACAAAGCTGCCAAAGTTTTGATTCTTTTTGAATAAACTTTTGTCTTAAAATATTACAAACAGTAGTGGAATCAAGATCAATCAAGTTTTAGTAAAAAATCATCCAAATTTGATACTCCTTAAGATTGATTTGGGATGGAGTCATCATGTTGATGAGTCGATATTCTAAGTATTTGTGATGTTCGTCTTGTCATGTATCTTCTTCTGCTTTAAAGAAGAATCAGTCTTTTTTGGACACTTCTATGATGGAAACATGGAAGGAAACATATTAACAAAAAGATTATTATCATCGATTTAAAGGTTTCAGTGACAGTCTAAGGCCTAAGCTTTTCATGAAAGGGGGACATAGAGTGAAACTAACTTCTACCTTATGTTATAACCTTATCTTAGAATAGAACTCTAGATGGTTATTGTTGTCAACCTAGAGCTGCACCTTGAATCGAAGACGTGCATGAAATGGCCAATCCTCTATCCGGTTGAAACAATGGGATCTTCTCACGAGGGTGGGTGCTTCAATGGTGAGAAGAACCTCCAGAGAAGGTTGGTTCCTGTAAGATGTATCAATGGATCTATACTCTGTGCTGCGAATCTACCATGGAAAAGGGAGAAAGAAACTTGAAAGGGAAATCCTACCTAATAACGGTGATACACCAAAACGTTGATCCACTCTACTTGGAACCCTGAACACTGAATCAAACAAGGGAAAAAGAAGACCTTTGATTTCAATTGATCACTATGCATAAGTATTTCATGAGAAGGTTCGATCCAATGACCAAAACATGAGGGAAAACGATGGAGAGAGGTCTGATACAAGACACTTTGCAGCCACCTAACATCCACTTACAGCTTCAGCAAAAGACATAAGAACACTGAACATGACTTGCATAATATGATAAGCTAGCAACTAGGTACGAATCAGAATTTGGGAAGGGAGAGAAATCTACCACATGCAAATTGCTGAATGAATATACACTATGCCAGCACTTGAATACTAAAAGTACAAACCTTCTATTGATTGAAGAGGTTACACAACTCACCAATGGTAGAGTCTGGTCTTGCCAAGAGAGGGATGAAAAAATCTAAGGCTGAAAAGCCATTAATATAAAAAATTACAAAAGCCAAGAGATTGGCGTTGAAAAATAGAAGAGAAAGATCAACTTAGATCAACTCAAGACCAACTTTGCCTTCCTATAAAATATATTTTCCCTTTGTCTTTGCATGAAGCTCCTTGGCATTAGAGGAAGTGGACGGCTGGGTTTATTGAAATACCCACCTCTCTTTGCATTGAAATCCACGCCCACCTCTAAATTTAGCTTTTTCATGCGCTGCTGAAACGTTTGAAAGTATGAGATGACAATAGCATGCATGAAATCCAATGCCAATGTCAATTTTAGAACTTTGACTTGATCCGTTGGAAGCCGAGTTGGAACGTTTGAAACACTGAGTTGACCTTGGAGATAAACTTGACTTCAACAACCAGTCAACTGAAGCCTTGATTGGTCAACCGTAATTAGCTTTTGCTTGCATGGACTTCCACGTTGACTCCGTCTTTTGTTTGTGCATGGGTTTCTCTCAGCCCAACTGTTCGTGATTTCTCTTGGCTAAATCTAGAATTCTTCTTCTTGACCTCTGTCTGTATTGGTCTTTCCACGGACTTTCCCTTCTTACTTATTCCTTCGGCCTAATGTTCATTCTCTTCGGGTCTTTATTATCTCGGACCTCTCTCTTTTGTTTTATTTCTTCGGATAATCCCTTGGGCTATTTGCTAAGTCATTTTCCCTTCGTGTTCATTCTTTTCAGACTTTGCTTTGGTCTCTCTCTGCCCTCGAAATTTCCTTTCTTTGATCAAACTTTCCGAAGGAATCCTTCGGACAATTTGTCCGAAGGATATCCATTTCTTTCGGACTTTTTGGCTTTCCTTTGGTTTTTTGCGGACATTTTGCTGGTTGACTTTTCTTTTTACACTCATTTCCTGCGGACTTTATTTCTTCGGAATTATGTTCTGTCCCTTGGTCTTGCCTTTGATTTTCCTTTGGTTCATCATATTTCCTTCGGCTTTTTTTTTTTTCCGGATATTCTGCTTTTGACAACTTTTCCGAAGGAATGCTTCGGACAAAAAGTCTGAAGGAATTCTTTCGGACTTTTTGTCCAAAAGATATCCCTTCCAAAATTTTCTTTGCTTTGTTTATATTTTAACTCTCGGGTTTTTCTTTGTCCCGAATTTCTTCGAACTTTTTGTCCGAAGGAATTCCTTTGGACAAAAAGTCCGAAGGTATTACTCCTTTGTCTTTATTTGGCCACTGACAGAATGCCCTTAAGGAAAAACGTAAAGGTCTTGCCACTAACCAAGTGCCCTCCGCAAGGGATTGTGTCCTTCCTCCGTGCCCTTCGGGAAAGTTGGAAAGGTCCTGTCACCGACCAAGTGCCCTCCGCAAGGGCTTTTGTCTATCTCCCTAGCTTTTCGGAAAAATTGTAGGACACCTGGGCTTTTTTGTAGGGCACCCGGGCTTTTTGTAGGGAACTCGGGTTTTTTGTAGGTGTTCTTATTCCTTCAGACTTTATGTTTTCCTGCTGACTTTTTTGGAGGCTGCGGACTATTTGTTTGCAAATTCTCCGAAGGAAGTATTCCTTCAGACAAAAAGTCCGAAGGAATTCGTTTGGACTTTTGTCTGAAGGATATCTTCCTTCCTTTTAATTTCCTTTGCTTTGTTGGCTTCTTTCTAACCTTGCCTAAGGCATTAGTGTATTGTATGTAGTAACCCTATAAGAATAACCATGTTTGCGCATCGTATGCAAAACAACCTCTGCCTTTTCAAACAGTCCAGATATGCAGTATGTCTCAACAAGTAGAACATATGTATCTTCAGTCGCAACCCAGGGCACCTGTAACATCCTCAAGTAGATCATCCCATGCTTTATATGAAGGCTGTAGATGGCTATTTAAGGACCCCCAAAAAAACTGATTTACAAGACAAACTGGTATCATAAGACCATCTTCCAAATAGTAAGGTTGACAATTTTTTGGCCTGTGGAAGAATTGTCAACAGTTACACATAACCTACATTATATTATATGTTATAACCTGTTATAAGATTATATGTTAAGAGGTAGATTGCACAGATGATTCCAATTGGGATAATACCCCTTGAATATTGTTCATACTCATCTAACATTGGTGTAGATGGTATGCCTCTCTCTATTATAATGAATAATTTCTATTGAATCCTTTATGGATTTCAAATAATAGACCACCTGGTCTATTACTAATAGAATTTATCAGGACATGGTTATCACCAACAAGGAAATTATCACAGAGATTATATTACTTGCAAAGACAGCACAAATTGCAACAGGTGTGACTGGATTACAAAGGTCCCATTAGTAGGACAATAATATTTGCAAGTATATAAAAAGTAATAAGACACGATCCCAAGCTTTGCCTAAAAAAGGATATTATTCAACTGTCACTTACAGTCACATAACCTATAAGGTGCTTGATGTTCCTTAACTATACCTTCATTTGTCAATTTTGAAGCAACCTTAACAAAGATTTGCCTAATGAACCTTCAGTAAGGCTGAAATATAATGTCTACAGCATTTATTATCCAATATTATTTTGCAACCATTCGAAGAAAGAAATATACAAAGACATACAGTAGAAACAAGATACAAATATATCTATCAGCATGCATGGATGTAATATGTTAGTTCGCATGAATAATATCCCGGATGGAAATTGATAGAAACATAGGCCAGATAGGATCCAACTTCCATGGGCCAGGTCCAGAGACAAAATAATTCCATGATGCTTTGTAAATTGGAGATTAAGAGTTCCTGTAGGCATGTACATATTTTACAATAGCTTACCGGGTTGACCACCTTGCCAACCAGAATTAATGAGGGAGCCTTTAGGCTTAGCTCTACATTTAACCAGTTTTCTAGATGGCATCCTGCAAAAGATTTGTACATATACATTTGTAAGTTAGCATGGAAAATCAATACACACTAGAATACAAGTTCTGTATAATTCAATACTGTTGTCACATGCTATTTTTCCAATAGGCACATATACAGTGAATTTTGTGACAATTGTCAATCAACTGTATCCCTTGTATTGACTGTGTCTTATTGTTCTGCTTTTATAATTAAGTGCCAGCATGCCTTTCCTCTCTGTTCTTTACTCGCTTTTTCATTTGTTTCAAAAACAAGTAAACGTTTGATTTATTATTTTTCTAAAAAACGAAATGTAGTGCCCAATGTTTTGTTTTTCATTTGCTGAAACACAGGTTGTGTTTTTTAAATGCAGCTCATCTGGGTGTGTTTGGGCTCCAAACTCAGCAGCAGTGCGTTTTTTCAAATGAATCCCAACTAGATTCATTAATCCCCCAAATGCAGTTGTCCTGCATTTTCCTTTATCTAGATTATTTATATCTCTACGCACAAGTATGCATATTATCTTATACCATGCAACATATATATAATATAATGCATATATAGAATTATATTATATTATAATATATTTATATATTTTTTCTGAAGGTACGTACCTAGGGTTAAGGGATCCTAGACCCAGAAAAATTGTTGACTGAGATGACAACTCCTAGTTGGTGTTAACTAACCATATTGGGTAAATTAAAAAAATGACATTAATATAAAAAATCAAATTTAATCATCTGCTTTTCCGCCTATAGGGAAGTCCCCCTTTTTAAGCTCCAAGCATATTACAATCACGAGAAAGATATAAAAAAGAAAGGCTAGTGTTTTTCACCATTTATCCATCACAATCTTTCTTATTTTGCTGTGTTGCAGGAAATGCCCTCCCCCCCACGTTCCCCCCCCCTGGAAACGTTTCCAGTACAGAAACGCTCTGGGTACGCCCCAGAAACATACCAGAAATGCCCGGGTACACCCTGAAAACATACAGTATATTTCCGTGATGTACCCGGGCATTTCCAGGGTGTTTCTGGGTGTTTCCAGCAGGAAAAAATAGTCGAAGTCAACAAAAATAAATAAATGTAAAACCAACTCGAACCAGACAATATATAAATAAAGTAAACATTCAAGTATAAGAAAAAATGTAAACTTATACTTTAAGTTATATTTTATTTATATACTTTCATGGTTTTTGAAAGTGGTTTCAGACCTCTAGGAGCTATAATGCAAATTCTAGGTTTTGGAGGATCCTATCATATTTCAGACTTAGTCAGATTCCAGGGTTTCAGGGTTTCAGACTTAGCCATATTTCAGGGTTTCAAGATTTCAAGGAGACATCATAGGAGCTATGAAGGCTACATGAAGGGACATAGGTATGATAGAATAGTATGAGAACATCTATCACAAAGTGCCACAAGTTGATCCCACCTGATTCCCTGTGCACCCCTTGAGGCATACACTATGGGAGATACAATGCATCGGTGAGCCCTGGCGAGAGAAAGCATCAGTAAATGATAAAGTTGAAAAATAGTGGGAGTGACATTCATGATTTTGAGGGAAATCTAGATGATTTATTCTAAATTTGAATGTACATTTCGTCTTTGAAGTAATGAATACTATATATTTTAAGTGTTTTATCTTTTATAGACAAATATTTTCATACTATGTATTTTCAAGTGTTTTACTAATAAATGAGTTATATATATTAATAATAAAATGTACGGATGTACCTATGATGTTTCCAAATCTAGTTAAAATGGCATTTATGTGTTTCCGAAACATACATGTACGCATACCAGTATCAATACCAAAACAACATAATTATTTTATCATTCTCCTCCGATCGATTCAAACATGAAAAAGCACCATGGAGTGTACATAAAGTTTTTTTTTAATCCATGCAAGTCTTGCCTCTTTTTACTTCTGAGTTTTACAGTTTTTAATGAAGAGCAAGCTCTTTTGCTTTGGCACAATCTTCTAATATTAGCTTTAATGCCACAGAGGGAAAATCATGTCTTACCCAACTTTTTCACCCCCATGATTGGCTGCTAGATTTTCCACTATATTTCTTGTCCTCTTGATATGTTGGTATGAGATCTCAAAATTCTTAGTTTGCATCTTAATTTTCTAAATGATATTGTTTATTTGCTAGTCACTGCATTGCCCCTTTTTGATTGCTTAAATAATTGTTGTCAACCTGGAGCTGCGCCCTGATTCGAGGACGTGCGCAAAACTGCCAGTCCTTTATCCGGCTGGAACAATGGGATCTTCTCACGAGGGTGGGTGCCTCAATAGTGAGAAGAACCTCCAGAGAAGGCTGGTCCCTGTATGATGTATCAATGAAGATTCCTACTCTACGCTGCTGACTACCGTGGAAAAGGGAGAAAGAAAACTTAAAGAGGAAATCCTACCTAAAAGGGGTGATACACCAAGATTTTGATCCACTCAATTTGGAACTTTGAACATTGAACAAACAAGGGAGAAGGAAGACCTTAGACTTCAAATTAATCACTTATGCATAAGTATTTCATGCAGAGGTTTGATCCAATAACTAAAACCTGAGGGAAAACGATGGAGAGAGGTCCGATACAAGACACTTTGCAACCGCCTAACATCCACTTACAATTTCAGCAGAAGATAATAAAGAACACTTTAACATGACCTGCACAAGGACCATATACCAACTAGGTATGAAACAAAATTTGGGAAGGGAGAGAACTCTACCACTTATGCAAATTGCTGAAGAAGTATACACTATGCCAATGCTTGAAATCTGAAAGTACAATCCTTCTTATTGATCGAAGAGGTTACACAACTCACCAATGGCAGAGTCTGGTCTAACCAAGAGAGATTGGATGATTTTTAATCAACGCTGAAAGCCATTATATAGAGAGAATTACAAAAAGCCAAAGATTGGCGTAGAACTTGAAGAGAAAGATTCACTTTTGTTAACTCCAAGCTTTACTTGGCCTTTCAATAAAATATATTTTCCCCTTTGTCCTTGCATGAAGCTTCTTCGCTTGATGAAGCGAACTTATCTTTGTTATGAACTGCCCACCTCCTTTTGCATGGAAATCTACGCAAATGTTAAATTTAGAAGTCCACGTGAGCTGCTTGATTGCCAAGTTGTAGCGTTTGAAAACTGAGTTAACCGTTATTTAAGCCGCGTTGAACGAAGAGATCATTCTCTTTCGCATGGAAAGCTTCTAGTGGATGTGGTGTTTAATCAATTAGTCAACTCTAAATCTGGAACAGTCAACTTGTCGTTCGAATTTGGAACACCTGCTGAAGCTGAGTTAGACTTTCAGATGCATGAGCTGGCTGGAGATGAACATGACTTTAATAATCAATTAACTGAAGCTTTGACTGATTGTTCGAAAATAGCTCCGATGTTCAAAAATAGCTCTGATGTTCAAAAATAGCTCCGATGTTTGCATGTATTTCGTTCTATTCTGGTCTGGTGTTCGTATCTATTTCTGGCGGGATTCTATATTCGGATGTATTTGTCTATAATTTTACCCGTTTGGCCTTTTCTTTCGGAATTCTGGCTTTATCTCTGTTCCAACGGTTACTTCCTGCGGTCAAAATTTGACGCCTGCGGGACGTCACCCTTAGTTTTCTTATTTCCTTCGGACTTCTCTACTTGGCAATTTTCTTCGGGTTTATTTCCGCAGAATTCTTTCGGCTTTATTTCCCGCGTCCCTTTTCAGACTTCTATCTCGCCTCTTTCCCGTGGCTTTCTTCCCTTCGCATCTTTCCCGCGGACCAAAAGTCTGCAAGAATTATCTTAGTCTTTGGCCTTCGGAATTCTTTCGGGTTTTTTGGTCGGTCTTTTCTCCGAATTCCTTCGGACTTTTTGTCCGAAGGAAATCCTTTGGACAAAAGTCCGAAAGAATTCCAATTGTTTTGTCTCTGCTCTTTAAAATGTCCTTGGTCTTCTCTGTATATATATTTTTGAATTCCTTCAAACAAAAAGTCCGAAGGATTCTTTCCGTTGCCTTTCCCTCCGAAATGTGCCCTTCGGCAACCGACCAAGTGTCCTCCGCCCGTCCAAGTGTCCTCCGCCGGTGCCCTTCGAAAAAATTGGAGGGCACCCGGGCTTTTTGCAAAGGTTTGTGAATTTGGTCTTCCTCCTGCCCGAAGGGTAGGTGCCCTTTGGGAATATTGAAAGTGACCCTTTCGAAGGGTACCCTGCCCTTCGAAACTTTTGAAAATGCCCCTTTTTCGAATTACTCTTTGGCTTGCCTTTTGTGCGGGACTTCCTTTGTCTCTGTAGTCTCTGAATTTCTTCGGACAAAAAGTCCGAAGGATATCTTCGCCTTTGTCTTTCTTCCCCCTAAGTGCTTTCCTGCCCTCCGCAAGGGCTGCTTGGCTTCTGAAATTGCCATTCGGAAAAGTTGTAAAGGCCCTTTTGTCGCCTAAGTGTCGGGAACTTGTAAATTTCCTTCAGACAGTCCGTAGAAATCCTGCCAAAGTCCGTAGAAATCCTGCAGAGTCCGTAGAAATGGCCTGCATAGTCCGTAGAAATGACCTATTTTGGTCAAGGAAAACCATGTATTCTTCCTTCCTTGGCTAAAGACGAGAACTTTCCAAATGGCAAGAGAAAATCTGATTTGTGGAAGATTCGTCAACAATAATCAATATTGAATCCCCCTCCACATGAAGTTTCTGCCATCTGTTATCCCTAGCAAGTCCTATTTCTTCTAAGAGAGAGATTGCTTTTGCTTTATTATTTGTATTCAGTCCCAATTGGAATGAAAACATCAACATAGGTTGTCCATCATCATCTCTAAATATCCCTCTTGCCCCTGCTAATCTTGGATTTCCTTTTGCAACTCTGTCAATGTTGAGCTCAACCCAATCTTTAGGAGGTTTCTCCCCCACAAATATACGATTTTTCAGCCTATTCCCACCAAACCCATTATCAGGTTTCTTAATCAACATCTGTCTTTATAGAATTTATTCATCTTGTTCAGATGGCTTATTTGATTTAGGCTTCCATGTATTGACCAATTCTGATAATGAAGCCTCTATCTTCCTCCTATTCTCCACATTGGATTTAAAATTTTTTCAGGTTTTTTTGTAACCTTAGATTCCAAATTATAATGGCTGGATTTATTTTCTAGATGTACTTTAAAATCCCATTTTGAAGCCTTCTTTGCAACACCGATATCCACTCCCTTATTGATACTGGGCCAGCCCATCCTACTTCCATTTTACCAAATCTCCTATGCAATCTCACAATACAAAAATAGTTGAACACCACCTTCTAAATTGCTCTTGCATAAAAGACATCTTGAAGGGCAATGAAACCCAATATGGGTGAGAGCATCATATGCTAGTGCCTTACATGAAATTGCTAACTATAGAATGTGATTTGCCTTTGGATGTCCATGCTTGAGACACATATTCTTGGATGGGAATTGCCTTCCTTATCCTTCATCTTTTTGAAGGAAATCTTCATATGCCTTTTTAACTGAAATATCTCTTGATTTGGCCTTGTTCCATTGTTAGCAGGATTGCGAATAGTAAGTCGCAAGCACTTTTTGTATATTTCTGCTTGCAACATGTGTATATTTTGTAACCAGTGATGTAAATGGATAAGACAAACAAAAGGTTGAACACTTCCTAGGACTGAATGGAAGAAAGGAAGATTCCATAAGCTGAAAACTCAGGTAGACTCTTATAAATAATGTATAGTTGCATGACATTTCAGTTTGGTTATTTTGATTTCTTTAGGAGTAGATAAAAGGAAGAAGAATACTCTGTAATTTGCCAATGATGTATCCCTAGGCAGTATACTTTGCTTGAATATAGATACATATATTCCTTATATTATTTTGCAAATTGATGTGTTTGATTCCATTATGAGCAAGTATATGAATCCATCGCATGTCTTTGTTTTCTGGATGTCACACTGTTTTGTGAATGAGTTGTATTAATACTTAAGTTTTGGTTGAGTTAAGATAGTGTGTGAATATGTATCTCCACACATTCTATTGTGCGATTTCGGGTAATCTCTAATAGACTACAACTTTAGCATGTCTTTACGAGGCTTTCCAGAAACCATTATTAACAATGGTTCCATTGCCGGGAACTGCAAGATGCTATGATGGTTACTTAGAGAGGTACCGAGAGATGGCTAGAGGAGAGGACACACAAATTTTTTGAGGAAGAAGTTGTTCTAGTAGGAATCCTTGCCTAAGAGATATTTATTGAGCATATATATGGTGATGTCTGTGAAATCTTATGGTGTGAACTTCTGGAGTTGCTAAGAGCATGGTTGTCAAGATTGGAACATTACTGTTTTTGGCCTCGCAATATGGAAAACTTTGAATGGGATGAAGGGAAAGTGGAGAAGCTACGAAAGTTGGATATAGAGTGGACAAGAGCAATTGACCATTGGGTAAAGACTACTGTTGACGGGCACGTATTTGTGTTTGCAGTTCAAGAATACATCTCTTTTGATAATGCTTGTGATTTGTTTGTGAGTGGCATAAGAGGCAAGTTTTTGGCAAGGTTACCTATGCTAGCAAAGATGTTGGTTGTCGAAAAGGCTATGGTGTTGTTTTCGACCGACATGGATTAGTTAAGTAAGGCGGCGTGGGGATGTGATCTGCAAAAAGGTAAATGAAGAGGAGATAAACTGTTGCGACTGAACAAAAAAATGAAGCCCACAAAAAGAAATCCAATAAATGAGCACAAGAAGATAAAAGAGGGTAGAAAAATAATTGGGCTTCAATAGGAGTTAAGCAAATACACAAGATGGGGAAAACAGAGTAGCACTAATGCAAAATGTTTGAAGAAAGCTGCAAGTAGGAATGTAAGAAGGAGATCGTAGAAACAGGGAGGTAGGAGACCTCCATGAGAAGTGAGCATGCTCGAGACTCAAATTGAGTCAAATGAGACTAGAGGAATCACAATAAGAGATTGAGAGATAGAGTCCATTTCATAATGGGAATGGGAAAGGGACCGAAATATCATAGATGACGAGGTAGGAGAGGAAATTGAGTAGTGTAGTAGGAGTTTCAGAAGGCAACTTGATCTTCCAAATGTTTTCATTGAATGGGAATAAAACCCCTTCGTTAACGATATGTATAGAGAAAGGTCCAGTCAAGAAACGAAAACACCTCATTCATCTTTAAGGAGCACATTCCCAATGCCATCGCAATTAGATCAAGTGATAGTAGCAAACAATCCATAATTTTTCAAAAAAAATAGTAGAAGACAATAAGTAGTGAGATGAAATTAGGGAAAGATTAGCTAGGAGTGTAGAATCCAGCTAAGAGACTACTGCAACCAAGATTTCCAAGTGGACAATACAAAGTGATAGTATCGCAAGTAGAAGCAATGTGGTAGCGACAACACCCAATCAGTTAGTGATCAATCCTCCTATTGCAGGAATCATGTCGTTTTTCGTAGGAGCCTTTGTTAGTCTACAACCATATGAGGAATCTATTGATAGAGGACAATACCTCTTAACTTGTGAAATGAAGTGGGGAGCCAAGGGTATCCAAGATGATGGCATCAAAAGGTGCGAACCTAAGTAGCCAATTAGATACATGTATGAGAATTAGATATGTGCATATGGGGATTTTTTTGGGGCCTGAATACATTTTTGGATACGGCTGTATATATATATATATATATAAAATTAAAAATATAGCCATATAAAAAAAATTGACCACATAACATGCAAAGAGGAAAAAAAAAGTTAAATAACCACAAAATGTACTCATAATTCAATTCCAAATATCATAATATTCACTGGTCGATCTTAGATTACTTTTATAACAAGTACATAGTGCAAATGTCACAATGTATGGACAAAAATAAAGACAAATCAGCATATTCCGTATTCAATATATTCATATTCGTCTTCCGCTGTGATGCCTTCATCGAGAGCATCATCATGTGGCTCATTAGAATCATAAATAGTAGCAGTGCCATTCCCACTAGCTCCACAATACCTCTTAACTTGTGAAATGAAGTGGGGAGCCAAGGGTGTCCAAGATGATGGCATCAAAAGGTGCAAACTTAATTAGCCAATACAAATACTGGTACGAGAATTATATACATGCATATGGGGGATTTTTTGGGGGCCTGGATATGTTTTTGGATACGACTGTACAAAAATATATATAAAAAATATAGCCTTATATCCATATAAACAAAATTGACCACATATTATGCATAGAGGAAAAAATATAAGTTAAATAATCACAAAACATACTCATAATTTAATGCCAAGTATCATAATATTCAATGGTTGAACTTAGATTAGTTTTATAACAAGTACATAGTGCAAATGTCACAATGTATGGACAAAAATAAAGACAAATCAACATATTCATTATTCACTATATTCATATTCGTCTTCGGTTGTGATGCCTTCATCGAGAACATCATCATGTGGTTCATTAGAACCACAAATGGTAGTAGTGCCACTCCCACTAGCTCCATTGTCTAGCTCTGTGTCGAGCAATGAAAGGTAGGCAATAGAGGCATCCAAGTCAGTAGTCTTTGGGTCCACATCCCAACACTTAGTTGCCCCGTATAATCGTTTTGTTTGTGTGAGAGAAGACGCAAGTTAGAATGCACAGCTCAAATCCTCCGCCTTTTTTGCTGCCAACTTGTTGCGTTTAATTGAGTGGATAAACTTGTAGGTACCCTTGTTTCACTTAGTTGAGGAGGGACTTGCAACCTATTGAGGTAAACTGCAAAGTCAATTAGAATTTATAAAAGTAAAAAGTTAAAACAAAATGTAGAAAAGAATGGTAGAGAGTTAAAAAAAATTAAAATCTTATAATATAATTTTTATTGTATGGCCGAAGGTGGGTGGATGCTTGCCCATGTAGGTACCACCAAAAGTGTGCTTCCTTCTTGTACTTGTCATGATTAGCGTTAAGGGAGTGACCCACAAAGGTTATGAAATGTGCAAATTCTTCCATAACTATGTCTTTTACTTCTGGATCGAGGAATAGTCTAGAGAATATTGCCTTATATCCCTCACTAACCTTAACATCCCTATATGGTGCGACCCTCATAGACAAATAAATGATCTCTATGCTATAGTATTTGGGCATCAAGGCAAAAGCAAGAAGATGCAATGGGCTGGTCATTTTGTTTCACCTTTCAATGAGATGTGACTGCACTTACTTGAAGAACCTCTTTGTAGGATCTTGCTCTTCGGCATTTATGATGGACCTAAGCTTCTCAGTTAGTGAGTCGATTCCATCATAAATCGCATCCAAACATGGATGATTCATATCCACAAATCTCTATAGACTCATGATGGGCTCAGTAAAACTGAGCAAATACTTCACACGTTTCCACCACACATCATCAAGAATCCACCCTTTCACCTTTGTGGCCCTCTCACTGTTTGCCTGCCTCCAACACTCGAAAGATTGTTGATAACCATGTTGCTCAATGCTTCACGCACCTTGACAAGTCATCTGAAGATAAGTGTGTGTGAGGCAAACCAAGTCTCAACAACCTAATACGAAATTAAAACAAATAAAATTAAAAAATTATGTTCAAAACTAAAAATACTACAAATTACAAACTTATAAAATTAAATTAAAAATATACATGATTCATGAACAATTAAATAAAATGTTACTTTCAACAAATGCAACTTTGAGAAGGCCTTGAAAACGCGCCTTGGCACATGTGATGGTTGCTTATGAACATTTGGATCCTTCTCACCTCCTCATAGATTTGTTTAATTCAGTCAATTTTGGTTCCTAATTTGTACAACATAAGGTTGAGGGAATGAATGACACAAGGTGTCCAAAATATATGCCTATATCTTGCCTCAACCAACATGCCCGTAGCTTTGAATTTTTTTGCGTTGTCTATTACAACTTGGACAACGTTTTGAGGTCCCATCGCCTCAGTGGACTCTATCAGGATGTCAGCAATGAATTGTGCATCCTTCACTCGTCTTTTACAATCAACAACTCTAAAAAATATTGCCCCTTTAGGACACACTGAGACCATATTAATCAATGGCCTGTTTGTCGTATCTTTCATCCATTGGAAATGGACACCTCTGTTTCAATCCACGAATCCCTGATGGGCTTCAATGCATCTTCAACATGTTTTCTTTCTTTTGTCAACAAGGTGGTGCACACTTTTCATAACCTGGGCCGATGAACCCTTTAGGGGCATCATTGATAGATCTCACCATATCCTGCCAGTATGGTGATCTAACAACATTAAATGGCAACCCACATGTATAAACGCAACATACAATGCTCTACTCCACTATGGCCCTAGATTCATATTGGAATGCTCTTTTCAATGGGCTTGCATCTCTTGTTCTCTTGCGACTAAGAGGTGAATCCTCTTCCCCTGTGGCCACGACGGGTGTAGAAAGAAATGGGTGTGATGGGAACACCACATTAACATGAGATGGAGTAGTAGGTTGGGATCCTTTCTTTCTCAAAGGATGCCTCGATTTTTGCCCAACAATGATATTTGCTGCTTCTTGCTCTTTGATGTATGCAAGGATTTTTGCCTATGGCAAGTTCTTTCCTAGATTTCCATTTATGCTTGGCCCACCACAAGCTTTGATTCTAGCACCAGGAATCACACACAAGTGGGATTTCATTCAACTATATGAGCTCTTGTATTTATAGTTATACTCTGAGTAAAGCCAAAAGAAACACCCTTCACTAGGCAGTTGTTCTCCACATCGTTACATACTTCCAAAGGGGTGCTCGCGGATCAGTTTTGAAGGCTATCCCTTGGCCCACCGAACTAGAACTTGCAACGTGAATCATTCTGGCAAATCCCTAAAGCCACTGGTAAAAAAATAATAATATTGCTATTAAAATTAAAAGCATTTGGCATTTGTTGAAAGAATGTTTAAAAGAATAACAAAAAAAAAATTAAAACTATTTGTAAACATTTAAAAACTTAAAAAAATAAACCAAAAAACTAAAAACCTACCTTAAATCAACAATTCTCTTCGTTGCAAGTTCCTTAAACTCCTTGGTGCCAAATGGGTAGAGGTGATAGTGTAGGATAAGCAAAAGGCAGGGAGTTTCAATCCTATGCAATTGAAAAAATAAAGATGAGAGAGCAAATGTGCAATGAGAGTTAAAAATGCAATGAAAGGTAAATGTGTCGTTTTCTTTTGATGAAATGAGTGTGAAAGCTGCTTTTGGGGTCGAGAATCTACTTTATTTTTTTTAATTGTCTTTTGAAGTCCGTGTTTGACTTTTTATGAAGTGAAATTGAAATAAATAAATAAAAAGACGCTTTTTCGAACGGATATGGGCAGGAATCACCCTGCCCCCTGTAGATACACCTAGATACAACCAGGGATGTATCTGGGTGTATTTGTTGGGGGCAAGGCGTATCCTGCCTGCATCCATATCAGATACGCATCGTATTTGTATTAGCCCAAGGGGGCATATCTGGTAACGTAGCTATGAACTCATAGGAGCTTCAACTAGATGAGCTTTGGAGTTCATCTATAAATGCGGGGGCACTAAATTAGACCTAGATGGGGTAAAGAGTAACTTGGCGCAGAGTTTAAAAGACATAAGTGCATACCCAGACTATTCAGAACTTGAAGGAAATAAAGCAAAAATTAGTAGAATCTGTGTTGGAGTACAATTAGAGGTTCTCAGATGTGATGAACAAAGTGGATTTTTGATTTAAGGATAAAGATAAGGTAGTGTGATTTGTGGAAGGGCTGCAAAACAAGATAAGCAATGTTGTAGGGAGACGCGTTCCTCAGCCCTTGAGATGCATCTTGGGTAATAGGACGCATCTCTGGTATTGGAGATGGGTATGAAGACATCTATCAGAGACTTTCAATGTCTCCTGACCGTTTCTTGTTACAAAAAAACTCCGTACCCTAAACATGTGAATTTTATTATAAGAAACATTAAACACACCACATTTTACCATCATCATTTGGATTTGAAGCATTTGTAGTAGAATTTGAAGAGTTTGTAGGTGCAGTTAGAGGAAACTAGTCACCATCGCCAGAATTAATTGGTTTTGGTCGAAAATCATAGTCAAAGTTGTCGGAAATAAGTTATGATTGAGTCTAGACTTCCATAAATTCTAGAGAGTAGTATATTGTATTTATTTTTGCCTTTTTGCAGTAAAATGTAAAGGTTAGAATTTAAAGTTAAATGCATTTTTAGTAGTGAAGTGTCATCACAACACTTGAATGACGATGTAGGCATTGTCATTCAAGTGTTGTGACGACACTTCAAGGGGTGCAGGGCATTGCCTTCCCCATAGTGTATTTAGGTTTAACAGCTTAGCTTTAGGTTTTTAATTCTTTTAGTAGTTTAGTTTTAGTTTTTAATATTTATAATTTATATTTATTATTTTATGTTTTTTATTTTCTGTAGTTTAGGTCTAACGTTAGGTTTTCAATTCCTTTTTACATCGTCGTTCAAGTGTCATGATGAGACTTCACGGGGTGCAGGGAATTGCCTTCCCCTTATTGTATTTAGGTTTAGCAACTTAGCTTTAGGTTTTTAAATTTTTTTAGTCGTTTAGTTTTCATTTTTAATAGTTATAATTTATATTTATTATTTTATGTTTTTTATTTTTTGTAGTATAGGTTTAACTTTAGGTTTTTAATTCTTTTTTAAAAGTTAGGTTTTTAATATTTATAATTTATTATTTTATGCTTTTTTATTTTATGTAATATAAAACATTTAATTTTAGTTTAGGTTTTTAAATTTTAACATTTTTTTAATATGAATTTTAAATTATAAGTACAATTTTTTTTTTAGTTAGAATATCAGGGGGAAGAAAAGAAGCACTATATCCGCTCTTGAAGTATTGCAATTGCGTTTTCAAAGGGAATGGTGGAACAACAGAGATCACTTGTAAACTTCATGGGAAGCCCTTTTAGGGCATTTACATGAGGGTGAAGGCTCATTTTTTTCGAACACCAGGAAAAGGGGTTGAACTTTGCCCAAATGAGGAAGCGCAGTATGAAGCGATCAAGGACAAGAAAGAGTTGAAGACAAAGTGACTGCTTTAAGCTCTTACATTTCAACCACATATCAAATTCATAATCATCTTGTCATAGCAACCACGAGAACAAAATCAGAGCTAAATGTGTCTTTTAAACATGCAACAAAGGATGTGGGGTCTTCTCATGAGAGAGCACATATTGAAAGCATATTCGATGTGCATGGTCGAGATGCAGTGGATGTGGTGATTGCACACTATTTGTATGCGAATGGAATACCATTCAATGTTACTTGCTCACCTTATTATGAGGAGATGGTTTGTGCGATTAGCAATGCGCTGATGGGTATAAACCCCTTGGATATGAGAAGCTTCGCATGACTCTTATTAACAAAGAAAAAACAAGGATAGAGCAGCAACAAACTACGCTAATCAATAGAGTGTGGTCTACAAAAGGATGCAACATTGTGATGGATGGTTGGACTGATACTAGAAACTATCATCTTCTGAACATTATGGTAACTTGCTTCAAAGGCCCTTATTTTTTGAAGGCAATTGATTATTTGAGACACGAGAAAAATGTAGAGATACTTTGAAACTAGCTATGTGATGCAATTGACGAGGTAGGGGCATCACATATTGTCCAAGTTGTTACAAATGCTGCCCTGGTTTGTAAAGCAACTAGCTTGTTGGTGCAAAAAAAATACAAACATGTATTTTGGACACTATGTTGTGTGCATGCATTGAATAATGCACTCAAAGACATTGGCCAGTTTCAGTGGATTTTTGAACTTATTGAAAAGGGCAAGAAAATACAAATGATCATATGCCATCATCACCACATGAAGGCTATTTATTGAATTTGCCAAAGTGGAACTTCTCAAATCTGCAATACACAGTTTGTTTCTTTCTTCATACTTCTTGATCGTCCATATGTTGTCAAAATTGCCTTATATTCCAATATAGTTAGTGATGCATGGGCAACTTGGAGACAATTTACATTAGAGACTGCAGTTGTGGTGAGGCAGATGGTCCTTGATGACCATTTTTGGGCTGATGTGAAATTTGTTTTTGACTTCATTCAGTCCATTTGTTTAAGAAAAAGGTACTATGTAAGAAAGAATAAGAAAAATCACAGACTCAAGGATACTTCTCTCTATCCTTTGATTAAGAAAAAGGTACATGGAAGATGGAACAAGCTTAACACACCTCTACATTATGTTGCTTATGCTTTGAAACCAAATTGGTATGATACAAGTCACCAAGAAGAGGGCTCCATATGAGGATAGAGAAGTGATGAAGGAATTTTGGGTTGTGGTGAGAATGGTTTATGGTCAAGGATAGGGGCCTTCTTCTATTTGTACTCAGTGGACAATTTTCTATAGTGGAGGCTCTATATGATATGCGTGTGAAGGAGGACCCAATAGAGTGGTGCTGAAACCATGGCAGTGAAGCCCCTGAATTGCAATCATTTGCAATGTGCTTACTCTCACAAATAGCTAGTTCATATCTTGTGAGAGGAATTGAAATACTTACGGTTTCATTCATTCATTGAAGAGGAACCAACTAGGGTCAAAGAAGGCAGAGAACCTAGTGTACATTCATAGCATACTCTGTCTTCTTTCTCGTGTAGACCCACAGTACAAGGAAGGACCTTCTGCAAAATGGAATCAAATTCCACATGATGGAGCAACAAACATATCCTTGGAGGATATGTGCTTGAGGCAAAGGCTCTTAATGGTTTGCCCCAGGTTATATTGCCTTCAAAGGAGCCACAACTTGAGAGTGATGTGTATCTAGAGAGCATCTTGGCGGAGGACCTAGAGGACATAATTGATGTCGCAGTTGACCCCATTGTATCGGATGAGATATGATTTGGGTTCACATTTGTGAACTTTGTTTTTAGCATGCCTATTTGTAAATATGTATTTGGCCGTCTACCCATACTGTCTTCTATTTTTCTAAAAAATGACATATTGGTACGGGGTACCCATACATGTCTCCACATACCTGTACCTGTGCCCATCTCCTAGAAACTATGAAAATAAGTTTAGCAATAGCGTAAACACAATTCCCAAACAAAGCAGGAGCTATCATAGTCGTAGTTCGAGTCAAACAAACTGAGGACTTCAGAGACGATTCATCAAAAAGTTCGAAAATGGACACCAAGGTAGATGCAATGTTGTAGAGTATGAATGAAATACTAGAAGGAAAGAAACAAAAGATGCTGATATGGTGTATAGAGTTTGGACAAGGACTCCACCGCAATGATTGTTCTCACATTTGGAAATAATTCTGTGAGATTTGTCACAGCTGGGATCACCCAATTGTGCGACCTCATAGTGTGAATTGCAACTTTTGTAATAAGAATTGTAGAGCACTATAAGATTTGAAGGATGACATCACGAGGAATGTATTTGCAGTAATTACACAACCTTTACAAAAAACTAATCCAGTATTGCAAGATATTGAGGTCCCTCAACAAGGAAGATGGGTGCTACCTTCTCCACAATATAAATCGAATATTTGCAGTAATTGCACAACAACCTTTGCAACAACCCAATCTGGTATTGCAAGATATTGAGATGCCTTAGCAAGGAGGATGGGGGCTACCTTCTCTACAATATCAACCAACATGGGTGCCACATTCTCCACAACATCAGCTAGGGTGGACTCCGTCTTCTCCATAATATCAGCCCAATTGGACACCTCAGTCTCCACAAAGGCAATATTAAGGATTCTAGGATCAACAACAAGGCATTGTAAAGGCAGGGATGATATCAAGGAGGTTATCAGGGTCGTAGACAAGTGACTAGGTAGGCGAGGTAGCCTATCACTTGTTTTTTGTGTGGAGAAATGTACCACATTGATCGCAATTTCCAAGTAAACCGCAATGAAAAATGTATTTTGTATATCAATAATACAAAGGATTGTCTTGCATTGGGAAAACAACCAAAGGAGCAAACAATGTGAAATATGAAAATGATCAGCACCCAACCAAAGGAACCTGCATATATACAGGTTGCCACAAGGATGTAACACAAAGAACAAGTGTTAAGACCTTTGGAGATCCCTTCAAACAAGCAGATCAGGTAGGTGCAAAAGGATAAGTATCCAAACCCTAGGAAGGAGAAGACACCGATGAATGAAGTAGTTGAGTTGTTGCGATCTATTAAAACCAAGGATGGACGCACTGCAATGTTGCAAGCATTAAAGCGCAAGTTTATGGCCAAATCATGTGTATTCTTCAACAAGGTGTGGTTATTGCTCTTATAGATTACAAACTCATAAATTTATTGTGAAATTAAGACATCACAAAACATTAGAAACTTGTTGCATAATCTATTCGATTGTGTTGCTAAGGGCTAGGTCAAGACAATAAAGATGGTATGGTATGTGAAAATCAAGAAACCATGGGATATGGATGCTAGGATTGACATTGAACTCGCAAGATATGAAGTGCTTAATGATGTTTTCAATCTTCGGAGCATAGTCAACATGATGCTTCGGTCTACTTGGAAAGCAATTGGTAAGCTTGCTTTGAGTTACAACCAAATAACATTGAGTTTTGCGGACTATGGTCGGGTTGAACCAATTCGAAGGTTGGAAGATGTAGAGATCGAGGTAGGAGACCTCAGTTTGTGAGAGACTTTGAAGTCATTGAAATGAAGATTGGCGAGACACATTACGTAGTATTGATTGGTAACAGGTGGGCTTATGATGGTTGTATGGTCTTTAATACCGTGGATAATCAAAAGTGGAAGCTCACCAGGATGATATGATTGTTATACAATGAACAAGGTGGAACACCGACCCTACATGATCCCAAGGAGCTGAACTCACCCTACACACGAATACCCAAGAGTTGGTATAAGTGGACAAGGAGTCTAGAAAGGGAGTTGAAAAGGAATCGATGTTTCCTCATTGTTCAGTATTTGTGCACAGTACACAAGGGTGTAATGGACCATAAGCTTCAAAGGCAACCCATACATATTCCTCAAGCTGCACAACAAGTCCAATACCCTGGGCACAAGTCACCTTAAGTGCGATCATCCACTAGATTGGAAATAGATAAGATCTACCAGTTAGTTGCAACTAACCAGGATTACATAGAGCTGCATAGTGAGAGCATAATACCATGGGCTTCCACATTTCCATTAGTGGAGATTTTGGTGTTGATAATGATGAGAATGGTGTACACAATGGACTGTCAAATTCCACAGTATTTTGGGACATAGGATTTGACAGGGTTTGTTAGAAGGCTTGAAGCTCACATCCCACAAATGGAAACAAGAGTAAGCGCATTGAGCCATTCATTAAAGGGAATCACAACAACATGGTGGGCTGTACATAGGACATATGAGTTGGACTAGAAAATAGATTGCAAATTTTATGTGAGCTATGTTTCACATAGCAACCCAACTATCAGACAAGTGGCCAAAGTTCCAAGAAGGGCAATGCCTAGAAGTGCATGTTCATTCTTGCATGGATATTAGGAAATCACAGCAATTAGATCCACGATATTGGGTACATTTATTTCAAGGTACGCTCTCATCGCTACCCAAGGCTTGGTATGTGCATCAAGAGTGAAGAAGGGAAACTACTACTTGGCTAGAGGTTCAACAAGATTTTATTCAGGCTTTGTGTTTGAAGATGAGAATCCAGTGGTGCAGGGGCTGAAAAAGATGCAGATATCCTTGTGCTATGGAGGATTGGATGTTGTGACTATTGCAAATAAGTAGGAATCCAAATCAGACACATACAAACTTCCATGAAAATACAGAGAAATGTCGCTACATATGGGAGGGCAAGGGATTTGTACTCAAGTCTTGCAATAGAATCTAGTATAGCGCAAACATCTCGACAACTACAGAGAGTGAAGAGGACATGGATCTCAAAGGAATGTTTGAAATTGAGAGAAGTGTCAGGTTGCCAAAGAAGGACGCATCCAAGGTAGAAGAAGAAAAGTCACGAACCCTGACAATTGAGGAGTGGCAAGGATAGAGGGATGTTGTGGATTCAATGAAAGTAGAGGGTATCAAGATCTATAGAGAACCACTGCGAAAAAGGTTTGAGAACATCAATACTGAAGAAGTATACCTAAGTTGGCACCCATGGGTGACTATTGTGTTGTCCCTGAAAAATGACTCCTCATTTTTCAAACAACATATGACTATTTTGGTCCTGCTTGGCCAAAATTGTCCCTTCCATTTCCAAAAATTTGTTCTGAACATTCAATTTCGTCATTTTCTCAACTTTTTGGTAAAAGGATTAGCAGGTTCAACCGGTTCGAAGGCTTCTACAGGCAAGTTCAATCAAAAGAACCAGTTTCCAATGCTTGGTCACCTTCAGATATGGGTCAGCATTTTGGTTCAATCAAAAGGGGTCTGTCGACAAGCATCAAAACAGAGATTGAACCATTGAACCTTGAACCTTTTCGGTTCAATGGGTTCAAAGGTTCAATGTCGTCATCAAGAGCTAAGCGCTTCGGCAGAGGTTCAAAGTTTGACCGTTTCAAGGTTTTGCGGCCCCGATCACTTAACAAGTCTCAAAAGCTTGAACCGTTGAACCTTGAACCATTTTGGTTCATCAGTTCGACGGGCTCAACATTCAATTGGTTCAACGGGTTCAACATTCAATCGATTCAACGCGCCGGGTTCAAAGGTTCAAAGGACGCCTCAGTTAAGAAAAGAAGCGCGCGCAAATGAAAGAGTCAGGTGGATGTTGCCAAGTGTCAATATCTGCAGTCTCTTCCCTTAGTTTTAATGTTTCGAGCAAAGACTATGATGGGCCCGGGGACAAGTGACTAAATGAAGCGGAACGCGCCAAGTGTCTGCATCCGTGCGACTAACAAATGTATTCGGACCGCGCCACGTGTCCCTTGCAGAGATCAGCGGAAGACGACAAGTGTCATCGTCCGAGAGAGCCCGACTAAGCCCCAAGCATTTCTATGGTTTTGCAAAGACCCGAGAAGGCGGATGCCGCCAAGTGTCAATAGCGGAAGCTGTCACGTGTCTCTAGTTAAAAGCAGCGGAAGGCGCCATGTGTCATAAAAGGGGGCACTCACAACGCAGAGGCACGCATGAAGCCAAGGAAAGGATTTCCTTCAGGCAATTGTCTGAAGGAAACAAAGGACCAACAGCCTGCCGGAGAAATCAAAGACCCGAAGGCCACTTGGAAGATCCCGAAGGGCAGACACCTTTGTGGAGGGACACTCGACGCACATGAAACGAACCTTTTTCAAGACCCCAAAGGGCAAGTTCCCTTCAGGAAAGGTCTGAGCCTCAAAGTGCAGCGGAAGCTGCCAAGTGTTACATGCCGAGACACGGTTTCAGACGAAGCTTCAAAGCGCGAAACTTGCCACGTGTCCCCACCCGCGTCACAGCAGAATGACATGACCGCGAACGTCAAATTCAGAGCGATTGGCTAGCTGTTAACCTTCAATCGAGGAAAGACCCACGAACGCCAAATTGGCTGCAATTCTCTGTTGATTTTTGCGGACTCAAAGGGTGAACTCGGATGTATCTAAAGAGCCTAAGGCCGAGACATAGAGAAAGAAGAGACAAAGGGGGAAACTCAGCAAGTGTTATTTCCAGTGGGTGAAGCAGTTCGCCGGGATAAATATTCGGGGCCTCCAAACATTGAAAGCGCTGTCTGTTTGTCCCTTTTGAGATAAATGCAGAATAGACAATTGCGCGGCTAGCCGGTGATGGAATGAGCGATTCAGGCTAAGGAGTGGACAAAGGAGATGAACCAACACATCATAGTAAAAGCAGCCGCCCTGTTCCAGCTTGACAAAATCAAGAATGCATCAAAGGCATTAATGCACCGAATGGATCACCCTATGGGAAAAGGCGCCAGGCCTCTCTCTGCCTCTATATAATGTAATCATTCGTATCATTGAAGAGGATTTTTTCATTTTTTACAAGAGCGAAACTCTGCGCATTTTGAATGAAGAAGAATGAGACTTTGAGCTCAGATTGTAATTTCATTTCATTTTATCTGAATGAGAAAGCAAGTTGTTTGCAGACTTTGTGCTGTTTTGGCTTGTGCTACTTTAGAAAATTGTTCTTATGTCTGTTTCCTAGAAGCATTCTTATTTATTTAATTTGACAAGCAGAATTAGTGAAGGTAAAAAGGGAGGTGTCCTGAAGCCAACTGTGAGAAGACTTTGCGCTTTCACAATTGTTTTCAGCGTGTGTTTTTCCTTTTCTTTCTGTGTTGAGGATCCTGGGACGACTTTGTGCCCCCATTATCCTTTGTGTTATACTCTTTGGGCAGTTGAGGTGGAAACTTTGTGTTCTGTTTCATCTTGTTGGTTACTACGCCCTTTGTCATCAGTTAATTTTACTACCTGAAAGAAACCCCTGTTGTTTCCTGCAAGAACACTTCTGAAAGAAGAGAAGTGCCTTCAGTGTTTTCACCAAGCTTTTCTCCTTTGTCTATGAGCATCATCTCTGAAAGAAGAGAGATGGATGGTTTATTCTGTCCCCATGTGTTATTTTCTGCTTATTTATATTATATATAGCTCCTACGTATCTATAGGGAACCTCCCCTTGATGAGAGGAGAGATTTGTCTCCGGTTGATGTAGTAAAGCTGCACACTTGGCCGACCAATCTTCTTGCTGTGGTTGATCAGACGTATTTTGTTGATCAGTACGCTGATTGACAAAATATTCACCCAACATATTGGACCCAACAACTGATATCAGAGGTCGTTCAATTGTTGTGAGATTATGAAAATGTGTTTCCCACAAAATTTAGTGAATAAAAGGAAGTAGAGCCATCTCTGGGGGAAATGCGCGTTGAGCTTAAGAAATGCACAAGGCCAATCAAGAAGTGATCATATCGGTTGAATACTAACATGAAGCTAAAAGTGACAACATAGATTGATCGCATGGTTCAAGCAGGTATCATCTACCCATTAGAGAAATCAAGTTGGTTAAGTCCGATGGTGGTTCAGCTAAAGAAGACTGGGAAAATTAGAGTATGTGGGCACTATTGGGCATTAAATGATGTGTGCATGAATGACCCTTTTCCAACTCCATTTACAAACAAAGTATGAGAAGTTATCACAAGTCATGAGGTCTAGTCCTTTATAGATGGTTTCAGTGAAATCCCCATCGCAAACGAGGATCAATCAAAAACAACTTTTGCAATTGAATGGAGTTCATTTGCTTACAAGGTGATGCTGTTTGGGTTGAAAAATGCACATGTTGTGTCCTCCAAAGCTTTGGTTACTACATTCAAAGACTTAATCTATGATTTTCTTAAGGTATTCTAGATGATTGGGCAGTTTTTTTGCTCTTCAAAGAACATTTATCAAAGCTGCGACCCATGTTGGAAAGATGTAGAGCTTTGCGAATCGCACTTGATCTAAAGAAGTGCTTGTTCTTTACACCATTTGGAGTGATGTTGGGCCATTTGGTTTGCAGCGATGGGATCTTGGTGGATCAAACCAAGATTGCAGTCATCATTGGGCTGAAACCGCCAATGAATCCTTTAGAGGTGTGATCTTTTCTGGGACACACAAGATATTACCGCAATTTCATTTGCGGGTATGCAAATATCATAGTACCAATGGAGACATTGCTGCATAAAGATGCTAAATTTGAATGGACCCTTGAATGTCAAAAGACATTTACCAATTTAAAGTAGGGGTTATTTACAACCCCAATTTTGGTTTTTTTGGATTGGAGGAAAACATTTTGTAAAGACCCCAAATGAGATCTCAAGCCAAAATAAGTAAAATAGCTGACTGCTGCCCACAAACTCAGCAAACCCAGCCCAAAAGATCTTTCCAAACCCTCACAAAAATGGCTCCACAAATGCTTAAATAAATAGTCAAATGAAAACTAAACTTATGTACCTTATTGTAGAATGAATTAGGAGTGAAGCTGCTGGAAATAGGTATAAAACTCTGCTAACTGAGGTGCTGGTACAGCAGATTTAAATCCTTGCAATCAGCCTTAAACCTTTGGATTTTCTTCTTCAAAATTAGGCCAACAATCCTCAATAATATCCACACTTTCCACGAACAATTCCATCTCAACAAGATCACTCTAAACCTTCACACAAATCGTCCATCTCCAAGGAAAAATTAGAAATAAATTCTGAAAGTTAAATCCTTGAAATTAGCTATCAATATGCCTTCAAAAACCCTGCAAATTAATTCTATCTCTGTGGAGAAATTATAGAAATAAATTTGAATATTTTCCAAGCATAATACTTCACCAAAAAGGTCCCCAACCTCACCAAATAATTCATCAAGCCAAGGAAAAATAAGGAATATTTTCCTGAATCTCAAACCCTTCACAACCCCTTTTACAATCCCAAAAAGTTCTCCAAATGGTTCACCACCCTAGATAAAATTGTGCAAATAATTTTATAATATTTTTTCAAGCATCAATCAGCCCAAACACATCAATTCATACCTCACAAGTGGTTCGCTCCACCTAAGAAAATTAGCATAAATTATTAGGAGAGTGTTTTAATCAACAAAAACCTCAAAAAATGTCGTTTTTCCAGCCCTTAGGTGAATCGCCAAAGGTGCAACCAGCCTTCTTTGATCTCTAACCAATCCACCAACCTTGGTGACCTCAAAACCCTTCTAGATAGCTCGATCTAGCCCTCCAAATCAAATCGCTACGGCTTCAAGCATTAGATAAAATATTAAATGACTCTTCCAAGGATTTAGCAAGATTTCCCTCAATAGGTGGTGTTGATAGACACCGTTTGTATAACTGTTAGTAGAATTTGAAGGGTAACATTCTTCAAGCATCTGCCTTTAACAACCAAGCTTGACATACTTGATTATCAAATCCAAATATCATATGCATATTCTCTTCAATTGAGCCCTTCTTAAATAACCTTCCCCAAGTGTAGCGCTCCACAAAAGAAAGAGAGGGTTAATCTTTAAAAGCAACTTAAGTCTTATAAGCTAAGACTCATAAATTCCCCCACTTAAGTGAAATAAACATAAAGTACCTTTTTCCAAAACATAACTTAAAATTAGGATAATAAAGTACCTTTCTTTTAAAACATCCTTTCACAAGTGGTGTATTGAGTTCCCTATTCTTCTTTCAACCTTAGTTATTGGAACCATCATGAACTAAGGGTCCTTCGAAGTCTTAGAGAAAATTTGGGGACATTACACATTCCATGTTCATGTGGTTGCTTTAGGAACTGTGATCGGTGTCGTGCTAACACAACCAAGGGAGGAAGAGTTGGACCACCCTGTTCACTTTTGTAAGTGGTAAGTTGTCAACCCCGAAGAACTACACCATGATGGAGAGAAACGCCTTGGCTATGGTGTTCAAATTGCAGAAATTATACCACTATCTTTGGGCAATTCCATTTGAATTTTTCATAGATCATCATGCATTGTGGTGTTTGGTGAACAAGCCATTGTTGGGTGGAAGGATTTCTAGGTGGTTGATGCTCTTCTAGGAATATTATTTCAAAATTAATGTCAAACCGGGAAGAGAAAATTTGGATCCGACCACCTAAGCAGAATTCAAATAGGAGAAGAACCATATGACTTGCAAGAGGATTCACTCGAGAAGATAGGAATATAAATCAAAGTTGGGATTGGGATTTGACAAGGCAGACACAAGAAGGGAAACGACTCAAAGGATGCAACAGGTTATTGGTACCACACTCAACGACATGGATGGATCAGATTTGTGATAGGAATCCATGAGATCTTACAATCAAATAAGTCTAGGAACGATGTGAAAAGGCAAGTAGAGACAGGAAATTGAAAAGGGAAAAAGCATAAGTAGATGGCTCAAGCATTGGTAGAGAAGGCAAAGGTAGAAAAAGAGAGAGTTGTGAAGGAAGGAGATAAAGCCAAAGCTGAAGAGGAGAAGCAGACGTTGTAAGAACACAACAAGAAGGCAAAAGAGGACAAGGAAGCTAAAGAACGAGCACACGTTGAGGAGGAGATGTAGCTCAAATTTGTGCATGAAGCAACAATGCAAAAGTAAATGACTAGTCTCAGCCAAGACACCAACATTACCAAGCAATAGTACCAAGGCAAGGGGCCTACAAATCAATAATCAGATACAAAGGTAGTTAGGCAAAGTGACTTGCACACACACCCAAAACATATAATTGCGAGATCCAGCTTAGGCAAATCAGGGTCCCATGAGGAGGGTACCAAGGGGGTGATGATACACTTGGGATGTGGTGGTTGGATGTGCAAGTCACCTCCGGAAGATGCACAACTTTTGTGATACCAACAATTCAACTGCGAGTTTCTCAGGTAGGACTAGCGCAACATCCAACACAACCGATACTGACAACTCTTCTAGAGCAAGTAGCGGTGGAGATCACACAATTGCCGCTACAAAAACACAAGGAAACACCTTGCTCAAAGATAACATTTCAAAGGCAAGGAAGATTATGGAGGAAAATTGTCTGCAACTGGTGACGTAGGTACTTGGTGGCGAGGGGGTGTTGGAACAACTCCAATTAACAACGTTGGTAACAAAGCTATTGCAAGAGTGGTGGTCTGCACAGAGTTTGGAGGAAATAAAGGCGCAAGCAAAGCCGCACAAGAGTAAAGGCCTAAACAGTATTTTTAATGATGGAAGAAAATAAGTTGGTGCTTGCTAACACAACAACACAATCAAAGCAAATCTCAGTACAACTCTTGGATTAGAAAGCATTGCGTCAAGAAATGATGATGGACAATCAAGAGAGTCTGAAAAAAACTGACACATTGTATGCTGTCATTGCGGAAGGGGAGGATGCGACTGAGAAGGAATATGCTTTAACGGAGTCTTTGCACTACAATGACAATGTGATGGATTGCATATGGACTTGTGTAATATCCCCAAATACAAAGGAGACCATAAACATGAATTGTATTAATGTAAATAAATTACCAATGGAATTGCCTAAACCAACAACAATTAAATTAACTAGAGCAACAACTAAATTAAATAAATTGTCCATATGGGAAGGAGCGCCACATTTAATACAAGGAATAGAAGTTATATTGATGCAAGTCATCCCATTTGATGAAAAGACACAACTTTGAAAAGGAGACACATCATTTGATGCAAACCTATGAAGGGTTTTTATAAGAAGAATTTGGCAAAGGAAAAAGATATTTAGATTTGACATTCATTCCCTTACCTGAAGTTTAGGTAGCAGCCTCTTCTTTTACAATTGAGGACGAAATCCCTCATTTATTAGATACAAGGACGAAACCCCTTGATATCAACCCCTCAAGGATGAAACCCTTTGAGAGTTCTCTATTAGAATATTTGTAACCAGAGTTCCGCATTGCACTTTTGATCATTGTACAACATTATTTGTTATATAAATCTATTATATTGTTAATAAGAACATAATTCTATATTCATTGAATATTATTATTTTGAACTTTAAAAAGGAATTCTGAGAAATCCAAATTAACGTATAATTTTCCGATTTGGGATATTACAATGGTATCAGAGCTTTTCATCCTGCTAGCCTGAGGGGTTCGATAAGCTTTATGCATTCAAATCATAAGGTCAACATAAACAATGTAAATGGTGCACAGTTTGACCGGTGGGCCCAAGGGCAAATTCAAGTATATACGTTGATGTCACAATTAGTTCAAAAAATGCAGTAGTTGAATAACTCACAACTCAGAATTCTAATGGTGAGGGAAGATCATATCAAGCACAATAGGGTTATACATTTAATAACAGTCGTGAAGGACTCCCATCAAGGACTTATGTACGCCCAACCATGCCCACATTCCTTCAACGAGAGGAACCAATACAGGAAGATGAGGCCGAGTTGATTTTCAATGATATTAATGCATGTCACAATAAATATTTGAATCTTGATCCTATGATAAGGGATGAATTGACATTCATAGATTTTTGCCATTTATATGGGAAATGTGTACTAGAGGAAGATGAATGGAAGCCAAATTCGGTCAAACAAGTCATCATGAAGCAGCTACCGAAGGAGCATAAAATTTGGTTGGTTGACAATGATTGAGGCAACAACCTTGAGTTGTAGGAGCAACTGGTGGAAGTAAACTTATTCACTATTGAAAAACATCCCAACAACATCACTCAAAGAATTCTCTGAACTCGAATTGGAGGCGATGGTTCTTGAACTTGAACAACCAAACAAATGTTGGAATCATCTTATGACAACCATAAATTCATCCTATCATCATAATGAAACTAGGTATGAATCTTTTATCAAAGACGAACCATTGCTTGGTCTCCATAATAGCACAAAAAAAAGTTGTCTTCATAGACAGTGGAGGCGAGTCATTAATGGAGATTGTAAGGGCAGATTTGGTGACAAATGAGCTTGAACAGGTCATTAGCAGCCCAAGAAATGATCAATTTGGAGCATGTAAAGGTCCCAAGATTCTTATGCACAGCCAAGAGCTCATTAATAATTACAACAATGGTTATAATGGCAGAAGGCTGTGGGATCCGGAAAAGAACAGTTGTAATAATCCCTTGCAAGAGAGAACTAATAATAATGCAATTAGTTCTACAAGGATGGGGAAAGAAACATCTAAGCTTGAAGCAGATTATAGTTTGTTGTGGAGTGTACTGTCGGGTTTAAAATTGCTTGAGGACAAGCACTCTAAAGAAGGGAGCTCTGTAATATCCCCAAATACAAAGGAGACCATAAACATGAATTGTATTAATGTAAATAAATCGCCAATGGAATTGCCTAAACCAACAACAATTAAATTAACTACAACTAAATAAAATGAATTGTCCATATGGGATGGAGCACCACATTTAATGCAAGGAGTAGAAGCTATATTAATGCAAGTCATCCCATTTGATGAAAAGACACATAACTTTGAAAAGGAGACACATCATTTGATGCAAAGCTATGAAGGGTATTTATAAGAACTTGGCAAAGGAAAATGATATATATTTAGATTTGACATTGATTCCCTTCCCTGAAGTTTAGGTAGCAACCTCTTCTTTTATAATTGAGGACAAAACCCCTCATTTATTAGATACAAGGACGAAACCCCTTGATGTCAACCCCTCAAGGACGAAACCCTTTGAGAGGTCTCTATTATAATATTTATAACTAGAATTCCACATTGCACTTTTGATCATTATACAACATTATTTGTTATATAAATTTATTATTTTGTTAATAAGAACATAATTCTGTATTTATTGAATATTATTATTTTGAACTTTAAAAAGGAATTATGAGAAATCCAAATTAATGTATAATATTCCGATTTGGGATATTACAACTTGGGAGTTAGAGATGCTGCATAGTATGTTTGCAGGGGTCCAAATGTATCGATTCGTCAAACGATTTGAGCAGATTAAGACTTACATGGATCAAAATATTACAATCCATACATCACCCATTCAAAACATAGCCGGAGTTGATGTGGGTGGGATCATGCAAAGCTTGGCTCAATTGCACACATTATTCACACTTGTGTGGGAGTCCCTAGTAGACTGGCACACATTCAAGGCAGACCTGTTAAACATTATGCCTTTGATAAAAGATTTGTTAGATGAGCCAGTATATGCTATATTGGTGGAGTTACTAAAAACATTGCATGCTTAACAAACTCCATAGATTCAACAAGTGCCAACACAACTTCCTCCACAAGGTTCCTTGACGCATTGAACACAATAAATCCAAACCACTCCATGAGCGTCTTCATTAACAAAGTAGAGTTTGGGCCAAGCGAGCCAATCGTTGCCTCCGCCACTGCCATCGTAGTAAGGATTCTACAATTTTGATCAATTTTGGGCCAAAGCAAGTTTTGGGGAAGTCTTTGCGAGCAAGGCCAGGAAGGTTGAAAACCCATAAAGGGTGGCCTCCTGTTATACCAATGTATTGAAAACCCGTAAAGGGCTCTAAGTTGGTATGCTGCTTACTTGGAAAACCCAAAAGGGCGGCTAAGCAATGCACATGAAGTGAAAAATGGTAAATGGCACTCAGTGCGAAATTGTGAACAAAGCTTCAAAACAGGGCAAAGGAGAAGGGTTTCACAAAGATCACTCAATGGTCAAGCAGGAGGAAGCCACGTGCATATTTGACATTTTCCTTTGTCTCGGGATGAGACAACTATTTAAGTTTGAGAAAGTGTTAGTAGGGGATTGTGAATGGTAACTCACAAGCACGTTTTGTGTAGTTCTTGCAACATGTGTATATTTTGTAATCAATCATATAAATGTATAGGACAAATGGAAGGTTGAACACTTCCTAGGACTGAACCAAAGAAAGGAAGAGTCAAGAAAAAGAGTTAGGTAGACTTTATAAATAATATATAGTTGTACAACATTTCGGGTTGGTTATTCTGATTTCTTTAGGAGTAGATAAAGGAAGAAAATTTATTTGTAGTTTGTTGTATGATGTATCCCTAGCCAATATACTTTGCTTGATTATGAATATATACAGTCCTTATGTTATTTCATAGATTGTTACGTGTTTGATTCCATTATAAGCAAGTATATGAATGCATTGCATGTCTATGGTTTCTGGATGTCACACTGTTTTGTGAATGAATTGTGTTAATAGTTAAGTTTTGGCTGAGTTAAGATAGTATGAGAATATGTATCTCCACATATTCTATCATGCGACTTAGGGAAATTTGTGACAAACTACAATTTTAACATGTTTTGATGAAGCTGTCCAAGGACTGCTACTAACACACATATAATCTGATCACTCCCTCTTACATTTGAATGGGAGTTATGCTACGAAATATTTACCACAATTATATATATATATATATATATCAAAATGATGGGGCCATTCCAAATGCTCCTATTTTTTCCTTAGAAATATATGAAATAGTTTTTAATCTTGTCATCTCAAGTCCTTTCTACACAGACCATTATATCAGCAAACTCCTCATTTTGAGCCAAAATAATTGACCTTGTCTAGGTATCATCCCAAAACAAAGCGTTGCTACCCTCTTTTACATTCCATCTCAAGTCCTCTTTAATTAAGGAGATACACTGATGAAAACATAGACTAGCTACCCAAAATTTGCTTGAATTCAACCTTCTCTATTGATTCTCATTGAATGAATAAAATATTTACATAAGTCTTTAAAAAAAGCTCAACTTGAAATTGGATTTGACATGCATAATTAAAAAAACTAAATAAATCAAAAGCTACCTAAATCATCTAAAGCTGACCCATGCAATTTTTAGTAACTTTCGTCTTCTAGTGATTTTTCAACAACTATTTTTAGAAGTTTTGCATGCAAGCTCGGTAGGGCCTAAAAAATTCCACATATCTTCTAAACACTAAAATTAACCTAATGGACGAATTTCAACTAAAGTTCACGTCCGAGTACAAAAAATACATTATTTCTAAAAATGGGAAACCCCCCCTCCCCCGAAAATACTAAAATGCATTTTCGGATCCTTAGATGGTCACATATGGCCTTAAAAAAGTTTTGAAAACATCCTTAACCAGATAGGACGGGTTATGGTTGAATTGAACTTTCTGAGAAGGTCATTTTGGCACAACGAGAGCTAAACTGGAGTTACAAATCAAAAGTCATGGTGTCCAGAAGTTCACTCTCCGCATCATTCCTTCCCAAAGAATTCCATATCTAAGAACCACATGGAAGAGGCTATAAAATAAATAGCCTTTCAGCTTCATAGCAGTTTCTATACTTCCTTTTAACCAACCTACTTCAAACCCTGTCCTTTTCTCTATATACCCTCCATGCCATAGCTGCTCCCAATCCTAAATTCATGGTTTTCATGAATCTCAAACCCAACCCCCCATTTTATTTGGTAGATTGAATTCATGACTTTCATGACTTCAGATTTTTTTCCCCCTTCTTGTTCCTTATTTATCTTCCTTCCTAAAGCTTCTGCGATTATAATGCATAGGTAGAAAGAGTGTGGATCTCCCTATGTTAAACCCTTTGATGTATGAAAATATCCAATCGGCAAGTTATAAACAAGGATTAAAAATATAGTTCGTATGCAGATTTCAACCCATGCCACCCAATTATGTACAAAGCCACTTTTTAAATGTTATTCTGATTAAAAACTCCCAACTTGGTCTACACTAAGCTTTGTTTATATCTACTTTTATCATTATTCCTATGTTCCTACTTTTGTGGAGTGGTTGAATAGTTTCACGAGCTAACAACATCCCATCTAATATGGGTCTTCCTGCCATGAAACCTCTTTATGAAGATTTAATGATCTAGTGTAATATTTTTTTCAATCTATTTGCCATTACTTTTGGTAGAACTTTATAAATTGTATTACACAAAGAGATTGGTCTAAAGGCATCAAAGAAATCCACATCCTCCTTTTTTGGGATTAAGGCTAGGAAAGTATTATTCCGTTCTTTCAAAACTGTTTTTTTTTTTCCAAATATTTTTCTATTGATTCCATTTCCCTGAAGTCCACTCTATGCCAAAATTTGTGGAAGTCTTGCTTGATATCTATCCGGACTTGGGGCTTTTTCTGCAGCTAGACCTCCCACTACTTTTCTTACTTGTTTTGGGATCATTTCTTGCATTAGGAATCTCTTGTGATAGAATTGTTAAAATATTTTCCAACATTTCATCCTGCTCCTCCCACATTTCTCTCAATTAATATGGTTCTGAAATATTTCTTAGCTTCTTTTTTGATATTCTTATTGTGTTTTGTAAAGCCCTTAACTGCTAGTGTGTATTGGGATATGTTGTCATGTCCCCTCTTTAGCTCGGTCTAGCAGAGACATGTGAGTCAGCTTATTATGGGGTCTTGTAGGCTGACAATGTTGGATAGAGACCCAATATGGTTATACAGTGTTGGGGACTTGGTGTTCCGGCAGTCGTTGATCAGTTTGGAGACGTTCCTTATTTTTAGGAGGAGTTCCTAAATTTATGGGGGTTATCCCTACTTTTTAGGAGGGTATGATTATACCCAGGGTTGGGTCTCCATGAGATTATTCCTTGAGTTCAGTTTCAGAGGAATAGGGTTTGTTTCCTAGTTTCTAGGAGCATCCCTAGATTTTAGGGATGAGATTTCCAGTGAATCCTTGATTTCCGACTTCAGTCACAGACAGGTGGCAGGGTGACTTTCTGGGTTGTGGTATCATTTGAGCATTTTGTCGTTATTTGGGTTATATTTTTAATATTTTCTAAGTTAGCATTTATTAATTAAATAAGGCTAAGTTTATAGCCATTTTGGAGTAATAAGGGGTTTTTGGCCTCATCTGGATGCGTATCACATGGTGTAATAGCTCGTTGGAAAGGTCTTGGACTTTTCTAAATATTTCTCTCTTGACTCAGATCCTTTCAGTGAACAGATTTCTTTTTATTTGAAAAAGGGTCATTTTCTATGTACTTGACCACTTAAAAATGAGAAATATAACATTTTATCACTCAACGCCACATTGGGTTGCTTTTAGGGTTCAAGATAAGTGTGAAGGGGTTATAAGGAGGTCAAGACCAAATTCTATTTCATTCTTGACATTTTATTTTGGGATTTGCGCTTTGGCTCTGGAAGAGCTTTCAGCATTTGGGACGCCAAACCCCAATGCCTTGCCTATTTGGGATGTAGCCCCCAATTCAGTGGTTGTTGATTTGCTCAGTAGCATCTGGAGATTGCTCAGTATTCCTTCTAGTGGGCGCAGTGATTGTGACAAAGTTCAGCGCGGATTTGAGGGTTCATTTCAGTTGAGAGGACCTTGCAGTTGTACGACTGTACTTGGCAGCCCTTGCAGCTGTACGGCTGTACCTGGCAGCCAGCTTCCTTCCCACATGCAGCGCCTTGAGGGCTGGAATCTTGCCGCGGCTTCCTTCTGGTGTGCAATTCTCCTTCAGCCTTCAGGTTGGGTCTATTTATGATTGTAATCTTTCTGAAACTATTGAAAATTTGTATCTGGTTCCCTATTTGGTTTAATATCCAGAATTCTGCCTATAAGCAAATTTGTTTGGTTATATTTGGTTTTTTAATTTCAGAAATTGTTCATGTTCTTGTACTTCATTATTTACTTGCTGAAAAATCATCAAAACACAAAAACAATCAAACCCTTCTGCAACTTCTGTCTATTTCGGAAAGAAAACATTCACAAACAGGAAAAATCAATTTAAAATTACAAAATTACAGCAGATCATCCGAAGAGATCCATCAGGGATCTTTCATATGTGTCGCCGACTTGTGGCTAGCATAACCCTTAGTCATATAATAATTTCTATTTCTTCATGTTTGTACTAGTGTTGGCCTATGGAGTAACCATTAACCTAAGTAGGGTATATATAGGAGGTCATGGTTAGTATTGGATCATCATATTACGAATTTCATTCTTATTGGAAGGTTTTCGAGGTTGCCCCCTCGAAGTGGCTCAATCATATATTTCTAGTATTTTACTTTGTTATCAATCATTTGTGTGAATCTACTATATTATGCGCTTATTATTGCCATTCACTATTGTTGCTCTACTCTTAATATTTATATTACCATCCATTGTTGTGGCTTTGTTTTATCTAAGTAATCTCATTATAAGTGTTATTAGAGCTTCATTTTGGGTAATGTTCCATGATGCATTTGATCAGTGTTTGTGTTGTTGGTGAGGCAAAAAATAAATAACTAGAACTTTTGATCTAGATGGAATTTGAGGTTTTCATTTGCACTAGGCAAATTTGCTATTTAAAAAAAAGTCTAGAAGTTTTTTGCACCCTTGCGCAATATGGTAGTCATTGGATTTGTCTGAGCGAGACGATTGCAATGATATAAGCCTCTGTTAACATTTTTTCAAGATTTTTACCCCTTGCGCAATATGGCAGCCATTAGATTTGTTTTGACCAGACGATCTTAATGGTATAAGCCTCTGGTAACCTTTTCTTTGATGCCCAATCAACCCTATTCCCTGAACATTGAACCTTGTACTTTGAGACTTGAACCTTGAACCCTAAACGCTAAACCTTAAAATATTTTGCATGGTAGTGTTGGAGATATTTAGTACACACATATATTTGCTATGTATGAGGTATGAGATAATGATTAATATGTGTGTTTGTGAGTGATTTGTGAGAACAACTCACGTAGATAGGCTTGTTATCTTAGGGATATAAGAGAGAATAAAGGAGATTTTAGAGGGATATGTGATAAGCTTTAGCTCCTAACTTATAGGAGGTCGTAAAGCTATATATTATAACCATTTGCTAATGAGTTAAATAACAAAGATTATTGTGTTTATTTGTCTCAATCTGGTCCAAATACTTTATTTGGCATCATAGCGCTGTTATCTTTGTGCTTGTGATGGAAGTTTAGTGTAGCTGTAAGGGGCAACCATTTCATTTTGCAGTGCCCCTGTTGATGAGAAACGACATTTTTTAGAAGAGTTGTTTTTTATTAGTAATGTATTTATATGTTTTGAGGAACTTTTGACTAGATTAAGGTATTTCTCTTTATGGGTAGCAACCGTTTGGCTCTCTTAGTTTTTTGCAGTGGATTATTTGCATAGTCTTTTGCTTTGCATACAGACCACTTGGAGATTAACCTTGGCAAAGAATTGGATATCAATTTCACTAAGATATGTCAAATATATTTGTTGGAGGAAGCTTAAACTTCCAGTGTATTAACCACAGATGAAGCATTAGACGTCCTGTATGCATTCTCAGCTTCCTGTAGATCCTTTCGCTATTGTGATCCATTTGAACTAAGCACTGTTATTTCAATTCATATAGATAAGCATTGCCTTATTCACGTTGTTTATTGAGTTTTGCAACCTGGAGAGAACCATTAGGTTCTACACCATGCATCTTTTGTCAAAGACTTTATTTTCATTTGTGCACCTATTAATTATCAATTCTGCCATCTCTACGTACAACAGTTTGTACATTTATTTGCATTGGGATTCTAAAAAGAGCTAATAGATCATCATCATTCATGACTTGGCACTCACCTCCCGAGCTCCCCTTTGCACCTGTGCAACATTCAAGGTCTTTGCACCAAGCAAGCAAAGACAGACTAATACTAAAATGGCGAAACCATACAACAATTTTCCTTTTTTTTGTCTTGTATTGTGGCAGATTTGCGTCAAGCTCAAGCTCATCTTCTCCAAACTTAGCTAATCCAATAGAGTTGGTCACCGCTTGAACACCGCAAGTTCAGATCCTTGCACTCTTCTTAGACTCCATGTTCTATATGCAGTCCATGGCACTCGATCCTATTTGTTGCCTTTGTTCACACGTCACACATAGCCCGTGGCATTTAAGTGTTTGTCTCAAGTGTTTAGAGTTAAATGCGTATATTTTTTATCAGTTTTATTGTTTTGTTATAGTTTTTAAAGCTTTTAGGTCATTGATTAGTTTCGGTGTCTTTATGGTTTATAGAGGTTAATGTTATGTTTATGTAGTTATTAAGTCAGTAATAGGTTTTTAGGCTATGGTATTACATAGAGTTTGATAGGAAAAATTATAGTTTTAGTTTTTTGTATAGTCTATTATTAATAAACATTGAGTCAAATATTGAGTCGATATTTCTTCATAAGTTAAGTTTTTAATAATAGTGGCAGTGGCAGTTTCCTATGTTGTTGGTGATTGAGTGTCAACGATCAACGACAGAGGATACAAAAGAAAACTTTGAGGAATTAATCCTCAATTTTTTTTTTCATTTTTTATATAGTGTGAAAAATAAAGTATTGTAATTTGTGCAATTCCCTTGTAATGAAAATGTGGAGATACAAGCCAGAAGAACTAGAGCAAGAAGTGTTTTTGATATCTTGACTAGTTCGGTAGATGTATTTGCACGAGTTGGTTGATGGGTCTCAATTCATGAAAAATGTATTCACATGAATAGGTTGATGGGTCCCCATTCATGGTAGATGTAGTTCCCATAGTCAATGTGAGCGTCGAGACCATGTGCAAGCTCCGGAGCACCTTATTGCTTAGTTAACGAGTGGTGTTTTCTCCCCATGTTCGTACTAAGGGGGGGGAATGTTGGATATATTTAGTACGCACATATATTTGTTATGTATGAGGTATGAGATAATTATTAATATGTGTGTTTGTGAGTGAGTTGTGAGAACAACTCACATAGATAAGCTTGTTATCTTAGGGATATAAGAGAGAATAAATGAGATTTTATAGGGATATGCGATAAGCTTTAGCTCCTAACTTATAGGTCGTCATAAATCTATATATTGTAATCATTTGCTAATGAGTTAAATAACGAAGATTATTGTGTTTATTTGTCTCAACCTGGTCCAAATATTTTAGGTAGGATCACACTAGGGGCCAAGGCAAGGGCTTTGATATTCTGGGCAAAGGTCCTAACAAAGAAGAGTTAAGTAAAAAACAAGAGGCAGTCGATCTTCTGTTCTTTCTAAGGTTTTCTTCGATAGATCAAAGAGTGAACTAGCTTGATTACAATGTGCATAATCTACAATTAGAAATGGCCAATAAAGGTGATCTGGACAAAATCAGTTTGCGACTGGATCAATTAGGGTACATATTCGATCAATTGTTTTCCTTGCAACAAAATCTGAAAAATGAGCTACATTTCACCAATGCATAAACCAACCAAGGTGGGCCTTCTGGCCAACCCAATCCAAATCCAAATATAGAGCAGACTCTGCCCTCAGATGCTTCCAATTTGGGGCCTTAAACCATGCTGCCAAAAGTCGAAATGCGCAAGTTCAATGAGAAGGATCCAACCACTTGGATCAACCAAATGGAGATTTTTTTATGTATGTTAGATCCCATATGGATAGAATGTCACAATGGCATTCTTATATTTGGAAACTGGGCAATTTATTTGGTATTGATGGTTGTGTGCTCAAAAGAAGAAAAGGACTCTTAGTGTCACCAAGTTAGTTTTTACTGAGGAATTGTAGACACACTATAACAACACGATGGAGAATTATTTCAACGAGCTAGAAAAACTACGAGAAACAGGTTCGATCAAGGATTATATTCACCAATTCTAGAATCTATCCTTGCAAGTGGAGATGATCACAAATGAGAACTTGAATGACCTATTTCTTGGGGGATTGAAGGATCACATCCAACATGAGGTACGCATGTTTAATTCAGTTACTATATCTGATTCTATTATCATGTCACGCATGGCGGAGGAATGAACACTGGCCAACAGAATGCAGGGCTTCACAAGCATAAGAGATCATAGCACTCCAATGCCATCTTTCCCTTAGTCTACCAAGTTGAATCCTCAACAAAATTGAAGAGATTAGGGCAAAAGGGGTATGTTATAAATATGATAGCAAATATATTAGAGGACATAAATGTGTTGAAAATAAGTTCTACATTGAAGGCACAAATGAAGAGGAAGAGGAAGAAGTAGAATTAAGGTTACTGATGAACCAAATGAGGAGTCTATAGATACCCAACCAACTATTTCTTGGCATGCATTTTTAGGCATTAGCACCCCACAAACCCTCAAGTAAGTGGGTTTTCTGAAACAATATAGGATGACAAAATTATTGACTTGGGAAGTATCCACAACTTCATCAACAATAAGTTGGTTGCTTGCTTGATCTGTTTTGTTTATCTAGCTCTGGTGTTTTAGGTCATGATGGCAGATGGTGGTACAATCAGTTGTACATGGGAATGCCATAATATTAAACTCACCTTGGAAGACTACCTACTAGATTGCCCTATGTTCATCATTCCCATGGGTGGGGAAGACATTGTATTAGGAGTCCAATGGCTCACTACCTTGGGAACAATTGTGTTGAATTTTTCAGGAAATGTTCATGCATTTTTATTCAGAAGGAAGGAATTTTGAACTACATGGTCTACATGCAAAGTCCGCATACATTTGTTTGGCTCTCATTAGATTCAGAAGATTCTTAAAAAGGATGTGGATGGGTTTTTGATGCATTTTTTATGTTCTTTAGAAGCACAACCTACAAAGGTGTCTACACCGCTAGATCTACAGGCAATTGTTGAGGGGCACTCATTACTTTTTGGAGATATGCCGAAAGGACTATCCCCCAAAAGGGATCATGATCATGCCATTCAACTAGTTCTATGGATCCATCCACCCAACATCAGACCTTATAAGTCCCCATCTGTACATACTAGTGAAATTGAAAAAATGGTACAGGAGATGCTTGAGGTAGGGATTGACCAACATAGCCAAAGTTCTTATTCCTCTCTAGTGGTTATGGTGCGTAAGAAGGATGACCCTTGGTGCATGTGTCCATACTACAAGGAACTCAAGTAGACCATCAAAAATAAGTTTTCCATTCTGGTAATTGATAATTTGCAAGATGAGTTACATGGTGATGTATACTTTACAAAACTTGATCTTTGCTAAGGTTTGTCATCAAATTAGATTCATAGATGAGGATATACATAAAACAACTTTCAGAACTCATGAGGGCCATTATGAATTTTTGGTGATGCCCTTTGACCTCATAAATGCACAATCTACATTTTAGAGTTTGATGAACTCTATCTTTCAACCATTTATGCAGAAATTTGTCTTGGTGTTTTTTGATGACATCTTAATATACAATAAAACATGGGTAGAGCATTTGCAATATATGAACCATGTTTTGGAAACTCTAAGAAAACATTGTGCTTTTGGAGTCAAGGAGGTGGAGTGCTTGGGTCACATTGTTTTACATGAAGGTGTAAAGGTGGACCTTCACAAGATCAAGGCCATGGTCAAATAAGTGCCTAGAACCCTAAAGAACTTTCGAGGCTTCTTAGGGATCACAATTTACTATCCTCAATTTATAAAAAAATACAGTAGCATAGCAACATCACACACAACTTTGTTGAAGAAGGATTTCTTCCATTAGAATGAGGCAACCATCAGGGCAATTGTAAATTTGAAGGAGGCCATGTGCACCACTTGAGTTCTAGCTACCCTATATTTTTCCGAAACTTTTATTGTTGAATGTGATGCTTTGGGGTACGGCATGGGGGAAATACTCATGCAAGGAGGATGACATATTGCATTTGAGAGTTGCCTACTCAAGGGTAAGAATTTGTTGAAGCCATGAGAAGGAAATGATGGCTATCCTTGATGTAGTCAAACAATGGAGACCATATTTGATGGGAAGACTTTAAGGTGAGGAGAGATCATGATAGTCTAAAATATTTTTTGGAATAGAGGTTATTATCAGAAAAACAACAAAATGGGGTTACTGGTGCAGACGGGAGTTATAGGAGGGCAAACTAATGGCTGCCTCACTTCCCATCAATGATTTTCTCACTGTTTAACTCTCAGAGACGCAAACACAAGACACACACAGAGACAAAGACTCACCTTATTGAATTTGAGAGAAAATTTAATTCATAAACAAAATTTTGGGATCACAGTGTTCACACTACACTTGCAGACCTAAAGCTTTGCGTTCCTCTCTTTTTCTTCTCCTATTTTGTCAATTGCTCTCTTCAATATGCCGACTCTCCACTGCTCCCCACTTTCCTTTCTTCAAAGAGAAAATCCCCTTTTGTTTTCAGCTTGAGATATTTTTCATTTTCTCACTTGTCAGCTTTCTTAAATTTTCTCTCCAATTGTCCGCGATTCCTAGGGAAATTGTTATAATAGTGAGCACATGGGTGAGTTAGCTGGCTCATGGCCACAACCAATTGAAAGCTCTCATCAAGAACCTTCCAACAAGATCCAAAACGCCCCATTTGGTGCCTTCTTGAGAAAATTGTGGCCGCTTGAAGATCTTTGTGTGGCTTCCCTTCACTGTGATTATATTTCAGAAGTGAGGCCGTAGGGATCACAGGATTCTACCACATGGCTTGATCTCGAGAACTTTGTATAACAGGTTTCAAACCATCCCCAGGGTCTCTATAGTATCCATGTATTCATGGATTTATCCATTCCATGTAAAATTTATCATGTGTCCACAAAGCGGTCCCTACCTTGGCTTAAACTGAGGTCTCTGTGAACAAGCTGCGACTGCAATGTTTGACATTTCCACGATCTCCATGGAGAGATATCAAGATTGTCAAACTCCATGATTCTATGGGGATTTATCGAGTCAAATCCTCTTTGTGGAGGCTCCTACTGTGACACCTTTCCCCCTTCTATAGAATCATGGACTCTGTGAATTTTTTTAGGTCACCGAGAACTTCGAGTACAAACTTCGATAATTCCGGGTGATGTACCTGAGGCCATTACTTTGTTGGTTCCATGACTCCATGGAGTTTGTGAACACCGAGGCTTTGTGGCTACAGATCCATGAAACTATGTGAACTCCCTAATTACTCATTGGGTCCACAATGAAGTTTGTGGGCTTCATACTTAGTCACAAACCCAAATACTTAGTGAAATGAGACGTCGCTACAAAAGCATATATTCATATATGTGAGGCCTCCATTAGACTTAGGGACTGTGTGGCCTCTACAACATTTCAACTTAGAATTGCAAGAAGGAATGACCCAAAATGGAAATAATGTGATCTTTGAGAACCTAGAATTTCCCTAAGAATCCTTGTTGAAAATTACAAAAGATTCCTATAATTTAGGATGATGCAAAATTCCCTGTTCACCTTGGAAGCTCCTGCATCTGACACTTTCCTCTAGTCTCTTCTTTACTTCCATATGCATATCATGCATCACTTATGCATAATCTTCCCCTTTAGCATTCCTACTCAATTCAGTGGTAATTCTTAATTCACACATGTCTTCGGCTGCTTCCATATACAATATAGAATGATACTGTTGCTTCGATTGGCTGAATTATTGTAAGCGAATTTAGCTTGGGCCAACACCAAATCCCACTATCTGGGTTTATCTCCAACTAAACATCTCAGCAAATTACCAAAACTGTGGTTCACAACTTCTGTTTGTGGATGATAGGCTGAGCTGGATTCTAATCTTGTGCCCTATTTGCACCATAATGTCCTTTAAAAATATCCAACAAATTTAGTATCTCTATTTGACGCAGTACTCCTTCACAACCAATGTAATCTCACAACTTCATTTAGAATCAAGTTAGCGGTATTTGTGGCATCACTAGTTCTCTTGCATGGTATAAAGTGTGCCATTTTATAAAATCTATCTACAACAAAACAAATAGATTAATTACCTTGCTGAGTTCTTGGTAATCCACAAACAAAATCCATGCTTAACACATCCCATGGTTTGTCTGGAACAGGGAATGGCTGATATAACCTAGTATTTTGGCTTTTTCCTTTTGCATGCTGACAAATTCTGCACCTTTGCACTAACTTCTTCAAATCTATGCTCATTTGTGGCCAATAATATATATCACTCAAGCTGCGGCAAAGTTTTATCATATCCAAAATATCCAGCCATGACTCTGCTATGGTTTTCTCTTTTCCGGTTCTCTCGCATAGAACCTTCAGTTATGCATAACATCTTCCCCCAAAATAACAACCCATCTTGATTCATGTAATCTAGCCATGGAGTTCAGTCCATTTTTGTGGGTTCTTTGCATGCTGACCATGCATCTCAAAAATCTTCATCAATTTCATACAACTCTTTCATTGACTCAAAGCCAATGACTTGAAATCTAAGGTCATTCACAACAAGAGCTGGCCCACTCAAGGCATCCACAACCTTATTAGATTGCCCACTTCTATGCTTTAAAACAAAAGAACAGCTCTAAAGAAATTCTACCCATTTCATATGCCTCTGTTTAAGCTCACCTTGGCTGTTTATAACTTATAGGGCTTGGTAATCAGTGTACAAAATGAATTCTTTCAACAACAAATAATGCCTCCACTTCTTAAGTGTTTGTACCATTGCATAAAATTCTTGATTATAAAATGAATATTCTCTTTTTTCTTCATTCAAATTTTTACTAAAATACGCAATAGGTATACCTTTTGACTCTACACTACTCCAATGGTTGTTCCACTTGCATCACAATCTACTTGAAACGCCTTCCCAAAATGAGGTAATGCCAACACTCTTTGTCCTATTATCTTCTTCAAGATCTGAAATTTATTCTCTGCTGTAAATGTCTAATGAAAATTCTCTTTATTCCCCTTCATAGTTTCTGTGATGGGGGCGTGTATACCACTATAGTTTATAACAAACGTTTAATAGAAACTTGCTAATCCATGAAAAGTTTTGGCTTCAAACATGCTATTTAGGGTAGGCCACTCCAAAATTGTTTTCAGCTTTTTGGGGTCCATTCTTAACTTGTCACTTGAGATCACAAATACCAAATACACTAATTCCTCTTGCATTAAGCTACATTTCTTCAAGTTGATCAACAAGTTTCCTTGCTTAAACTAATCCAAAACCAATTTCAAATGCTTCAAATGCTCTTCTATGGAAAGACTGAAAATAAAAAATCATCCAAATAAACAAATACAAACTTACTTGTGAATGGCTTCAACATGTCATTCATGAGCCTCATGAACGTACTTGGAGAATTTGTTAACCTGAATGACATAACCAATGACTTATACAACGCATCATTTGTCTTGATTGTTGTTTTCTATTCATCACCTTCTCTTATTTGAATTCGGTGATATCTGCTATTCAAATCTATTTTGATGAAGTATTTGGCTCCACTTAAACAATCCATTAAAGCATCCATCCTTGATAACGAAAACATGTACTTGATGGTGATCTTGTTTATTACACTTGAATTTGTACACATTCTCCATTCTCCACTTTTATTGGGTGCTAATACTACTGGAACTGCACATGGGATCAAACTCACTTTGATCAAGTGCCTATTCAACAACTCTTGTACCTGTATTTTTATCTTTTCATTCTCGATTGGGGTCAGTCTATGAGCTGCCTTATTTGGCAAGCTTACTCCTGGCACTAGATCTATATGATGGCTAATGCTTCTCATTGGTGGTAATCTATCAGAAAAATTATTTATCACAATATCAACATACTCTTACAATAAATTCGGAATTTCAATGGGAAGATCGCTCACCTTATTGTTTGTCACAAATGATATAGGTTTTGCAACAAAGGCAAAGCACACCTCTTCCTTTACCACTTTCAAAAAAATTTCCCTTGAAACCATCATCACCTTTGAACTGTTTTCCACTTCTTCTCCTTTATCTTTCAATGGACTCAAGGTGAATGGCTTTCCATCATTCATAGAAGTGTAAGTGTTTGCTCTTCCATCATGCATGGCTCTTATATTACACTCCCATGGCCTTCCCAACATCGCATGACACACATCCATGGGCATGATGTCACACAAATTCATTTTTATATGAACAAATTTGAAAATTCACCATGCATTGTCATTTACCAACACTTGATGGCCTTTAAGAACCATGAAAATTTGTATGGGCTAGGGTGTACTAACCTATTCAGCTTAGGTTTCTCCATCATTTCTTGAGACACCAAATTATTTGTCTCACCACTATCAATGCCTACCTTACAACACTTACCTCTTGATTTTCAAACAGTTCGGAATAGACTCTTTCTTTGCAAAGGCTCATTCACTTCCTTGCCCGCTTTCAACAACACTCTTTTCATCATATGAGCCTCTCCTTGTTCTGGGTCTTCTCTGTGTGTTGGAGATCCAATGTTGTCACTTTAGTTCTCTTGTTGTTGTTCTGAGTTGCTTTGGAACACTCATAAGCTCTGTGTCCGGCATATTTATTACATCCAAAACTCTTACCCATAAAGCCTCTATCTCTTAATTTTTCATAGGATTCTCTTCCTTTGAAAGGGTAGCCCCTTCCTCTAGCATTCTGACCCTGATTCTAAGTGCTACTTGCTTCTGCATCACTTGTTTGTTGTCCTTTGTCACCACTACTTTTCCCTCTTCTTCTTGAGGACCTTTGTCTACCTCTAGAGTTCATTTGTTTCTCCTAGACAACTTTTCTTCTGCCTTCAATGCACATTGATAGTCTTTTTCCACAATTCTTAGGTTAAGCAAACCAATCTCATCTTAAATAGCAGTACACAATCCATTCAAGTATTTGGCCACCGTCTCTGTCATGTTCTACATCTCTAACTCTTGAAGTGAGCCTATAAAATTCGATATATTCTTTAATGCTTATCTCCTTTTGTCTTAGATTCTGCAATTTCTTGAACAGACTCATCTGATAGTCTAAAGACAAGAATTTAGCCTTCAATTTCATTACCATTCTATCCCTTGACTTGATCTTCTCCTTACCTTTCCTATGTCTCAGTTTGCACATGATCCCACCATAAAGATGCATGACCTTTCAACTTCGTGTAGACGAATATCACTTTCTTGGGTTTTCCCACTTACTCATAATCAAAATATTTCTCCATATTTATGATTCAATCTATAAGTTCTTCAGTGTTCAAAATTTCATTGTAGCAAGGTAAATCTAGCTTTGGCTTGCTGCCAAGCTTTGCAACAACTCTTAGAATTCTGCCCTTAGCTTCATTCTCCACATCTTCCTCTTCAAACTCTTGAATTTCCACTTCATCATCACTTACATCTTCAACATAAACTCCTCTTCTTTGTGTTGTCTCCATTGCATTCAATCTTGCGTGAATTCCTCTCATCATGTCTGCCAGGTTTGCAACTCTAGGGGCTCTTGCTCTTGCACCTCTTCTAATGGGATTACCTCTATGTGCCATCACTTCACCCAAATGCTACCTTCTCCATCACAACTTGTTAATGACTCAATTGGAGTCTGTACACACAACCCAACAAGGGAAAATAACATAGTGTTGATACCAATTGGTGTAGGTGGGAGGTATAGGGGGCCAAATTAATGGTTGCCTCACTCCCTAGTAGTGTTTCTCTCACTCTATAACTCTCAAAGACAACCACAAGATGCACATAGAGACTAAAACTCTATTGAATTTGAGAGAAAATTTACATTCATAGACATAATTTTGTGATCACAATGTTCACACTACACTTGTAGGCCTAAAGCTCTTTGTTCCTCTCTCTTTTTCGTCTCCTTTTCTGTCAACTACTCTCTTTAATATGTTGACCCGCCACTGCTCCTCACTTTCCTTTATTCAGAGAAAACCCCCTTTTATTTTTGGCTCAAGATCTTTTTCTTTTTCCTGCTCTTTGTCCTTAGCTTCTCTCTCCAACTATCCACAATTTTTTGGGGAAATTGTTGTAACAACGAGCACATGGGTGAGTTAGCTGTCTCATGGCCACAACCAACTGAAAGCTCTCATCAAGAGCTTTCCAACAAGACCCAAAATGCCTTGGTTGGTGCCTTTTTGCAAAAACTGTGGCTATGTAAAGATCTGTCACTTCCCTTCAATGTGATTATATTTAAGAACTGCGGCCGCAGGGATCATGGGATTGTGCCACATGGCGTGATGCTAGGGTCTTTTTATAATGGGTTATAAACCATCCCCGTAATCTATATGTTCTTTGTGGATGTGTGGATTTATCCATTCCATGGAAACTTTATCACATATATGCAAAATGGTTTTGACCTTGGCTTAGACTGAGGTCTCCGTGAATGAGCTGCAACTGCGACACCTGTGATTTCCATGGACTTCATGGGGAGATATTGAGGTTATCAGACTTCGTGATTCTGTGGGGCTTTATCGAGGCCAATCACTTCGTGGAGGCTCCGATTGTGACACCTGTCCCTCTTTCACATAATCACACTCTGTGAATTTTATGAGTTTGTTGAGAACTCTGTGCACAAACTTTGAGGATTCTAAGGGGTGTTCCTTAGTCTGTTGCTTTGTTGGTTCCATGACTATGTGGAGTCCATGAACCCCAAGGCTTCGTGGCTATAGATTTGTGAAACTTTGGGAACCACCTAATAACTTGTCGGGTTTGCAATGAAGTCCATGGGCTTCATACTTAGTCGCAAAAACAAATATTTAGTGAAATGGGAGGCTTCCGTGAAAACATACATTTGTATATGTGAGGCCTCCATTAGACTTAGGGACTACATGGTCTCCGCAACATTGCAACCTAGAGTTGCGAGAAGGATTGTGACCCAAAATGTGAATAATGTGGTCTCTAAGAACCCAAAGTTTGCCTAAGAATCCTTGTTGAAAATTACACAAAACTCCCACTATAATTTTGGGTGATACAAGATTGCCTGTTCACCTTGGATGCTTCTTAATTTGACACCAAGGGTAAATTCAGTTGTCCTTGAGCTCTTGCTCATGAGCTTGTAGCCAGTTCTTTGACTGATCTTCCATATTTAACAATTTCACTTTACCAAGTACTAGTAGTACTTGTTTCCCCTTGTATCCTTACAAATTTGTGCATCCAAAATGGTTTCTATTTCTTTTTTCTTGGCTGGTAGTTGCTCTTTCCAACCAATGTTTGGAGATTCCATGCTTGACTTTTCTTTATTTTTTTCCTTCCACATTTAACAATTTCACTTTACCAAGTACTAGTAGTACTTGTTTCCCTTTGTATCCTTACAAATTTGTGCATCCAAAATGGTTTCTATTTCTTTTTTCTTGGCTGGTAGTTGCTCTTTCCAACAAATGTTTGGAGATTCCATGCTTGACTTTTCTTTATTTTTTTTCCCCACCACATATGGGTTGAAATTAGACACATTAAAAATTGGGGAGGTATCCACTTCTTTTGGTAACTCAATTTCATAAGCATTGGCTGAGAATTTTTTGAGAATCTTGCAAGGTCCAATTTTCTTCCATTTGAGTGAGTTTCTTTCATTGAATTTTTGGTAATCCAAGAACAAAATCTATGCTTAACACGTCCTATGGTCTGTATGGAATAGGTAATGGCTGAGATAGCCCAGTATTTTGGGTTTTCCCATTTTCATGCTGGCAAATTCTGCACTTTGCACAAACCTCCTCACATCTATGCTTATTTGTGGCCAATAATATTTATCACTCAGCTGCATCAAAGCTTTATCATATCCAAAATGTCCAGCCATGCCTTTGCTGTGTTTTTCCTTCAGAAGGTTCTCTCTCATAGAAACTTCAGCTATACATAACATCTTCCTTTGAAATAAAAACCCATCTTGAATCATGTACTCTAGCCATGGAGTTATGCCCATTTTTGTGGGATCTTTGAATGCTGTCCATACATCCCAGAAAACTTTATAATCTTCATACGACTCTTTCATTGACTCAAAGCCAATGACTTCAACTTTGAGCTATTTCACAACAAGAGCTCTCCTACTCAAGATATCCACAAATTTATTAGATTGCCCACTTCTATGCTTTGAAACAAAATAATAGCTTTGAAGAAATTCTACCCACTTCATATACCTCTGATTTAGTTTACCTTGGCTGTTTTTGAATTGTGGGGCTCGGTGATCAATATACAAAACAAATTATTTTGACAACAAATAATGCCTCCACTTCTTAAGTGCTTTTACTATTGCATAAAATTCTTGATCATAAACTGAATATTTTCTTTTTTGCTTCATTGAAATTTTTATTAAAATACACAATGGATGTTTTGCTTAACTCGCAATCCACTTGAAACACCTTCCCAAAATTGGGTAACGCCAACACTGGTTGTACTTTTATCTTTTTCAAGATCTGAAAGCTATTCTCTGTTGCAGCTGTCCAATAAAAAATATTTTTATCCCCTTCATAGTTTCTGTGATGGGAGCACATATGCCACTTAAGTTTTTAACAAATTTTTGGTATAAACTTGTTAATCCATGAAAACTTCTGGGTTCAAACATGCTCTGAAGTGTAGGCCACTCCAAAATTGCTTTCACCTTTTAGGGGTCCATCCTTAATCCATCACTTGAGATCACAAATCCCAAATACACTAGCTCATCTTGCATGAAAAGTTGATCAACAATTTTTCTTACAACTTATCCAAACTAATGTCAAATGCTTCAAATTCTCTTATCTAGAATGACTGAAAATCAAAACATGTCCAAATAAATAATTACAAACTTACATGTGAATGGCTTCATCTTCTCATTCATGAGCCTCATGAATGTACTTGGAGCATTTGTTAAACTCGATCAGCATAAACAATCATTCGTACAACCCATCATTTATCTTGAATGTGGTGTTCCATTCATCGCCTTTTCTTATTCGTATTTAGAGATATCCGCTCTACAAATCTATTTTGCTGAAGTATTTGTTTAGCAATCCATTCTTGGTAACGAAAATTTGTATTTGATGGTGATCTTGTTTATTGCCCTTGAATCTGTACATATTCTCCATTTTTTGTCGTTCTTGGATTCTAATAAGACTAGAACTACACATGGGCTCAAGCTCTCTTTGATTAAGCCATTATTCAACAACTCTGGCTCCTATCTTTTTATCTTTTCCTTCATTCTCTATTGGGGTCAGTCTATAAGCTGCCTTATTTGGTAAGTTTGCTCCTAGCACTAGATCTATGTGATGGCCAATGCTTCTCATGTGTGGTAATTCATCAGGAATGTCATTTGACACAATATCAACACAATCTTCCAATCAATTCTGAATTTCAATGGGAAGATTGCTTACCAGAGTGTCTGTCACAACTAATTTGGGTTTTGCAATAAAGGCGAAGCACGCTTCCTCTTCCTTTACCACTTTCAAAATTTCTTTGCCTGAAACCATCATCACCTTTGAATTGCTGTCCACTTCTTCTCCTTTGTCCTTCAATGGACTTAAGGTGAACTTCTTTCCATGCTTCACAAGAGTGTAAGTGTTTGCTCTTACATCATGCACGAATCTTCTATCATACTAACTTGGCCTTCCCAACAACACGACACATATTTATAGGCATAATCTTACACAAAACTTCACCCTGATATGAAACAATTTAAAAATTCTCCATGCATTATTCATTTACCAGCACTTGATGGCCTTTAAACAACCATGAAACTTTGTATGGGGTAGGGTTTACTAACCTTTTCAATCCAAGTTTCTCAACCATTTCCTGAGACATCAAATTATCTGTGTTGCCACTATCAATGACTACCTTACAATATTTACCTCGTGTTTTGCAAATAGTCCGGAATAGACTTTTTTTTTTTCACATGTTCATTCACTTTCCATGCTGGTTTCAACAACACTTTTTTCATCATAAGAGCCTCTCCTTGTTCTGGTTCTTCTGTGTGTGTTGGAGATCGAACACTTTCTTCATCACCAGGAGAATTATGCGCTGGCCCTTCAATTCTCTTGCCACTGTTTTGAGCTGCTTTTGGACACTCATAATCTTGGTGTCCAACATATTTATTGCATCCAAAGCACTTACCCATAAAGCCTCACCTCTTCCTCTTCGTAGGTTCCTCTTGCTCTGAAAGGGTAGCCCCTTCCTCTAGCATTCTGATTTTGAGTGCTGCTCACTTCTCCATCACGTGTTTGCTGTCCTTTGCCACTGCTACTTTGCTTTCTTCTTGTTGAGGATCTTCCTTTACCTCTAGAGTTCATTTGCTACCTCCTAGACAACTTTTCTTCTGCCTTCAATGCACATTGATAGGCTTCTTAGTTCTTCCACAATTCTCAGGTTAAGCAAATGGATCTCATCTTGAACAACAATACACAACCAATTCAGGTATTTGGCCACCTTCTTTGGGTCATCTTCTACATGTTCAACTCTTATGTGAGCCTATAAAACTCCTCAGTATATTCCTCTAATGCTCATCACTTTTTGTCTTAGGTTCTGCAATTTCTTGAACAAATTCATCTAATAGTTTGAAGGCAAGAATCTAGTTTTCGTTCTCATCACCATTCTATTCCATGACTTGATCTCCTCCTTGTCTTTCCTCTATCTCTCAGTTTGCACATGATCCCACCATAAGATGCATGACCTTTCAACTTTGTGCTGACAAATTTCACTTTCTTGGGTTCTTCCATTGACTCATAATCAAAATATCTCTCCATCATTGTGATCTAATCTGCAAGTTCTTCTGGGTTCAAACTTTCACTGTAGCAAGGTGTATCTAGCTTTGGCTCGCTGCCAAGCTTTGCAACAACTTTGAGAAATCTATCCCCAACTTCATTCTCCATATCTTCCTATTTAAACCCATGAATTCCACTTCATCATCACTCACATCTTCAACATAAATTCCTCTTATTTGTGTTGTCTCCATTGCATTCTATCTTGACTGGATTCCTCTCATCATCTTTGCCCGTTTTGCAAATCCAGGTGCTCTTGCTCTTGCACTTCTTCTAACAAAATTACCTCTGTGTGCCATCACTTCACCCAAATACAAACTTCTCTTTCACAAATTGCTAATGACTCAGCACGAGTCTTTATACACACACAACCTTGCAAGGTAAATAACCCGACTATGATACAAATTGGTGTAGACAGGGGGTATCGGGGGCCAAATTAATGGCCGCTTCACTCTCCAACAATGATTCTCACTCTCTAATTTAAGACACAAACACAAGACACACATAGAGACAAACTCTGCTTATTGAATTTGAGATGAAATTTACGTTCATAGACAAAATTTGGGATCATGGTGTTCACACAACACTTGTAGGCCTAAAGCTCTGTGTTCCTCTCTTTTTCTTCTCGTATTCTGTCAAATCCTCTCTTTAATATGCCGACTCTCCACTGCTCCCCACTCTCCTTTCTTTAGAGAGAGAACCCCAATTTATTTTTGGACTGAGGTCTTTTTCATTTTCCAACTCATTGGTCATTTGAAATTCTCTTGCCAATTGTTCGTGATTCCCAGGGAATTTTTTTGTAACATTAAGCACATGGTTGAGTTAGTTGTCTCATGGCCACAACTAACTGAAAGCTCTAATCAAGCGCTTTCCAAGAAGACCCAAAACACCCCATTTGGTGCCCTCCCATGAAAACTATGGTTGCTTGAAGATATGTGTCACTTCCCTTCACTGTGATTATATTTGAGAATTGTGATCACAAGGATCATTGGATTATGCCATGTGGCATGATGCCGTGGTCTTTGTATAATGGGTTCTAGATCGTCCCCATGATCTTTGTATTCTCCATGGATCTGTGGATTAACAAAACTTTATCACGCTTCCGCAAAGTGGTCCCTGCCTTGGCTTAGATTGAGGTCCCTGTGAATGAGATGTGACTACGACACCTGTCAATGGGTTCGGTGGGGAGATATTTAGATTGGTAGACTCTATGATCCCGTGGGGCTTTATAGAGGCTGATCATGCCATGGAGGCTCCGATTGTGACACCTATACCCCTTTCACAAAATCACACACTACATTAATTTTATGAGGTCACCAAGAACTCCATGCACAAACTTCAAGAATTTCGGGGGTTGTTCCTTAGGTTGTTACTTTGTTGGCTTTGTGACTCTGTGGAGTCCGTGAACTCTAAGGCTTCGTGGCTGCAGATTTGTGAAACTATGTGAACCGCCTAATAACTTGTCAGGTTTGCAATGAAGTCCATGGGCTTCATACTTAGTCTCAAACACAAATACTTAGTGAAATAAGAGGTCGCTGTGAAAACATATATTTGTATATGTGAGGCCTCCATTAGACTTATGGACTGCGTGGCTTCGCAACATCGCAACTTAGATTTGTGAGAAGGAATGTGACCCAAAATGTGAATAATGTGATATATGCAATTTGCCTAGAATCCCTATAGGAAATTACACAAAACTACTATAATTTTGGGTGATGCAAGGTTTATTGTTCACCTTGGATGCTCCGACATTAGTTACGAAGATGTTGAGATATGACTTTGAGATCATCTACAATAAAAGAATTAAGATTGTAGTGGTTGATGCACTATCTAGGAAGGATGTGTCCACTGAAGCACTATTGTGTGCCATGCCCATATTACAATAAAATTGGGTTGTGAAGGCAAGATTGGAATGGGAGGATGACACAAATACAAAAATTGTCGTTTAGATGCACTAATAGGAATCGAGAATGCCAAATGAATTTGTATAGAAAGGGGACACTCTACGGTAGAAGCATTGGCTATACTTGTGCAAAAACTCAACCCTTAAGCATAAGGTTCTTGTGAAGCTACATGCTTTGCTAGGAGGTGGACACTCAGGATTCTTGAAGACTTATCATAGAATCAAGCAAGAATTCTTTTGGGAAGGGCTCAAAGGAGAAGTCCAAAAATTTATGGCACAATGGATGGTGTGCAAACAAAACAAAGGTGAGACAATTAAGACTTTGTAATGCCCCCAAATGGGACAATTATGCAAATTTAGGGTTTCTCAACAAACTCTACCTAATTAAAAACCCCTTCCTTCAATGTATCTGAAAGCACAAATTCAACGCATAACACACTTCGAAAAATGAAGCAATATTCAGTAATTTCCACCACCAAACCCTTAAGCGATTCGGTCAAAAATCAAATTTGATACTTCTAACCCTAAAAAAAAAAATGAAATGAGCTTTATATTGCAGCCACTACTTTTAAAAGTCAAAATATTAACTCAAAAGTCGAAACTCATAATTATGGAATTTATTATTGCAAAATTACCATGAAATTTCATAAACTCACAACATCCACAATACTTGGAATTTCCATGCAAGTGATAGTTCAAAATGATCACAAAAATAGTAGTTATCAAACAAAAGTAGAATTAGAATTTTCCCATCACGGGAAACCCACTAAAAGCTGTTCTAAAATTTCCAAAACTCTAGTTCACTGCTAAAAAAATATAATAAATTCAAAATATTATCTAGGGCACATAATCACCCTAATCATGTGCAAATCAACTCTCAAACCATTCGCCAAGCTGTAATAAATTGCTAAAAATACCTCTAACCCTAGAAGAGGATTTCAAAGACAATTTACCCTCTTGAGACGGGTTACCACCCTCTCAAAGCAAGTCGCCACCCATGGGATGGCCTCCAAAATCAACAAAACTCTTCAAACCAAGTTCACCCACCTCTTTGACCTGTAAATCATGAATTTCTAGTTCTCCGAAAGTTTGAAACAATCTTTGATGAAAGTGGTGTCCAAAGACACCTTTGTAAATCTCTACTTGCATACAACTATGCAAAATTGAAGCACAACTACAACCCTTGAGTAAAACTGTCTTGAAAGTAGGTATGGAGGTTTTCGTCCACAAACCCCCAACACATTTGAAGGTTTTCGTTTTCAAGATGTGATGAACAAGCTTTATATACTTGCACAATAATTTCAATATTCAAAATGCATAACCTTTTTAAATGAGCCTTCCCTTTCTTTTTATATTCCTCCTCCAAATATGGTGCCCAAAATAGAGAGGGAGAGTTTACTTTTTCGTTTAAAAAAAAGATATATTACAAGCTTCCTTATAAAAGCACTTATAAGACTTAAGTGCCCATGACCTTCGAAAGGTCCCAATTTAAGTGAAAATTGGATTAAAAAACACTTTTTGCATAACTCAATTGAAAATTAGAATACTTAAGTACTTTTCACATCTTTGTTCTTTGAATAGCCCCCTCATAGTTCTCTCCTCTTTCTTTCCTTTAGTTTTGTGGGAACAAAACTAAGCTAAGGGTCTATAAGCAAGTTATGCTAAAAAAAGGGACATTACAGTCCTCCCCACCCAAAATTGCTTGTCCTCAAGCAATTGCAAAACCCATGGGGCTGTCCCTACATTCTTCATGATGCACTTACCAACTGAAATGGCTTCCTACTGAATTGAAGCTCCAACTTGAACTTCCCACTTGCTAAACGTGCATCTTAGAGGTTGCCCCCATGGGCTCAAGGTGTCATGATCATCCTCCAAGAACCCCTCATAAACCAAAAGAGATAATACATGCCATACGGTTTTGCCTTTGATGTAGCCTCTCCTAGAGATCAATGTGTTCTCAAAAGATGTTTCCAAAATTTGAAAATAAGTAGCAACAATCTCATCATGAAACTTACCTTGAGCGACCATAGCATATAGTTGTAACCTCTCTTGAATGTGTCCCCATATATGTGGCATGCTATCCCTCCTTGACTTCCTTTTATCATCTCCCTTATGCATAGGAAGAACTTTAGATTGGTCAAATAGAAGCCTCAACCAACCCATAATATAGGATTGTGCTTCCCATGCTCTATCAAGCCAAAAGCATGCTTCAACATAAGCATTTTCAGAATACACGGTTGGCTGGATTTTACCAAAAAAATCAAACTTTTGACCTTCTACATGCTGCTGTACCTGCCCTTTAAATTCAGATTTTTCTGTGTAGTAGATTTCAGAATGTACCTTGGTATGTGTCTTCTCCATTATGGGCTGTAGCGTGCTCAAAAAGTGCCAAATTTTTATTCTTTTATGTGGCTGGACTTGTTTTGTTGACTCAAAAAATTTTAAACCAACAAATTCAGATTTCAAACATCCTTGCCCAGCTCTTTTCCTTGGTTGCCATATGCAAAATAAATGATTTTTGATGCCTAAAAGAATCCATAGGTAAGCCCAGCTGTGTTTAGCATTCTTTTGTAAGAAAAAATACCAACCTTTCTTGCCATTCGAACCTTGTGAACAGCTGCTTGTAGTTTTAAGCCATTCAAATTCCAAGAGGTGTCTCATTTTTCTTAAAACATTTCCATTTCCACTCTTGCAAGAAAGAATAGGGTGCTGCCCAAAGAAATTTTTGGGTTTCCCTTGGTAATCAATTCTCATCTCATTCCTTCCAATACAAACATGACACGAATCAGAATTTGCTACACTTACCAATTGACTTGTAGAGGGTTCCAATTTGGAATGAAGGAGATGTATTTGATGTCCAGTGGCAGCCTTCTTTTCAGTCATCCCCATGCTCATGAAACATCCTCCCAACATACTATTTGCAGAAGAAGATGGGGCTTCTCTATCACTCAAACCATGCAAAACAACCTGCTTTTGTTTGAAAATTACCATATCCATTGTATTGCTTTTGACCTTGGTAAGTGTTTTCATTAATGAACCCTCATATGAAGCAAACTTGTTAGAAAAAACAATAGTGTTTAACAACACTTTTACAATTATGTCATCATGCTTTATCTTAACTTGGCGGTAGTGTGCCCTTTCTCTCTTCCAATTTCTCCTTGTGGTGGGAAAACCACTACTATATGTTTGGACCATCCCCATAGTGCTAGAAAGTGATAAGCTTACCTTCTTAGTGCCCATGCTTACCAAGGTGACTAATAACTTCAAGGAATACAAACTGAAAATATCGAAAACAACAGCTACCTTGATCCATATTTCATGATTTTTCTTGTCTACTTCCTTCCTCATATTGGCCCTATACATGATGGCAACATTATATTGATGGATCTCACTTGGATCCCATAGCCGTGAGGGGTATTTGTCATGTCCTTTCCTTGAACTTACTTGGAAGACTTATTCTTCTCCTTGAGTGTCCCTTACCACCACTTCAATGATAGCACAAGCTTTGCAACCAAGGTAATGAGAGAACCAATCATGAAGAGAAAACTTTGAATGCTTACCAAGTTGACAACTCAATTGTTTGCCCATCAAGAAATATGATTCTCCTTCCTTTATATGCAAGGTGCATCCTTCTTTCCTTCTTGGCATCACTCCTTCAATGGATCTCTTTGCTATGTCCCTCTTTGTTCGGACATGTGCTTCCTTAGCAAGACATAACAATAAGTGTTTCCTCCACGTTTCTTCTTGCAATCTGAAATTAGACAACGAAAATGATGCATGAAAAGGGGCAATACAAAAACTTCCTTTCTTGGCATAACTTTCTATTATGATGTCCTTGTTCACGCTTCCCTTTTGACCTTTTGCATGCTCATGAAGTTGTTGAACAACTTCTCTTTGCTTCAAACCCGGAAGTTCTGATTTTTATGTAACTTTCCCATTAATGTCAACCGTTTGCAACCCCATTGGTTGCTCCATGGTTTGTTGGAACTCTTTACTTGGTTGCTCTTTATGAAAAGCTTGTTCCATCCTTTTTGAGGTCACCAACATGGGTGTCCCATTGCTTAGACCATGGAGAACAATTTCCTTGTTGGCTGCCATAAATTTCAGTTCTGTTTTTTGCAAATTATGAGTGTATTCACTAGGGGATTGGAACCACTGGTCTCCAAGCAGCACATCTATCTCCCCATAATCTATCACATTGAATTCTCCTTCAAAGGTATATTCACCCATGGTTAGTTTTAACTCCAAAGTGCTGGAAATGCATGAGATAGAGGAGCCATCCCCCATGGTTACCTTAAATCCCCTATTTTCTTTAGTGGGCAGCCTATGCCTTGCAACAAATTTAGCATCTATAAAATTGTGAGTGGCTCCATTGTCCTTTGACACAATTACCTTTTTGCCTCTAATGGTTCCTTTCGCACGGAAAGCATGGCATCTAGTGGCACCATATAAGGTAGCAATCATCTCTTTTTTTGTCACATGTTGACTGTCCTCTTTTTCTTGATGTATTTGCCCTTCAATTTCAGTTTGGTTTACCTTCACATGCTCAGTTCTTTGCTCCCAAATTTCTGATTGTTCTTCCTTAAGTGGCTGCTCTTCTATTCCCTTTTCACATGCTTTTAATTCTCCCGAATTTTCTGCCTTCAATATTCGCTGATTGCTCATAGCCGTTGGTCCACAATTGACCAATTTTGATGCTCAAATCTCAAGGGCTCTTCATTTGGTGGCTGCCCTTCAAATTCAGCCTCATTTGCCATTGATTTTTTTGAATTTTCTTAGTTAGTTTCTGGCTGTTCACACCTCACAAAGGGGCCATGTTTGACTGAATTTTGGTCATTGGCAAACTTGTGGAATGGCTGCCCCTTGTACAATTGGAAAATAGGCTATATTATTTGTTTTAAGGGTTGCCTTTCATCCAATTGGGATCCCTTGTTATGTGCCCTTATTGATTTAGGCGTAGGTGGCTTCATCTTCTTTCCAAACTTATCAACTATCTTTTCCAACAATTCTTCATGTGTCCCAATAGTGCTATGTCCTTGTGTCACTCATCCATGATACCGCCATTCATGGGCAGCCCCATCCAAATGTTGGATGACAAAAATTAATGCCTCTTTTCAACCTCTAGGTCTCAAGTCAAGATACTCACTTATCTTGTTAACCCAAGCTCTTACCAGAATACCTATATCACCATCAAAAGTTGGAATAACTATCTTCCCCAAATCATCCTCTGTAGTTATGTACCCATGGTGCCTCTTACCATATCTCAAATCTAGCCAATTCGAAGCTCCTTCTGTAATGCCCCCTCTTTCCTAAGAGATCACTCAACAGATTGGATTAGCCTATTTCGACATTCCCGTAGGCTAATTAAGGCGTTAAGGGGATGATTTGCTAGGCATATTGGAGTTTTGTACCTTGGAGAGGTTATTTTCGACAAGTGATATAACGAGTTTTTATAATGTTTTATTATAAAGTTACCTTTTGGGAAAAAATATAAAAAATTATACTAAGTGACTTTATAAAGGGAAAATAAAATATTATTTCCCAGAAGTGGGACACTGCCCTCATGGAGTTCAAAAAAATTATAAAAATTATTTTAGTGGAGTGTTTAGGTTCCAAATTGCACAATGAGTTTTTATAAAATACTCGATCCTCTCATATTCTCATTATGTGATCTTATGATATTAGATCTTTCTTCAATTCTCCGCTGGTATGTTTATGCCTAGCCTATTTTGAAAACAAAAACCTTCAGAATTTAGTGGGATGGACGAAAACCCAACTCCACCGTAAGAAAGGAATCCATACAGGGTTTTTTTATTGATCTTACAGTTGCAGATTTGAGTTGAAAGCAGCTAAGGAAGAGTTGTTTATTGCAGGTTATCGTTGATATCAATTCTCCATTGCTGAGCGCTAGGGTTTAAATCCTTAATTTGGAGTTTTCTGGCAATTTGGTGGCCAAAACCTTTGATAACATTTGTCTAAAGTGGGGTAATCAGGTTTGGTGATTATTGAAGGCTTTTGGAAGTGGTTTCAGGTTTTTTATCAGCGTCGGATTAATTTATATGATTTTTGGGTGCCATGGGTATTGCATATTTGGAAGGACTTCATCATTTTGCACCTAGGGTTTGAAAAGGAAAGTGCAGATCAGAATTTTAGTGTGTTATTGCAGCTTCTTTCAAGGTTCCATTGCATATTTTATCTTTCTGGAGGTAGTCGTACCCTCCGCCTTGGAAAGTCACCTTCATCCTTGCTCACATAGCACCATATTCCATATTTTTGGTGTTAAGACTTCTTCGGATCCGGGTATGACTGTATTGTGCGTGAGGGTAATATTTTATATTTTTTATTGTAATATTCAGTTCTAATATAAATCAGATTAGAATTATACCAGTTCTGATTTTTATTGTATATCCTCATCTATTGGGAGAAATAATAATCCTATTTGATAATCGATTGCTGGCTTTTTATTGTACTTTCTTTATAAGCAATTGTGTTATCAAAAATCATCTCAAAACATACACAAACAAGAATCAAACCCATAACAAACACTCAGAAAATCAGAACTCTTCAGTTGCATACCTAGTGTTTGACAAAATGTGAAACAACCTAAACTAAAAAAATCAGGGCAGAATTAGCAAGGGTTCTTACAGTGGTATCAGAGCTTAGATCCTGCCAGCCTGGAGGGTTAGATTGGTTATATGCATCCACGTGAAGTTGGTCCTTCTAGGGGTTACTTCCGTAGAAGACCGGGGCAGCAAGAAAATCAAGAAGAGGCTTCAATTGCAGGTACAAATCAGCATGATATGGAAAGGGAAAGGAGAGATAACAGTACATCACATGAGGATAGAGAAGCAAGGGAAATCATGAGAGGTATTGCAGAAGGGCAACAACATGTGGCTAATGTTTTACAACAACTTACAACAGTGATCCAACAAATGAACATGGGTCCCAAGAGAAACAATAATGAGCATGCAGATAATGACAATGTAGTAGGTGCACCATGAGTGGGGAGGACTCCTACACGCACTACAGATAGACCATTGCAGCCTACTTTCTTGCCTAGAAATGAAGAAGAGGAGGTTGTTGATGGGGATGATGAGACAATATTTGCAGATAGTGTCATGACCATGCATGATGAATGGAATGCACTTCCTCAATATGTCAAGGATCTTTTATCTTTCCCTCAGTATATGGGACAGTGAAGAGATAATAGAAGATCAAGGCAAAAACGTAGACCAAGGCAACAAAACAAGGAACTCAAGCAGGCCACTAGCAAACTCACCCTTGCTACATTTGATGGTAGTGGGAAGACTAGCACTAGAGCTTGGATTCATAAGCTAGACACCTTGACACTTAAACCGATGCAAGAGGATGAAGCATTTAAGTTTGCAACCATGCACCTTGAGGGCATTGCATATGATTAGTGGCACCATGGGTTGGTCACCCAAACCCATGGATTGATTCACTCTTATGAGGAGTTTAGAAACAAATTGATTGCTTGGTTTGATCGGAAGGATGTAGAGGTGTATTATAGAGAGTTGGCACAATTGAAACATAGTGGGCATGTGGATACATATATTAATGAGTTTCAAAAGTTGTTATGGCTCCATATATGATTGAAAAGAGGGTGGTAATGCTGTTTATTGAAGGTTTAAATGACAGGATGAGAGGACTAGTCAAGGCACTTAAGCTTAGCACTCTTCATGATGCTATCCAATTGGCTTTAGGTCTTGAGACTTCATCTTCTTCATATCAGCCACCTAAGAAAAACTTTAAGGGCTTCAAATCAAATCAGAAATCTTTTAATCAGCCCAAGCATACAACACCTAAAATGGACTTTGAGACATGGAATGAACTAAGGAGAAAGAATCTTTGCTTTTCTTGCAAAGAACCATGGGAACCAGGACATAGATGCCTTGGCAAAGGCAAGATGTATCTCATAGAGGTTACTGCAGATGTGGACTATGAGCAAGTACATGATACAGGTTCAGAGAGGAGTGATAGTGGGTAGGATAAGCAGTCACAGGTTGAGCTTGGAGAGGATGATGCACAAGATCCATCTCATGTCACTATTGCTACACTTTCAGAAGTACCACCCCTTTCGTTTGAAGGGAGTACTTAAGGGACAACATATTACTTGTTTGGTGGATAGTGGTGTTACACACAAATTCATTGATGAAGGGTTAGTTGCAAAGCGCGGATTATAGGTTGGGGATTTTTCAAGTTTCAGTGTGACAGTTGCCGATGGCTTCACCATGAGTTGCATTAGACGAGTTCCTCAGCTTAGCATACAAATGGGAGACTACACCTTGACCGATGATTTCTATGTAGTGGGACTTGGTGAGATTGATACAGTTTTGGGGATTCAGTGGTTATAGTCACTTGGCTGATATGTGCAGGATTTCCATAAGATAGAGCTGGAGTTTATGGTGGACGGAAAGAAAATTGTGCTTAAGGCTTTATCAGATGGGAGGCCTAAGGTAGTTCCAGCACGTAGGATGGAATCTATCTTCAGGCATGGAGATGTTGCGTGGGCGGCCTAGTGTTTTGTTTCATCCAAGACTTCTTCAAATAGTGAGCAGCCTTATCATGTGGATATCCAGACGGTGTTGGATAAGTATAGTATTGTGTTTAGCGATATTCCTCCAGGTAGACCACCAGATTGTGGATTTGAGCATGTGATAGAGTTGGAGGAGGGCACCAAGCTCGTGATTACTACACCTTATCGTCATCCTAAGAAATTTAAGGAGATGGAGAAGACAATAAGGGAGCTTCTTGACATGGGACATATCCGACCTAGTTCTAGTTCCTTTGCTTCTTCAGTTGTGTTGGTGAAGGACGACACTATGCATGTGTATCGATTACCGTGCTTTGAACAAGAAAACAATCAAGAACAAGTATCTGATTCCACACATAGGTGAGTTGCTTGATGAGTTACATGGGGCCATGTACTTTTCAAAGATTGATCTTTGGTTGGGGTACCATCAAATTCGTGTTTGTGATGAGCTTATCCATAAGACAACATTCAAATGTCATTACGGCACTATGAGTTCTTGGTGATGCCTTTTGGCCTTACTAATGCACCTGCTACATTTTAGTCATGCATGAGTCACATCTTCAATAAGCAGTTGCGTAAGTTTGTATTGGTGTTCGTCGATGACATATTGATTTATAGCGGTACAATGGAGGAGCACCTACGGCATTTAGATGAGGTTCTTGGCATTATGGAGGTTCAACCTCATTTTGTTAAAGTGTTTAAGTGTGAATTTGGGCTTACAGAGGTTCTATACTTGGGGCATGTAATAGGTGCTAATGGGGTGAAGGTTCACCAAGAGAAGATACATGCAATACTTGATTGGCCACCACCTAGGAACATTTCTGTGCTGAGAGGATTCCTCGGTCGTTGTGGATACTACAGAAGATTTGTTAAGGGGTATTCACATCTTGCAGCACCACTTACAGATCTTACTAGGAAGGGTGCATTCATTTGGATAGATGAGGCTCAGGTAGTCTTTGACAGGCGTAAGCAGACTATGCGCACTTGTCCAGTGTTAGCTCTTCCAGATTATTCTTCGCTGTTTGTTCTGGATTGTGATGCATCAGGAGAGGGGATTGGTGCGGTTCTTATGCAGAATTGACATCCTATTGCTTATGAGAGGACGCTGAGAGATAATGAGCAACTATATTCCACCTATGATAAGGAGATGCTCGCCATCATGCATGCGTTTGCGAAGTTTAGGCAGTATTTGATAGGTGGGAAATTTGTGATGAGGACAAACCACAATAGTCTGAAGTATTTCGTAGAGTAGAAGGAGCTTAACGAGAGACAACAAAAGTGGGTTAGTAAGATTCAAGCATATGATTTTGACATTGAGTATGTCAAGGGGAAGAAGAATGTTGTTGCCGATGCACTTACCAGTAGACCTACAGTTGCTACACTTTGCTCTATTGGAGAGATTTCAGTGGATTGGAAGTCTCAACTGTGGGTTGAGTATTCCAAGAATCTCTTCGCTTGCGAAATCATGGATGGTAGGATTTAGGATGATAGATACAAGGTGATTGATGATGTCATATATTATAAGGACAGGATATATTTTTTGTACCTGAATCAAAATTCAAGGATAAGATCATGTGCGCCATTCATGACACACCACTAGCAGGACACCCTGGGTACTTCAAGACTTATCGACAGATCAGTGAGAGATTCTCATGGAAGGGTCTTGCGTCATGTGCGTGAGTGTTTGACTTGTCAACAAAACAAGTCAAAGCATACTTTCCCGATGGGTTTATTACAGCCTTTGCCGATCCTAGATCAGAAATGGGAAAGTATTTCGATGGATTTCATTACAAGTCTTCCGAGAATCCAGGGGAGAGATTGTATTTATGTGGTGGTTGATAGATTAACGAAGTATGCACACTTCTTCGCTATTTCAGCCGACTACACAGCGTCTCAGGTGGTAGAGTTATTCTTTCGTGAGGTGTTCAAATTGCATAGGCTTTCGAAGACCATTGTTAGTGATTGGGATAGCAAATTTTTTAGTATATTTTGGCAGGAGCTTTTCTGATTGACATGTACAAAATTGACACCGAGTACTAGTTACCACCCTCAAACGGATGGACAGACAAAGATTGTGAATAAGTGGGTTGAGGGATATCTTCGTAACTATGTTTCGTGGCAGCAAAAGGCATGGATTAGGTGGTTGTATCTTGGAGAGCACTGTTATAATACTACCTACCATCTATCTATTGGCATGACTCCTTTCCGAGCTTTATATGGATATGATGCATTGTCTTTTGTGGATTTGGCGTTTGATGATAGTAGAGCGCCTATAGCTCGTGATTGGCATCAGGGTAATCAGGGTATCCTTAAGGCACTTAAGGATAACATTCAACATGCACAAAATTAGCAAAAGATGTATGCGGATCGACGCAGGGTTGAGAGATCTTTTGAGGTTGGTGATATGGTTTTTTTGCACCTACAACTTTATAAACAAAGTACACATAAGAGGAGCGGTGCGGAAAAACTTAGGCCTCATTTTTATGGTCTGTATAAGGTTTTGAGGAGGATTGGAGAGGTAGCATATGAGCTTCAGTTACCTAGTGAGAGTAAGATACATAATCTCTTTCATGTGTCTTGCCTCAAGAGGGCGCTTGGTCAGCATGTTATTTCTTCTCTAAAGTTGTCACCCTTGGATGAGGAGGGTAGATTGATATTGATTCTTGCTGAGATTCTGGACATGAGAGAGAGGAGGTTGAGTAGAGTGGTCCATGAGTATTTGGTTCGTTGGCAGGATTTGCCTTTAGAGGATGCCACTTGGGAAGGTGAGATGATTCTTTAGCATCCAGTGTTGCAATTGCTTGAGGACAAGCAATCTCGGGAGGGGAGGATTGTAATGTTCCCTCTTTCCTAACAGATCACTCAACATATTGGATTAGCCTATTCCAGCATTCTCGTAGGCTAATTAAGACGTTAAGGGGATGATTTACTAGGCATATTGGAGTTTTGTACCTTGGAGAGGTTATTTTTGACAAGTGACATAATGAGTTTTTATAATGTTTTATTATAAAGTTACCTTCTGATAAAAATTAGAAAAAATTATAAAAAGTGACTTTATAAAGGGAAAAGAAAAGAAAAGAAAATATTATTTCCCAAAAGTGGGATGCCACCCTCATGGAGTTTAAAAAAATTAAAAAAATTATTTTAATGGAGCATTTGGGTTCCAAGTTGCACAATGAGTTTTTATAAAATACCCGATCCTCTCATATTCTCATTATGTGATTTTATGATATTGGATATTTCTTCAATTCTCCGCTAGTATGTTTATGCCTAGCCTATTCTAAAGACGAAAACCTTCAGAATTTAGTGGGTTGGATGAAAATCCAACTCCACCATAAGAAAGGAATCCATAAAGGTTTTTTTAATTGAGCTTATAGTTGCAGATTTGAGTTGAAAGCAACCAAGGAAGAATCGTTTATGCAGGTTATCGCTGATATCAATTCTCCATTGCTGAGCGCTAGGGTTTAAATCCTTAATTTGGAGTTTTCTAGAAATTTTGGTGGCCAAAACCTTCAATAACATTTGTCTAAAGTGGGGCAATCAGGTTTGGCGATTATTGAAGGCTTTTGGAAGTGGTTTCAGGTTTTTTATCAGCCTCGGATTAATTTATATGATTTTTGGGTGCCATGGGTATTGCATATTTGGAAGGACTTCATCATTTTACACCTTGGGTTTGAAAGGGAAAGTGCAAATCAGAATTTTAGTGTGTTATTGTAGCTTCTTTCAAGGTTCCATTGCATATTTTATCTTTCTGGAGGCAGTTGTACCTTCCACCTTGGAAAGTCACCTTCATCCTTGCTCACATAGCACCATATTCCATATTTTTGGTGTTAAGACTTTATCTTTAGATCCGGGTATGATTGTATTGTGCGTGAGGGTAATATTTTATATTTTTTATTGTAATATTTAGTTCTAATATATATCAGATCAGAATTATATCAGTGCTGATTTTTTTTGTATATCCTCATCTATTGGGAGAAATAATAATCCTATTTGATAATAGATTGCTAGTGTTTCATTGTACTTTCTTCATACGCAATTGTATTATCAAAAATCATCTCAAAACATACACAAACAAGAATCAAACCCATAGCAAACACTCAAAAAATCAGAACTCTTCAATTGCATACCAAGTGTTTGACAAAATGTCAAACAGTCTAAACTAAGAAAATCAGGGCAGAATTAGCAAGGGTTCTTACACCTTCCCCTTCGGTACTTAGGTGCAAGTGTCAAGTACTCATCATAATCCTTCATTAGATCCCAATGAACCAAAGGTTGGTCCACCATCCTGAGGCGCTGGTTCCCATGATCCTGGGCCTGTATAATACCTTCAATCATTTCCTTATCCATGTAACTGTTTGATATAAACCCTGAATCCCACGTATAGCCAAGATATGGCTCTAATACCATTGTAATGTCCCCAAATGGGACAATTAGGCAAATTGGGGGGTTTTCAACAAACCCTACCTAATTTAAAACCCCTTCAAAGTATTTGAAAGTACAAATTCAGCCAATAACACAATTCAAAAAATGAAGCAATATTCAATAATTTCCTCTACCAAACCCTTAGGCGATTAGGGCAAAAATTAGATTTGATACTTCTAACCCTCCAAAAAAATATGAATTAAGCTTTATATTGCAGCCACTAATTTTAGAAGTCATAATATTCACTCAAAAGTCGAAACTTAGAATTTTGGAATTTATTATTGCAAAATTACAACAGAATTTCATAAATTCACAACTTTCACAATACTTGGAATTTCTATGCAAGTGATAGCTCAAAATGAGCACAAAAATATAAGCTATCAAACAAAATTAGAATCAGATTTTTTCCATCATGGGAAGCCCACCAAACGTTGTCCCTAAATTCCCAAAACCTTAGTTCACTACTAAAATAATATAATAAATTCAGAATATTATCTAGGGCACATAATCACCCTAAATCATGTGTAAATCAACTCTCAAACCATTCACCAAGCTATAATAAATTGCTAATAATACCTCTAACCTTAGAAGAGTGTTCCAAAGATAATTTGCTTTCTTGAGAGGGGTCGCTACCCTTCCAAAACAAGTCACCACCTTTGGGATGGCTTCCAAAATCAACAAAACTCTTCAAACCAAGTTTGTCCACCTCTTTGACCTGCAAATCATGAATTTACAACTCTCCGAAAGGTTTGAAACAATCCTTGATGAAGGTGGTGTCCAAAGACACTTTTGTAAATTCACTTGCATACAACTATGCAAAATTGAAGTACAACTACAACCCTTGAGTAGAGCTGCCTTGAAAGTAGGTGTGGAGGTTTTCATCCTCAAACCCTGAACACACTTGAAGGTTTTCGTCTTCAAGATGTGGTGAACAAGCTTGACATACTTGGACAATAATTTCAATATCCAAAATGCATAACCTTTTCAAATGAGCCTTCCCTTTCCTTTTATATTCCTCCTCCCAATGTGGCGCCCAAAATAGAGAGGGAGAGTTTACCTTTTCCTTTTAAACAAAAAATATATTACAAGCTTCTTTATAAAAACACTTATAGGACTTAAGTGCCCATGATCCTCAACAGGTCCCAACTTAAGTGAAAATTAGATAAAAAAACATTTTTTTCATAACTCAACTGAAAATTAGAATACTTAAGTATTTTTCACATTTTTGCTTTTTGAATAGCCCCCTCATAGTTCCCTCCTCTTTCTTTCCCTTGGTCTTGTGGGAACAAAACCAAGCTAAGGGTCTATAAGCAAGTTATGCTATAAAGGGGGACATTACAGACCTCGGGTCTTCTACACTTGTTATCTATTTCTTGCTAGAGGTGGGAGGAGGTTCCCATATGAATTCCATCATAGGGTTGTCAAGTTTTAAGGGAAAAATGCTATCATGGTTTTCATAGATACTCACCAAATAGGTATATTTTTTGTGCCTTGTCACATCATTTTAATTCAAGTACAATAGCATCAACTTTTATATATACAATTCAAAAGCTACATGGGACCCCAAAAATCATAGTAAGTGATCGTGATCATATACTTACAAGTAATTTTTGGACTTAGTTATTCTCTTGCTTGGGTACTTGCTTGTAGTTTTCCATATCATCACCTATTTGATGGACAAATTGAGGTGTTCAACAAGTTCTTGGATGGTTATCTCAAATGTTATAATTCGGAAAAATAGGAGAGGGGTTCAATGGCTGCCACTAGCAAGATGGTTGTGTTAACACTTCTTTCCATACCTCATCTAAAATGTCTCCATTTTTGGCATTGTATGGGTACCAACCACCATCCATCATCTCATCTGTGAGCCTGCAGCCAAAGGTTTGGGAAGTTGAAGAACACATTCAACATTAGCAGGACACACTCCCTAGTCTTAGAGAGGACTTGGCAATGGTATAAAATTGGATGAAGCAACATGTTGACCAACTCCACACAAAAAATTATTTCGAAGTAGGAGATTGGCATTTTGTGTGATTGCAACTATATAAGCAAATTTCATTGATCCAACAAAAGGATAGCAAAAATTCACCCAAGTATTATGGTCCCTATTAGGTCTTGTAGAAGATCGACAGTGTAGCATACAATTTGGAGTTACCTTATTTAGTGAAAATTTATTCGGTATTTCATGTTTCTTGCTTGAAGGTGATTGGAAAAAGAGTTTCAGCTTAAACAAAGTTACTTGATCTTGATGAGTAGGGTAGAGTCATTTTGGAACATGAGGAAATTCTCTAGACGTGCACAAAGAGGTTGCAAATGATGTTGATTATAGAGTATCTCATCAAGTGGAAGACTCTGCCTTAAGAGGATGGTATGTGAGGATGAAGTATTCTTGCAGAAGCATCCAACCATTGTCAACATTGGTTTGAAGGGTAGGCGTATGCTATGCCCTTAATTGCTAGTGTGTATTGGGATATGTGTTGGCGACTTGTGACTAGCATAGCCTTTTACTTGGCCATATGATAATCTCTATTTCTTCATATTTGTAGTGTTGTCAGCTTATCGGGTATCCATAGTCTAAATAGCACATATATAGGAGGTAGTGGTTAGTATCGCATCGTTATATTATGAATTTTATTCTTATTGCAAGGTTATGGAGGTTGCCTTGTCGAAGTGGCTCAGTCATATATTTCTAGTATTCTGCTTTGCTATCAATCATTTGTGTGAATTTTCACTATTCTGCTCTTTTTCTTGCGATTTGCTATTGTTGTTATGCTCTTGATATTTATATTACCATTCATTGTTGTGGCTTTGCTTTATCTAAGTAATTTCATTACATCTTTATATGAGCTTCTCTTTTGGAGTCTTTAGCTTGCATACCCTATTTTTGTTTCTTTTGATTGTTTTGATAGATGAAAGAATTTTGTGTTTCTATCTCCTTCCCCAACCATTTTGCTCTTGACTTATGTTTCCAAAAAGTTTCTTCCATTCTAAGTCCCACTTGGGCTACTCTATATTTTCTTTTTCTTTTTGCTGCAATGCCTCATTCATCCCTTCCTCCTTTATACATTTTAAAACTACTTATATTTTGTTAATATTTTTAAAATAAATAAATAAAGAGGTTGCCAAAAGTGTTTTTGTTCCATTCTCTTGCCTCCACACACTTAAGCTTCTGTGTCAATTTATACTGTTTTCATTCGCTTGCATTTAATTGCCACCATTGTGGTAGCTTATCATCAAAATTTGTGTCGTGGGTCCACATCATCTTGAAATGAAAAGGGATACTTGTTGGCTTTTTGTCGTCTTGAATGTTTAGAGTAATCGGCCAATGATCTGATCCTGATTTCACGAGAGTATTTGAATCCATCTTCTTGCCCAATACCAACCATGCCGGATTTATTAGGAACCTACACGATCTTTCGGCTATAAATTGTCCCTTTTCTTCTATTGCTTCAAGTAAATTTACCCCCTTTGGGCCCATCTCCAAAATATACTATTTGTTGCAAAAAGAATTGAAACCCATCTTAGTTTTTCCTAGAGGGTTGTTTCCTCCTTCCTTCTCTCTTGGATTAAGAATTATGTTCAAATTTGCAGTAACTATATAGTTTATATCTTTACATGTTTGTCAGATGTCTCCTATTTATTCCTAACACCTTTTTTTTTACCATCTTCCATTGGTCCGTGTACATTTGATAGTAAAAAATTTTAGTTTCCAAGCAAATCCTTGAAGATTATATTCTGGAACTGTATACCTCAATTCAGCTTGTCTCCTTTAAACTTGTTCAGATTCTACAATGAGGTCATTCCTTCTGCTACAAAATAATCTATCTTACTTGCCCTACATACGATTTTTTTAACTCGTCAATTCTCCCACATCTATCTTTGGTTTCCCGAAGATGTATGATGTCTAGTCTCTCGTCTATTAGCAGCCTTAGTAGGTGACTTATTAGGGGTGTTGAGGCCCATCCACGGCAATTTTTTGATCTTTTTGAGCTGGTTTTTTTATTTCTTCAATTTTTTTGATATTGTAAATCTTCTTAACTTATTCCTCGTTGCCCCTTGTTTACAATTTGCTCTTATTTTCTTCATAATACTTTGTTTCATTGACTGAATCCTCTAGTGTGAGATCACTCGTGCCTTCCCAAATACTGGTTGAGGCATGTTCAACTCCTTGCTATTATTTGCAAAAATATCCTCCTTAAGTGCCCAAAAAACCATGATTGTTCTCATAAAATTTTCCTTTCTATTTTTTCTGATAATTGTTTAGGAACTCATTTCTTCTTGTTCTCCATCCATTGGTTACTTTGCTGTCCTTGTAGATTTGGAACTCATTTTCTTTCCAATTTTCTTTTGAATATTCCTTGTTGAGGCTTCCATTGCTGAGATATTACCACTTGGGAATAAGATCTTACTTTTTATTATTATTGGATGTTGCATTAGCTTATATTTTTGGCAAACCCTTTCCAAATGCCCTATATCATGATAGAGATGGCACCTTAAGGGAAAACATTCATAATCCAGTTCCTCATGCTGCACTTCCAAGTATGTGAAAAGGTTAATTGTTGTTTGAAGAGGTTTGAAGAGATCTATTTTAACACAAATTCATGCATAGGTGGCTAGGGATTTTTCTTGGTTATATCAGCTTTGCTAAAAAACTCTCCAATGAGATCAACATTTTTTTTCAAAAATCAAGTCATTCCACAATTCTGATGGTAAATTAAATAAGCTAACCCACATAGGTGATTTTGTCATCAATTCCTTGCCTGTATTAAATTTTGGCATCCATGGCCATAAATATAATCATGCATTCTTCATACACCAAGGCTTTCCTTGGAAAGCCCTATCTCTATTTTCTAAACTCTGAAACATGGCTAGGAAGAATCCCTTTGCCAGGAATCATATATTTAAAATAACAGAGAGATCATACATGTAGCCCAAGTAGCCCAGACAGGGACACTACTGAAAACTAAGAACGTAACTGTTTTTCACATTAAACCAACTGTTAAGACTATATTGACTACTGAGTATTACCATAAAACTGCATGCTAAGACACGTTGTTGAGGGCATATTCTCTTGCATTATTAAAATTTAGATCAGAAAATAACATAAAAATGAAATAGCTAACGGAAGTTGGAACCGGTGGCCTAGCGGGGTTGAAACCACCATCCTGTTTTCTACCATTTGCTTCTTTCCAACATCAATTTCCGACTCAGGCCCCTCATCACAAACTTTTTCTTCAGTAAAAGGATTGGTAAGAAATTGGAAACGAAGGTTATGGAGGGTTTCCACAGCCTAAGGTCCCTATCTACCTGTATTATAAACACAATAAAGACCTGCCCAACTTAAGTGGCAACATGCCAACATCCTTATGGAAATCCTCAAGAACACCAGCAAGTTTTAGAGATTTAGGTTCCTGCACCAGGACTTTGTCATTACCAGCAACCTTGGAAGTCAAGGCATTAAGATGCTCTTCTTGGGTGAGCACAACATCCATGATGTCATTCAATTCCTTTTTCAAAATTTCATAGCCCTGAAGAGCAGTAGCAAGGTGGCCAGCGGTATCAGGAGCAGCAGATGTAAAGCCAGGGGTAGTTCCAAGAGGCTTAAATATGGCAGAGGTGATATGCTCTTTAAAGGCAACAAGGTCGTCAACAACCATTTTGAGCTCATCACAAATAAAATCCCAGACATTGAGCAAGTTCACTCTCATACAACCAGATCTTACAAGGAATGGGATTTTTGGAATTTTGACATTCCCAAGTCTTCCATGTTTTTTAGGAATTTACTCCTGGTGGCAGAGGCCAAAGAATGGCGATTATCAAGCCATTCTTTGAATTTGCTTTCACTATTTAACCTGGTTTTCTAATCTAGGTTTGCCACAGAACCCTTGGCTGTGCGTTGAGCATTCATTTTGGGCTTCTTGGTCTGTTTAGAGGCTGTGTCCTTGGCAGAACGATAAGATTTTTTGTTGGCCATGGATAAACATAGACCCAAAGATCACTTTGCATAGAGACAAACAAAAACAAAGGCATGAAAAACTATCTATATGAAAAGAGAAAACATAGTAGTAAGGGAGCTGTTCAACCGGATAACAAAGTATAGCAGGAAAAACCAAATAAAAAGTGCGCCCTCCTGCATTCTCTAAACATAACAGAGATGCGCGCTCCTCTTCAATTTCCCCATTGAGAACAACAAATGGGTCATCATCAAGGGAGGCAAAGAGATAATCTTCATATTGCAAAAGAGAAAAAAACATAAGTAAATCTTTCCAAACTCCACTTTCCTCTCTCATATGTTTGAGCCGTAATCGAAAAGATGGAGAGTGAATGATGGTAGGGAAGGGAGCGTGGCATGCATGGGATGGAAAAAAAGTTAAGAGATAGATAATGTGATTTTGATATTAGAGAGAATTTGAATCCCAAAATGTTCAAGGGATAATCCTTTATAACTCCCATAATAAAAACATTATGGGGAGGGGTTCTCAATCTAAACTTGGTGCAAGGGAGGTCTTCCACCTTTGTTAGGAGTTGATCCAAAGAAAAATATTAGTAATGAAAATACTTTCAAAGGACTGGAAGGTAATAAATAAATATTGGAAATACATTCGAATGAAGTTGGAAGGCGAAAAGTTACATTGGACCTTTGGTTTCTCTTTTGGATTTGAAAAGGTTGTAAACCAATGTATTATATACCTTTGTACATGAATGCAAAAACAAGTTTGATTATCAGCTAATCTGTGTTCCCTTGTGTTTATTTTGTTTAACTTTATGGCTTGAAATCCACAACCTTACCATATAATTCCCATCTTGAGTTGATAGAGGCTGCTGTCTTAGCCAAAATATCCATATCCCTATTAGTGTCTCGAGGGGTGTAGCAAATGTGAAAGTCATCGAATGTTTCAAGGAGTTGTTGGATGTCATTGTGCACATGCTTAAGACTCCAATTCCATAAGTGATTTCCCAAGCAGAGAGCCGTTGCCAAAATTTGAGAATCTGTTTTAATGATCAATTTTGACATTCAGTGAAAGAAAGCCAGGATTTAGACCACACCATATATCAAGCTCCTCGCCTGTATTGTTGGTGGCAAATCCCAGCCCCAACTGTTACAAGAATTTAAGTCTCCTTCAGAAGTCTGACATAAACCTCTTAGCCCCCGTAGCCATGGGGTTTCCATTGGAGGCTCTTTCAATATTTAATTTTTCCCAAGAAGGTTCCAGGGGAGGCACGTAACCTTTTGAACTTCTGTTTTAGCAACCCCATGGGGCCTTTGCCAAGAATCTTATTTGTACATTGCTTCCCCATTTTTTCTGTATCTATATACAAAATTATACCATAGTAGGCCAATAACCTATGAATTTTCCATTTAGGGATTTGCCAGTTAGAAACCTTAGTCCTGGTTCTATCAATTTGTCCACAATCATCTTTGTCCATTTTGAATCCTTTGAAAAACTTGCCCTGATCTGCTGGTTCCTGCTACTTGTCCTTTCTTTCCAGGTTTTTTTTCCTGGAGTCTCATATTCCTTTCTCGTTTTTTCTTTAGAATCCCCTTCTGTTGTGCCCATCTGCCATTCTTTTGAAATTATTAGGGAGTTGCATCCCCATACTATATCTCCCGGTTATTGTTTCAACTTTCACTTATTGTCTCCTTTGGTGTTTAAAAACCTTACCCCTGGTTCTATCAATTTGTCCACGATCATCTTTGTCCATTTTGAATCCTTTGAAAATCTTGCCCTGATCTGCTGGTTCCTGCCACTTGTCCTTTCTTTCCATTTTTTTTTTCCCCGGAGTCTCGTATTCCTTGTTATTTCTTTCTCATTTTTTCCTTTAGAATCCCCTTTTGTTGTGCCTGTCTTCCATTCTTTTGAAATTATTAGGGCTTTACATCTCCATACTATATCTCCTGGTTACGGTTTCAACTTTCACTTATTGTCTCCTTTGCTAGTTAGAAACCTTACGCCTGGTTCTATCAATTTGTCCACAATCATCTTTGTCCATTTTGAATCCTTTGAAAATCTTGCCCTGATCTGCTCCTGCTACTTGTCCTTTCTTTCCAGGTTTTTTTCCCGAAGTCTCATATTCCTTGTTATTCCTTTCTTGTTTTTTTTTCTTTAGAATCCCCTTCTGTTGTGCCTGTCTGCCATTCTTTTGAAATTATTAGGGCTTTACATCACCATACTATAACTGCCGGTTATGGTTTCAACTTCCACTTATTGTCTCCTTCCATCTTTTGTCTTCCTCTATCTGGCCCTCAATGCCAGTTTCTGTATTTTCTGTTCGTAAATCATCCATATCCTTTTGCCCTTAGTGAGCTTTATACTAGATATAAGTGCTATATATGCTGTGGAAAATTAATTACATATGATATTTAGCTATATAAATGGAAGACTCTCAAACTAAATGTCCCTTCCTTTGGTCCCCTACTAAGGCTTGCTGGCCTGCAACTTCTGCAACAAACTTGAAAGATATCGTTCTTCATATCCACTTGCGACCATTAAATAGTTATTTAGCTCATCTGAAATGAGAAACTAGTTATCATAGATCTCAATTTTTTAATTTTTTTTTACAGTTTAGCTTATTGATAGCAAATTTTTATTTAGGCTTGAAACAAAAAGATAATTATATACATTATTGTTTTTGCTATTCTTCATCTTCATGAAAATCACATTTTTTTTCTTTGAATACAATAGTGTTGTCGTGATCCGTATTTAATTGGCAATCGAGTGGACAACACACTAAATGACTAAATAGCATGTGTTAGAGCAAAAATGAAATTGAAGTGGATAATACAGAAAGGGAAGCACAAAAATATTGGAATGTAAACAAAGATCTATTGATATGAGACCTGGTACAATGGAAGCAATCTCTGCAAAGAGATGAATCACTACAAAACTACGTGAATTTCTACATTTGGATGTTACTCCTTTTATAACATTTTAGCAAAGAAATGATGAGACTTCAAAAAGAATGTGTATTAGTTCTCATTGAGAATTTGAAAGTCCATCTGACAAGCATTCCCCCAGAAAACGAAGAGGACTTTTTGGGACATGGAACTCATCAAAACACAAAATTTTGGTTTTCCAAAATATTCAGAATTTTCTATATTTTTTTATTTTGTAATCTCAGATTCCTTCATTGTTTTTTGGGGTCTGTTGGTTTCTGACACACGTTACAATATCAAATTCTGAGCAACAATGAAGAAACAACGCCCCTGTTATGATGAAAATGGATGGCATAACTGGCGAGTAACCACCGGTTGGTCGGTTACTCGCCAGGAAAACCACCAGGCGAACAACCGCCACTCCAAACAACAAAAATTGAAAAACTTTTTTTAAAACTGACGAGTACTCTCCGGTTACTCATCGGTTACATTTAGATATCTAGATAATATATAAATAAAATTAACATTTAGGGACGACTTATACTTTAAGTTATATTTTATTTATATACTTTCAGGATGTTTGAGAGTGGTTTCAGACCTCTAGGAGCTATAATGCAAATTCTAGGTTTTGGAGGATCCTATCATATTTCAGACTTAGTCAGATTCCAGGGTTTCAGACTTAGCCATATTTCAGGTTTTCAAAATTTCAAGGAGACATCATGGGAGGGATGAAGGCTGCATGAAGGGATGTAGGTATGATAGAATAGTATGAGAACATCTCTCACAAAGTGCCACAAGTCGACCCCACCCCATTCCTTGTGCATAGATTAAAACTAATGCAATGATACTTATACAAGAATCTCCAAGTACAAATTACAAGAATCTGTATTTTTCTCTTCCCTGCTCTCTGTAAAACTAAGGGAGACTGAGAAAGTCTGCAATGATGCTTATACAAGAATCTGCAAGTACAAATTACAAGAATCTATATTTTGCTCTTCCCTGCTCTCTATAAAACTAAGGGAGACTGAGAAAGTATAGTAATCTATGCACAAGGAATGGGGTGGAATCGACTTGTGGCACTTTGCGAGAGATGTTTTCATACTATTCTATCATACCTACATCCCTCCATGTAGCCTTCAACCCTCCTATGATGTCTCCTTGAAATTTCAAAACCCTGAAATATGGCTAAGTCTGAAACCCTGGAATCTAACTAGGTCTAAAATATGATAGGATCCTCCAAAACCTAGAATTTGCGTTATAGCTCCTAGAGGTTCGAAACCACTCTCAAACATACTTTTCTTAGAGTATATACTTCAAGTATAACTTTTCTTATACTTAAATGTTTATTTTATTTATATATTGTCTGCTTTGGGCGAATTTCAAATATTTTTTGCCTTTGTTGGTTACTCCCGATTATTCGACCACCCTTGTCAAATAACTGCCGGTTACCCAAAATCCCCCCTTGGCAAGTGCTCGCCGGTTACGGTTATGCGAACTATGTGATGAACTACTAATTGTTTTTTTTATTTTTTTTTCTAAATTTTATACCAAACTACCACCTTGATCTTATCATCGCTTGTCATTACTGTATTCTTCTGGGAACCATCATCATCATCATGTGAATCAGCATTTGTTATGTGTCATGACATGTTGCACTAGAATCTAATATCTATTTATCAGGTATCTGATTTGGCTTGACAACAAAGAAGCAAAAACCATATTTCCTGCCTTTCTACCACATTGTTATGATTTTGATCTTTCTCAATAATGTTGTTTCCTGCCATCTACCCTCAAAATATATCATAATATCATAGTCAGGAACTAGTTAAATTAATCATCATATTGATCATATCTATCAATAGGTTTATAAATTATGATTCATATGTTCGATATATATCATAATGTCATATCATAGTCAGAACTAGTCAAATTAATCATCATATTGATCTATACGAGAGATTACCCAGGAAACACTTGAAACTTCAAAATTTCAGATTGCATCATTCTCCTTGTTACAATGAAATATTTCAATGATTGGGCACCTTTGTGAAGTGGTTGCAACATCAGTAATGAGCATTGAGGTAGTTGCATCAACCATAGTGAGGTAAGTGGTAGGAATGAAATGAGAGTTTTTTTGGTCTTATTCGTTTTATAATATGATCATTTTAGGGTTTAGAGGGGGAGGGTTAGGTGTGGGTTAGTTTAGGGTTTAATATGATTTATTTGTGTTTTTTTATAGTTTGACCCATGTGGGTCCACATATCCGTCCTATAATTGGCCTGGGATGTTCCCAGAAATGCAGGTGACATTTCACGGCCATTTCCGGGAACAGCCCGACATTTTGGGTGTTTCCAATATGGATCCCCCAACAATCAGGACCAGGATCAGAACTCAAAATGCTTTGGTGACAAAATGGGAGGGGTACGAGGAGTTTCTTGCAACATAGGGCATATCTTAAGGTTGATGCAATCATTCTCTTGGACTCTCTAATATGCATGTTGGAACTTGTGAGGTGTTTTATATCCGAATTAAGAGCAATAAACTTACTTGAAATAAGTCAAATTAACAGGTTTCAGGTGCTATTGCTATGAATATTAATATATATACGTATATATATTTTTTGCAGGTTTATTGATATAAATGTAGGAAGGCAACTTCATCTATGGCGATGTGAGCCATTGGAATCCTCATTTTCTTCTCTAGTCTCGGCTATTTGTTGTTCAGGAAGTCGAGAAAAATTCGAAGGGAAGAAAGGATTATCAAGTTCTTCTTGGATAGCTACTGGGTTCAGTTCAGGGCATTGTAGGTTGCTCGATCTAAAGAGTGGCAGCATTATTGCACACTGGCGAGCTCATGATGGTTTTGTCACGAAGGTATGGGTGGGTGTAATTTATTGAACACAACAATCATTTTTCAATAAATAGGCTCTCTGACATAAATGTTTTTGTACCTTTTGTCAATTGGAACCTCTTGATACTTATTATTAAATGATACAGCTGGCTGCTGTGGATGAACACTTGCTAGTTTCAAGCTCTCATGATAGAACATTGCGACTTTGGGACCTTAGGAGGTTAGTGAACAACATGCATTTGTGAAAATATTACCTGGCTTTTGAATTTGTTGCATATATTTATCTGTTTCTTGCTTATTATAAATTTAGTTTGAAGGGCCTTTTTATTTATTGCATTACAATATTGGGATTGAAAAGTGTGAATTTTGTGCATTTGGGGATGCTTTGTCATGAGGCGGAGGGATTTACTTACGTCCTTTGGATTCAAATTATCAATGTCTGTGTCAGTCGGGATCCAGTTTATTGTCCCAACGTATGTTATAACCAGACTACATATTTTACCAATTGCATTGGTTTCTTTTTATTTCTATGCTATTCTGAGATTATGTACATGCTGCAGAAGCTGGCCTACTCAATTGCAGGTCTTCAGGGGGCACTCAGATGGAGTTTCTAGCTTTTCCGTTTGGGGTCATGATATGCTTTCTGCATCTGGAAGTAAGATTGGCCTATCTTCTCTTTCTAGGCCATATGGTCAGGTAAATCTATGATCCTCATTCCATTTCCATTTTCATTTCTTATGATGATTATTTGCATTTCTACAGGTTAAGACTCCTAATCTGTACACAGTTTTATTTAGACTTTACATATCGCTCATATAATGAGGGAACCCATGTTGCTATATTTTTATATGCTAGAATTGTAAATAATATTCTGCCTTATTTGTGTGTTAAGCTTTATCAGGAATGCTATAGCAATCTTTACAAGCTCATTACTTTTGAGATATTTTAAGGACAAGAAACTCCAATCAAAACCACCATAATTAAGAAGCTACCTAACTTATTACTGTTTAAAACAGGTAGTCATCTTGATCTTCAAGAAGGTTGATGAGAGTGTAATGAACCTTAACTTTATGTGCCTGCCTTTTCTTAATTAGTAATCAGGCACTATAGTACTGATGAAGCAAAATTAGCAGGCTTTCATTGTATGATTAGAATTTATATCCTGTATGTCTCCACTAGGCTTAACAAAGACTTTCTCCTGGTTGAGTTATGGTGTTGATTAAGATCACAATTATGGATGGATGGTTAACCTTGTTTTGAGCTTTGTGTAGATGGGAAGCTTCAGAAGCATAACCATTTTTAATATAAAAAATACAGTCTATAAAATTTTAGTATTCCCTTAGCAAGACATCAACGGTATATCAGCTGACCATGTCCATCTACATCCTAATAGAGTATCAAAACATGCTAATTTCAAGATCTAACCGCTGAAACAATCCATTCAAGCACCTAAACACTCAAAAACACCTACATATATATCCAAATCATAAACTACTGAGTACATGCTATCTATCATCGTCTATCTGCTGGAACATTCCGGCAAAGTCTTAGCATCTAGAACACTCAAGATAAAGACCACTGGATGCATCCAGTCATATCTCATAATCTCAGTTCTTGCAAACATTGACGATTTGACACTTATAAAACTAAGTGTTTTTTGAAAGAAATCTTCAATTTTCTTGAGCTTGAAGGTCTTTTTTTCACTCTTTTTCTCTGAGACTTTAGCTGGAGGAACAGGAGAAAGAGGTATGTTCACCTGGGATCCAATTTTCACACTTTTTTTGATCTGGTGCACTTGCAAAATGAACAAAGGAAGAGTGTATTGTTCACTAGCTTGTTCTTTATTGGTCTTTAGTAACTGCTGAGAATCTACAACTAACTTGTTCCTTTTCTCAACATTAATTTGAAGTCCATACTGCCCAAGTCTTGAACCAGCAGTCGCATTGCAAACAATGATAGGGAAGGATTTCTCACAGGCCCAGACATAGGAAGATTCGTAAAATTGTACACTCCATGCTGTACACACTCAAAATTGATATGGCCATTTCTCTGCATTATTTTGTTCTTTCTTACCACCTGCATTCAAATTATTTGTAGAAGAACTACTGTGATCCTTTTCTCTGTTTTCCTTGCCTTGCATTTCATCTGCTGTATTATTCTATGCTTATTATGAAGCTGACCCCAACTCATCCTGCATTTCCTTAATGGTGCAGCTTTCTTTGTTTGATTATCTGGCTCATAAATGATACTAGAAGGAAAATTCTGCTTAATTCTACCCCCAAAGATCCTTCTCATTACTTCTGAGGATACTGTATTATCGCTCCCTTGTACCCTCTTTCCTCTCACAGCAGGTGAATATTTTGGGAATTGGAGACCTTCCGAAGAATCATAGGTACTAACTGTGTGACCTTGTACTTCCTCTACTTCATGTGTCTCTGTACTTGATTTAATACCTCACCCTTTGCTTGACCTGCATCTCCTTCCAAGGCCTGGAGAACTTCGTCTCTTTCACGACCCTCTCTCAAATCTAAGATGCCCTGAGGTTCTTTATCATTATGTGGTAGGGGAGCCTTTGAAAGTCTTCCTCCCATTTTAGCATATCTTTCTTTATTAGGGAGATGCCTTATCTCCAGAATTTGCCTTAGAGCGTGCCATTGACCTCCCAACTGCTATAGACCTGCATGATAACCGAGGACAGAGTGTTTTCACTTGTGAAGCCAATAAGGTCCCTACGCTCATTATCAAAAACTAGTTTTTCCCTCATATTCCACAAAAAACCACAAGACTTTAGTAGAAATCACAAACCAAAGAGTATTAAAGCAATTTGTATGTTTAATGTCCTTAATTGATCCCGTCCATATGTATTTCCGTATAATTTCCCTCTTGGAAAAGCTAGACCAACCAAACAGAATATTTTTCCAAGAAAGTTTGGCATAATAGCAATCAAAGAAAGCATGTTGAATAGGTTCAGGAGCAGAGCACTCTAAGCAATTATTCACTTTCATTCTACTTTTTTGAAGGACCTCTGAAACTGTAATCTTTTGCCAAAGAAGCTATATCTAAAACCACACTTTTTTCGTTTTAGAGAAAAGGCCCAAACAAGCCCAAATCTCCATCTCCAAGCTTGATTAGTAACCATTACATTTCACAAATCATTTAGCTTAAAGTGCCAATCAATTCTTCCGGTCAGCATGGAGTAGAGATCTTTTGTAGTCATCTCTTGAAGAAGAGTACCATTGATCCAGTTTTTTAGGTTGTGGAGCTAAAAGCTTCAACTTGTTGCAGACAAAGAAAAGGAGGTTGCTGAAGACCTAGAAGCACCGGCGTCGGCAGCATGACTGACGTCGGTCATGATCAGTGCAGAAGGCAACCGGCGTCGGTAGGAAGTCGGCTGACGTCGGCAGAACCAGGCAAGCAGGGACCGGCGTCGGTCCCCTGTGTGTTCTAGAACTGTTCGTTGCACGAACAATTAGTTTAGTGAACGGAGTGTTTGCATGTAAAGGCTATTTCGAGTCTTGAGTTGTGTGTCTATTATTAGTAAAATAGAAGTCTAAGTTATTGTTTAAGTTTGGGATCTATTTATAGACCCATTGGCATGTATTGTAAAGTGTGCTAGTGAAGAGAACAAAGTGTGTGTTCCTCCTAGTTCCATTATGAGCTAGAAAGGAAGGCAAGGAAGATCCTTCCATTGTGAGTATGGTCTGTTGAATTGCAGGTTGCAAGTTCATGGGAGATCTACTTGAAGTACTATAGAGTGCTTGGTGTACTAGCAGGGTTATTACTGACTGGTTGGAGAGGTGAACACCAATTCTGTGTGTGAGTTGTGTGTTGGGACCGTTTTTTGGTAGGAGAGTGTTTTGAAGAAGAATTACTGTACACTTGAGGTGTGGGAAGCCTCTGTAAGGTGGAAGAGTGTGGCAGCTCTTTATTGTATTCTTTTCTGTACAAGTATTAATATATAAGAGTGTATATTGTCTTTCATATTCTATGCTATTTGTGAATTCTAGTTACTTGTACTTCTGGATATTTTCGCATGTTTAATTGCTTAAGTTTGGTAATCATATTGTGATTTTTCTGAGGACAAGATCCTAACAAGTGGGATCAGAACAGCGGTGTTTGTTCTTGGATTCCCCATCAATTGGTACCAGAGCACGTTTGTTGTTCTAGGGGTACCTGACAAGTGGTATCAGAGCTTTTGGTTGGGATACTAACAGGTTGGATTAGATCTGGTTAGTGTGTTTTGATTACAGGTTACTGACAGGGATTTCTGTTTGAATGGAAGTAGAGCAATTGCAGAAGACAGTAAGCTACGAATGGAGAAGTTTAATAGCAGGAGGTCCAAGTTCAGGTATGGCAGAATAACCTGCTGAAAATGTGAAAAGAAAGAGCAGAGAAAATAAGATTGTTGGTTGGTAGCAGATCAGCATGAAGGACATGAAGAAGAAGCAGGTGTTGCAGAGTTCGTTGCACAGGATGCTCTAGTATGTTCTTTGGATAAAGTAGAATCTTGGATTTTAGATTTTGGTGCCTCTTTTCATGCATCCCCAAAAAGGGTATTTTTTCATGAGTATGTCCAGGGAGACTTTGGAGAAATTTGTTTAGGGGATGGAAAGCCTTGTTAGATGATTGGCAAAGGAAAAATGAAGTTGAAATTGCAGACAAGTAACACATGGGTGTTAAAGGAGGTCATGCAGGTCCCAGTCTTGGAGATGTGGCTAATTGCTTCAGGAAAGTTGGGTGATGAGAGATACACAAGAACTCTCACAACGGATGCACTTGAATTAGCGGGTGGTAAGAAAGCAGGTACTCTTTATCTACTTGCTTGTATTACTGATTCTCTTTCTGGGTTATCTACTTCAGCTGTAGATTCGGAGATGTGGCTTAATAGGCTTGGTCACACGAATAAGAAGGAGATGCATGTTCTTGAGCCAAAGGGTATAGATTGAGATTTCTGTATGCAAAAGAAGAATGTAACGTTTCTTGAGGAATCCGATGTTCGTGACAAGAGCAGGAAAGCCTTGGTTTTCAAGGAGAAGGTGACGGACAGAGTTCAGCACAAGGGGTAGAAGAATTCTGAGCAGAGAAAGGGTGATTTGGACAAGGGTTTGATCCAAAAGGAGCTCACGGAAAAAGGTCAGTTCTCACAAACAAAACACAGAGACCGACGTCGGCAGGAAAACCGGCGTCGGCGTCCAGACAAGGACCGACATCGGCTATGTGCAGACCGACGTCGGTGACTCAGGGCAGATAAACACCGGCGTCGGCAAGGGGAAAACCGACGTCGGCGATGAGGCAGTCGCAGAGAACCGACATCGGTCGGGAGCAGACTGGAATGTGACCGGCATCGGTCACTGAGACGAATTTTGGGTGGACAGCAAGCTGTCAAGGAGTCTCAAGCGCCCATATGGAGGACTTAAAGGGTAAGTAAGCCTCAAATTTGTCATTTCCCTTCTTTACACTACTTGTTGCTCACTGATGGTAAAGAACCAGGAAGTTGTTAAAGAAGCAGAACGGGTAGATCTAGGAAACAGTGGGAGCTTGGCATAGATGAGGATGTGATTCCTTGGAGAAGAACCAAACAGGTATTCATTGGTAGAGTTGCCAGCTGGAAGTAAGCACTGAGAGACGAATGGATGTTCAGGATGAAGAAGAGCGGAAATGGATACGTGAGACGGAAGATCAGGGTATATGGTCTTGAGTAAGTTGCAGGGCAATGGAGGTTTGATCATTGTGTTTCTCTTTATCAGGTTGGATAATATTAGCTACATTATCCTATTACTGTATGTTGTGCTTATTGCAGGGTTACATATATAGGTTATTGCTGAACTAAAGGTAAAGCTAGTTCAGGGGTGTGTCATGGAGAATCTGGGAGCAACAAGATTCTTTGGCATGAGTGTGTTCTAGGGACATGGAAAGTCATATGTTGACTTTGTTTCAGGATGATTGTGTGAGACCGGTTAGCACGCCGATGGTTGGACAGTTCACAGAACAGTGTCTTGATTCACATGATGAGGTTAAGTGCATGGTATGTACTAAACCTGAGTTTTTCCAAGCAGTGGGAGTTGTCAGAAAGTTGGAGCCAATCCGGGAAAGAAGCATTGGAGGGCAGTTCAGTGGATTCTTACAGGGACCAGCAGCAGGTGCACATGCTATGCATGGTCAAGTTATTTTCTATATGGTTTGTAGATGCAGATGTGGCAGGTAATTTGGATGGCAGGTTGTGCATCACAGGATTTGTGGTGGTTGGTCTTCAAGGGTGATATTGAAGAGGGATACAGAGCCAAGGGAACAAACTAGACAGTGTACAGGTACAGGTACAGTTGTAGCTGTTTATCTCCAAGTGGGAGATTGTTAGGTTGTGGAGCTAAAAGCTTCAACTTGTTGCAGACAAAGAAAAGGAGGTTGCTGAAGACCCAGAAGCACCGGCGTCGGCAGCATGACCGACGTCGGTCATGATCAGTGCAGAAGGCAACCGGCGTCGACAGGAAGTCGGCCGACGTCGGCAGAACCAGGCAAGCAGGGACCGGCGTCGGTCGCCTGTGTGTTCCAGAACTGTTCGTTGCACGAACAGTTAGTTTAGTGAACGGAGTGTTTGCATGTAAAGGCTATTTCGAGTCTTGAGCTGCGTGTCTATTATTAGTAAAATAAAAGTCTAAGTTATTGTTTAAGTCTGGGATCTATTTATAGACCCATTGGCATGTATTGTAAAGTGTGCTAGTGAAGAGAACAAAGTGTGTGTTCCTCTTAGTTCCATTATGAGCTAGAAAGGAAGGCAAGGAAGATCCTTCCATTGTGAGTATGGTCTGTTGAATTGCAGGTTGCAGGTTCATGGGAGATCTACTTGAAGTACTATAGAGTGCTTGGTGTACTAGCAGGGTTATTACTGACTAGTTGGAGAGGTGAACACCAATTCTGTGTGTGAGTTGTGTGTTGGGACCGTTTTTTGGTAGGAGAGTGTTTTGAAGAAGAATTACTGTACACTTGAGGTGTGGGAAGCCTCTGTAAGGTGGAAGAGTGTGGCGGCTCTTTATTGTATTCTTTTCTGTACAAGTATTAATATATAAGAGTGTATATTGTCTCTCATATTCTGTGCTATTTGTGAATTCTAGTTACTTGTACTTCTGGATATTTTCGCATGTTTAATTGCTTAAGTTTGGTAATCATATTGTGTTCTTTCTGAGGAGCAAGATCCTAACAAGTGGGATCAGAACAGCGGTGTTTGTTCTTGGATTCCCCATCAATTGGTACCAGAGCACGTTTGTTGTTTTAGGGGTACCTGACACAGTTAATCTCATTCATCTCTGTATCTTCATCCCAGTCCAGGAAAAGGTTAACACGCTTTCTCGGCAGAGATTTCATCAAGGGAAGGTATTTCTATCGGCATCAGGCAACTGATATCTGCTCTTCAACTCACTCCAACTCATACATTTCTGGCCTCAGATATATCACCAAAGGTTCTAATGCCTGTTTTAGCCCAAGACAAAGCCGAGCACCCTCTTATATTACTGAGCGTTTGGTTCTTATAATATATATTCCAGCAGGTATCTATAATTATGTCATCTCTTTTCCAACTATGTGAATATTGGGACCAAGAATAAATGTTTAACTTGCTTCTAGCCTTTCCATATAGACTTGAATGCTTGTGAACCTTCCACTCTACAGTCAAATTCTCCAAACATAACATCAATTGTACTCAAGTCTGCCCACTGGTTTTTGTTTTTTGGAATGGCCCTTGTAATGTTGTTTCTTAGTAGTACTTTCTATGGAGCCTATCTTGACCTGGCTTTTATGAACCATTTCACTGAAAGTGTTACTTCTTGTACTTGAAGATCTTAGTTCCAATCCTCCTATTGATTTTGGCCTGGTACATGTTTTCTAGCTAACTGTGTGCCTTCTCGTTACACCTTTGCGATTGGAATACATAACATACTTCTACATTTGATTGAAAAGAACTTTCATACATATACAACAAGATGCATAATAAAGATTGTTGGAAGAGAAGACTGTTTCAAAAACCTGAAATATTCCAGCTAAGGAAAGCATATTTCCTTGCCACTTTTCTATCTTCTTAATAATTTTATTAACAATTCAATCCTATATATCCTTGAAAGACTGTTTTACCTAACTGTTCGCAAAGAAATGGCCCTTTCTTTTAATTGTATTTTTATGCTCTACTTACTAATAGTACCTATTGGGAAGTTTGTTGACCAAGATTTCCGTTGAGCCAAATGGGCTATGGGATATATTATACTCGCTAAGATTTGTTAGGATTCCTGTGCACAGAGATATCAGTCTAAGAGGGAGTGTCGGCTGACAAAGGGAAGTGCTGCAAGGTCAAATCATCACTGAACAACAGTTGTGGGTCAAAGAATTGCAAGAATTCCTAAGAGGCTCAGTTGCTGTTGAACAAAAGGAGTAGATACTGAATTCAGGTCACAGGAAGAAATTTGGGTGAGACAATCTTAAAATCAAGGGCAAGAACCACAATGGTTGCAGTGTTTTTGTAGGAAAAAATGCATCAATTTTTTGGGCAATTTGAATATTACTTGTACCATCTCATTACAGTTTGGATGGATTTCTTAAGGGTGCAATTAAAAACAGGATACTTTTGTTGGTGTTATTAAAGGATTTTCCTTCATAGTACACTAGTACTTCAGTAGAATGCAATGCAACAGCCCATTCAACATCATCCTATTCATTATTTCACAGTTCTAGACTTGGCTGCTTTTGAATAACTAAGTCAGCTCTGGCACAAAGGGTGTAATCTTGTGTGGAAGGTAGTTGAGGAGACATCTTGTTGATTTGTATATATGTTAGGAGATGTACTTCTAATGTGTACCTTAGCGTAGGGTTACCAAGGTTAGCTAGAGAGAGTACAGAAGGCCTAAAATATCTCTAATAGAACAGTTATCATGAACACTGAAAAGGTCTACATACCAATTCAGAACTCCGCAAATTATAGTAGCACATGAAGTGCTATCTCATTTGTTCAAAACAGCACATGGTGATAGTCCTATGGTCAAGCTTGAGCGTTGGCTTCAGGGTTTAAAGCCCCATAATATGTGTGGCAGTCTGTCGGGCTAAAAAGCTGGTTTCCTTGAAGTACCCATGGACCATGGCTCCTAGACATGCAATTGTGCCACACAGGTGTGTATGTTGGACTTTGCAACCACAAAAGCAGACAATTATGTGGGAAATTGATGCTATCGAGCCGCAGTTCTGAATTGACCATAGTTAGAGGGGTCACATCTGGTTAACGTGTAATGAACAATGACCAAAAAGGCAGGAAATTATGTGGGAAACTGGTGTTATCCAATGGTCGACCTTACTTTGATATGTTTATCAATATTTACAAGATAAGATATATTTGGCCCTATTCAAGGTGGGCAGATCTCGATATGTATAAGACTTGATAATGTAATATATGATGATATCTACTTGGGTTTCCCTAGTATAAATAATACTAATGATTTTCATTCAATAAGAGTTGGCCAATAAATGAAGGTACATAACAGAAAGGCAGCTTATTTTGCAGCCCCAGACCATCTTGGCGCAGACAGCTAATTCAGCATAATATCTGTGTAGCCTTATCATTTACTGTCTAGCTTTACATCCAACTGATACGTGTAGTAATTTTGGTTTAATTATCTTTTAATCCCTTTCCTTATAATGCATTTTAATTGTATGACCATCCATCAGAGCAACCTTGCTTGCATCTTGTTTTTTCACTACATGAATGAATTTGTACATTTTAAGGACAATGCCTACAATCAGATACTCTTGAAGTCAATTTTAACTAAGGGTTCATCATATTAGTACAAACACGTTTCCACTGTAGGTAATCATATTTCCACTGTAAGGTAATTTGAATGGATTTTGTTATTAGATAACATTGTACTTGGGGTTATGTTATATGCATAATTGTCAGCATCAACCTCGATCGAAATTAGTTGCTTTCTTTAATGGAAACATGTGCGTTCAAGTGTTTGTGAAATTTTGGTTTATTCATGCCTGGTTACAAACTCTGCAGCATGGCAACTTTATCTTAAATTGATTGATTGGGAGCAATATGAGTTGTGATCTTTAGTCTTCCACATATCGTTTACAACAATATGTGTAGTATACCTATAAAAATGTTCTAATATAAGCTTAGTCATTTTTGTGGTCTAGTGTTCGAACTCAGAGTTGGGAGGTCAGCAGTTCCTTAATATCTTTTTCTATCATATTAATTTTCTAGTTTTATTGCTTTGAAATTGTCAAAGAAATTAACTTTTGATTGTCTATCTTGTCTTTTATCTGGCAGCAGCAGCAACAACGTATTTTGCCGCAGAAGTTGTATTCAGCAGACCGTGGAATGAAGAATTTGTCAGCCATATCGACCATAAATGTTCTTCCTTTTTCTCGACTATTCCTTGTTGGCACTGAAGACGGTTATCTGAAAGTTTGTTGCTAGTGTTCACGCAGAAGTAAGGATGAAAGTGCATGTGGACTTCTTGGATGGTCAAGACCGATTTGTAAAAGTAGAATGTTCTCTTCAAACATATCAGCCCAGCCTGTCTGAAATGCCTGGCCACTGGATGCCACATGCATATATTCTCTAAGCGATTTTCCCTTTGTCTTGCAAGTTAAATGGCCAGTTGATGTGTAGTAAAAATCCTTGTTTTGTACACTGTTATTGTTTGCATTGTAGTAATGGCTTTCTAAGCCATCACATGGCATCAAGAGAAGTTGATTATGCTCTCAAGTTAAAGGGTGTGGAATTGATTACTAAAATCCAAGTTTTGGTCAGTTTGGCATTAATGTTTTGGGAGTATCATGTACATAGCCATTTATTTATGACACGAAGTTTATTGAGCCACAAGGCCTTTCTTTTTGAGTGGTAAGCTTGATAAAGATGTAATAAAATGTTTAATTAAGATTTTTTGTGTGTAATAGCCAGTGGCCGATGTATTTAATGGTTCATGGCTAGTCGTTACATACTACATTAAGCTCATATTAATGTGACTTTTCATATCAGTCAAAATGTTACATGTTAATAGCATAGTAACCGCATTCGCCGCATCTGATCGAAGAAGTTCGGAATTCGCCAAATTTCAAGAAAAGATCAGAAATTCGTTTTGATATTCGTCACGGATTTCAAAATCGAATTTAATAAAAAAATTTGCTCAATCATTCAAATTCATTCAAAATCGCCACAGGTTCATTGACATTCGCGTTTTTAGGGTTTGTTGTGTGTTTTCTTCGTCGGTCACTCCAAGTCGCTGCATTTCATTGCTTCCAACTTTTCAAGGGCACCATGTTTCGTTATCAGTGATTACTTCGCTGCCGTGTCTGTGTAATGCGTTCATTTTTTTGCAGTTTGCAGTGTGCACTCGAAGTCGCGACTCGTAGGAAACTCACAAACTCAAGCTCAGGCTTCACTTTCAGTTTCAGCAGACACTCATGAACTCAGCACACGCCAAACTCAAAGACTCCACTCCAAGTCCATGTTGTGTGGAAACTTGAAAGTTATTTTGAAATGTTTATTTACATGAAATGTAATGTTTTTTGAATGGCAAGTTAGTATATTTAAAAAAATAAGGATATTTCTATTACCCGAACTTAATCACGAATTTTACCTCAAATTTTTTAGTTCCGAAAAATTTTCGATTTTTTTCCTTGGCAAATTCAAACATGAATTCGAATGCGGTGACTATGGTTAATAGTTATAGGACGAGTTTTGTTTAAGTTTATAAATCTTCTTTCGTCTTTATGTAAAGGCGTTGCCAAAGAAAACCTATTGACCCATCTAATTGTATGTTGGATAATATGAGTGTCTTTCCATTTTAATGTGATTTTCATTTTTCATTTATTGTACAGTGGAAGACTCAAAATGTTTTGTCAACCTAAATCCAAGTTATGGCTGGATACGACTTTGGAAAATTATGTTATTGTTGTGGTAGCTTTTATGTCTTCATTTCTGCTAGGCAAGTTGCTGTTATTATTCATTGAATGCATAACATTGGTCGAGTAGAAACAACATCTTCAGACATTATGACGGATGCTTATGGTAATGTTTCTTGTTTCCACAGAGGACTTATATGTAATTGTCATTTAAAAGTTTCAGACTATTTGTTTTCTGTTTTCTTAATTTATATTGCATGCAATATGCTAGACTCTGGCTTGTGCATTTACATATCAGCCTGTTATTGATGTTTAAAACATTATTGCTCTTTAAAAGGGTTTTTTGGCATTAATAAAGATCAATGCATGCAAGATTAAATCATTGTTGCTCCAGTAGATGGGGCATCTACAACCACCACCGTAACAACATCAACCTCTTCAAAAGATATATGCATCTTTGGACAACTGACAGATAGAATACCACGTGACTCCCATTGAACTTCAGGGTAAGATTTTTGGCACTCGTGCTTTAATTTGAGTAGATAAGGGAGCCACCGAATGTGTTGTTTCTCTAGAGGTTGTTGGAAGATCCATAGGAATCCCGATTTTATGGAAAAGTCATAGACAGTTTTGTAAAGGAAAAAGACCACTAAGACGATGGAGCATTTGAGGAAGTCCTCGAAATTCCCAATTTGAGTTTCAAAATCAACATGCATGTAGATAAGTTCTTGTTACAGTGGCATTGTGGGTATGAGCGGGTTGTTGTCATATAGGGCCAATGCAGATTGCTTTGAAAAGTCCTTTCAATTTCTAGATGACCACAAGCAATCTGAGATTTCAAGGGGTTAAAAGGCCTCTCAACATTTGGAAAATCTCGGCCGTGCAGATGAGGAAGGAAAAGATGGGTTGCCAACTTTTATTTATTCACATCAATGAATTTGATGAAGTAGTACACACATTTGACAAGTTGCCACTTTTGCAAGAAATGTAGGATAATTTCCTCAAGGAATAGTTTGGATTACTTCCTAAAAGAGTTGATTTTTTCTATCAATCTCTTACCTGACATAGAACCTGTCTTTAGAACGCTACCAAATTACAAGAGCCAAGTCAGTAGAGTTGCAGCTACAACTTCAAGAACTTATTGACAAAGATTTAGTTTGTCCCATCTTGTCTTCATGGGGAGCACCTTGAATCTTTCTCAAAAAGGAGGATGAAACCTTACGTTTGTGCATAGAAAACAAAATGCATAACAAGGACACTCTCAAAAATATGTGTTCACATCGATGATTTATTTGAGCATATGAAAGGTGTGGTGGTATTTTCCAAGATAAATCCAAGATTGGGATATCATAAATTGAGAACATATGAAGAAGGCATGCTAAAAACAAATTTTTAGAAACGTTACAAGCAATATGCATTCAAAGTGGTCTTGTTTGGATTGTCAAAGGCTCCTACAACTTTCACGAACCTTATGAATGTTGTGTTTAAGGATCACTTTGTTTTGGAGTTCATTGATGACATCTTAGTCTATTCTGATAAAGAGCAAGGGCATAGTCACCATTGGTATTTAGTTCTGTAGAGGTTGAGGGATTAGAATACCTTTTGTAAGAGGTTTAAGTGTTCTTTTTATCAAATAAAGATCCATTATTTTGGGCATATCATCTCATCCAAAGGAATTACAATACATCCATATTGGAATGGTATGTCTCCCAAAATGTCCTCAAACTCTTGAGTTTTATGGGCTTAGCCGGACATCATAGGAGGTTTGTGGAAGTATTATCTACTAGTAGTGGCTCTAATGGTGCAAGCTATGCTAGAACGAATGTAATATTTTATTTTGGTAAATTAGGGGTTTTTAAAGCAAAAGAGTGAATCGATAGTCATACCTCAGTCGAAACCCATGATTGCAGACCTTGTTTCACCTTGTGCACGGAGCATTATGTAGGGAGGAGATGATCTCTTTCACAGTGAGCGTGAGCAATGACGAAGTGGTGGAGAAGGGCAAGGTCATATAGAACATGCAAGTGGTGAAAGATGTTAAGATGAGGTAGTCTATGATGGTGAGGGGCAATAACGTATTTTAGTGATGGATTTGAAGAAACTTGAGCAAATATATGTGCAAAATTTAATGACATGTCACATTTGTTAATGCAATCTGTAACTTCCATTGAATTGTTTCAGTTACCCAATGTGTGTGTGTGTGTGTGTGTGTGTACTTACATACACACATATATGTACACACACACACATTATAATTAATAATGTAACATTATATTTAGTGGCATGAAAAACAAAGATGACTCCAAATTATCTAGTAATCTCTATTTGGATGTAAACCTAGTCAATCACGTTCGGAAAATGTATGCAATAATGCCATATCACATTCGACAATGATTATATTTGGTGGCATCCTAGACGCTTGTTTCGTTGAATCCAATGGTAGAGGAGCCAAGTGTTATGGTCATTCGATTTTATTGGTCCAACTGATAGACAACTACACCTTTTCGACAAGTGGAATTACAGATGAACATTAAAACTTTTTATAGTTGCACATTTCAAAATTTATGGTGAAAAATATGAAGCTGGTCATGGGATCAAATCATCACAAGTCTTGGCTAGTGCATTTACTGAGGTTTTGAGTGTTGAGTTCAATTAGGTCCAATTGTTGATAGCAATTACAAGGCATCATTTTGAAACCTGACTGCAAATTCTGGGGATATGAGTTGCATTTTCCATGCATCTGCTTTAAACGATGATAGCCTTTCACTTTTAGTTTGTTGCATTGTCTCTGTATATGTATTTAATTCAGAAACAGTATAGTATAGTGAAGAAGTGAAAAAAAATGGCTTAAAATTATCGTAGAGGAAAATGTAGAAGTGTCTAAAAGTAAAAACGACAGAGGGACTTTGAAGAGGAATGTTAAAGGTAATAATGTGAACGTAAACGAGAGGCCTTTGGTGAAGTAGCGCCTAAAGAAGGCAATTAATTTGAATTTTGTCAGGGAGGCCATTTATAAAACCTTTAATTATTATTTAGCTTTTTGATTATTCTTCCAAAGGGCATGAATGTAATTGTTAGCAAAGAGTTGAACATGTTTCCATTACACAATTTTTTTGTGTGCACAACGATTGACAAACTTAAATTTCATATTTTCTACATAATTTGATTTTATTGTCTACGTTCATTTTCTATGACCTTTAATTGAATTTTCTCAATGTTTCAAAGAATTAAAATCTTGAGATTTAATTTGATCGGAGAACGATGACTCTATGAGTGCATGTATTTTGTAAAAGGAGAACAACAATACGAGGAGTAGTGCATGCCCTCTCATATGTGCTACCAAGAACTGAGAAGAATGCCTCAATAATGTTGCAAAGGTATATTTGGGCATGTGTCTGATTGTTAAAGGCCCCAAATTTTTTTAGAAAAAGTGGTGATATCTATCGAAACCCTACATGTGACAAGCATCTAACAGGATGGTAGACAAATATTTGGTATGAGTTTGGTAATGAAAATGCCTCTGGCATAAAGATAGCTAACCCTATAACCTCATTGTAGAGAAAATGCAAGAAATTTGAGTGGATTAAGAAGTGTGGTAAATCCTTTCATAGGCTTAAGCAAAATATCAAAACAACTCCAATTATATTAGTTTCTAATTTTAACGAGCTTTCATAACAATTGCTAATGCTTCTTTGGAATGATTATATATAGCTTTGATGTAATAAGGTTGAAGGGTTGCGTACAAGTCAAGAAAGGTCAGGTAGTATGAGATAAACTATGCATCTCATGATCCAAAGTTAGCAACAATGGTGCATGCTTTGCATATGTGGAAACATTTTTTGTTGGGAAAACCTTTCTACCTCAAGACATTAACCAGGGTTGAAATATATATTTACCCAACTAAATTTGAATGTGTGACATTGAAAGTGGACCAAATTCCTTAGTGAATATGAATTTGAAATTGATTATATCAAGTGGAAAGAGATTAAAGTTGTTGATGCATTAGATGAAGATGTCATATAACAATTATCACCACCTATAGTGCCACATTTGACTAAGAAGTTTATAACATAATCTTTTACGGGACAAGAATTACCTTTCATTCAAGTGGAAAGCTCTTGTGACCATTGGTTTGATGGGTACAATTTTGAGTATGATAGTTCACTAAGGTTTCAAGGAAAGATCTATACATTAATTCATACATGTATAGATGGCAAAAGAAGCTCAAAAGTTTTAAACCTAAAGTAAATGTATTTATACATTGGGATGAAGAAAGACGGCATTGATTTTTTTTGCAGGTGCCTAAAGTGTCAACAAGTGAAAGCAAAGAATGTACATCCAACATGATTGTTATAGATTCCCATGATATTGTGGACTAGAAGTGGCAAGTTATTAGTATGGACTTTGTCTAGGGGTTGCCTATGTTGAGGAACTAACACAATATAATATTGTTCATAGTTGATAAATTTATCAAATGTTACCTTTAGCAATACAAAGGATGCTTTTCCTACATCAATAAGGAGGGTTGTGCTTGAAGTCTTTCGATTGTATGGTTTTCATGAGAAGATGCTTTTAGATAGAGATACTCAAATGACTTTGAAGTTTTTATAGATTATGGATGTAACTTTGGGAACTAAGCTCAACTTTAATCTGGCTCATCATCCAGAGAAAAATGGGAAAACAAAGAGAGTGAACCAAGTGTTAGAGGATATTTTAAGAATGCATTTCATGGATCAACAATACAAATGCGAGGAATACCTTCCATTGGTAGAACTCACTCAAAACAACACCCAACACTATACAATTGGTATGGAACCTTTTGAGATTTTGTATGATAAGAAGTGTGAACCCCTATCAATTGGGACAAAATTTAGAACATATTAGTGGTTGGTATGAGATGTTAATATAATTTGAAGATCAAGTTAAGTTTATTAGACAATAGTTAGCTAAGGTAGTGGATCAAAAAAAGGGCTACACAAATATTTGAAGTCATAGAGATTGCCAAGCTATTGTCATATTTCCTTGATATATTCCCTATTCTATCATAAATACATAATGATTTCCATGCATCTTTTTAAAATAAATATAATATTGATGTGCTCTCATGTTTTGGATTGGAATGAATTAAAGATAGATGATTTGGGTGTTCTATAAGTAGAGACCATCAAGGCGCTTGAGTTTTTCAAGATCAACTTTGTAAATAAGAGACATAAGTTAGTATAAGCATTAGTGGGACTGATACTGATCCATATGAGAATAAGGGGCCCAAGTGAATGGCTGACTTATTCCCCAATTGGGACTTACACTTACTCTCAAATGGTCACACACACAAGCACACTACTAAGACTTGAAACTCAACACACTCTTTATTGATGTTCAACACATTGTTGCATATATTTTCTTACACACTCATACACACTATCACACTCACTTGCCTCTACAAGCTTATTACATTATATGAATTAGATTTAATCCCTTACACACTCCCTCATGGACTTGGTACTTTTTCTTTCTACTCTTTGCTTGGAGAGCTCAACTCCTAAACTTTATCTTCTCAAACTAGAGTCAACTCCCTTGCTCAATGAATCTCCTTAGATCTTGTCCTTTCTAATTCTAATCTCCTCTAACATTCTCTGAATGTAATAATGTCTCTTCACCTTCCTTAGTATCTTAGAAATGCTCAAGATTTGAGAGTTCATCTTTATAGGTCATTACTTTCATTTTGCATTCCATGTGGGTAAAATCATTACTTTAGGTAGTCCAACAGTGGTGAAACCACCATTTAATGTAGAGTAGTGATTTTGATATATCCATGGTGGTTTTGAAACCACCACTAAAGCTTGTGAAATCACCACAACAATTTTTCCATTAGGCAAAGCCTGCCAACCTTTAGAGGCCATACCTTTTGCATATGGATTTAAATGAGATGCCATTTTTATGAAAGTGCATATCTTTTTTAGGGGAATCCAAGTGTGAAATCACATTAGGTTTATGGATGTCCTTGATACCATTTTTGTCTTTACCCCAAAACCTATTGGTTTTAGCCCTTCAATAGACATAACCACTTCTCAGATTGTACTAATGGTTAAGAAACTCAACCAACTCACTTGGAATCATGTAGCTTATTAAAAATAATCCTTCTTTGATGTAATAGATGTCAGTGAAGTGTTGGATATTGATACTCCCATTGGATCATCTTCACCATACAACAAAAACAAACAAACAAATAAGAGCACACGACTACATAACTACTATTTTTGGTTGATGCAAGATTGTGTGTACTTTTGGGAGCTCTTACATAAAAAATTGAGGTTTCAAATTTTTGATCCGTAGATCACAATGGTAGGGTGAATGGTATAACCGTTCTCTTGGAAAATTGACTTGACCATGGTGTCCCATTCCACCTTGTTAGGTACCTAAAAATTTATCTTTTTGTTCTTCTTCCTTTTCCAACCAATTGTTGTAGCATAAATTGTCCTCCATCATCTGGTTTTGATTATCCTAATCTTTCCCTTACCCATTTCTTGGGAATAATTATTCCACCACCTCTAATTAACTCTCTTTCTCCAATTCCATCATCTTGTAGGATTTGACCAACCATTATCTGTCTTGCACCACCAAGTGTGTTCAACACCTCCATTGTTCCAGCCTTCATTGGATTTGATTCAAACACGTCCATCTATGCTCAACCCCTCTCTTATATCTAATATCACATCAATAGAAGTATGCAACTCATGATTATTTTTTCATTCCTAGCTTGTAAAATAACTCAACATACCATTGGGCATCCGAATAATCACCCATATGCTCCAATGTTGTCTCCAATATAGTCTTCATGTCATCCTCTTCTCTTGTTGCCCTTATTGCTATGTCAAACAAATCTACTACCTCTGCTGCAAGATCTTCTTCTCCAAATTCCATCTTCAAAATGTCTTCAAAAATATCATCCATTTCCTTTTCGAACATTGTCCCAATTATCCTTTATTAATCTTCTTTATGACTTGTTTCAACTTGCTCATCCTCTACCATCTCTTTTCCACCATGTGCTTCTAATGTTAGCAGACACATCTCCTTGATCCCATCATCTGTCAATTGTATCTCTCTTGCAATCTCATCCTTCTCTTCTTCTATTCTCATCCACTTTTATGTCAAATTTTGGTATATTTCTACCTTCTTCCTTCACCTTCTTTAACATCATGTGTATGCCACATGCAAAGAACTTTGCACTCCCTTTTCCTATATGAAAATAATGCATAATTTGACTCATAAGGGTCTCTTTTTCAATACCTATGTCGGATATTACCACATATGCAACACGACTTACATCCTTCATTGCTCTTTTTAGAAACACATCTAGCATCTCTATCTCCTTCTTTACTTCTATATCACATGAGTGACATTATTCATCTTGCCTTGTCCAAATGCTCTTTGAATAAACCTATATCGACAAATTCTAAACTTTTTATACCACCATCTCACTCTCTACCCATATCTAAAGATGAAGATTTAATGCATACCCTTATCTATCCACTTCTATCCTATTGAAAAGGTCATCTTATTCTTTCCAATTTCTTTCACTTACACTTTTGAGAGTCTTCTCTTTGAGCTCTAACTATTACAAATGAATTCCTGCTTGTATGCTCTCTTGGGCACATCCTTATGCTGTCATTTTCCCACTCTCTATTATATCCATGTTAACTTGAATAAAATCCTTTGTTGCTATCATGTCCTTTCCAACCAACTCTTCAACTTCGACGATTATAGTATCTTCTTGTTTTACCTCCTCTTTGTTTCTCTTACAAATGAGCATGCTGAATTGAACCACACTTTTGTCTCTCCTTTTTCATCTTACCTATTTTTGGACCTACACATAGATCAAACATATTACAGGTATCAATATTTCCCACAAACACTTCTTCAACTTCCACACCATGCCTCATAGACATGTTGTCTAACTCTTCTCCATTGCTTGCGCTCTCCTCATAGCTTGTAGTCACATGATTATTCACTTGATTCACTACCTCTTCCTTATATAGATGGTATTCAACCATAATCTCATTGTGTGCATTAACTTTCACTTCATCTTGTTTTATTATTTTCTTCATGGAAACCTTAAACTCTTCTTTGTCATCCTATTCATTCACCTCTATTGTTTCATTCAAGGAAACATGTAACTTTCCTTGGTTGTCCTCAACCTTCCTTCCTTGCAAAATAAAAAATTACTTCCCTTCTTATTTAATGAGATTTTTGCCTCTTCCCACTTATGGGATACCACAAACTCTTTTTTATCATCCAATAATTGGTCTCCTTTTCTGGTTCACAATCTATCACCTCCACATCCTTCTTCATGAGGATTTTGTCCTCTATGGGATGTTCACATCTTTATTTCTCCTTTTTGTTTTTGAAAATAGACTTGAGTTTTTCACATGACAAATCCACTCTCCTATTACATTTAAAGGCATTATTTTTATCTTCTCTCTCAAACCTCATGACATGAAGCTCATTTAACCATTATACTTGCATTCTTGGGTGCAAACTAGCCCCATCAACTTGGAAACAATTTGTTTCAAAATTCTCACCTTTTTATTTTATTTCTCGTGTCTACTCACTTGGATATATCTCCAATACATAGTTGTACTACAACATAATCATGTGCTTTCAACCTCTTCGCTCTTGGGGCTTTCAATACTTTTCTCTTCATTTTTTTCTTATTCCACTATCTATTTCATGAGCTATTTTGGGCTATCTTTACCACAAAAAAAGTATATTTCTAGTGGACTTAATTTTTAATTTTACCATGACCTTTGTTGGTCTCTTTTCTTTATTTTTTGTCATCAATCTCCAAGACATCCAAATTTTCTTTTAGGGATATCATTATCTCTTCCAGTTCTTCTTCATCATCTTCACTCATAGTTGCAATAACTCCTCTAGTTTGTCCAAACTCCATAACATCTAATCTCACATGTATTTCCTTCAACATCTCTACCAAGTCTTCTACTCTTGGTCATTCTCCTCCTTTAAGAGGTATTTATCTATGTGTCATATCTTATAAAAAAGACAAGGTTCTCTTTGACAACATGTAACTAGACTTCACAAGAGCCTCACACACCAAACCCGACAAATAAGACCTTGTACTGATACCAATTATTTTATATGGGAAGAGAGGGCCAAGTGAATGGTTTCCTTATTCCCTAGCTTGTACTTACACTTACTCTAAAATGGTCACACACACAAACACACTACTAAGATTAGAAACTCAATACACTCTTTATTGATGTTAAACACACTACTACAAAGAATTGATTACAAACTCATACACATTATCACACTTTATTGCCTATACAATATTATTACATTACATGAAGAAGATCTAATACCTCACACAATCCCTCCTGGACTTGATACATACTCTCTTTGCTCTCTGCTTGAAGAACTCGACTCTAAACTCTATTTTCTCAAACTAAAGCTAATTCCCTTGTTCATTGAATCTCATTAGATCTTTTCCTTAATAATTTGAGTCTCATTTGATCTTATTTGACTATAATAATGTCTCTTTAGTCTTATAACTGATCAAGATTTAACGGTTCATCATTTTGGGTTGATTTCATTTTGCATTCCACATGGGTGAAACTATTGCTTTATGCAGTATGGTGGTTACAAAACTGTCATGATGGTTATAAAACCACCAATTTATGAAAACTATGGGTGGTTACAAAACCTTTATGGTAGTTTTGAAACTGACAATAAAACTTGCATAAATGTCACAATCACTATGCAAAGTCTACCAATTTATGTAGGCCATATATTTTGCATATGTACTTGAAACAAGATGCCCTTTGTTTTTAAAGTGCATAATGTTTTGAGGGGAATCCAAAAATGCAATAAAAGTAGGTTTAGGTATTTATTTAATACTATTTTTACCTCTACTCCACCACCCATCCATTTTAGCCCTTCAACAAATGCAATCACTTCCCAGATTATATTGATGGTTGAGAAACTCAACTAACTTACGTGGAATCAATAAATTCTATAAACTGACTATTATATGATGTAATTAATGCCACTAAGTGTTGGAGTACTGATACTCCCCTTTGGATCTTCTTCACTATGCCAAAACAATAAACCAACCAACAAAACCAACAAACACACAATTATTGTTTGTGGTTGATGCAATATTTCATGTATCCTTGGATGTGGAAAAAAGGAAGAGTATATTTCCACAATTATTTGGATAATCACTGAGATAACATATTGCTAAGGGGGAATTGATGTTATATCCCATTTTTTCTCACCCTTACCTTTTTCATTTTTAAGTTATAAATTTAGAATAAAGTGAATTAGTCAAAATTTTCCTATAATTATTTGATGTTTTATATAAAAAAATGGGTAGTTAGTTGAATAAATGTTATAATGTATTTATTTTAATTATGGGTTTAGAATAATATAAACAACTTCTTTTGTTGACCTGTGTTGTGTAGGGCACATACATATCAAACTAATGCATTTTGTTGTAGTATTATGCCTAAATATAATTTAAAATTAGAAAATATTAAATAAAGTATACATTCATCATTATATCCATTGTTTTTATGAATGAAAAGAACCTTAAAGATAAATAAAGTAGATTTATTTTCCCATAGTGAAGACAAATACAATCAAAACAACTATTAAGACTATTTGAGAACTGAAATATTTCCATTGATTTCGACACTACATGTACACTCATACCTCAAAATAAATATTAAACTTTTCAATCATTTACACACATTCTTACATGCATCCATCTTCCTAACTTAGCCATAACTCCATACAACTACCTATTACAATATTTTCAAATCACATACTAAGGTACAACTTAAATAATTACATTCTCATCATGCTCGTGTTAATTTATGCACTTTACATTATAAATTACTATTGATGTTTATACATTCAAAGTTGTTGATTGTAACCATGATTTATGCACCAAGTATGTGCACCATATACATTTTAAATGAGAGGCTAGGGGTTGATACTGACACATTATTAGAAGAGGGTGAATCATGCTTTGAGAAAAAAAGAAAGATAACAAGATCACACACCACTATATCATGTTTGCATGTGAATATACTTGTTTGGTACTGATTCCTTGATCATCATTTATGTTGTTAATACATGTGAGTGTTATCAATTTTGTGTTGATAATTTTGTCTCATCAAGCCTTGTATTTTTAATCCATTTTGTGACTTGGGGAAAATGGATTCATCAAGAATTACGCCTTTTTTATACTATCATATGGTTTATGTTTTTCAATTGAAGATTAAGATTTTATATATATATATATATATATATATATATATATATATATATATATATAGAGAGAGAGAGAGAGAGAGAGAGAGAGAGAGAACCTTTATAGTAGACTACACACATGCCACATGATACTTCAACTCTTGTATCAAAATTTAACATATTAATTTTTTGATATTGAAGGTATAAACCATAATGCCATTATAGTGCTTTTACATGGTTTGTGCACCATTGACTATCTTTTAATTAAAAGTTATTAACCTTTTCGACCAAGAACAAGGAAATTAGTCAATTTATTGATTAAGTCTAAGCATGTGAAATGTATACTTAGTATCAAATCAAAAGTATAATGGGAAAAAGGTTCTTGACTATGGGATAACTAATGGAACCTTAGCTCATTTACTGCATTCTAAGAGGTGGGATGTGGAGGAGTTTATGGAGATCTATGTTCGAGGAATCCATGGTGAGATAGGAATGATTGTAAATCCCTTATTTTATACAATACTCATCTTTGACATTTGATGACTATGCGATTATGGATACTATGACTTGATTATGGATTTAATGTTGTTAGCCATGTCCAGCTGAGGAATGCAAGGATTTTTATGGAGACTTATCATGTGTTGAGAGCATGAGAAATACCTATTACTAATCATGTTTTATTTTATTAATTATGAATATAAAATGATTGAATTTTCCTTAGGTGATGTTGCAATAAAGAATTTGATTATGCTCTTAGGATATGCTAATTAAATAATGATTGGATCATTGATCATTGATCATTAACTTATATATTGGCAAATGCATGTGCATAAGGTTATGTGAATCTATCTATGTGAATGTTGGTATTCCTTGATATGTTGGATTTTTATAATTAACCGAGTGCCCCTATTTTGATTATTTTTTTCAGCTTCAACTATTAAGTTAGAGGAATTGATGTGTGCACCAAGTGTGCAAGAACAAGGAAGGGCCAATGAAGGAATTAGACTATGTTGGGTATGGTTATATCACTAAAAACCTTACCTTAGTCTTTAAACACTTCTTGAACCATCCTTTTTTGTTGTTTGTCTAGATGCTACTCACCCTCTCTTTTAGACTTAGCATGTTATTTAGGTAGTCAACTTTTACTGTGGTTGGAAAACATGTTATCTCCTTGCCTTAAGATCTTGCAGCCTGAGTAGACCAATGTCTAGAATGTCTTGTGGATGATTGGAATATTTTTCTATTAATTACCTTTATCTTGAGCCAAGAGAGAAGGTTATCGAGTCTTAGAAGCAAGCGTAGGAGTCCGCAAAGCCATCATGCGGCATTATGAATGTGAAAATGAGTGTTCATTAATACTAAAGAAATATTATGCAATATAATATATATACAATGATCTAGATACATGATTAATAAATAATGATTACACACAAATAAAAAACACGTTACATAGGTAATTAGGTTGGAAAATCTCCAATGGAGGAAGAAAACCCACAGTAGTTGACATTCAATATTCAAGAAACTATAATACCCCAATATAAAGCCTCTTCCTCTTGTCACTTCTCAAACAATCTTCACAAAACCCTTATAAATATTTGTTACACAATAATATGAATTTTTCAATTTGTGATATTTCAAATTAGAGGTAAAACCCTATTTATAGTGAAATGTGAATGGAGGTGAACATTGTAACCAACGGGTCCAACCTTCGATAAATACATTTTAATAATATTGGTATGTATTAAGCAAATATAATTTTATTATTTATTTACATGAGGTTTTTACCTCGTGTTAATAAATAATATATTATTATTATTATTATTATTATTTAACTACTAAGATAAGTTAAGGGTCAATTAAGCTCACTTAAATAATAAATGTTCAACACTCCCCTTTAAAGGTAAGTGAGGATAAAAATCATAGTCACCTTAAAAAAAAATTATACTATGTACATAATTTAAAAGATTTAAAAACTTTCATCATGCAAAACATCACCTTTTGAAATAAAAAGAATTATAATCCATAAACTACTTGAAAGTAAGTTTAGGCTAGCATGATTTTGAGACTACATATTATTATTTCTCATGAATAATCAACTAAGCACATTTGAATCCATTTGTAACATAAATACCTCCATTATAAAGTATGATTTTAAGTATTGGAGTACAAAAGTAAAACTTCTACATGAAGTTTACTTAAATTACATAACTTCCACATGAAATTTACAATGCTTTTACAATGAGAAGAAGTATAGAGAATAAGAAGAACACATGGCCATTAATAAGTGACATTGACATGCACACTCTCCCTTAATGACAATTTTAAAAGGCCCAATATTGCATGAAACTGATAGAACTTGGTAGCACCAAGTGGTTTTATGAAGATATCTACCACTTGCTCAGCCGTAAGATAGAATTGTAAATCATATCACTATTGAGGATTTTTTCTTAGATAAAATGCACATGAACTTCAATATTTTTAGTTCATTAGTGTTACAAAGATTTTTTTTTATAAATATACAAATTTGATTATCACAACGAAGGATGTTACTAAGGGAAACATTCAAATGAAGTTCTCCTAACAACCTTCGTAGACACAAAGCTTCTTTGGTAGCTTCCATAACACTTTTGTACTTTGTTTCAATAGAAGACATATTTAAAAGTAGATTTGTGACCTATAGTATCACTAGCATGGTTAGCATCACAATAACCATATAATTTGGCATTATCAATGGAAGAATTTAAATAAACTAAAATTAATAATTAATTTGATATAAAAAAGTATACATTTAGCTAATTTTCAATGATGCAAATATGGATCTTAAATAAATCTAGAAGCAACACCAACATCATATAAAATATTTGACCTAGTAATGGTTAGATAAATTAAACTACCGACAAACTATCTATACAGAGTAGGATTAGATTTTTCACATGTAAGTTTTGGATCAATTTTAACACCAACTTCAATAGGAGTGGATGTAGATTTAAAATCAAACATATTAAAATTAACAAGAATATTATGTTTATAGTAAGATTATGATACAACAATAGAATATTTATTCTGAATTATAGTCATTCTTAAAAAATGATGCAAAATGTCTAAATCAGTCATTTCAAATATTTGACTTAGTTTATTATTATATTTATGAATTAAACTAGTTAGATCTCCATTAATTAAAATATCATCAACATATAAAATAATTAAGATAACATGATCATTTTCAACTTTAACAAAAAGATCATTATCAAAATAACAGTTAAAGAAACCTAGTTATTTGAAAAAAGAAGTAATTTTAGAGTACCATACAAAGATTTATTTAATTTACATACAAAATGTTGTCTATTAGGATCAGTGAAACCTTTAGGTTGAATCATGTATCTTTACTCTTCTAAATCACTATTTAGAAAAATATTCTTGACATCTATTTGGTGGATAACCCAACCATTTTGGACTACAACAACAATACACAATCTAATAATAGTCATTTTTACTATAGGAGTAAATGTTTCAACATAGTCAATTTTGGGTTTCTAAGTAAACACATGAGTGATTAATATTCATGACATCCATTTGGTGGATAACCCAACCATTTTGGATTACAACAACAATACGTAATTTAATAATACTCATTTTTACTACAAGAGTAAATGTTTCAACATAGTCAATTTTGGGTTTCTAAGTAAACACATGAGTGATTAATATTGCTTTAAACTTTTTAATTTTATCAATTGAATTATACTTGATTCTATAAAGCCACCTACAACCAATAATATACCTTTTAGGTGGAGGTAGGATAAGATCCCAAGTCTAATTTTTAATTAATGCATTGAAATAAGATTACATAACAACATTCCATCTATCATCTTGAATGGCTTCTTCAAAATATTGAGATTAACATTCATACATAGTCATTAAGGCATGATAATAATGTTGACCTCTAGTTAATTTATTAATATTATCAACATTAACATATTGGATTATGAATTCTATCCATTTAGGTCTTTTAATTTGAACATGAAATTCAGGGGGTTCCTCAAACTCTAAGTTATCTAAAGATGGATCAACATCATTTATGTCAACTATTTCTTCATAAGGATAAACAAGAGAGCTAGGTTCATTAAAAGAATAATATTGAGGAGGTTCCCTAGAGGGCTCACAAAAAGATTTTTTGAGAATAAAAACATTTCTACTCTCAATGATTTTTATTTTAGACAGATCATATACTTTTAGACTTTTAGTTTTACCTTCATAACCTAAAAAAATATAAAAATAAGAGGTAGGATCAAACTTCTTTCTTTCAACTTTAGGAATAAAGATGGAAGCAAGGCTACAAAATATCTTAAGATGAGCCACACTGGGTTTATTTTTAGACCACATTTTTAAGGAGTAGAAAGATGCAAAGATTTGGTAGGGAATATATTCATAATATACACAATAATATTCATGGCTTTGGAGCATAAAAACTTAGGAACATTTGTAAAATATAACATATTCTATCTATTTCTATAATGGTGTAATTTTTCCTTTCAACAATACCATTTTTTTTAGGGAAATAAGGAGTTGTTAGTTTTATTTGAATATCACAACTAATGAAAAAAGAATAAAACTCTTTATTAATGTATTCACCACCATTATCAGATCTTAATCTCTTAATAGAAAAATTAGAAGTGTTTTCAACAATAATTTTAAATTTTTTGAATTTAGACAACACTTTAGATTTATTTTTAAAAAAATATGAACAAATCATTTTAGTATAATCATGTATAAAAGTAACAACATATAAAGAACCATTAAAAGATACAATTTCAAGAAGTCCTGCAACATCACTATGAATTAATTCTAAAGGATGAGATGAATTCACATCATGATACTTGAGGGAGGAATTAGTCTGTTGCTCACACGTAAGTAAATTTTACAAGTTTCATGATGAGAAGAGATAGAATGTAAACCGATAACAAAATTATGAGAATACATATCATGCAAACTTCTAAAAGTTATGTCATAATATTTCATGCCATAAGTGAGATTTATTCTTACTATGCAATGAAATTAAACGAGTTGAAGAAGTAATAAAAATGCATGTTATTCTTTTGAACACCTTCAATAATCAAAGAATCAAATTAATTTCTAATGGAATAGATATCTTTAATAAATGTTATAATAAAATTATCATTCATAAGTTGAGAACAATATATCAATTTTTTTTAAAGCTTAGGTACATAGAAAACATCATTAATAACAATATTTGAAAATTTTGTCTTTCCTTAGTTGCTTCTAAAAATGAATTATCTTCTAAATAAATCTTTTTAGAGATATCTATAGAATAATACAAAATATTATATAAGTCATATGGTGCAATGCACCACTATATAGAATCTATTCATCCTCATTTGAAGCAAATAAAGTAACATATTATAAAACAATAACATTAAAATTTTGATCTTGATTGTTATTCTAATAAGGATTTTGATTTTTTTGTTTATTTTGATTAGATTTCTTCCCTTTGTTATTTTTAAAAGATTGATTATTAACTTTTTCTTTGTTTGAATACCCTGTTTCCCTTCTACAATCAAATTTACTACACAAATTACAATTCCTATTAAACTTAGGTTTATGATTCTTATTATCAGAACTCTTGTTCTTATTTTTGCCTTTAACATAATTAGGGTTAAGTTTTTGGTTTATATTATTCTCAAAAACAAGGTTGAGAATGAGAAGTGCCTGAGTAGCATACTCTTTAGAATCAAAACTAGACATCACTTGCTCTTCTTGAATTAGAAGAGTTAACAGGGTAGTGAGGTCTAAGATATCTTGATTTACTTGGTACTTTAATTTTAGTATTAAGATAAAATTATGATTTTTTTCATAAATATTATGTTGAATAATACAATAAAGCAATTGATTTTGAATCAAATTACAATTATAACCATCTAACCAAACTTTAATATTCTTAATTTTAATAAGAAAAGTAACAAATTTTTAATCACCTTTCATAAGTGTAGTCAATAATTCAAGAATTAATTTAATAATTTTAGAGAGATGAGTTCCCTTATGTATAAATTTAAGGAGTTTCCAAGCATCTTTAGAAGACTCTCGATTACCAATATGGATTAAAATTCATCATTACCACTCTGCAAGATAATTGACATGACATCTTGCGATTTTTGTTGAAATGTATTTGAAAGTTTAGGGGTAACATACCATCTTGACAGAGATTTTTTAGTCCCAAAGACAATATTCAATAACTTTTAATCCAAAAATTTTATTTTAACATGAATTTTTAAAATATTATAATTAGATCCATTAAGCATTTTAGACTTATCTAATACAAAATTAAGAGAAACCATTGCTTTCCTTTAAAATCAACACTATGACACTAGATAATACATAAATTTGAACACTTTTTAAATATGAATTTATACTCTATTTAAAATTAAAGTAAATTGCAAGTCTAAACAAATAATAATTGTTCAAATTAATGCTAGACAAATTAAAAGATTGTGAAAGATTGCAACAAAATAAGGTGTTGCAAGTGTCATAATAATACACTAATAAAATAATAATTATTAAGAAAAAACTTTATTTAATGTGAATTTAATTTGATACATTAAAAAAAAATCATAGCGGAGGGCAAAATTTTGAGTTCTAGTGATGGATGGGACGATGGAAAGTTGCAAACTGAGTACAATCCCATGAAGGAGGTACCAGATTATTCATTTGCTTTGGGATAGGGTCCACCTATCACTTTTATAGGCAATTTTTTTGACCAGCCAGGGGGGAAGAAATTGATATTGTGGGTAGACATGGTATTTAGAGAGTGGCTAAATTTTTTTTATTAAAGACTCTCCACTGGTCTCCACCTGCAAAAGTGATGAGGTATGTCTAGATGTCCCTAATACAATCATCAAGAAGGTTGAATCTTCACTGTCAAATTATCTTTTAGCTAAATTTAGTGATTTTAGACCTAATATCGAATCCTTCAAGAAATAGGAAAATTTTAAATGGCATCCTAAGGGATAGATTGACATCATTTCCATGCTAAAAAAAATTCTTGATCAATTTGTCTAATTTAAAAGATTATATCAGGATCCTAACAAGGGGCCCATGGTTTATGGGTAAATCTAATATATGCCTATGCAAGTGGAAAGCGGGTTTCAATCTTAATAGTGTAGTTATGGAAGATATCCCTGTCTAGGTTAACTTGCTAGAATTACCTTTAGAATTTTAGGTTTCAGAGGTTATTCTAGGGATTACAAAATCTCTTGGTCAACCTATTTCCATAGATCCCATTATTAAATCTAGATGTAAACTTCTTACTACAAAATTTTGTCTTCATTCCAACAGATAAACCTCTGATCTATTCCATTAAGATCAGATCGAAATACAAGGTTTGGAACCAAAGAATTATGTTTGAAAGAGACTCAAATCTATTCAAAAATTGTAATGTCTTAAATCACTCCTTGAAAGACTGCCCTCTCTCAAAGAGGCCTTCCCAACCCCCCACTCCCCAATGGGTAAAGAAACCTCCTTCTTCAAACCCTTCCCCTATCCCCCCCATGCATCCCATCCTGCTCTTGCTCCCTTTAGCTTAGGAGAGAGGTTGTCAACAGCTACTTCAACTAAGGCTTCGAATCCCCTAAAAGTTTTTAACCCAATTTGACTTACCCCACATAAGCTTCCCCTTTTAAAGATCCATTTTGGTCCTAAATTAATAGATGAATCTAAAGTGGTTGTCTTGATCAAACTTAAATTAGTTAAAGCCCCTTCAACCCATCCCTCTTTGGTGGAAAAATTGGTAGAAGAAACTTTTGCTTCACCTGCTTCAACTCTAATTAATTCTTAGGAACAAAAGGATTCTCACTCTGAGGGCCATGAGACTTTGAAATCTCTTCAATCTCTTGAATCTTTACTTTCAGCTAGTGACCCAGTTTTAAAACAATATTGGCCTACAAAGGTAATGTTAAATCCAACATATAATAAAGGGATGTATAAATTATTTCCCCCAATTCTAAGCCAATGCTCTTCAATAGGAAAGAACAAGAACAATGATTAAAAAATAAGGAAAAGGTAGAGGATCAATGGATGAAAATGCATCCTAAAAATAGTAGAAAGAAAGCAAAAATAGGAGAAGATTAGAAATCAAGTGGTAGACCATCTAATTTGAATGTCATAAGACATGAAATAGATAAAATATTACAAATGGTACCCAAATGACCCTAAAAAAATAGTAAACAAGATGCCTAAGGATAAAATTTTGAAAAAAAATAATAATATTTGGAGTAAATCTAAATGTTGTAGTAGTAGCTATAGAGGTGATTCAGGTGGTATTACTATTTTTTGGGATCCCCTAGCTCTAGAGGGGATGATTTTATTAAAATATAACTTGCCTATTAATATTTTTTTCAAAGATACTCACAATAAAATATAGTGAATTCTTAATAATATCTACACACCCAATACTAGAAATGATAAAAAAAACTTTGGGTGGGCCTGGTTGAGATTAGGAAGTATTATAAAGACAAGAACTGGATAGTGGCTGGTGAGTTCAATTCTCCTCTTTCCCCAATGGAAAAAAGGGAGAATTTACTCTCTCAATGACAACATGATGGATTTCAGTGACTTCATTATTGAGGTAGGTCTCATTGATGTAGAATTAAGAGGCAATCCCTACACTTGATCAAATAGGAGACTGAGTGAAAACCTTATTCAAGTTTGACTGGATAGGTTTTTAGTTTATATGAATTGGGATATTCAATTCAATAGTTCTCTTTCCTCTCTTCCCAGGGTTGGTTTTGACCACAATCTATTGATTTTCATAGTAGAAAAGATGTCTAAACCTAAGTGTATTCCAATCATATTTAAAAAAATGTGGTTAAACCACCCATCTATATATGACTCTTTGAAGGAGTGGTGGCAATTTATAGTAAAGGGATCATATATGTTCATCCTAACTATGAAACTTAAACATGTTAAGAATAAACTTTAAGATTTGAAACAAGGAAGTTTTCGAGAATATTTTCACCTAAAATAACAAAATTAAGGAAGATTTACATAAAATCGAGGAGGAGATCAATGTTTTTGGTTCCAACCCTTCCTCTCAAGCTAAATAAAGGGAACTTTTGATTTTATTTCATAATTTGGAAGCCAAGGAAGAAATCTTTTAGTGCCAAAAATCTAGGAAAACTTGCCTTAAGGAAGATGATAGGAACACAAAGTAATTCCATCACTCAGCTTCAAAACATTATCAACATACAAAAATTTCAAAAATCAAATGGAGAATATGGGGTTATTTATAAAGAGGAAAAATATATTGAATTGCAAATTATTAATTTCTATAGGAATCTTCTAGCACTCGTCCCCTCCAGGAACTTTCAGTTAGAGGAACAAGTTTTAAATCTTATTGAAGGGGTCATATCTCAAGAAGATAATGCTTCTATTATTTCTCCACATTATAATGATGGCATTAGATCCATCATTTTCTCTTTAGAAGGAGACAAAGCCCCAAGTCTAGATGGATTTCCTCCTTTTTTCTTCCAAGTTTTTTGTGACATCATACAAAATGAAGTTTGTTTAGTGATCACTAAATTTTTTAAATCAAGAATAATGCTTTAGTAATTTAACAACACTTTTTTGGTCTTGATTCCTAAGAAACATGGAGTAAACCAACTGAAGGATTTTAGGCCTATCAACCTATGCTCCACTTTCTATAAGATCTGCACTAAAGGCCTAGCCTTAAAAATTCAAATGCTTCTTTATAAGTTGATAGTAGAACAATAAGGGGCATTTATTTTTGATAGACAGATATCAGATGGCATTGTTATTACACACAAAACTATCCATTCAATTTCCAACTCTTCTAGATAGGGAATGTTCCTCAATCTCGACATGAATAAAGCATATGATAGGGTCTCATGGCTCTTTCTCAACAAAGTTCTACAAAATTTTGGGTTCAACTAGGTGGTAAGGAACCTAATCTCTTCCTGTATTTCTTCCCCCATGTATTTGGTCATCATAAATGGGATTCCTAAAGGATTTTTTATAGTAGGTAGAGGTCTTCATCAAGGAGATTCTATATCTCCCTACCTATTCATCTTGATAGCTAAAACATTGAGAAAAATCATCAAAATTGTTAGATCTTCTAGAATTATCAAGGGGATTAAGGCAAACCCTAATACTAGACCAATAACCCATCAATAATTTACAGATGATACTCTAATGATGGGAGAAGCCTCAGTGTCAAAATCTAAATGCTTCAATAAAATTCTTAATATCTTTGAGGTAGTGTTAGGATAATGTGTTAACTTTCTTAAAATTTCTTTATTTTTCATAAATACTTTAACTTGCCTACAGGTGAAGATTTCCAAGATTCTTGGGAGTGTAATAAAAAATCTCTCTTCTTCCTACATGGGTATCTCTCTTTTTGAAGATAGAATGAAATCCAAAATTTAGAATCCTCTAATTGATAGGATACAGAAGAAGTTGGATGGATGGAAAAGGAATCTACTATCTCAAGCTGGTAAATTATAACTACTTAAAAGTTCCCTAAAGAGTATCCTAATTTACTTTATGTCCTTTTTTATAATTTTGAGTAAAGTGGTGGACCAAATAAAGCAATTTCAGAAGTTCCTCTGGAGGGGGATGAAAGATAGGTTTAGATTTCCCCTTATCTCTTGGGAACAAGCATGCTGCCTAAAGGGAAAGGGGGCTTGGGTCTTAGGAGGGTTAAATCAATTAACCAAGCTCTGTTGGCCAAATAAGGATGTAGGGTGTTGAAGGAAGACAACCAATGGATGAGAATTATTAAATTCAAGTATCTAAATTCTAGGGAGGGTTATTATTTCCTTGTTGAATAAGGACCTAACAATGGGTCAACTTTTTAGAAAGCCATTTGTAAAGGAAAGAATCATCTTAAAAGAGAACTAAAATGGAAAATAGGAAGAGGTAATAAAGTGTATTTTTGGGATGACCTTTGGATTAATTATCTTTTGTTAGGATCATCTCAAGTTTTAGTAGGACTAAGAGGTCATTTCAGGGAGGTAGTGGACCACAAAGTGTATGAATACTAGTAAAAGGTTGATGGAAGCAAAAAGTGGAAGATCCTGCATAAAGAAGGAATGAATCAACAAGAATTTGTTTTTATCCAAGAGCTAAACAACTAGCTTTAGATTACTCACATCAACAGATTCCCCAAATAACATGAACTTATCTAGAAGGCAAATCCCAATGGTCTATTCTCTATTAAATCTGGTTACTAATTATTATGGGATGAATAAGGATTGGAAGAAAAATGGAATATATTGTGGATAAAAAATCTGACTCCCAAAATTAATGTTTTCTATTGGTTGGCTTCCTAAAATAAAATCCTCATAGTGGATAACTTAATGAAAAGGGGTTTCTCAATTCCTAACAGGTGTGTTCTTTGTAAAAAAGAGGTTGAATCTTCTAATCATCTATTTCTTTTTTGCTCCTTCACCTCTTCCATTCTTTAGTATTTTTTATTTTCTCTAATTTTTCTTGGGTCTTCCCAAATTTTATATGAGATTTGATCTATCAATGGAAGGAACCTTGGGATTACCCCCCCTAAGTTTTTGGTGGGATTTAGATCTCCCCCATATTTTTTGGAGAATCTGGAAGCCCAAAAATTTAGATATCTTTTACAACTTGGATCCCTATCCTAGTTTCACTTTTAAGAGGATTATGGCATCTATCAAGGAGAATTGGTCATAATTTGCTTCTTTTTGTGACCCCCCTCCCCTTTATCTTTCTAAAGTTATTAAATCTTTGAAACTAGTGATCCTAGCTAAAGATCAAAAGAAAAATATTGACAGATCATTGCTAAATTAGATTCACCCTCCGAATTCATGATACAAGCTAAATTTTGATGGAGTAATGAAAGGGAATCCCATTTCAACAAGGGGTGAAGGGGTAATTCAGGATTCCAATGGTAATCTTTTGGCAGCATACATGAGTATTTTAGGTATTCAAATTAACCACGTGGTAGAAGCCTCAATAGCTTGGCGGGGGATTGAGTTGGCTACTAAGATGGGAGTGGAGTATCTTCAAGTGGAAGGGGATTTGTTGAATATTATCAAGTGCCTAAAGGGAACCTTCCAACCTTCCTGATCAGTTTCTAGCATAATGGAGGATGCCAAATCCCTTTTAACTTCATTCAAAGGTTTGTCTTTGGTCATGTCTATAGGGAAGGCAACAAGAGTACTAACAAGATGGCTAATATAAGGGTTACATGCAGCTCCCTCAAGCATTAGAAAGGTGACATGGACATACTTAATGATGCCATGCCTATCATTTAATATGATAAAGCATAATCTAATGTGTGAATTAATAATTGTTATTATTGATAAATCTAAGTTGTATGGGAATAGTCATAAAGACACATGTTTTGAAATCATGATCCTTTCAAATCTTAAGGCTATACACGAGTGGAAGGGCTTGTTTTTATCATCTATTATTATAAGGAAAAGGATAAATAAGGGATTTTTAGAATCGATAGCTACTTTTTATTTTTGTAGAAATCATAGTGAAGATAATAAGATTAACATGGGTGGTGACCATGATAGGGTAAAACCAATTTCTAGCATAGAGTTAAGGAGGACCCTTATGTTTGGAAAAAATTGTGAAGGTAGGTCTATCAAATTTCATGGAAAGGATAGTAGGTCATGATGTGGCAATTTTTCATGATTTATCTAGAGGATGGGTAGAGAGAGAAGTTAGGATGTATAGCCTATAAATCACCATCTCTAAAGAAATAATTATAGAATTCATATGTATGGTTTGTAATGGGGTTAAATATTTTATAGATAAAAAAAATAAAAGAGAAAATATTTAGTATTTTTTACAATTATGAAAAGAAAAAACCTAAGTCATATAACCAGAAAGGGTTTCTCCAGGTTGACTTACCAATAACATGGCCTAATGTCTATTTGTAAGTTATGAAATACATAACCTTTGAGAGCAAGCATATTTTCATCTTGTCCCATCATTTTATCTTGCTCAACCACTTTAAATATCATGCCATTGGCATCCCTTTCTTCTTGTTCAAGTATCTTGAAGTTTCTATTAACAATTTCAAGTTTAACCCATCGATTGACATTATCCATTAGGGACTTATTTTGTTAATTATTAAAAAGGGGAAACCACTATGGATAAAAGCTATCTCATAGGCTGTCCATATCCAAATTGACTAGGATGATTATGATAGGGTTAGTGAGGATTATTTAGGATCAAAAGAGGGGAAGTCAAAGGGTTTAGGTGAAGAAATTTTTTTGGGGGATTTTCATCCCATGGATAGTCAGAAGGGTATTCCTGTGTATGTCAACCCTATTTTTAGTTTGGGTCTTTTTTATTTTAAGTTCAATATGTTAGATGAAATTGAACAATACCTACAAAATATCTAGACTAAGGTCACTGTTAAGAGGTTGTTGAGTTCTAAAATCTCAGATGAAGTTGATAAGTTGAAAGCGTTGTTGTCCCCAGAGGATTTCTTCACAAGGAAAGAAGATATTCAAAAAGAGGGAGAAGAGAATGTGGGACTACCCCCACATATTAAAAAGAATAGTTATAACCAGAGTGGAGGAGGAGAATAAAAAAGGAGGAATATAGGTCATGAAAAGGTAGAAACTAGAACTGTGGGGATTAAGAGGAAGAATGAAGCCATAGACTTTTTGTAGGGCATTAGTAATCAAAATAGAGGTAAGGAGAAGCACAATGAAACTAATGGAACTAGTAAGTTGGTTCTATAAATAGAGTTAGAGGACTCGAACCTATAAATTCTTGGTTTTTGTTTTTTTTCTATTTTTTTTTGTAGGTTCTTGGAGTTGGATTGTTCCTGGTTATAGTTTATTGCTAGTTTGTCAAGTCTTTGGATTCTGTTCAATTTTTTGTCTTGCTTGTTGTAATTATCTATCTTCTGGATTTAGCTCTGTATTAGGCATAGGTCCCTTAACCCATTTATTTACCCCATATAAAAAGTGTGAATTTTAATTTTATTTGATACTAAATCAAATTATAAGTATAAACAATAAATAGTTGTTTAAATATATGCTAAATAATGCAAAAGATTGAAAAAAAAATACTAATTTATGTATCACAAGTGTCACCCACAAAATAATTATCAAAATAATAAAATTAAAAAAGCTGTAAAAACTATAATATGAGGCCTAAAAATAAAAAAATGGACTACACCAATGTGTCTAGAATGTGTAAAAATTTAGGAAATGACTAGTCACATGACTATGCTCGATGAACGACTATAAATGTGAAGTGTTGTAAAATGTTGACAACACTAGGGTTTTGAACATGTGATATTTGACATACAAACCAAATACTTATTTCTAATTACTAGTTTTTGAAAAATAAAACTATAATAAAATAATTTGATAAAAATAACTTGGTGGTATTATGTTTTGGACACTAGACCTCCACTTTACAAGAGCCTAACAAAATAACACCCACCAACTCCTCTACACTACTGCTTGAAATAATACATGCACTAATTTATTTTTAAAGAATATATATATATATATATATATATATATATATATATATATATATATATATATATATACTGTGCATGTAAATGATTTTTAATTTTTTTAAGTTTTAGATAAAAATAAGTAGAAATTGGTGGGACCCTTTTTATATGGATGGAAAATAAAATATTTAAATAAATAAAATATTTTAAAAATATATTCAAAGACTTAATACTAACCTTTAAGCTTTCTTGTAGGTGACAATGACATAATTATGGAAGCAAGGGTGGTACTGAAGAGTGATAGAGACCTTCTCAGGGCCTTAAAACTTGTAGATTACCATGAAATTGCCCTCCAATGTCAAAAACATTCAAAATTAAAATTTGATGTAAAAAATAAATTTTATAGCCTCCCAAGCCATGAAAAAATTTAAAAAATTAATTGGATTCCCTATGAGAGTCTGGAAGAGGTTTTGACAGACTAAGATGATTAATATCCAATGTTTAATCACCTCAAACTAGAACTAGAATCTTTGAAAACAATTTATTGATAAATTTATTCAGGCAAGAGGCCATACAAGTCTAAAAATGGCATCCTAGGGAAGATTTGATTTATAAATTTTATTTTTAGATTGCTATCTAGTTACTTGTTTCAGATTTGAATGCTCACTTTGATTTTTATTAGGCTCCACAAACCTACAAGGATGGCCAAAAAAAATTAAATGAAGAATAACGTTTTATAAGCCTTTCAAGGCTGTACCATTTCTCTATAAGCCTAAATTTTGCTTCAAAATTGATTTCCAGTAACTTGATAGAGGTCTTGAATGCTTTGGTTGAGATCTCCAATGATCAATAGTCTTACCAATCAATCACAATATCCCAAATCTCTAATTCTATGAAGAAATATTATGCAGTATAATATGTATCTAGATACATGATTAATAAGAAAATATTACACACAAATCAAAAACCTATTACATAGGTAATTAGGTGGAAAAACCTCCAATGGACGTAAAAATCCATATTAGTTGATATTTAATATTTGAGAAACTATAATACCCCAATATAAATTCTCTGCCTCTTCTCCCTTCTTAGATAATCTTTACAAAGCCCTTACAAATATTTTCCACACACAAATATGAAATTTCCAATTTGAGATATTTTACACTAGGGGTAAAACCCTATTTATAGTGAAATGTGAAGGGAGGTGACCAATGTAACCAATGGGTCCAATCATCCTGAAAGACATTTTAATAACATTGGTAAATAATTTTTTTTATAAGTCAAAAAAGGGGCTAAGCCCATCTATTATAGGTATTTAACCAAAAAACCCCTAGAAGATCTAGGGGAATACAACAGGAGTATCAAAATTTAAAAGAGCAAGAAGCTCTTAAATAATTAAAAATTGAACAAAAACTAGTCTTCATCAGAAATAACTATGTCTGCATTATTACTAGCATCATGGACATCTTCTTCAAAGTTGATACTAGCAAAGGATCTCACCAAGTAAATTACATCAGTATCATGCATAACTATCAGCCTTTCAAAAATTGCCTTTAGCTTTTGATGTTGGAGGATGCTATCTTTAGCCATTTCCTTTATTAGAGCCCAAATTTGATCAATCTTGGTTTCCATTAGATGACTGAAATGATCCACATCTTCATGAACAATAAGAGAATTATTAGTACTAAAAAGAATAATCTGAATGCCAATAAGCTGAGCAACTTTGAGGGTGTCCAAGTAAGCATTATATTGACTTATTTCTTCTATAGCCTTGATAACCGCCTCCACATAACCACCAAGGAGCCACCCCCAAGACAAGTAGCAAGCTAGGCACAAAGCAAATTCATGTCCATCTATTTTAGCAGCTTTTCATCCTTCACTCCCTCTAGTAGGGTTTTTTGCTAGAAGTCTAGCAAATGAGTCTTTTTGTCTAGGAGGGAACTCGATTCAAGTAGATGGTAGAGATTTAGGTCATCCACCAAGCACAGAAAGGAGGAGTGGACATCTTCCAAGGAATAATTATACAACAAGACTATTATTCCTTTCATTAACCAAATTAACAACAAAGGCCTTACCTTTAGCTTACTTGGGATGCTTGCTACCTAAGCTCCTCATGTCCATTATGTCAGAGAAGATATCATCATAGATATAAGAGCATAAAGCATAGATAGAATGCCTGAGGTGGAGAGCGGATGAAGGTAAATAACATGCTATGAGACACGTGTGTTGTGTGCAGTTATTGATAAACATCATTCACCACTACTAGCAATCAATTCTCATGGTTTATAGATCTAAAAAATCAATCCCTGATCGATTAATGAGTATCTTCATTAATATAGTGGTTCTTTGAATAATTTTATTCAATTCAAGCCTTTGATCCTTTAGAGATGGTGTTGGTGATATGAAGACTTAGATCTGAATGATTAAGGGTGACACCTTCATTAACCATATGATCAAAAAGATTATTGCTTTCATGATAGATGTGCAGGGGAAAGTAAGTTTTCAATTTATTACACAAGGTCTTGTAATCATCCATGATATTCTTTAAGATACAATTATGCATAGATCCATTCTAGAGGGTTTTAATGATAATTTTTAAGTCCCTTTTTATTTCCAAATCGAGCCAATTCTTTTGAACCACTAAAGAAAGACCACACCAAAGATATTTGGCTTCAACAACATTATTATAGCAAGATCCAAGCATTTCACTAAATATGAACAAGAAATTTCTCTTAAAATATCTGAAAGTCACCCCAATGCCAGCCATACCAAGATTGCCTTTAGCAGCATCATCGAAGTTGAGCTTAATCCTAAGGTTAGACAATAAAGTCCAATTGTCTCTCCTACATTTTCATTGTTACTTCTTACCCTATTATCAAGGAATAATTTTGGGATAAACACTTTTTATATATCATAGCTATGAACCAGAGTAATGGGGGAACACCTTCTCGAAGTGGGACATGTGGGTAGAACTGGGTCCATAATGTCTATCGAACAATTCACATCCGAAATGCCCCATTGTGTTTCACATAGTCCACAAGGAGAAGTGTGACCCCTACCTCAAGATGTCCACATGGCCACTTATTGAAAGATTCCTCATGTACTCAATGGGAATGTAACTTGGGTTAATGAGTACAAACTACTTGTACCTCACCTATACACCAAGCCCTTGAGTATAACATTGGTAATTATTAAACAAATATAATTTTATTATTTATTTACATTAATTTTTGACCTTGTGTTAATAAATAATATATTATTATTATTTAATTAACTACCAAGGTAAGCTAAGGGTTAATTAAGCCCACGTAGACATTACATGCTCTAACAAATATGGCATGGGATGGTGAGTAGAAGTGGTTGGCTGATTTCAAGGATGTTTATATCTAAAAGTTGAATTCTCAATTTGGGGGACTTTTTACCAATTTGAAAAGAATATACTAAGTATAAGAGATAAATAGGAGGAAGGGTATCAAGTAACAAGAGCTGGTTAAGAGATCCAAGCCTTTAGACTACTGAAAGATAGTACCCTAAAATTATTGGAGTCAATAGGTGGGATTCCAAATACTTATTTACATCTTATTTTCTTTGCATGAAATCAATTCTATTTATATTTAATTGATATTTATTCTGTCAATTTTCTTATTTTTTTCCATGGATGTAGATTGGCCGCCATGTGGCTCTTGACCACTTAAGGGCCTTGGTGATACTTGTTTCCTCTTTATTCAATTAGAATGTGCATCTCTCTTGTTGAAATGTTTTATAGATATAGTGACAATATAAAGTGACCTTCTATGAGAAATACCTTTCATGGTGGTATATTGTTAAGCCCTCCCATACTAGACATGGTGGCAGATTGATTAACCCTCCCATGAAGATCATGGTGATAGATTGTTAATCCCTCCCATGTTAGGCATGGTGGTATATTGCTTAACCTTATTATGAATAATATATGGAAGTAACTGACTAAGGCATCCTCACTCTATCCATTCTAACCACAAGCTTGTGTTATGATGTGATTGCTTGCTTACTGGTTATATTTATGAAATGTTTAGATTCATTGAATGATTGTTTAATTTGAAATTGGGATCGAGAGTCTCCGTGGGTAAGAACTCAGAGTAGGGTTGTAGATTTGTACATGATCACTCCCTTGTGTTATGACACCCTTTCTTTAGATACCCATACTTTCCCTTATAGTGATGTAAACATGATCATAGATGGGAGTCTCGAGCTTGAGGGTGCCTAGAGCAATTTTTTTTGATGGAAATAGGTTAGGTGGTGAAGTCTCATTCAAATGGCCTGTAGTTGCATTGGAGAAAATAAAGACCATTGTTGAAGAATGATTTTTATCCATTAATAAAATCAGGCCTAGAGATATGCCTCATGCTTATGAAATATATGAATAAAATCTCATTCACTAACAATGTTAATTACAACTAGTCTGCTTGTAATAATCTAGTGGAAACTATTATTTTGTGTAATAACTCAGCTATGGGTGAGAATTTCTATTATATACCTGTTGAAACCCTATTTTAAATTGGGATGTGTCCAGTTGGTATATACTCATGCTATAGATCATCTTAAAAAAGATTCACCAATGTAAGGGAAGCTCTTTAGGTCATATGGATTTACTAATGAAATTACAGTGGCCTTTTAATAGCATAAATCTTATTATGATCAGTCTATTGGGTATGTAACATGTCCCTTCATATATTTTGTTGTGATCTATCTTAATGGACTAATCCCAACAATGCATGAGTGGAATTCAAAAAAAATGATTGCAAGATTGTTATTGAAAATAACAATATAGCTTCGTTGTATTATCTGAATATTGATGAAATTATGGTAAATGATATGTATTATGGGAGAGATCCTTGATTGAATCATTTGAGTAAGTTGTTTGTTGTATATTTTTCCTATAACAAGATGAACTAATATAAAATATAATTATAACAGAGCTTATCTCTATCTATATAGACATAAAAATGCAATGAAACCATATAGGTTTGAATGTAGACACCCTTGCAAAGATTAATTAATGAAAGGACATACTTTTTGGTGAATATGCCATGATTATGTACATATAAATCACGTGGATATGCTACTTGGTCTCATATTTATAGTGTAATAAAATGGGTCTAAGTTCCAATTCTATAAGTATTATCTCCTAATGAATATACTAGTCAGCTCATAGAATTGAACAACTCCTTAAGAGATGTTCTGATAGGTTGAGTTTATCTTACAATTATGTTAGTTGACTAAAGTAATAGGAATATTGGTTTAGGTTTGAGAAATTGATTTAGGCCTCAATGTATCCTTATTTTTATTATATTTTAGTGAGCATTGACCCTTTATAGCTTAGTTAAGTCTTTATGAGGGATGGAGGCTTAGATTCAATTATGTTAATGGAAATAGTCCACTAATAGATATATTTAGTATTTATATATCCCCATATGTATTTTTCAAGTCATTATCTATATTTTACATCATCTTGTGCCTTAGTCTATTTTATATGCTGACTGTTCTTTGCATTTACTTTTTGCCTTAGCCATTTATCGCTTTGGCTTATTTAGTCATTTATTTCCTTAGTCAATTTTACTTTTGAAATATAGATAAAGTTCTTTGACTTATGAAAACCCTATGATGATGCCATGTGACATCATCTTGATAGTTTAAGGAGTCAGTGAGGTCAATGTGGCAATTAATCTCCTAATTCCTTCGAGGTTCCATGAATGCTTCTAAGTGGTAGCATCCTGCAGACTTGGAACCTTGGGGGATTCTAGGGGTTTGAGGGAGTTAGAGTCCAATTATGCCACCACATAGTATCATTCTAGGTACTCAGAACCTTAGGGGGTTTCAAAGGTCCTGAGAAACTCCTTAATGCCTCCAAGGGCCTGGGGACCCAAAATGACACCAGGTGGAAATATCCACAAAATATTGGGGCCCTTAGACCTTTGAATTGATCTCAAACACTTTAATGCCTCTGAGGTCCTAGGGACTCAAGACGATATTAGGTGGCAACATCCCTATACTTAGAATCCCAAGAAACTTAGACATTAGAATTAGGCCCAGGGGCCAGTGATATTGCTAGTTGGCAGTATCCCAGTACTTGGCAGCTTGGGTGGCTTAGACTCTATAATTAGGATTGGGGTCCATGATATTTTCATATGGCACAATATTAACCTAAAACAAGTTTAGGCATGGAGCAGACCCAAAGGGGCCATGTGGTGCTCGACTATGTTAGCAATGGACCAAGGCTAAAAATTGATGGTATACTTAACATTTTGACGTGATAACCTTGGGTTTATGCTAGTGTATAAATTATTTAACATTCATGGCTAAACTTTGGGAACTCTTCAACCTCTTGTCTAATGACACGTGATTGGTAAATATTTATTTAGTAGTTGATGAGAAAAGAATATATGAACATATACATTTGTTTATGTTGCTAGGGTCTAGTTGCATGCAAGATGATGGTATTCATGTATATAGTTGTTAAAAAAATGGGCATGATAATTATGGCACCTCTATTCACAACATGTCTTCTTAAAGAGGGATCTTAACCTCACTATACACATTAATCTAATCATTTATTCTTTCTCCATATAAAATTACTGAGGGGAAATTCAAAGGGTATTATTTTGGCACAATAGTTTATTTATTTGAAGTGTGGGAAGTGATATATAATGATTGTATTTTGATTATGTTTGTGAAAAAATAATCTTGTAATCTATGAGTAATGGAGAAGGCAAAATGATATTTTTCAGTACAAGGAATGTGGGTCAATAATCCCATACCTCAATGATCCACATGTAGTTATATAAATCTGCATTATCACCTTAAATGATTTAATTATTTGTGTAAATACATGTATCCTCTTGTATCATGTACTTGCATAATTCCAAGGAACATGCCAAAAAAAATATAAGCTTAGAGAAAATCCACATAACCCCTTGCATTATGCACCTTCTACGTAGTGTCAGGGAACATGCTATACAACTCGTATGCTTCAAGAAATTATGTGTAACTCCCAACATCATGCACCTTCCCCACATATCCAAAAACATATTTCATAGCTCAAAAGATAATACCACACACTTTTTCCTATAGGCACAAAACACATAAGTTTTAAATGCCACCCCTCAAACAAACTTTAGATAATAAAGTCTCCATGCCATTCGACATAATTTTGAAATTTTTTTGGTATAACCTTTACATATTATAAACCATTTACAAAAAAATATGATACTTTTTTCCATGCGTGCAACCTCTCCACATCATTGGTCAATATTGAAATAACTTCAAACATACCATGTAGCTCAGCTTATGGATAGAACCTCAAAATTACACATTATCCACTTGGACACTTTATGACACATTCTACCATGCCATGTGTCACTCCCATGGCTCATGTTATGAGTTAACATCTAATAGCATACCACCTACTTCTCAATAAATCCACATAATAGTCAAAATATGAAGAGTTATACATGAATTCCCAAATATTTCAAATTCCACAATGATCCCTTATAATTCATGGCATTGTTATCTACATATACACATTTGTAGCATTAGCTAGTAGGAATATAGTAGTAAAGTAGACAACCATAAAATTTTCAAAATAGTATACCATGTATAAAACACACAAATTCATATAATCTTTGTTCCAATTTTATTACTTTATCTATTCTTCATCTTATTCAATATTTATTCCATGTACACATATAACCCATTAAGATCCTCATCTAGAGTGTTGTCCCCTAGACATGTTAAGATCAAGATCATTGGTATTAGAGTAGATTATCATCTTATATGACCCATTGAATGAGATCAGAGTGTCTAAAGCTTAAATTCAAACCACAAGATACCTTAAACTACCTACTATGTCATTTCAATAAAGTTCAAATGGAAAGAGATAATACAACACAAGATGATATCCACACATTGATAAATAATGATACTAGAAAGGCTCTTCAAGAATAAAATACATTTTTGTTCAACCAATTAGTTAAATTTTTTGGTATCATAAAGAATCTCATATTTAAAGTAATAGTCACATGACTAAATGTTACAACCATGCCTCATTTGTGTCCCTACAATTTGGGATGGATCAGTTCTTGCTACACCAATGGTATACATATCACTCATCCATGATACTTCACATATGTTATCCATATTTTCAGAGAGGAGATAGTTTTTGATGTAGCATTATTTGATGTATGTAATACAATTGTTTAAAATTTATACATGCACTACCACCATGATGTGTACACAACTAATACTTGGAGTATCACCATCTTAATGGGTAGTAAGATGTAAAATATTCATGAAATGATTTCATATGCTAATCATGCCACATGAACCCCTGAGATGATTACATCACACCTAATTCTTAGAATTAACACAATTGGGATGATTAGTTCTAAAGAAAGGGTAAATGATTCATGCACAACCACAAAAACTTGCACTATCACTTTGTGTGCCTTGGTTACTTGTGTAACTCCATGCACCAAATTTCATCATGCACCTTCTACACAACACTAAGGAATATACCAAACCACTCTCATGCTTTGAGAAACTCCACATAACTCCCAATATTATACACCTTATGTGTAGTGTTATTTTACCCTATTTTTTATAAAACAATAAATGTAATTTTGATAATAGGTGTAAAACTAGATATATATTAGAATTATAATGATGTATAAAAAGTAAAAACTTTGATTTAGAATATGATAAATATAAAAAATTGATATGTTTTGAAAGCACCAAGAAGAAATATACTTGGCTCAAATTAGGATCTATGTTGATTATTCTAAATGCCTAATAATGAAAATTAGTAAAATATGGGATTTTGTATGCTTAGAATTAGGAATAATATATAAAACTACTCATGGATAGGTACACCCTAACTAAACTGTAGTGAATATCGCTTGAGTCTATTGACCACATATGCTAGTTGATTGTGACTGGTGACTAATAGAGAGAGATAGAGAAAATAGGATTTTGATAGTGACATATCAAAAGCAAAATCAAAGTATATTCTTGGAAAAGACCACTATAGAAGGACATCAGTGTAGAGAACTAAAGTTTGTTGACATTAGAATTGTGTTAGTTGACTATGAAAAAAATCTAATTGATTTAACATCTACACATGTATTAATTAGGTTTGTTGGCATGTTTTTAGATATGGAATATTGTGTGAAATACCTATAATGAAAAAACCCTAGTTTATTGTACATAAACCAAATTAACATCAAATAGTTGGGTGTCGAGTGAAAGAGATTGAGTTGATCTAGCCTTGACCAATCCCCATTTAATGACCAAATATTTTACTACATTGCCAATACATCGATAAGTGATAAAACTCAAATGTAGTTCTCCCACTTATGTGTATGTGTGAAATTATGAATACAATTATAGATGTTATTTATCCTATTTTACCCTTAGTAAAAGCATGAAAATGTGTATTTAGCCTTTGAAAACCTTATATCTAGCCTAAAAAAATATATAGATAGAACATGAAAATCCTTGAATAGATTTTAAGAGTCAAGAGAGCCATCCTTAATACCTTAGATCAGACTTGAATTTAAGGTTTTGATTTTGAATTTGTGACTTATTAGCACATAAAATCTGATCCAAGATGAGGCCCAATACACAAAAATAAGATTTAAATGAAACATGAATTGAGAAAAGGTCTAAAAATTATGCTTGGATAATTTTACTCCTTCCAGATAGGACTGCATGACCATTCATGTCTAGAAACATCATACTTGTCTAGAAGGATAAGAGACTAGGATTTGGGATCCCCATGAAAAAATGGGAAGATGACTATCAAATAGATGAATGCATGAACTAGAATAGAGAATACCTAAGTAAAATAAACCAATATATATCTTATTTATTGTCAATATTCTCTAAGTACAAAGGTACATTTAAAGGACACCAAGGATGGGCTTATTCCCAATTTTGGTGTCTATATTTCCCCACCTTTACTCTAGTGATTAAATTGCTAGAGAAAAGGAAAAAAATTAAGCTTGAGTATGTATGACACACATTGTATTCTTGAATCAAAATTTTGACTATGCAGATTACTCAATGGTATAACCTATAATAACACATGTAGTAGCCAATGTCCATATATGAAATTTGGTAGTCTAACTTTTAAGATTGCAAGGATAAAGAGAAAATAAATAATACACATGTATACATGTTGTATTATTTCACGTATGGAGAATGCTTGTGTTGTGCAAAGTGAAGAAAGGATGCTTTAAATCATACTCATTTCCTAGCTAGGGAAATGAAAAATCCTTCGATCAATATTATGAAAGTAATATGTTGTTGGGTGTCACTATACCCATGACCATATTAACCCGAGTAACTATTCTAACTTTGATCTCATATCTTGAGATAAGATGTTGAAGAAGATGTGCCCCCTTGATGGAGCACTCATAGAGTATAGTTTCTTATGTTTAACTATTGATGAAATAAGAGTGATCAAGTCTCAATTTTTGAATAACTAATCACGCTCATGAGTTGAAAATATGCTTATTCCAACTCTCTTGAGTGAAAATAACTACCCCCTATACTAATATCCAAAGAGGTGGAACCGTGATGGGATAGATAGAAGTGATTCTAAGACCACTGAGTGTCACTAATATTGAACTTACATCACTTATAACATAAGATGGAACCACACAATGGGTTTGTTAGAAGTAATGCCAAGGTAGTTGAACATCACTAGACTCAAACATAAATTGCCCATAATAGATCAAATCACACCACTGAAGACTAACATCTATTCTATTTTTTTATTATTGAAAGATAATGAAGAATATTAATGTTCCCATCATGACCACATTACTCATATATTTGAATTGAAATGATTTTTTGCCTTTGCAACTATAACTTTGAGTTTTGAAAATGTGTGCAGGAATAAGTATCATGCCCTTTGAACTTTAAAATTGTAACTTTGAAATTTGAACATGTGTGCATGAAAAATAATAATGCCCTTTGAAATTTGAACTTAAAAATGTATGCATGAATAAGTTCATGCATTTATTTAATTTTGAATAGGTGCATGAACAAGTGTCATGCCCTCTAAATTTTTGCCTATTGACATAGAATTCCATGTGTGTATATGATCAATTGTAACTATATTATGAAACTTTTAGTTATTTTTGTGACTATTTTTCACATGCCTATGAATCTATATTAAAATGTGTATGGATATTGATTAATTATTTGCCATGTGAGTGCATGTCTCTGTCATATGCCCCCAATAATTTGTATCAATGTGCCCATTTTTATTATGTTTGATTTCTAAATTATTTAAATCTTTTGAAATTGTATCATGAATATTTGAGAACTTAATATTCATGATACAAGTTCAAAAAATTTATATGCTTGTGTTTTATCTAATTGAGTGAAATTGCATGACATGTGCCCATAGTATGTGTAGTTTGTCAAGTGTCTATAAATCCCTATCACAAATATGTAACATGTGGATGATTTGAACATTTATGAATCCTAAATATTTTACCAACATGTATTGTATTATAGATTATTTTATGTGATAATCCCATTATATGTACCCTCTTTCAATGCAAAGAATGAGAATATCGAGTGTGTTGTATCAAAAGAATAACATGTTTTGCAATATGTTTGAGAAAATTAGAGTTTGTTTAATTAAATATTAGTTGAGTTTTGATTGTTTTGACATATGAGTATTTTGACCATTTTTAATAGAAATATTTCTAATTCAATTATTGTTAGGATTATGGAGGCACACAATTGATTACCATGTACAAGCAACTAAATGCGGAATTTAACCAGAAGTAACAAGTAACTAGAATTCAGAAATAACACAGAATATGAGAGACAATACCTAATTGTATTAATACTCTTCCAGAAGGAAGTACAACAAAGAAGATGCCATAGTCTTCTTCCTTACACTCCTCTAGGGCTCCCACACCTCTAGGGCATAAACAGTAAATCTCTTCAAGAGCTCACTCTCTCAACTACGGTCACAACAAACAACTCAAACACAGAGTTGTTGTTCACCTCCACCAGCCAATAACAATACTGCCAGTCCACTAGTCAGTAACAATACTACCAGTACAAACAAGTACACAATGTACTCCAAGTAGATCTCACCTGATCTTGCTCCTTGATGTGTTGTTGTCACCTTTGATCTTGTTACCCCGCAGATCTCCTTTGACCTCACACACACACCTGTAGATCAACCGACTTTTCTTACCACATGTAGATCTCCTTCCTGATCTTGCACACCTGCAGACCAACCTGATCTTACATACCATGAAGAACACTTGTCCTCCAAACCAACACCCCTGTGGATCTTCTACCAGACCTTGCTCTCCCATAGATCTACCTGATCATACACACTTGGCACTATGGCACTATGAAGATCCAAGCTTGCTCTCTTTATCTAGCACCCGGGGAATCCCTGCTTTGATCCCTCACACTTTACAATACAACCCATGAGTCTCTTAAATAGATCTCATGCAAACAATAATTAGACATCCAATTACAATAATTAGATCCATAACTCAAGACTAAAATTAGCCTTTTAACATGCAAACAACTAGTTCATTAACAAACTATTCGTGAACTAGCAGTTTTGGAATCACACAGGAGATCGACGTCAGTCCCTATCTACCTAGAGATGATCGACGTCAGCCTATTATGACCGATGTCGATAGCTTTTTGTCCACACCTGATCGACGTCGATTGGCCTAATTGATGCTGGTAATTGTGACACTTAGCAACCTCCTCCAATGTCTGCATCAGTGAAGCTTTTAGCTCCACAACCTAACAATCTCCCACTTGGAGATAAATAGTTACACTATACCTGTACCTATACACCATCTAATTTGTTTCCTAGCTTGTATCCCTCTTCAAGCTCATCTTGAAGACCAACCACCACACATCCTGTGGTGCAACACCTGTCATCCAAGTAACCTGCCATATCTAAAGTGCTTGACCCTGCATGGCATGTTAACCTGCTGCTGGTCCCTCTCATATACCTAAGAATACACTGAACTACTCTCCAGTGCTTCTTTCTCAGATTGGCCACAAACCTGCTGAAAACTCCCACTACTGGGGAAATATCAGGGAGTACACATGTACTCAACCTCATCATGTGATTGGGGACCCTGTTCTGTGAACTGTCCATCCATAGGTGCACTTTTCATTCTGCATCCTGCACTACCTTCACACAATCATCCTATGACAACATCAACTTGTGATCTTCCCTGTTTCTAGGATTACTCATGCCAAAGAATTTTGCTCCTCCAAATTCTTCATGACACACCTCTGAACTAACTTTACTTTTAGCTCAGAAAAACCCTGTATGTGTAACCTTGCATCAAGCAAACACACAACATACAATAAAAAGATGATGTTGCAATCATCACCCACCTGGTAAAGAAACCAAAATGGTTACAATGACATTGACTAAAGCCATGCTTTGTCATCCACTTGTCAAACCTGTACCACTGTCCTAGAGCTTCCTCAAGACCATATGACCTGGCCTTCCATCTCACGTGTCCATTCTCTCTATTCTTTAACCAAGAAATCCATTCATCTTTTAGTGCTTTCATACCAGCTGGAAACCCTACCAAATCTCCCATTTGGTTCTGCATCCTAGGAATCAAATTCCTCATTCATGCCATGCTCCCACTGTTTCTTGAATCCTTCCTGCTCTGTAGTGAGCAACGAGTATAAAGAAGAGGAATAACAAATTTGAGGATTACTTACCCTTTCAGTCCTTTATATAGGTGTTTGAGACTCCTTGATAGCTTGCTATCTGCTCAAAATCTATTCCAGTGACCGACCTCAGTCACCACACAGTCTGCATCTAACTGACGTCAGTTCCATGTGACTATCCTGACTGCTGACGCTGGTTTCCTGACTGACATCAGTGTCTACCTATCATCGACATCAGTTTCCTGACTGACATCGGTCTTACCCTGCTTGACACCACCGGCTCTGGTCTGCACATGGCCGACATCAGCACCTATCTATTCAATGTCGATTCCTCCTGACCGACGTCAGTACCTGTGTTCTCCTGTGAGTGATGACTTTTTACCTGCAAGCTCTCTTTGGATCAAAACCCTATCCAAACTGCCCTGCTCAGAGTTACTCAGCCTTCTCCACTGATCTCTGTCCATCATCTCCTCCATAAACACCAAGGCTTTCCAGCTCTTAAGTTTTTCAAACACATCTAGCTTCCTCTTAAGAACATGCATCTCCTTCTTGCTCATGTGACCAAGCCTACAAAGCCACATCTTCTCAATAGAAGAAGAATCAGTAATACAAGTAGGTAGATAAAGAGTATCTACTTTATTACCATCAGCTAATTCAAGTGCATCCATTATGAGAGTTCCTGTGCATCTCTCATCACCCAACTTTCCTAAAGAAATTAGCCTCATCTTCAGAACTATGACCTGCATGACATCCTTCAACACCCATGTGTTGGCCGTCTACAATTTCAGCTTCACTTTTCCTTTGCCAACCATTTGACAAGGCTTACCATCCCCTAAATAAATTTCTCCAAAGTCTCCCTAGACATATTCATGAAAAAAATCCCTATTTGGGGATGCATGGAAAGAGGCACCAAAATCTAAAACCCAAGATTTTACTTTATCCAAGGAACATACCAGAGCATCCTATGCAACAATATCTACAACATCTACTTCTTTATTTCCTTCTTGCTGATCTTCAACCAACCAACAATATTTCTTTACATGCCCTTGCTTTCCATAATTCCAGCAGGTTATTCTGCCATACCTAGATTTGGATCTCCTGCCTATCTTTGACCTTGATCTCCCATGCTTGATCTTATCTCTTTTCCTTCCCCTGCTTTCAACACTCAAAGCATTCCCTGATGATTCACTTGTGCTTTTCCTGTGAATTTTTTCATTCAAGATTACACACACAACATCATCCACTTTTAAGATTTTTGAAGCAGACGCAGTATTACTAACTACCATTACCAAACTCTCCCAACTTTCAAGTAATGAGCATAAGATTAAGAGAGCCTTAATTTCATCATCAAAAGCAATATTGACTGAATTTAACTGGTTTACCAAACCATGGAAATCACTAAGATGACTATGTACAGATCCACCTTCCAACATTTACAAATTAAATAATTACTTCATAAGAAATACCTTATTCGAAGCTGAGGGTTTTTCATATAAATTTGCCAAAGATTCCATCAACTCTACCATTGTCTTAGCCTGTGATAAGTTGGAAATCACAGACGATGCAAGAATCAACCTTATAGATCCCAGAGCCTTTCGATCAAGAACCTTCCATTCTTCATCCTTCATATCTATGGGATTGCATGCAACCCCACCCAATGGTATGTACAAATCTTTCTGATATAGATAATCTTCTATCTGCATCCTCCATAATTGGTAATTCTTGCCATCAAACTTCTCCATTCGTAGCTTACTTTCTTCTGCCATTGCTATACTCCCACTCAAATAGAAACCCCTATGAGTGACTTGTAATCAACAAACACTAACCAGATTTGATACAACCTGTTAGTAAACCCAACCAAAATCTCTGATACTACTTGTTAGGATTATGGAGGCACACAATTGATTACCATGTACAAGAAACTAAATGCATAATTTAACCAAAAGTAACACGTAACTAAAATTCAAAAATAACACAGAATATGAGAGACAATACTCAATTGTATTAATACTCTTCCAGAAAGAAATACAACAAAGAAGATGCCACAATCTTCTTCCTTACACTCCTCTAGGGCTCCCACACCTCTAGGGCATAAACAGTAAATCTCTTCAAGAGCTCACTCTCTCAACTATGGTCACAACAAACAACTCAAACACAGATTTGTTGTTCACCTCCACCAACCAATAACAATACTGCCAATCCACCAGTCAGTAACAATACTACCAGTATAAACAAGTACGTAACGTACTCGAAGTAGAGCTCACCTGATCTTGCTCCTTGATGTGTTTCTGTCACCTTTGATCTTGATACCCTGTAGATCTCCTTTGACCTCGCACACCCACCTACAGATCAACCAACCTTACTTACCACATGTAGATCTCTTTCCTGATCTTGCACACCTGCAGACCAACCTAATCTTACATACCATGAAGAACACTTGTCCTCCAAACTAGCATCCCTATGGATCTTCTACCAGACCTTTCTCTCTCACAGATGTACCTGATCATACACACTTGGCACTATGGCACTATGAGGAGCCAAGCTTGCTCTCTCTATCTAGCACCTGGGGAATCCCTGCTTTGATCCCTCACACTTTACAATACAGCCCATGAGTCTCTTAAATAGATCTCATGCAAACAATAATTAGACATCCAATTACAATAATTAGATCCATAGCTCAAGACTAAAATTAGCCTTTTAACATGCAAACAACTAGTTCATTAACAAACTGTTCGTGAACTAGCAGTTCTAGAACCGCACAGGCGACCGACATCGGTCCCTGTCTACCTGGAGATGATCAACATCGGCCAATTCTAACCGATGTCGATAGCTTCCTATCCACACCTGATCGACGTCGGTTGGCCTGACCGACGTTGGTGACTGTGACACTCAACAACCTCCTCCAATGTCTGCATTAGTGAAGCTTTTAGCTCCACAACCTAACAATTATTATTTTAATAGAGATTGTTTAAGGCAATAGTTAGGGTGAAATAAAAATGTGATAATAAAGGATATGTGGGAAACTCCATCTATAGATAAGTAAACATTAAGTTAAGCATTTTCAAAAAGGTTGATTGGTATGATGTAAATATTACCATGAAAAAGAGCATATTTTTTGTGTTTCAATGAAACTCATAAGGATGGATTTATATATGTATCACTCAAGATATTATGTGTACAAAGTTGAGAGGAAATAGTTATAAAATTTTATTTTTTGAAAAAAAATCAACCCATATAAATAGGTTGGCTGAAAAGAAAGTTTTAATTCATTTTCATATTGAGAATTTGTGATTTATGAGGTCTGAGTGAGATAAGATGCCAAAAATGAGAGAGTTTAGGCTTACGATATTTAAACTGGTCGAGGCCATCCTATGATATGAGGACACTCCACACTTGGTGTACTGAGAAACTCATTTTTTTGACATACGTAAATTTTAAATTTTTATTAATTTTGATGTATTTTAGATTTCCATATTTTTATGTTGTGTCCTATTAATAGTGGTCTTTTATAGACCTTTTCCAAACTTGTCTAGGTGGGTGCAAACTTATTTGTAGACTTGTCTACTTGACCATAGACATGTCTGTGAGAAAATTGATACTTTAGTAACTGGTATGCCTTAATTTTTTGGACTATATTTTATATTAGATTATGAATTTGTGTTTTATGTATTTATGATTTTAGATTGATATGCAGGCCTAAGAGTTTAGACATGGTTACATGATAGAGACTATATGGGATTTATATTTGATTGATGTTGAAATGGATCACTTGATGTAATTGGGTTTTTCTATGTTGGGAATTTGTATATGATTCCCCATAGCATGCACATGATTATAACATTATCCAAGCTTAGGATTTAAATACTTGTACTTTTTGGATTTTAGTAGGGAAGATGATAGTGACTTTAGAGGATGTGTGGAGGTTTTTGCATTTTTTGGTTGTTAGTAGATAGGTGAACTTATAGGGTAGTGGTGGGATATCTCACATAATGCATGAACGCTTATATGTGACTGTTCATACTTAAGGTGTTCCTTATGTCCCCCATGATACCATAATTTTATTGTTAGAGATTGTATTAGCAAATGTTCACATGTGCAAAAGTTAATTTATGACCTATAACATCATTTATTACAATTGATGGTGGATGACATGATAGTTTGGTATTATAAAGGATGTGACCCTAACAACTTATGTATGGAGATGATTTGTGAGATCTCCACTATGTGAGGGGGATAGGATGTGACCTAGTGTTATTAACTTAGCTCCTATTCTATTATCAGATGTAGATCCTTTGATCTTGACTTTGGATGTAGATGATGTTAGTTGTACACCAACATACACATGATGGTCAGTGGCCCACAGGTGGTCCTTTTTATTTCCCATTATAGTAAGGGATGCCCTTGAGGTACAGGGTGGAGGAGATAAAGGTGGCATGATAGCGATTGGTCCTCAGAATCCTCATGAAAGTATGTACATTTAGATTTTATGCATATTTTTTATTATTTTGATAACTTTGATATTAATATCATAGATTAATTTTTTTTAGGGGATGATGAGTATTGGATAGTTATCATAAAGGCATCCCTCTAGGTTTTGACACATGTACCTAGTTAGGAAATTCATGTTGGTATTTTAAAGCACAAGACTGATATTATCAATGAACATTCCCCCTTTTAATTAAGAAATGATAGCTACTACAATTGAAACAAAGCATGATGACCTAAGAGCTTATAGAGATGTGTTAATCATTGAGTGCAACCAAATGATGTCAAAACTTATGAGAGATCAAATTCCCCTCCTGATCTATAGGTGGATCTAGGTCAGAGCATGTTTACTGAGTATATATAGTTATAACATGATCATGCAAATTATATTTATAAATGGTCATTTATGAGGATCATGAGAGGAGGAGTTGATATCACTCACCATCATGACCACCTGATAGTGGGGCTTGATCTCTACATGATCCCTTATTGATTGATAAATATATAGAGAGATTTGGAAATGTACATGGTGATGCACCCCCTATTGAGTGACTTTGTTTATTTCATAGTTGTATCATGTCAGACACTTGATAGATATGTATAATTTTATATTTTCTTTCTTTTATTGTACCTATATGTAATTTTATATTGTAGATGATTTTTAAGAAATTTTATATTTAGGCTTGAATCTCTACAAATGGGGAGATGAAGAGTCATCCTCCATTAACATCACTTCAAGGTTTCTCTTTAGGATCCTTAATTATATTTATCTTCTTGGTGTTGGATTTGATTCCTTTCCTTTTTTATTGTTCATTGCTTCATGGTTATATTCTTGTCTTCTTGTGTGGTGCCCCGTAGATTTGATATTGGTTTATGTTTTTATTGTTTGTTTATTATTTTATTTTTTTGGGTCTCCATTTATGTGCTAGGGTAACTTTTGGTTTAGAGATATTTATCCATAATTTTAATAATAAAAATTATGGATGTCATGGTTGATGGCTCTTGGTATTAATCAAAGAATAGATGTGAATGGGGTGAGGAAGGTTGTATTAATGAAACCTATAAAGGTAGAGTTATTATTTATGGATTCCCTAATGAAAGAAATGATTTAGGTTTGTCAGAGGTAGAAAGTGGTAAGTGGGGGAAGAACAAGAAATATTTTAGTGAGGTTCTATGCCAGGAATAACCCTCAAAGCACTCACAAGGAACACATTTATTCATTGATAATCATGGTATGGAAAGGTCTAGAGGATTCAAGCAGTGATCATATCAAGTTGATCTATGTTTAATTTAAGGTGCCCCAATTAGAATTGGAAAAGTTTTTTATGACCAAAATATTGAAGATTACCTCTAATTTTTTGATGGACACTGGGGGATATATAATGATTATCCCTCCATCTGATTGGAGGTTTATAAATGAATCAAATACTAATGTTTGGCTTATAGAATATGAATGGGAGTGGATTAAAGATTCTTATTTTGAGTAGTTAAAAATATAGACCTGGAGCTGGTTGGGATTTTAGAGATAGAGAATAGATCTAATGGTGTTTTAGCAACAAATAATGATAGTGTTTTTTTAGTTTTGCAAGTTTCCCTCCAATTTTTTTTATAGGAGTAAATTCCTGGTGGTGTGACTAATTCTCTTTATTCCTTAGTTGTAGGTAATGGTAAGCATTATTTAAATTATGGGACCATATTGATTTTTAAAATGGTCAAGTTGATTGAGGAAACCATTAATGGGATGGTTATTCAACTTCAATTTTTTTAGATACTGACGATAATGTGAATAAGGATGAGTTGATAGAATTTATTCATAACTCTAAGATGAAGCAAATCCTCTTTCAAATTAATAGCCACATGCTTGATGAGAGTTCAAAAATTTATAGTGGGTAGTTGGGAACTATTCAAGCCTCTTATTCATAGGGAACAATTTCTGTGGGCATGTTGATGAAGGATAAGAATAATGATGAGGAGATTTAGGGTACTAACAATATCTAGTTGTGTTATGTTTTTTAGGTAACTAGCTTCTTTTTGGTCTGTTGGGACCTTCTGCATTTATTTTCATGACTTTTTATATTATAATAGATTTATACTCTTGTGAATTGAAACTTGACACTATGGTTTTTTTTTAGCCTTTTTTGATTGGATGTTCCTTCATTTCATATTCAAATGTATAATCTTTTATGTAAGTTCTTAAAATAAAAAAATGTTGTATTTGATAATTTAGTTCATTTAATGACATTAGTATTTAGTATGTTGATATATTTTATTACTCTCTTGCAATATAAATGTGTTAACGATATGTTATTTTGTGACAAAAGCATGCAAATGATTTAATTATAAACTGTAGAACAATTTGACCACCCTAATGGAAATATAAATTGTGCACCATATTATTTGTTATTTACAACTTCATTTTGATATTGTATCTATGGATTTGCATTTTTAGAGATATTTACACTTGTATTATTTACTTGTGGAACTTATAGTGGATATTATTGATGTTCTCGTGATATCTTTGAAGTATGTATTACATGTTCATATCTTTAATTTTGATGCTTTTCCTTTGGTATCAATGTTTGTGTAATTAAAAATGTATTATTATCATTGACCATAGTTTCCTTCACATTTGATATATTAATTCAAAATGTTAACAATCCACTATCAAAAATGAAAGATAAACTAATATTATCCTTATTCACTATATCATTCATTTTTTATAATCAAGGCTACCCCCAAAATGTATTGCTCTATGGAATAGTATGTTGTACAAGCAATAATGTGATCATTGTCTTGAGTCCCAAAGTGATTGGAAAAATAATATATAATGTATTGTATCCATGTGTATGCTATAATTTTTTATCATTGTATCTAACAATTATAATAAATTATATTGTGCATGTATTATGTTGTTTCACATTATCAACAATAATGTTTTATTTATGTGTACTATTGACGAGTGCTTGAATGATCATTGGATATTTTTGAGATACCTTTTTTTTCTTAAAGGAATATGTAGGAGGTTATTCCATTACCTTTTTTTTTTTTCTAATTTTGTAAATTTTATGATACCTTTATCTGCAAGTTGTGATATATTTTCATGTAATGCATAACAATCATTATCTCAATGTCTATTTATACCATGATAGGTGTAAAATGGTTTTAATTTTATACACTTTAGATGATGATGAGAATGATATTAATTGGGAGGAAAAGTGATTGATTTTTGTCCAAAAATGTATGTAGAATATCATGCAATCAATCTCTAAATTTTTCAAGCTAGTGTGTTTACCTTTTATATATATATATATATATATATATATATATATATATATATATATATATATATATATATATATATAGTTACTAATTTTGGTGGGATCCTTACCCAATTTTATTTTGACTAGAGATCCAACTAGTCTGAGACACAATCGAGGCTCCAAATCCCCAAGTGATCATCTATCAAAAGTACTAAAATTACTAACAACAACCACAACCAACCTAATAATACCAACAACTAGCCATAACTAGCTTGAGAATACCATCAACGACCATAAATGGCCCAAGAATACCAAAAATTGATCACAACTAGTCCAAAAATACCAATGATTGGCCACAACTAGTCTTCGATACCAAACTAAGATTTGAACCTGGATGGTGCTTAGAGAAACCAAGTCACTTTTTCCAATTCACCCACATCTCATTGGTTTTTGCCTTGTAATATCATTGTACATAGTATTTTATTATTCCTAGGAGTAGTTGTAGGAATGAATTTGTCTTATAATGAATAACTCAAGAGTCCTATAGGCGTATGAATGGACATATTGAATGTGAAGTGTACATATATTGGCTTATTTTTTTGTATTACTTTGCTCATTTTAAATTGAATCATGAAGATATTTTTGGCTTACACAAAATATTGTGCATTATCATTATGTTAATTAATTTATTCGACATGGCATTGGTATCAGAGTAGGATTTTTATTTTGGTATTTATATTCATTATCCATTATTTTATTTCATTCTTCTAATTAATCTCATATGTATGACCTATTTCATAGCATTTTATATCTACTAAGGTGTGTTAGCTGTGTGGGAGACTCCTGATGTATTGAGTGACATTTTAGAGCATAGTTTATGATGTTTCAGACCTGTGTAGAATATGTAAGACATGCATGATAGTTTGGACTATAGACTGAGATTTTATCAATTTATGGATGTTTCTTTTTATTGTTGGGACTACACATCACCTATGTAATTTTGAGAGGTGTTTCATCTAATTATTGCATATTTTCATCATATTACATTTTGTGTTTCATCTACCTGAGGAATTTCATCATCCAATTACAAATTAGTAGTGTGTATAATCTATTTTGAATGTGTATCAGTTCTTTGGAACCACAAAACTACATTCTACCAGATAGAGTTGTGCTTGGACTATTCTAGCTATGTATTACCTACTAATATTTGATTGTGAACTGCATAGACGCTCATGGAACAAGGTGTAGAGCCTGATATTAGACAATGTATTCTTTGGATTTGAATTTGGATTATTTATATATAAAAAATTACCATGTGGAGGGTGGAATATTGGATTTATATATTAAGTAGGTTGTATGATATATTCCAATATTGGACCTATATGCCAAATATGGAGATTTAGAGGTACTTCTCATTATTTTTCATTAAAAATCAAATTTCCTTTTTTAAGTGTTATTTTTCAAATTTTAAAGCATTTAATAGCCTATATCAAGCTACTCTAAAGAATAATTTGAGAAAAAAACAAAATTTTCAAACAGGGACAAATAAGGAGAGTTACTCTTACACATTTGTTTCTATCAAAGTGTATGAATCTAGAAATCAAGGAAAATGAAATATATCATCAAGTATGAGGTTTTCTTGTCAATTAAGTGATAGTGATAGAGATAAATAATTTTCATGTAAAAACTAGGTACCACATACCAATCTTCTCTCACATGACTTAATGCCTCTTTCACGTACTATCAAGTATATAGAAAGGGTGAGGTTCTTCCACAAACTAACAAGTATATAGGAAGGATAATTATATATAGAGATTTGGTATATTGGTATTGTGGTATATAGAAAAGGAGACATTTTGGAGTGATAAGGAACCAAATTTTGGGGTTTCAAAAACTCAAAACAAACCAATGCATTCAATCAAATCAATAATTTGGACAACATTGACTAGCAAAGACAACTAGTTATAATTATCTTGGAAAGTTGAGAACACACTCACTTTCAATGATCTATTGTTTTATATGTGTGACATAGATACACAACCAACTGAACCAATAGGGAATGTGAAATATATTTAGACATAAAAGGAAAAAAATTGTAAATCATTCAACAGAGATGTGTTTTGTCAACCGAGGGCCTCAGTCAATAGAAATGTGTTTTATCATGTTTGGGGGTGTAGTAAACCATGGTAATCACTTAAAAAATTTAAATACCTATATTATTCCCACTTATAATTATAAATCATTTAGTTTTAGTTGAAGTTATTCAACCTTGAGTTGAAATATGGTGATACGATGAGATTAGTTTTAGAAATACATGCAATCAAGCATGATGTGGATGAAATGGGTGTAAAAATTGACATATATATATGACCAAATTCATAAAATACCTTCTTAAAAACTATTTAACCTACTTGGAGTCTCTAAAAACAAGTAATAAGTTGAATATTATCACATTTGATCAATTGGTTGAAACGATGGTAAAAAAAGAAAAGGCCTTTAGAATAAAAACCAAGTCCATAGGAGAAAGTGTGTACTATATAAAGGGAAATTATTCCAAAAAATCCAATAAGCCATGCCACCCAAAATTTGAGGCAATAATAATTAAAAGAATAAAAATAAGGTAAAAGGCAGAAAAAATGACAATCAAGGTGGTCAACATAAAGAATAGAATGTCAAACAACACCTCTACTGGGAATGGTGTGATAAAAAATAAATATATGAAATCCATGAATGTAGGAATCCATGGGATAAAATTGAAGCATACCATAATAATAAAGAGTAAAATTCAAACAAGCAAACAAACAAAAGAGTCTAAATTTGCTCAATTCACTAGTGAATGTGTGTTTTATAGTTTAGATGGTGAAGCAAACAATGTCTAAGTCAGTTCATCATGGTTTGATTTTTGGGTTTTTTAAAACTAGTGTCACCCTACATATGAATTTTTAAAAATAAATATTAGAGTAATTTCATGGATAAAGTTTTGGTCTAGTATTCTTTATAGACAAATCAAGTATGTAACCATAGAGAAGAGGTACAATCCAACTCAAGTGTCTAGGGATTCCATATTTCAAACTCCAAAATATTATATAACTTCCTAAATTGAATATAAACTTGTTGTCTCTAGTGATCATTCAAAAACAAGGGAATTCCATATTGTTGGATAATGATGACATCACTATCAAAAAGAAAGGTGACAATGATATCATATTAACTAGTTATGAGGAAGGAAAATTGCTCAAACTCAGGGGTGAGCCATCACTTTCAAGGAATTATTATCATCTCTTTGAACATAAATGTCTTCAAAAATGTTTTTGCATGCTATATTTGGTCATACTCACTCTAACAAAATTCTTGTATTGAAAGAGAATGGTGTTTCTAATTTTCTCACCTCGCCCACAAAATTTGATGAAAAGTGTGAAGTCTACATTTTTGCCAAACACGTAAGAGAACCATTTCCAAAGTTACAATGGAAATATGATATAAAGTTGAAATTGGTCTACCCAAACTTGTTTTCTCTTCCAATTCTCTCAGTTGATGATCATAAGTAATTTATGTTATTCATTGATCACTATAGAAAAATGAATTGGATATACTTTCTCAAATAAAAATATAAAACATTTGAGACATTCAAAAAGTTTCAAATAATGATTGAAAATTAAGCTCAAACCCACATCAAAACACTCAAGACTAATAATAGTGGTGAATAATTTCAAATAAGTTTGAATCCTATCTTGGGAAAAATGTTATTAAACATCATCCCATACTTACTCACACTCCACAAAAAAATGGAGTTGTAGAAAGGATGAACATGACTGTGATGAATATGGTTCATGTTATGTTGTAATTCAAAAGGGTAAATCTAAACTATTGGGATGAAGAAATGAAAATATTAGTATACCTCAAAAATAAATTGCCATCAAATATATTTCAATTCAAAACTCCATATGAGATGTGGTGTTGTCATCTTCCTTCAATGTGACATCTTCAAAGTTTTTGGATCCACTTGTTATGGATTGATTCAAATATAAAGGAGGAATAAGTAGGACCACAAGAGTCACAAATGCATTCACTTGATGTATTTTAACTATTCTAAGGCATATAGGCTATATGATGAGAAAAAGAACCTCATTATCTCAAGAGAAGTTATTTTTTGTAAAACTACAAAGGAAAAAACAAGCATTGATCTCTAATTAAGTTAGCTTGATAAATATGCAAAGTTTTATGTCTACAAGGAGAGTGATATGGATGTTCTAAAATAGTGACTGGGTGACATACATCTGGGAATAAATTTATTCTTTATTGTCTTCTATACATGAGAATGAAACCACTCCTAAAATAGAAAGTGAAACTTCATTAGATAATGAACAAGGGCCACAAGAACATAGGATATAAAGTGAAGAAACTTTAAAATATGAAATTAAAGCACCTAAACCATATAAAAATATACCTCAGTGGGCCACCTAGACATTGAATGATGTTAAACTTGATGAATTTAGGGAAAAAGGAACTAGAAGTGCATATGTAGTCACATCACAATCATACAAGTTCCTTGAAGGCTCACCTTGAACGATTCTTCAGAAGAATAAATTAATTTTGCATTTGATTCAGAACTAACATCTTTCAAACATGCTGCGAAGTTTAAACTTTGGATAAAATCAATGAAAGATGAGTAGAGTGCATTGGTAAAAAAATGGGAATTGGAAATTGGTTAATCTTCCATTTGGTTTCAAACTAATTGGATACAAGTGAGTTTGCCAAAATAAACACAAGGATGAAGGATTACTTAAAAATCATAAATATAGGCTTATTGAAAAAAATATGCTCAAAAGGAAAGAATTTACTATAATGAAACCTTTGCACCCACAACAAAATGGACTACTATTCAAACTATGTTGGCTCTGCCAACACACAATAGATGGAAAGTTCACCAAATAGATGTCAAAAACATTTTTTTTAATGGTGACCTCAAGGAATAAATTTACATGACATAACATAAAGGTTTTATATTAAATGGCCAAGAACACAAGGTGTGTAAACTTTAATAATCACTATACAGTTTGAAACAAGCCCTTCAATAATAGTATGATAAACTAGTTGAAACCTCATGAACATGAACTTAAAATGATTTTAGTTTTAAGATGAAACTCTTTTCATCAAAATAGTTATATTTGTGGTGGTGTATGTTGATGATCTTCTCATCACAAAGAAAAATGAATGATACACTACAAATTTCAAATCAAAGTTGATGAAAAACTTTGAGATTATTGATTTGGGTTATCTTCATTACCATTTGGGTATTAAATTAATTTAAAAACCAAAGTATATATTCATCACATAATAAAATTACATTGGTGACATTCTAAGCAAGTATATAATGAAATATTGTAAGCTTCTCATCAAGCCCATGGAACATAATCTAAAATTACCTTCAAAATATATAATAGATTTGGTTTATGCCACTAAATACAGACAATTCATTGGAAGTTTGATTTATGTGACCAAAACAAGACTAGTTAAATCCTTTATTGTTGGTGTTATTTCAATAATCATGAAAAAAACTAGAGATGATCATTAGGTAGAAAAAAAAAGAGTCCTTAGATATCTCAAAGGAACATAAAATTTTGGACTCAGATACTTTAGGGTAGGAGACTTCAAACTAGTTGGATATTCATATTTTGACTATGTTGGTGATCATGAAATGGGAAATCCATTATAAGTTTTATGATGAATTTAGGAATAACAATTGTTAATTAGAAACCCAAGAAGTAATAAGTGTTGGTAATTTCATTAGCAAAAGTAGAGTTTATGGCCACTTCAAAGGCAACCAAAGAGATTTTGTGGCTTAGAAGGGGTCTTTCAGATTTATAGAAATAATAGGGTTCATAAAAAATTATCATGGTTAACAACACTTATGCAATTCAAATTTTCAAGAACCCAATATTTCATGACCAAACCAAACATATCAATACCAAATTTCAATTGATTTAGAACTATGTTAAAGATGTTAGCATCAAGTTGTAACATTAACCTACAATAGTGAAACCAATAGATATCTCGATAAAATTGCTTAGACAATAAAAGTTTGAAAAATTCAAAGGAGTGCTTGGGCTCACAAAAACCACTTTGGATTAAGAGGATGATGTAACATTATTGTAAATAATATTTTCTTATTCCTATGAGTAGTTTTAGGAATGATTTTTTCTTTTAGTGAATAACTCAAGAGTTTTGTAGGAATATGAATGGACATATTGAATGTGAAGTGAACAACCATATCTTGGCTTATTTATTTTTATTTATTTTATAATTTCAAGTTGAATCGTAAAGAAACTTTTAGCTTTCAAAAAATATTTCTCATTATCATTATGTTAATTATTTTATCTAACCTAACATTCCTTATACTAAAAGCAGATTTATTCAATTTAGGTGGTGATTTTTAAACAGGTTCCTTCCCTTTATTTATGACCTTGACTTGTTATTCCTTAATTGTATTTATTTATATTGATTCATCTATCTTATGAATGAATTTAGTTGGGATCTTTATTTTAGATGTTAAATATGAATTCAAATATTTACTGTTAACTTCTTAATTATGTGAAGATGATGTCGACTTGTTAGCCTTTTGTGTTGTGGAGTTGAGATCACATGCATATTTAAACACATCCATGCGTAATTTCTTAAAAGAAATATCAATTTTATACATCACTCTATATTTGAGTGGAGATAAGATATCCCAACTATAGATAAATTTATTTTTTGAATCCAAGGGCTAAAAAGTTATAGAGTTTAAAGTGTTTTATCTTGAGTTGAATTAATTATGCTAATTAACCCTAATTATGATAAATAAAATAGAATAAATCAAGGTGTTGTAAATTCAAATTTATTTAAAAATGAAGGAAAATATTTAAATTCAACAAAATAAAGTGAATTTAAACAAGGTTAACTATGTAATGTAAATGAAAATTTATTTGTATGTGTCCATCTGATTGAATTTATTGACTGATAGAACCCAGAAACAACAAAATATGAAGAAACACATAAACTACCCAAAAGCTATATCCAAGGCTATGCAAGGATGAATTCTGAGTGAGGAAAAGATTTCCCACCACTATTTACCTCATTTGTCGATCTTGTCATTTTGTATAAAATTGGAAACTAGGGCACGATCACATACATTAACTAGAATTAGGTGTATGTGCATTGATTTTGCATTTAGAAGTGTGTGGAAGACCTGAAAATAGCTTATCCAAGTTGTAAATCCTAATAGAGCATGCAATGGTTGAAATACCTAAAAATAATAAAAATAAGAGTGTAGTTGGGTTAAACTGACCCCAATCACCCCCATAATGATTGAATGATGCTTACATATATAATACTTTAAAGAGGGAAATCAAGCCCAAAGTAGTTCTCCCACCTAGAGTGCTTTGTGAAATATTTTTCCTTTGACTATATGAATTCATCTATAATTAGATTGAGTACTTGATCATGCTTGATGTAGGGATACATAAAATAGGCTTCTGACTTTGGTGATGATTTTTTGAGATGCATAGAATATGGATTAGGAAGAATACTTTTTTTCTCAATGTGAACTTGTGTATGTAAGCCTCTAAATTTAAATTTTCAAGTGAAGTAATAAGTGACTTGAGTGTGGCTTTATATCAATTAAAAAGGGATGACCACATGCTAAAAAGACTAAAAACATGGAGGATGATGTACGGGAGGGTTTAATTTTTAAATCTAACCGTTGGTAGAGAATGATAAAAATATTGGATATGGATAATAATGTTTACTATTATTATCCTTATTGGGTGTTATTTCCCCTGGGAAAATTTTATAGGTTTTGGATATGGGATAAGGTATATAGATGCATAATTTTGTTTTTAGTGATCACAAAATTTATATATGGATAAAAGATGATCTTAAGATAAAAATAGGTCCTCTTTTGTGTTTAAGATATGTGAAGTGGAAAATAGTTACTAATTAGGTAAAATGGGTTAAAATTAACACAATAAAGTATTCGTGACTAGATTCAGGTTACTACATTTTTGTCTTTTTAGTATAAAAATGACATTATTAGATTAAAGGAAAACTATACCTTAGTATGTAAGACACACTTTGTATTTGAGCTAGCATTTCAATAATGCAAGGCACCGTATACATTTAAAAACCCTACAAAACACATGAATTAATTACTTTATTCTTTTATAAAATAAAATTTGAAAGACTTGAATTTAAACTTTGAAAATTGCTTGAACTTTTGAAAATTGCTTGAAAATTACTTAAAATTTTAAAAATTTGAAAATAGCTTAAACTTTTAAAAATTTATTGAACTTTTAATTCTGAATTTGAAGTGAGAGTATGGAAGTAATACACTTGCATGTGTAAAACTTATGTTTATTTTTATGACTTTGAATATTATGCTTCCTTGAAGCATTGGAGAATTATTACCTCTAATGAAGCACTTGGACAAGATGGTTCCTTAGCTAAACCATTGGAGAATAATTAGGGTGATAAAAAATCAATTTGAATTTTCAATTATAGAATATAAATAACACACATTAAGGGATGTTAAAACCTCAATTTACTACTGCTAATATTTGTAACCCCAAGACTTGATATAAGTTGAAATCCAAAATGGATTCACACACACAATGATGGAGTGTGTAGATTGTGTCTAAATTGAATCAACCTGCATATGGATTTCATATTTAATTTAAACTTTTTTTCTAAATGCACGATAAAAATATAATGGAGTATACCCATGCTCCTGCCATGTTTGAAACTAGCGAAATAGAATTTGAAGAATGTGACATGGATTTGTATTATGCCCCCATTGAAACTATAGATTTGAAACTATATGTTAATGCTCATTGTAAATTATATTTGAAACTATGTGAATTTTAAATTTTATCCTAAAAAAGGAGTGCATATGCATTTAATATGACCACATGATATGTGCAAATACTAAATTTTTAAATATTTTTCAACTTTTAAAATTGTACTTTGTGCCAAAACTAATTTTTATTTTTGAAAAAGGCTTATCTTATGCATGAGAAGTCCAATAAAATTCACCCATTTTTAGGTGAGGGAATTGATCTTAAAATTAACTCATATTAAATTCAATTTTTAACTTGAAACATGCATATTAAATATGTCATCATTGAAAATTGTAGCATATGTATAAAGTGTGTTATCATAGTAAGATTTATTTTTTGCATATAACTCATGAGGAAAGGCCTATAGAATGCATAAATAAAGATCATATAATTATAATTTAGAATTAATAAATTATTCTAGTAGTGCATGATATGGATCGTGCCACTTATCAAACTCGATAGTCTCAATAAGCGCACACACAATAAACACAATGATAAGAATGTTGAACAATAAGGCTAAATAATGCATACAAGGGACATGTTCAAATGTTTCAAATTAGGATATTGCACACATAATGTACAAAAATAATGTCACAGATAAGGGACATGTTCAAATGTCACACACAACATAGGGTCAAGGGTAAAAATTAATGGACATATTCAAATGTCATACACAACAAATAATATCTCATAGAGATGCACCAATCAAGTTTTTACATGCAAAAGACAAGGGTTAAGAGAATAGATAAATAAAATGTAATCTGCTATATACAAGTAAAAAACAATAATGAAACATATAATTGGAATGGTAGTCTATATTATGCATATGTAATGTGATTATATCCTATAAAATATCATATTCATGTACAATATGTAAGATAGAGATGTTAACAAGACATTTGTAAATAGTATCAAGATAAATAGTATAATTAATATAATGTTACTAATTGCACATATTGTCACTTGTGGATAAGATGCCCCCAACTTATAAAATATAGTGGGTATAGGAAAGTCCTACAATTTAATCCTTAGAAAAGTTTGTGTGTCCTACATAATAGTCATGAATACCAGTGAAATGCATGTTTGATATATGGTTTGTTAATCATGCTTAGATCTTGATTTGAGATATTTTGAATGTTTTTTACATTTTTGAAATATGTGATTTGTTTTATATTTTTGTAATATTGAAACCAATAAAACAAGAAACTAGAATAAAATAATGTGTTAAAAATAGAAGTTAGAAAGATTTGAATAGTTTTCAATGTGTGTCAATGTTAGATATGCACTAGAAAAGATTATATGGCCAAAATTAAGAAATATGCCCCTAGTGAATGTGAATTGTAACATTGAGGAATCTATAGGATACTAAAAATATAGGCATATGACTGATTGTATATCTTCATGTCATCAAATGTACAATTGTCAAAATATGTCAATGTATAAGCAATATAATTCAAAATTTAGTGATAAATCTAAACATTAGAATAATTAATTCTTTATGTACTAAAACTATAAGTTCTAGGCAAAGACTAGCGAGGGACAATATCGATCAATTGGGATAGTAATGGCAAATGATTTTGTCCTATGATGGGGGATTCTACCTTGGAGGAAAAATGATAATGTGTTAGTGCATATTATGAAATTAGAAAGATAAATAGCACATGCAACATTGATCACTATTTTGAGCTATTCATATCTAAAAATTGAAATAAAATTTCCAAGAGGCCAATAAATCAATAAAAGCCAAGGACATAGAAGAATTGATCAATCAACTACATATGGAAGAAAATGGAAGAATATTATGCAATAATCTAGAAGTTATGTCTAGTTAAATTTTTACTTTTTAAAATTATTTGAATGTTTTTGAATATGTTTAGTATATTTGAAAATGTAACAAGCTAACCAATGATCTCACCCATGTGAGAAGTAGGACAATATGTTAGAAGTGGTAGATGTATGATTGGCCTTGAATTAAATGTGCTTGATGTATGTTTATCAAAATAAAAAAATGTATCATGCGTGTTATAACTATCAATGATATTTCCATATTCATCCTACTTAATAGTCATGTTATTCTAATCAAATTTTGCATAATCATCATCATAATCATTCTCTCGATCCTAAAACTATGGCATGCCACTCTTGTCCTCTTTTGTATTTGTATATGAAAAATCCACTGTGCCATAGATCAGAGTTATCTTATTAAAATTATGTTGATTTTGAGTATGTTCATCATTTTTAGGATCTTGCATCTCGTTCTTACCTAGAGAAGAATCATGTGTCACTAATTGAACACCAAGAAAAGAACTAGTTTGTGCTTTGAATTCTTTAGTTGAAGTTGTAAACCCCAATATGGCATTAAATGATTGAAATACCTTACAATGAGAAAAGGAGTGTAGTTAGGATGATATAACCCCAATCACCCCCATGATAACTTAACATTGCCTACATATCCAATACTCCTAGGAGGGAAATAAAGCCTAATGTATTTCTCCCACTTAGAGTGATTTGTGTTTTGCTCCTTTGACTATATGAATTTATCTATACTAGTATTCAATACTTGCTCATGATTGACATAGGGTCTCATAAAATAGGCTTGTGACTTGGCTAAGGATTATTTTATAGGCTTATAATTGTAGATACTATAACTAAATATTTATAGGATCTTAGTATTTTACATTTGATAAATATCAATCATGGATCTACCCTTTAGTTATAGACCTCCATGATACCAAAAGGATTTCCATATCAGTGTTACTAATTACTCATATCTTAGTCCAAGTCCATTCCATATCATTATGATGACCCAACTCTTTTGCCCCAAATAAAAATCTTAAAACTTGATAAACATCCTTCACAATTAGTTTTAGATCCACACCTATTCTCTATCCTTTAGGATATTACCAATGATAGAGGGACACTATTGATGATGTTAGTGTCTAGATCTTTAGCTAGTGTCTAATTTTCAAAATTCATCCAAATTAAAAAAAATTCAAAACCTATTGGTCAACCTATATATATTATTAAACCCTACCTGAGATATTTTCAATAGGTGTGGTGTAAATAAAAGTCTAAGCCTTCTCATTGATCATATATAAAATACCAAGGCTCATTCAATCATTTCCCAACTAAGTTATTATACCCTATTCATCCCTATTTATCTATCAATCATAAGATCATTGATATAAAAGGTTTGAAGCATTCATAGAGCAACCCATGAGAGATATTCACTTATCTAAGTTTGCAAATAATTGGCCTGATATAGATTAATTCATCACCCTTATGCTTGAGTTATTTATATATTATTAATACTATCCTCAAATATATAAATTTAGGGTTAAACATTTGGTGAACCCAACCTTTGGTCTCAAAACCTTATATTGACCTAGGATTTCCTGATTTACTATTTTTCTAGATTTTGATTTCTGGTTTCAAAGTATTGGAAATTTATAAATCAAAATTTATTTTACTAAAATCATGTTCAATATGGATACATATATTATTTACTTCATCATCTATTACATAATGGTAGTCATTACTTGTTCTGTTTCATGTATGGTTAAATCTATAAAAACTATAAAAAAGGGGGCTCACAGTCTAATCACTTCAAAGTGAATGTATTTTTTTATACCCCTTATTTCTATAGTGTTTACAATGATATATTGCCTATCACTACTAAATGTCAAATGGATTACATGAAACAACCATTTTATCCATACCATACTAAAAACCACTCCAATGATGTTATTGATAAAACTTCACTCTTGGATTTACTACATCATTCTTCCCATTACAAGGATGTTCTTTTGGATGCATTATTATGACAATATTACCAAGAAATATGGAGCCACCATATTTTTCCTCCATGATAAACTCCATCCAATGGACTGAACATAATTTATCCTTTGAAAAAGAGGAATTGCCACCTCAACATCTTATAAATTTTTGTTTACCACTATACATTCAACTATGTGTTTATAATAAAATAATTAAAATAGTAGTCATGGACAATGGTTCCAAACTCAACATTTGAAACATATATTTCCTTTCCTTACTTGGCATTGGGGTTAAAGACTTTTAATCCTCAATTATGAGCATCAAATGATTTTATAATATTTCATGATAGGTATCAGGGTAAATAATATTGCATATTAATGTGGGACCCCATACATTGCCTAATTTTTGTCAAGTTATGCCAAATTATTTGAATTGAAACATACTTTGGGATGACCTTGGATAAATAAAATTTATGTGGTTCCATCTACTTTGGACACATGCCTAAAATTCACCCACTAGGGATTTATCTACACATGTCTAATGAATATCGATCCCTTCAAACATTGCACACTAGTTCAAAAAATGAATACTCCTACACCATAATATTATACCTTTGATTTAAGATATAAATATTTTATAAAACATAAATACAAAGGGTAAGGATTAGGAAAAAATAAACAAGGTATAGCCAAACCTAAATCTCATGTAAATATTATAAATCAAGAAGGCTTGGTTTTTTCACAAAAATCCATAAGTAAAAAACCAACCACTTATATAAAACCTTATTTTTAAGTGACACATAAGAATTTATACATGTACCTAATTCTAAAACTGATCTACAATTGGTAAAACCTCATTTGATTGATGAAAATGCTTTGCCATAAATTTAGACATTGGATGAGTTCTCAAATTATGAATCATTACTAGAGTACTTGGGGGCATATGAAGATATCCCTTCATTATATCATAATAATAGGTTTTCTCATGCCACCTTTGATCATTATTAATTTTTTTAGAGAAATGATCCCAATATTAAACATGATTTACCTAAAAATATTCCTAATACACCATTTATCATAGAACAACCCACTTTGTAAATGAAGAAACAATAAAATATAACTATGGAACAAATAAAGATCCTCAACCAATATTAATTGTTGTAATGATGTAGGAGGATGAAATAAAAGCCTATTGGTAGGTCATACATGATTATCCATAATGATTTTCTTGGGCTTATTTAAATATGCCTGAGATTGACCCATCAGTGGAAATGCACAATATATTACCATATCCAAATGCAAAATCAATTAAACAAAAGTTTCATAAAATACATCCCAAGGTGGCATTACTAGTAATATATGAAATTCAAAGACTTTAATATGTAGGATTCATAATTTACATTGAACATTCCAATTGGGTTTCTAACATTATACCCATCACTAACCCTAATGGTGACATTTGATGTTGCACTGTTTATCGTGACTTAAACAAAGCTTGTCCAAAATTTGACTTTACTTTACGTAACTTTGACATTATTATAGATTATATAGATATATAGGAGAAATTTTAATTTATGAATGGTTTATTTTAATATAACCATATTAAAATTAACCCAGTAGATCAATAAAAAATGATTGTTACAATCCCATAGGGAACATTTTGTTATATTATCATGCCTTTCAGACTTGAAAATGTAGGAGCGACATATAAATGTGCAATGACACACATTTTACATAATTTCATACACAAAACTATTGAGAACTTTGTCAATGATTTACTCATAAAATATAAACAGCAACAAAATCATGTTGTAGATTAATGACAAATATTTGAAACTTTGTGAAGGTTCAATGTGCAATTAAATATAAAGAAATGTGTTTTTTGAATATATTTAAAAAATATTTTTGGGTAAATGATCTCCCATATGGTCATTGAGGTTGATAAAAAAAGGTAAAATATATCATTGAGATGCCACTACCAACTAATTTTAAACAATTATGATGTTTACAGGGTAAAATTCAAGGAATTCGATGCTTCATTACCAAGTTGGCTGATAAAACAATTCCTTTCATGTGATAACTAAAAAAGGACACTAAATTCATATGGGATGATTTTTTTCAACAAATTTTTAAAATAATTAAGTAATATTTAGCATCTCCACTAGTGCTTATGCCTCCTATACTATATAGACCATTACTCCTTTATATCTCAGCAACTCATGAGGACTTGGGGGCCCAATTAGCACAATACAATGATGAACATCAAGGGTGAATTATTTATTATATAAGCCTTAAATTTTTTGATTATGAATGTACATATATTCCAATGGAAAAACTATGTCTATCATTAGTATTTACTAATGCAAAAATTATGACACTACTTACTCAACAATGAGATCCATGTTATAATTAAAGAAGATCCTTTGAATTTTATCATGAACAAAACACACCTAAATGATAGAATAAAAAAATGAGTGATGCATCTCAAAGAATTTGATCTCATGTTTGTCTCTCAAAAATCATTTAAAAGGTCAAGTTATAGCTGATTAATAAGCTACAACTCCAATACTAGATCCTTTCCATATTATCAAGGATTTACATGATGAATTAGTAGCATGTAATACATCCCATAACCCACAGACAATGTTCTTTAATGGATCCAAATGTATTATAGGCATATATATAGGTATCATATTTTTCACCCTTGAGGGAGACTATAAGCCATTTTATTATAAATTAGCCTTTTCTTGCACAACTAATATAGTAGAATATGATATCTTGATAATTAGATTATTCATAACACAAAAACCTCATATCAAAGATATTCTAGTTTTTGGTGACTCTCAGTTAGTTTTTAGTCAAGTTACTAATCATTACCAAACCAAATAATATCATTTGTTTCCATATAAATAAATGGTGGATAGATTGAAAGAAATAATTGAAACATTCTCTTTCGATAATATCATGTGTAAAGATAATTGTCACATACATGCAATGGCTAGTGTAACATTTTTTAATTCCTTTTGATATCAATGATGATTACATAAATTTTCTAATATAATAATTATGAAAAAATTCCATTACATCAAACAAAATGGATGCCTTAGAATCTATTACTATTACATAGTTTTACAAATATAGAATGGTATAATGACATTTATAATTTCCTATACTAAGCTTACATATTAGTTCATTTTACACAAAATAATAGATGTAGATTATAATGAGAGGCATTTCATTATTTTATTATTTAATAATTGTTTATTCAAATGAAGTTTTGATGGTAAATTGTTCTGATGCCTAAATAAAGATGAAGCATGAATCACACTCTTATAAATGCATGATAGTGAGTCTGGAAGACACTTTAGTGGTAAGGCAATGTCATATAAATTATTATGCTAATGTTATTATTATCCTACAATGGAACATAAATGTATTGAACATGCAAAATTATGTTTAAAATACCATAAATATAGTAATTTAAATCATGTTCCATCTCACAAGTTACAACTGATTGTCTCTCCATGGCCCTTCTCCTTATGGAGTTTTCATTTGATTGGAAAAATAAATACTGTATCCATAGGTGGTGACAAATTCATAATCACATCTATAAAATAATTTACCAAGTGATTGGATGCAATTCCACTTGAACTTTCCACATGAGATGACATATATAGGTTTTTAATGACTAATATTATCTTCCATTTTGGCATACCTTCATCAATAATTATTAAAAATAGGTCACCATTTAAAAATAAAATAGTGAAGTGATTTTTTAGCAAGTACAAAATCAAACACACATTTTCTACTCCATATTACCCATAGGGTAATGGTTAATCACAAACAACAAATAAAACCATTATAAAAAATACTTGGAAAAATAGTTGAATGATATAGTACAAATTGGCACCAAAAGATAATGTATGCCTTATGGGCATACTACACCAATGTTCATACACCTACGTAGGCTATAACTTATTCATTGGTTTATGGTACAGAGGAGATTCTACATATTGAAATTGAAATACCATCCTTGCATGTTTCTCTTAAGGATATTATAAAATATAATGAGTATTGAGAAAAATGATTACATTAGTTAAAACAATTGAGTGCCAAATGCACAGAGGCTATTAAAAATTTACGAGTCTATCAATATTATATCAAATGAGATTATAAAAAAAAGGTTGGGCCATATGAATTTGTTTTGGGTGACCTGGTACTAAAATAAAATTAAAAGAATACAAATGCATAAAAATACAAGAAATAAATGTTCAAAATAAATTGGTTGGGTCCATTCACATTTATATATAAATTGGGAAAAGACATATACTTCTTGGCTATAATTCAAGGAAAAAATCTCAAGAACCCAATGAATATTATGCAATTTCATAAATATGATAATTAAAACATTCCAAAAATACAAAAAAATAAATATTCAAGAAAATACAAAAACATTCACATAATTAAAAAATTAAAAAATATTTAGCATTCCCATGTTTTATTATCTCCTTAGCATCTATGCTATTTGTTTTATGTTATTAGGTAACATGTCATTTCATTTCTATATACACATATTTTAGTGTGATACAGGAGTACCTGAAGACATGATATATGTAATTATAGATGTTGGACCTCTCGTCTACCCATGTCATATAGTATGTTGGGGGTATATGCTTCTTTGATCATGATTGATATATGTTACATATATTTTATTATAATTGATACATTATCATTTTTAGATTATATACTAACACTTACACATGTCTATATCCATGCTTATATCATTCACAATATACTTGATATGCTATTTTACATAACATTTTTTTTACTAACACATATATGTAGGGACTAGTATGATATTATTTTGTTGATTGATTATGCTTCATCTATTTTTCACTTCCTTTAGTGTATTTCATTGCTTATTATTATATTTCTTGTGGAACATTTGAATATGTTGGCCCATGTGCCATTGTATGTTGATTGGACATTTGAATATGTTATTGTATGTTGATTGGACATTTGACTATGTCATTACTTTTGATTGTGTGACTATGAGGTATCATTGGATCAGTATTTTGAATTATGTTGAGTGTTATTATGTGCATGCTTAATTATTTGGTGGGCTTGTACTATTACTCTCTAGATGTTTCCATGATCCACAACATGCATTTTAGGACTTTATGTGATCCTATACTATGAACTTAATTGATATATCTACTTAGACACGTTATCATTATATGTTACATTATCCATACCTATATTATATAATTTCCTTATCATGTTGAGGTAAGGTACCATATTATATACCCTCACCTCAAATAGGGGGCATATTAGTTGGGGCATGTCATAGAAACATGACCTCCACATTTTCATAGTTTTCATATTTCAATAGGGGCATGTCATAAATACATGACCTCTAAAATTATTTAGTTCTCAGTATCTAGAGATTTTAGTGGGGACATGCCACAAAAATATGACATCCATACTTGCACAATCTTTGATTTAGTTTCATGATTCAAATATATACTAGGGTTAAAATCCTATACATTTCACTAATTTTGTACAGATTTGAAACAAAGTTTTTTATATTTATGATGCATATAATTTAGTTGAGACATATTATATGTGCATATGCCATGCTATTACACCAAAATATTCAAAATTTACTAATTATACTATTCACAAGGATGCATTGATTATGTGAGGATGTATTGTTATCAAGTATAATCTTCTACAATAAGTAGTTCAAACTTATAACCTATTGAAGTGATTAAATCATTAAACATCACTATATTTATAGTTTGGAGTGATTAAATCATCCAATATCATCATATTTATAAGATGAGTTGATGAAATCACTCACCCTCACCAAATTACATATTCACACTTGAGTTGTACGATTGAGATATAATGATCTCAATGGTCATACCACAACTAATTCTTGCACTAGATTGGGGGCATAATACCTTCTAATATCCATTTTTAATTCTCCAAGATTTAGTTTTAACTTCTTCTAGCTCCAATTTTTCATAAATAAGCATCTTTACTAACTCAAAACATCAAGAGGCAATGTGGTTGCATTGAGATACAGGTGTATTCCTTCTTTGCTCTCTTTATTTTCAATAATTTCAATTATTTAAAATTTTAGATTACATGCATTGATTTAAATTATAACATATACTTGGTTACAGGTCTTACACCAACATAGCACTCAAAGTGGGCTCAAGAAAAGGCAAGGTGTGTTGTACACACCCAGGTACACATTTCTTTCCTTAAAACTAGTAATTTCATCCTTATGCTTTACTATATTAAATAAGGGAGTTGGGGAAAATGTAGGTAATAAAATTTAATATTTATAGTATCTCCATCTTGTACATTTGATAAATATAAATTAGGGATCTACTCTTTAGTTCTATACCTCCTTGTTGTTGAATGGCTTGCATTCCCCATCTCATTATGTCAAATTACTTAACTCTTAGTCCAATCCATATCATTATGATGATCTAGGTTTATTGAAATAAAAAAAATCCTAAAACTTGATAAACATCTTTCACTATCAATTTTAATTCCATAACTATTCTCTAGCCTTTTGGACACTACCAACCACATAGGGACACTACAACCAATGATAGTGTATAAATCTTTATCTACTGTCCAATTTTCAAAATTCATCCAAATTGAAAATGTTTTGAAATATATGGGTTGACATATTTGTCTTATTGAACCCTATTGCAAAATATTTTAAATAGGTGTGGTATAAATAAAATTCTAAGCCTTCTCATCAATCATCTAGAAAATACCAAGCAAACACCTAACAAGGCTCATTCAATCAATTTCACAACTAAGTTATTATACCATATTTATTTATTAGTCATAAGATCATTCATAAAAATGGCCTGAAGTATTTAAAGAGCATCCCATGAGTGACATTTGTAAAGTTAAAATCTATATCCCTACATGCATCTTCATATAGTATATTTCACCCTTGTGAACACACACTCCCACACCTAAGGGATAACTACATAAGTCTGAAGCCCTCATTAGAGTATTGGTTATATAGTCAATGCTCAGTGATAGAGGGGTCATTGAGGTCAAATCAATGCCATGATCCCACTAACACATTTTTATCAAACTCATTCTAAGGGTGAAGAAGAGTGAAGAGCTAAGATTTGATTAATTAGCAAAGAGTGATAACCTATATCTCAAATCTAAATATATCATACAAAATTTGAAAAAAAACTTAAAACAATAAAGTTAATCATGTTGAGATCCATTCATTATTTTGTACTAGACACTTTCATAATAGTGAGACATTAACATTGACGGTAGTGTTCAAATCTGATGGTAGTGTCAACAGATATAGAAATAAAATTTCTAGAATATGATGATTGATATATAATACTAATCTTGCATACTTTATACCTATTTTCATTATAAATCTATTTGTGAAAAATAAATAGATAAGTATAATTTATCTTTGGTATTTTAATTAATTATACATCTTTCAAATTTGGTACTTTATTTATTTAACATATATCAGTATTATAATTCAAAATATTAATTTATCCGAGTTTATAATTAATTGGTCTTATATAGTTTAGTTTATCACCCTTATGATTGATATATTTATATATTCTTAACCCTATCCCTAATATCTAAATTTATGATTAAACAAGAACCTAAATTAGAAGAATAAAGAACTTTTTCTCAATTTACACTTGTGTAAGACTCTAAATTGAAATTTCCAATTGAAGTAATAAGTGACTTGAGGGTGCCTTTATAGAAATTAAAAAGGGATAACCACATGCTATGAATATTATAAATAACATAATGGAGGGTTTAATTTGAAAATATGACCGTTGGCATGAGAATGACAAGGATATTAGACATGGACAATAATGTTTACCATTATTATATTGGGTATTGTTATCCCCTAGGGAAAAAAGATGGGTTTTGGATATGGGTTAAGGAATACAAATGCATAATAGTGATTTTAGTGATAATAACACTTATATATGTGACAAACAATGATCTTTAGATAAAAATAGCTACTTTCTTGTGCTTAGGATAAGATGAAGTGGTAATAGTAATTAAGTGCACAAGATAATTAAATATAAAAAGGGATAAAATTAACATTATCAAGTATTCATGATAGAATTTAGGTTATTACATAGATCCCTATTGAAGATAACATTATTTTTGAAATCCAAGGGCTAATAAGTTATAAAATGAAAAGTATTTTTGAATTTTAAGATTATCAGGGTGGATCTCTCTATTAGACAAGGGTGCCATTTGGCCCCTTCCATATTTATGATTATTGTTGATGTTCTCCATTATCTTCTAAGGGATGCTTCCTTAGGTCCCCCAATTAGAGGACTATCTTTTCCTAATAAGCATGAGCTATTGGATGTGTTGTTTTTAGATGATACCACTCTCTTCCAAATGTTGCATAAAGAAATTTTTCAATGGGTATATTTTAAACTTGATATTATTTCTTGGATTCAGGTTCTCAAGTTTCATACCATAAATATTGTATTATTGGTTGGCATGAAACCCCACCTAATTGGCTCCATGAGTTAGGGTGGATTTAGAAAGGGTCCAAAAACTTGGTCAAATATCTAGGTATCCCTTTCTCTTTTTCTCCATCCTTTAAATAAACCTAAGACTAAATTTATCTGAAAATAAATAATAATCTTGGGAAATGGAATGGACACTTGTTATTCTTGCCTTGCAGTATACAATTTTTTCAGAAAATTATCTCTTCCTAGAATATTTATTATTCTTCTTGTTGGTTGTTCAAAAGGATACACTTCAATAAGCTTCATAATATTATCAAGGCTTTTTTATGTTTCGATGGTAAAGGGAACAAGAATGACATGTTATTACATGAGGAATTTGTTTCATTCCTAAGGTAATAAGTGGGTTAGGCCTAAAGGACTTAAGAATTTAAGGTATTACTTTGGCTATTAAATTGATCATCATAGCCCTCAAGGGTGGTGAACCGTGGATACTTTTGGTTTGTACCAACAAAGTTAGCGGTTATCCTAAAGGTAAGCAGTAGTGACATGGGTTGTACATTTCAAATATTATTGTGGGATCATTTTATATTAATGTGGTTGGTTCTTATATCTTCCAATTAATTTGGAAGGCTTGGGAAAGTGTTAAGCAACTTGTTGTCGTAAAATCCATTTTTAGTGGCTTGGGGTCAAGGTATCAGGAATATATATCTCTATGGTAGAACTTGAAAGTTAGTAACTACTTGATGGCTAGGGGTTTTTCTACTCTGGCATGGAATTCTAAGGGGTTAAGAACTTTTAGTGACTTGTTTTTTTAGGGAAAGTGGGCCTCCTATGAAGAGATTAGATAGATCTTTTAAATTCCTTCTACCTAAAGAAGAACCTATACTCTCCTTGCTAAATCCCTGCATAAAAATAATTTTATTTCCATTTTGGATGGGTAGAAGGATTTTTGTGGAAGTATCAAGTGGCTAAATGGACCTCCATTTGAGAAATTCTCTACTAAAATGTTTTACCAAAGTTATCTTTCACTAACATCATCTTCCTTAGACTTAGCAATAAATTGAATGTATATGACCCCTTATTTGTATGGAAGTATAGGTTTGATGTTATTTGGTATACCTTTTTGGAGCCTAATAAATATTATTTTAGGTAGTTACTTCTCCATAATAAGATCACAATGTGTGACGTTTTATCTAGGTCTGGTCTTGGCAATTTTTGTTGTACTTTGTCTGGCGAGATTGAAAGTATTAATCACCTCTTTTTTTCTTGTCATTTTATTGTTTGTGTTTGGAAAAATTGTTTAAATGTTTGTTCTATCAATTTTTCATGTGATGTCAAATGGAAAAATGTGGCTTTTGGTTATGTGACTCCAAAAAAGAAGACCCATATTTTTTTCCAAAAGTTATGACTGGTTTTTTCAACCAAGATTCTATGGTTTCTTTGGAAGCAAAGGAATTTAGATATTTTTCAATATAAGGGTAGGTTACTTGATAAATTTTCAATATAAGTTATCAAGAGACTTATTTTATTGTATGTTTATCTTAACTTGAAGGTCCCTCAAGTGGAATTGGAGAATTTTATGAGGTCTAGGATGATGAAGATAACTTCTGATTTTATTTTGGATATTGGTGGTTTTCCTAGAATGAGCCCTCCACCAAACTCAGGAACCATGCATGGGGATGTGATGGATATTATAATTTACAAATATGAATGGGAGGTTATGAAGGAGGCCTATTTTGAATAGGCCTTAGATCTTGATCTTAGGTTAGTGTGGTATTATATTTATGAAAATGAGCATGCAAGCAATGATGAGCTCCTCACTATAATAAAATCCTCTCTTCATCACTTCTAGCATGAAGAGGTGGCTACTAAGAAATAAGATAAGGATATTTCATGTGCTGAAAGTTCATAGTCCTCTAAACATAGTGGAGATATTCCTTTGGATGAATATGGGGGATGGTTATAAAGTGGTGTTGAAAAGTTAATTGATGCTAATATGAATAATATTATGGGTGATTCATATAAAATGGTGACAAGATTGATCGGGATAGATCACAAAATCAAATTCAGGCTTCAAACCTTAATAACCTGATTAATCATTTTGTTGATGAGCATAAGGGACTTGATGGTACTGTAAGGGACTTAAATTTTTTGTAAAGGGGCTTAAGCTTCTAAATAAGGGACCTAGTGTAATGGTAGGGCTCTGTAGTTGACTATGGGTAGCTTGATTGAGGTCAATATTAATAAGTCTATTTATAAATTGAAAATTTTTATCAAGAATGGTGGGAAAACTAAAAGAGATGAGCAAGTGTTTTTTGTTCAAAAAATTGATATAAAAATGTTGCTTGCATAGGTTGAATACTTTATTCTCTCATTTGATAACCTAGAAACTTATCCTGAATAGTTAGGACGTGATAAGGCATAAACTAATCAAGTGGGACATATTGTTGATGTTGGGTGTGTGAATGACAATCTAGTGGTTGATGATGTTGATATATATGATAACATGTAGTTTTATTCTATGTTTTTGGTGTTTTTTCTAGTCTTTCTATTGTTTTACCTATGCCATATTTTTGGTGGCATTTTTATATTGTAATAACATTATTGCATTTGATACTTAGTAGATACTATGAAAAATATTTAATTCTTCCACAGTCCATAGAATTAATCAAAATATTTTTGGGGATTATTGTGTTTCCATTTTTTAAACTTGACATTTCAGATCACTACCCATGATCCTTCATCATTCTTCTTTCTCCTGAGGAAGGATCATGGGCAATGATCCAAAACATTGAGTTCAAAAAATGGAAACACAGTAATCCCAAAAAGTATTCTAATTAATTAGATAATATGATATTTTGAGGAATTTTTGTTTTAGTTTTATATTCATTTTATCTTCAGATGTATGGTATTTTTAAAATTTCTTATAATATTAAAACAAATTTTAATATTTAGTATTCGATAAGCTCATCAAGACCTTGTTGGAAACCTTATAGATGTTCCACTATGAACTTAGGTACCATGTGTTTATGATAATATGATAATAAGGATCTACTAAGTAAACTATAAAATCAATATAAAACATCTCTTGTGAGACTTCTATGGAAATATTTTCATAGAATATGCCCATCATTTCTTCATTATCTAAATAAAAGTGTCTATTGAGTTAATTGTGTATAAGGATCTCCATGACCATTGAACAATGGTAGTGTAGGCATGAAAAAATATTTTGGATATGGGTGTTAAAATATATCTCATGTAAGGGGTTGTCCCAAGACAAAATTATCATTAATATTAGCAAAACATGATCTAGTTTGTAAAGTGAGATCAAAAAATTGATTTTGGAGTCCACCAAATCAATAGTAAATATGACTACTAGGAATCACAATGGTTTATAAATACTCACTCATGGGTTTTAATTGATCTTAAAATATGAGAAGATCATGAAAAATGTCATTTCATGGCTTAGGAGTGAATTCTAAGGCAAAATTAGTAAAAAAAATTGACATCATTGCTTATATTATCACATTTAATTTATATATAAGTATAAACATCACATTGATCTTCATTTGACTATATTGACCTAGGAGAGGAGAGAGAGAGAGAGTCATCATAATTAGTATTATCATGAGACTTGCATTTTATGGATATAGGAATACTATCTTGAGATTTTTTGAAAAATATGTCACGACCATCATTATGTAAATCTAAAGTAATAATGTCACTTTTTGTTTCTATTTCACATTCATTTTCATCCTTTCATATTTGAGGAGAAAAGGAAGAAGTTTAAATAAATTTTATAACATTATTTGTAACTTCCAAGGGAGGAGAAATATTAGCACAATATTGTATATTTTTAGACATTAAATTTGAATTATATAGCACCTCAATCTTGTGCACTTGAAAAATACATATCATGGTTGCGCCCTTCATCTCTAATATCTTCACATTATCAAAAGGCTCGTATTTGCTATTTCTTTATGCCAAATTACTTATCTCTTAGTCCTTATATATGTTATCCTAATGACCAGGCCTTCTATGTTGTGAAAAGTGCTTTGAAATTGATCATTATCCTTTTCTGATAAATTTGGACTTATACCTATTTTCTAGATTCATAAACACTTGCATCCTAGCTAGATGCCTATATATTATCACAAGCTATGTCACTATATATATTTTTTAATCACATATTTCATCCTTGTACACACACAAGCTAACACATAGGGGAGAAATACGTAAGTTTGAGGCCCTTTTCATAGTATTGACTATGTAGTAACACCTATTTATAGAGGTGTTCTTTGGGTAGCTCAATACCATGTGCCCACTAACCCATTTTTTTGATAGTCACTTCAAGGGTGAGGAAGCTAGGATTTTGATCATTTGATGAAGAGAGACATCATGTGCATTGATATGAGACATCAAAATAAATATGAAGGTAATTTTTGAAGGATCTAATTGGCTACACCTAGATCTAGTCATTATTCTATACATGACACATGCATCTAATTTAGACACAAAGGTCAACATAATTATCTAGATCTGACACAAGCATTTGAGACCATATATTCCAAAATTATAGAATATAATGACTATTCTAGGATTCTGATCTAGTCTAATTATATCCTATTTCATCCCAGATCTATATGCACATAGTAAACTAACTATTATTATTTCTAATTTATTGAAATATCAATCAATATTTGTACTTCATATTTTAGATATATCTCAATATTTAAATTCAATATATTATTTATCTAAGATTAAAAATTAATTAGCTTACTATAGGTTTATTTATTACCCTTGTGCTTAATCATTTATATATTTTTAATCATATAGCACCCTTGTATAAAAATAAATTTATGGTTAAACATTTGGTGAACCCATCTCTCTATAAAAACCCTAGCTTACCCTAGGGTATTAAACCTTTTAAGGTTTTTCATTTCTATATTTTGATAAATTATATGAATATAATATGAAATGCATTGGAGATCTAAGATGTACAATAATTATCAAATCATACATAGACCATTAAAATCACTTCTTCTCTATTATTCACAAAACTATTGTTCACCTGAAAATATATCAAGTTCAAATTAATTTACAATAGGGATAAGACCCTATTTATAATATTCAAGAAGGGAGGTGACCTTTTTGAAATAATGAATCCATCCATCCTGATAACCTATTTAATTAAATTTGGTAATTATTAAATAAACATAAATTTATTATTTATTTTTACAAGGTTTTTATCCCATGTTAATAAATAATATATTATTATTTAATTATTTTATGAAGTCTAAGGAGCAGTAAGGCCACTTAGAATTAATTATTCTAACACTCCCCCTTAATGCTAAGTAGAGATAAATGCCATAGTCAGCTTGAAATAAAAGAAGAATTATACTATGTACATAATTGAAGGATTTAAAAATCTTCATCATGAAAAATATCATCTTTTGAAATAAAAGGAATTATAATCCATAAACTAATCAAAATTAAGTTTAGAATAGCATGATCGTGAGACTACATCTCATAGTTTCTCATGAATAATCAATAAGCATATTTGGAGCCTTTTATTACATAAGGGCCTCCATTACAAAGTATGTTTTTACATGTATAAAGATATAAATTAAAACTTCTACATAAATTTTACAATGCTTTATAATAATAATAAGTATAAAAAAAGAGAATAAATACATGGCCGTTAAGAAGTGACATTGTTAGGCACACTCCCTCTTAATGGCAACTTCGAGAGGCTCAACATTCTATAAAATTACAAAAACTTGGTAACACCAAGTGGTTTTATGAATATATATATATATACCAATTATCCATCCATAAGATAGAATTGTAGATCAATATCACCATTGAAAATTTTATCTTGAATAAAATACACTTGAACTTCAATATTCTTAAATTTTTGGTATTTTGCATCACAATAACCACATCCATATCCAAAAATAGATTCATGATAGCATAGTATGGTTAGAATCACAATAACCATATACATAAAATATGGAATATATTTTTCTATGGTAAAACACATTTTAAAATAATCAAGTCATATTTTGGGAAAACAAATTCACTAGTTTGATTACAAAGTTAGTGAAAAACATAAATTATTTTATGCAATTTATTATTAGATGTCTCTAATATTGACAAGATGAGTGTCCCCAACTGTCATGTGATGCACATATAATAATTTAATAATAATGTGATACTAAGTTTAACCAAACATTATATATCTTATTAGCAATAACACATTTTATCATTTGATCTTTATAAAAAAACTTTGCAAGTTTAATATGCTTCAACAAAAGATTGAAGTATAACCTCTCATACATCAAATATAGATAATTTTAGCATGAAATACCATCATCCAATCAAATAGATATGAGACTAAAACATATAAGTTTAGAAATGTATGAATATAATACTTAGTAAACTAAATGATGAAGAGTCAATGATGCAAACTCTATTTACACTTCACACTTCATATCTTATTATCAAATGAAGCATATAAGAATGTTAGCATAAACAATCAAAATGATAAAATATTAAAATGAGAGTATCTAAGCATATTAGCATAAAATTATCTCAATAATCAAATTAAATAATTTAAAACACAAAAGATCCAAACTTATTGAGCATGATATTTTTACCAAATGAAATAACTAAAAATGATTATTTTATCAAAGTAAGCATGATGTTATGCATATAATGTATTTCTATGCTAACTCATAAGAATTAAAAATAACTATAATATCTATATATTTTATTTATTTTCTCATCTAAGATAAATATATCTATTACAATATAATTGTAGTAAATTTTTTCCAAGATTCAAACTAAATAAGTTTACTAAGAAACATAATATAGATGAGACACTATCAATATAGTTAATATCTCTAAAGTAACAAGAAAATAGTTTTATCAAAGAAAACAAAATGATATGAACATATATGTATTTTTAATGTATAAAAATGCAAAGATTAAGCAGGGACACTATTTATAATATGCAAAATAATATTCATGGATTTGACCCATAAGAACTAGGAGGAACATTTATAGAATTCAACATTGTTCTAGCCATCACAATAATGGTGCAGTTTTTCCTTTCAACAATAAGATTTTGCTGAGAGAAATAGGGAGTTATTAATTTCCTTTAAATACTATAATGAATTAAAAAAGAGTTAAACTCTTTACTAACATATTCATAATCATTATCATTTCTTAATCTTTTAATAGAAAAAATATATGCATTTTCAACACTAGCTTTAAATTCTTTGAATTTAAACAATACATCAAATTTATTTTTAATGAAAAATGACCAAACTATTCTAGTTTAATCATCAATAAAAGTAATAAAATACAAATAAATATTAAAATATAAAATTTCAAGAGGTCCTACAACATCACTATGAATCAATTCTAAAGGATGTGAGGAATTTGCATCATGATTCTTGTGAAAGGGGTTAGTATGTTGTTTACCATGTAACTGACCCTCTCAAGTTGCATGATAAAAAGGTATAGAAAGAAGTAAAACAAAAATATTATGAGTAGAAATATCATGTAAAATTATAAAATTAACATGATCTGATCTTTCATGTCATAATTAAGATTCATTCTTATTATGCGATGAAAGAAAACATGTAGAACAAGGAGAGAAAATATATAAACCATTCTTTTAAATCCCTTCAACAATCAAAGACCCTAGATTGATTTATAATAGACCATTTATCTTTAAGTAATTTTACAATAAAATTATCATTAGTAATTTTTGAACTAAGATAATAATTTTTTTTAATCGTAGGTACATAGAAAATATCATTTATAACAACATTTGAAAAATTAGTTTTTCCCTACTTAGTTGCTTATAAGAGAGAATTATGTCATTTGTAAATATTTTTAGAGATATCTCTATAATAACATAAAATATTAGATAGGAAATTCATATGATATGATGCACCACTATCTAAAATCCATTCATTTTTATTTGAAACAAATAAAATATCTAATAAACTAATAACATTTTGATCATGATTGTTATTTTGATTAGGGTTTTGATTAGATTTATTCTCTTTTTTATTTTTAGAAGATTTATTGTTAATTTTGTCTTTGTTTTTATAATAGATTTCCATTCTATGACCAAACTTACCACAAATATTACAATTTCTATTAAACTTGGGTTTATAGTTCTTATTGCCAGATTCTTTATTCCCTTTTTTGCCATTAAAAAAATTAGGTTTATATTTCTAATTTTTATTGTTATTAGAAATATTATTTGAGGTGAGAAGTGCCTGAGTAGCATTCTCTTAAAATCAAAATTAATCATAACTTAATTTTCTTAAATTAAGAGTGTAGACAAGGTGGTACGGTCACATATATCTTGCTCAGTTTGATATTTAGAATTCAAAATTGAAATAATTTTTTTTAATTTTTAATGAATATTTAATTGAATGATAAAATAAAGTAGTTGATCTTAAATCAAATTACAGTTAAAACCATGTAACTAAGCTTTAATGTTCTTAATTTTAGAAAGAAAATTAATAACTTTTTCATCACCTTTCATAGGTGTAGTCAACAATTCAAGGATTAACTTAATAATTTTTGAGAGGTAAGTGCCCTTATGCATAGATTCAAGGAGTTTCTAAGTATCGATAGGAGAATATTTATTACCAATGTGAAGAATAATTTTATCCTTAACACTTTGTAAGATAATGGACATAGCTTCCTGTGATTTTTATTGAAATGTATTGGTAAGCTCAAGGGTCACATATCGTTCAAAAGGGGTTTTTTCAATCCCAATGACAATATTATACAACTTTTAGGCCATGAATTAAACTTTAATATAATTTTTTTAAATATTATAGTTACTTTCATTAAGCATTTGGGATTTATCTAAAGTAAAATGAGGTGAAACCATAACTTCCCTTTAAGCAGGATAGAAACCAAATGCTAAAAATGAATCTTTTTACTATGATTTTTAATTTTATTTGGAAGTAAAAAATAGATTGTAAGTGTAAACACATAATAATTAATCAATTTAATGCTAGAAAAAATAATAAAATTGAAAAATATTTTGATAAAATAAGGTGTCACAAGTGTTGCAAAAAATATACTAATATAAGCACAACTATTTTAAACAAAAACTTTTTAATGATTTTTTGAACTATTTTAAAAAATAAAATAAATAAAACATGAAAATATACTTAATTACATAATTTAGATTCCAAATAAATCAAAAAATTGAATTAAAATTGCATTAATAGGTGCTGAAAGAGTCGCACTCAGACAACCACCTAGACACTTATTACAAAAGTTGTAAAATAAATAATATAAGATTTTAAAACATAAAATGGACCATGTATAAGTGTTTATAAGGTTCCAAAACTTATTTATAGACTGGTTACATGAATATATTTATCAAAATATTTAATAGGATGAAAGTCAAAACAAGGTTGATAGGTCAACTAGGGTTTTAAATGCATGAAAGTTTGGTATGCAAACCAAAAAAATGGAAACTCAATTCAAATTAAATTTGAACAAATTAAAAAATAAAAAAATTAATTTTAGATGTTTTAAACAATTAACCTCCTAAATTACAAGCTTTTAGCAAAATAACAACTCCTAACTCATCTAAAAATTTAGTTAAATTTTAACATGCACTAATTTATTTTTAATTCTTTTCTAAGTAATTTTTAAAAATAAAAATATATATATAAGTATATAATTAACGTGCATGTAAAAAAAATTATTATATATTATCTTAAAAATTTATTTTTGTGTGTTTTTTTTAAAATAAAAAGTGGGGACCACACTTCTTTTGAATGAAAATAAAGATTTCAATAAATCAAAGATTTAAAAATACTTTCAACAACTATCTAAAACTATTTACATATCTATAGCATGCTTGAGCAGATATATGGTGCCCTTGTAGATGTATTAGTGCACACAATAGTTTGAATAGGTCACTAAATTACATGAAAATTTGTCAACCTTCTGGGAATCTTGGCACAGAGTAGACCAAGCTTTCAAAATTAAATTTTGATGACCATAAACTATTGTTTAAATTTTTAGGCAATATAGAGGCATCACAGATGAAGATAAAAAAAAATTAAGAGCTTGGAATGGCCTTCTCAAGGTCTAATTTTTTTGTAAAATGCCTTGAAACTTTACAACAATGTAATTGAAACCTTTAATAACTAATTTTGAAGCCAATAAAATGATCTTTAATTTTTTCCAATGCCATAAAGTTATAAAATGACATTTATGAAAACAAAATATCTTCAAAAAATAGTGATTTGAAGTTTGAAGTATGTGCTAGAGTGATTGTAGACCAAAACAATGATATTTGACCCCTCATGAGAGAGATTCTAGAGCACTAAATATTCAAAATATGATTTTTTCTTAAATTTTTTACTTGCTTTAGTTTTGTACAACTATGCCTAAGCAAGAGAAATATTCCCAAAAAAACTTCCAATTGTCTGAATGGACTTTTGGACAAATTGAATGAAAATTCTAGGCATAGATTTGACTCCATACCATCAACAATAAAGCAAAATAGATTTCTAACAAAATTCTTTGCTTCCAAGGCCGTATACCACCTCCTCATGCTTGAAAAAAGTTATTTTAATTATTGATATTTAACTCAATGAAATATGCTTTCCAATTAAATCCAACCCACTTGCTCTGATCTCAAGATAAATTCTATGAATGTAATATGAAATGCACAGGAGATCTAGGATGTACAATAATTAGAAAAGCATAAATAAACCATAAAGATCAATATTTGACATAGAGTTTTTGTGAGAAATCCTCAAAGAGGTAAAAAACTCACCAAAAGATTATTCATTATTGAGAAACCAATACAACCCCAATACAAATTCCTCTCAATCTCACTTCTTTGTTATTACAAAACTATTATTCAACCAAAAGCATATCAAGTTAGAATGAATTTACAATAAGGGTAAGACCCTATTTATAATATTTAAAAAATGAGGTGACCATTATGAAATACCAGGTCCATCCATCCTGATAACCCATTTAATTAAATTTGGTAATTATCAAATAAACATAACTTTATTATTTATTTTCATGAAGTTTTTACCTTGTGTTAATAAATAATATATTATTATTATTTAATTATTTTACCAAGGTTAAGGGATAGTAAGCCCACTTAGAATTAAATGTCATTACATATTTTTATAGATTCAATCTAGCATTTCTATGCAACCTTGATGTAGCCCTAGATTAGTTAGTGTTTCTATCAAACACTTATAACTTCCTCATTGTCCACCTAAGATGACTCAAACCAATGAAGTAAAAAATATTAAGCCTGATGAAACTGTCAATAATGAAACTAAGAAAAATAAAGATTAGGTTATCATAGAAGATGATTTTGATAATGAAAATAATGCACATGAATAAATAGACCAAAAACAAGTACAAGCTCTTGCTATGTTTCAAGAATATATCTAGTAAAACCCTGAAGATCTTAATGAGATCCTCAGACCATATTAGAAACTAAAAAACCAAAAAAAAAATGAAAAAGTAGGTGCATCCATTGATCATGATATTAAATTTATGGGGCATCCCCATATTTCTTATTTCTCTCCCATCAAGAACATTATCATTTTATACATCTAATGGGGGCATAGGATATGTGTTTACACCATTATTCCCTGAAATAAATATTACTATTACTACATCCTCCGTGAAAAACATTTACCCTTCAACCTAATTGCCAGTTTCAATGCCTATATCAACTCAAAATATAAGTACACCTCCTTTGATGACTTATCAAATATTAAATCTTAGTGATCAAAATATTCAAGATCTTATCCAAAATATACAACTTTTGCAAGCTAAGGTTACAAATATCAAACAAAATTATATAAAGTCACTTTATGCTATTGAATAACAAGAGGTGTTGCATAACCATATTGCACCTAAAATATCTTTGAATCCCTTTTTAAATGGTTTTGTTGCACTTAAATTCACATTTTATAATATAAAGAGTAATCCTAAATAAAATATTTGATCTTTCTATGCAACATGACTTGATTATGTCTACAATGATAAAATTTTGACTAAACTATTTTGAAAGAGCCTTAAGGACTATGCTCTAAGATGGTTCTATATTTACCAATCCAATATTAAAAGCATTCAAACCTCTTTCAGATCATTTTTTTGGAACACTTCTCTATCAACATTGTCAAAAAGGTTTCATATGCCCAAACTACAAAGAACAAACAAGGAACCAATGAACCTATCAATGAATATGTCTTGACGTACAAGAGAGAATTGGCTAAAATTATCAATCTAATGGTAGATATAGAGCTTCAAGATATCTTGAATAAAAGTTTTCTTACCCCATTACATGATTCCCAACTTAACCTTTTAAGGTTTTACTATGTAAATCATATGTTTAGATTAAAGGGTTGAGATGTCTAAATTAGTTAAATAATATGTAATAATTAAGGACTAATTTTTTATGGATTTTGACCATATTTAATTTTTTTTTTTAAAATTAATAAATATGCTAGTGTAATAAAAATAGTTATAAATATACTTGGAAAGTGGTGTTAGTGCAATATTATTCCTATTTTTTAAGATCACTTGTGCCTATGTTTTTAGGTCATGTTCCTATGTGCACAAAATTTAGAACTATGTGTTATTTTTAGAAAACTTGATTTAGTGTGAAAACCCTAGTCCTTATTACAAGTATGACATGAACTAAAAGAGTTATAGCCATGATCACTAGATTAGCAAATTACAGATGATGGAGTGATCTCATGAATCAAGCAAATGCATATCACAATGAATTTGCTAATGTATAGAGGAATATTGAAAAAAAGAATAAGAGCAAATAAAATACTCTATATCATGATGAATGAAGAATACAAAGGGAGAGAGGTGTATATATAAGTTGGAGAGGAAAAAATACCATACATTTCAGTGAATGTGGTACTAATATTTTCAAGTAACCAACATGACCTTGAGAGCCCTAAGTAAGCTAATACAACCATGTAGCTAAAACCTAATGGGAAAAAGGCCTACACCAACACCCCCTATAAGCACAGATTAGATAAGTGATGATACAAAAAATGGTCCTGACAATAAGGCCTAATGATGTATCCATGTATAATGCAATATCTCATAAAGTAAAGAAAATGAGAAAACATGTAGGAAAAACTCCCCCAAAAAAGAGAGACAAAGAGGAAGTGAAGAGGCTAGAAGGATCCCCTTAAATATGATGAAGTTATTGAAGTGTACATCACCCTAATAAGATCTTTTATATGAATGAAATTACTCTTAGTTAAGGGTTTAGTGAAAATATCAACAACCTACTTTGAACACTAATAAAATATGAAGTTGATGACCTACTTAAGAATTAGCTCTTGATTGAAATACATATAAATATTGATGTGTTTGGTCCTATGATAAAAGACCAAATTCTTGAAAATATGAATGGTGCTTTGGTTATCACAAAATGTGACTATAGCTTGCCTAATCTGGATATCAAACTTAGAAATAATCCCTTGAAGCCAAATAGCTTCAGTAATTGCGTTAATAGCTCCCCTGTAATCTACCTCTGTAGAATATAGAGTAATAACATTCTAATTTTTACTCAACCAATTGATGGGGCCAGAACCTAATGAGAAACTATAACCTAAAATGGAATTACGACTCCAAGTGTCACTAGCCAAATCTAAGTCTATGTAGTTGACCAAGTCAAAATATGAACCAACCTTATAGTGTATCCCATACCTGTGTGAACCATGAATGTAGTACAAAATCCTTTTAGTTACTTTTTAGTGCAGCTCATGGGGTTCCTACATAAATCTCAAAACAATGCCAATAACATAATATATGTCTAGTTTGGTATCAGTTAAGTAAATAAGGATGCCAACAAGTTGTCGATACAAGGTAGTATCAACCAATGCAATGGAACAATCTATCTTAAGCTTGAATCTAGATAGGAATGGAGTCAGAGATGGATTATAATCAACCATATGAAATTGTGCTAATAGATCAAGAGAGTACTTCAGATATGAAAATGAAATCCATGAATCTATCTGAGTGATCTCAATGCCAAGGAAGTAGTGTAGTAGGCCCAAGTTAGTCATGGAAAATATGTCCTGAAGATTTTTCTTCACTAGTGAGATAGTCAAAGAAGAACTCCCTATGATCAAAAGTTCATCAACATACAAAACTAGTATCAACAATAAATCATCCTACCATAAGAAGTACACATTGGGGTCTAAGTGGCATCTAGTGAAACCTGAAGTAAGAAGGAATGAATCTATTTTGGCACACCAAGATTGAGGGGCCTGTTTGAGACTATAAATGGATTTTCTAAGTTTTCACACTAAAAAAGAATCTAGAACAAAACTAGGTGGTTGCTCCATGTAGATCTCCTCCTCAAGGTCTTTATGAAGAACTACACTTTTCATGTCCATCTGATGTATACTCCATCCATGTGTTATAGCTACAAAAAGTGTGAGTCTGATCAAAGTCATTTTTTTTCCATGAGTGTAAAGGTCTCTGCATAGTCGATGCCATCTACCCGTGAAAATCTCTTGGCTACCAATCTAGCCTTGTACTTGTCAACACACCCATCTACAACATACTTGGTATGATATATCCAATGATATCAAACCATATTCCTTCCCTTAGGAAGAGAAGTCAAATATCAAGTGTGATTACTAATAAATGAATCATAGTCCTCATCCATAGCTCTATCCCACTTAGGTATGCTTGAAGCCTCTCAAAAAGTATGTAGATCTAATGTGAATTCAAAAAAAGCATGTGGTCCACTCTGAAAGTCTGCCTGAGTACATATGTCATCATTTGGATCTCATATCCAAGTGATTACACTCTCAAGTGTTTTCCTAGCCAAAAAAGGGCCTAAAATGAGTGAGTCAGGTGTCAAATGATCATCCTTTGATGCATGCCTATAAGTGGATGAGGATGAATCCCCATCACTCTACTCACTATTAGAACTAGAAGAAGTGACCTCTACCTCAGGAACCTGATGTGAATGATCTGAATCCTTAAAATACTCTAAATTGAGTGAAATCAATGTATAAGGAGAAGTGCCAAGTAAAGATTCAGTGGCACTCTCCTGAAACTAAAACTCCTATCGATGAATAATTGATGAGTTGTATGATGAAGGAGTCTATAACCCTTAACCCTATATGGATACCTAACAAAGATTTAAGGTTTAGATTGAAACTTTTAAGATCATGAAATGTTGCACCTCTAGTTTCCTATTATGCCAAGCTTCATAAGGAGTGATGCCCTTAAGCTTTGTGAGGAAATCAATTTTGAATGTAACATGCAAAATTGATAGTTTTTACCTAGAACTATGGAACCAATGATATAGAGTAAATCATATAGTTGTTAAATTTCTCTTCAAGATATTTACCAAGGGCACATCCCTCATAAATTACCTTAGATAATTTAACTATAGGAAAGCCTATAACCATATCCTATTGACTCAACTACTCAAGATAGTGGTAATTAAGGTGGCCAAGCTGCTCATGCCATATTATACTAACTCCATCTGAATGGGTAAGCAATATGGTAGGAGGAACATCTAGATAAAAATGGAAGAAGGTGTATAGCTTAAAATGGTGATTAGCCCTCCCCAATGCAACTATAGAGTCACTATGTAGCTCTCTAATCTCAACTAAATCTAATATGAACTCGACTCTCATGTCCTACCCTATGTGGGTAATTTGATACACTAAAAGAAGATTAGTTAATAATGAAGGTACACTTAAAACATTTGTGAATATTCCACCTTCAAATTTAACAGTCCCTCTTCTTGTAATTTTTTCTAGAGTGTCATCACCCAAAGTGATGGAGGACATGCTACAAGGCTCTAAGTTAAGAAACTCAACCTCTAATGAACCCATATGGTGTGAAGCACCAAAGTCGATAACCTAAGATAAAGCAGATGTGAAAGCCATAACAACTAAGGATTTTCCCTTAGGTTTTTCCTTCTTTTTTTTCTTTGCCTTAGAAGATTCTTTGGCTGATGATGACTGTTTGACAGACTCAGGGACCAATATATTATTTTTCTCTAGGAGATGTGTAAGGTGGTCTATCTATTTCTTCATACACTTGTGCTCATCATGTCCATTATTATTGCAATAGGATCACTTAAAATTTCATCTCTTAGGTTTCCCTTAGAATGAGGAGGTTTCAGTGCTAGTTTTTGTATTGAGTTTTTATTCTTTCTTCTTCTCAAGATCCTTACTCTTTTGTTTCTTATCCTTGTGGTTAGAGGCTTTTTGTTTCTCATTCCCAATAATGAGGGTTGAATATTTAGAAGACTTGAGGGTTCCCATATGGATTAATTTATCATGTTATTTAGTTAAATATTTAATGAATTCATATAATGATTGAATTATCTAGTTGGCTCACATGGCTCTCTTGGTCACATAAAAGGTAGAAACAAATACAAAGTAATCAGGGCCTAGTTTTGTAAGCACAAAAAGAACTAATTGCTCATCTTTCTTCTCAATTCCACACTCCTTTAACTATAATCTAAGTGATTTAATCTTGGTGAAAAATTCCTCTAAAGTGTCAAATTTTCTAGGGCTTAGACTAATTATCTCAATCTCAAGCTCATAACCCCTCATGTTGTCATTTTTCTTAAGCAATTTTTTTAGGGTGTTTCATACTTCTTTGGGAGATTTGGCTGACTCTATGTGAAATAAGAGTTCTGATGTCACTAAAAGACATAATATTCCAAAAGCCTCATCACATCTATTAAACTATTTTATCTTATCTACTTTAGCTCTGGGCTCAACTTCTACCCCCATAGTTATGCGAAACAACCCTTTACTTCTAAGAACCAGTGTAATCTTACTTTTCCATTCCTGGTAGTTAAAGGGTGTGAGTGCATTAAGAATGATAAGATACATTATATAATTAATATTAATGTGTTTTTTATTATTTTAAAAAAAATAAAATTTTCAAAAAATGAGAGAATTTTTAAAACAAAATCACAATCACTGTACAACCCCCCTGAAACTATGTCAGGTGCCCCCTCAAATTTTAGCACTTTGTAAAGTAGTGTATTTTATAAGTCAAATTTTCCCAGTGCATGAGAAATAAGAAAATATACACTTTTTCAAAATATGGTACTCAATTTTGATTTACCATTTGCAAGATATTAACAAAATAAGTTTTTGTAAATAGGCCTATGACTAGAAACTTGCACTTGAAACTTAAAAAAATTACCCTTAGGCGAGGTAAAATATGCCTTCCAACCACTTGTTAGAAATATAATTTCACCATAGAATTAAAAAATTTAACATAAGTGAAAAAAAAAAATTACTTGGTTGCCTCAATATGCATGAAAGCAAGTGTGGTTTCCTCTTTACGCAAAAAATATAGCTTAAAATAGAAAATAATGAAGTTTCAGTTGAGTAAAGAGGAGAAAGTGATTAATTTGATATTATTTTTAGCTTAGATATAAATAGGAAATCCAAAAGAAGATCCGGATAGCAAAAAAAGATCCAAGGACATTTTGGTCAAATTTGATGAAATCTTAGCAAGGAAAAGTGATGCCAAGGTAGAAAATAATGATGCAAAACTCAAATAGATCTTCAACCCAAGATGAAAACATTATATATCCCTCCTCTAATGCCTTTATGTAGGTATAAAACATCCAATGCCAATGTAGACCATAAAAAATTGATGCCAAAGTGGGAAAAAGATGCCACACAACCAACAAGCTTGAAAGTACGCAAATCCACACAAATGAGACACCTTTCTTTGTGTATCAAAAGGAAAAATCTACAAAAATAAATGTTTCGGTTCTTAGGAAATTGTAGATCACAAAATTCCAACATAGAAGATATAGGAGAAAAGGATGCCAAGAGTAAGAAGGTGATGACAAGCTGTAAAGTGTGATGCCACACTCCAAGCTTCCTTCTTGCATATCTCCTTGCTAAATTTTGCAGATATAATCTCCAATGTTGGTGAATGCAGGAAAATATATCTCTCACCAACAAATATTTGTCAAAAAAAAAGATATAATGACAAACTCCAATGCCATCTTTATGTAGCAAAAGGCTAGATCTGTAATCAAAGGAGAATCTTCCAATGCCAAAGTTGAAAGATTTCAATAGATCTAAACTTGTGTCCTCCAAAATACCATAAAAGTGTAGTCCTCCACATGGAAATTTCCCAAAATTTTGAAAGGACAATAAAATAATGATTTGGAATATCTAATAAGGACACATTTCTTGTAGAAGAAAAAAACAATGATTCAACAAAGAAATATCTAATAATGATTTCCAACACAAAGCTTCAAACAAAAAAGGATAGATCTAAAGTGCCTTTAGCAATATTACAAGGTATAAACAATAAAAAGAATGACACTTTTTTTTTTTTGCCAATCATATTTTTATAAAGTTAATATGACTATCCCAAAAAGAATCAATAGATCCAATAAGCCAAGTTTCTCCTCAATTTTTTTTTTTTAGTTATGAAATCTCTCAATAGTTTCTATGACATAATTGTAAATTTTAAGATTTCATAAAAAAATAGCAAATAACCAATCAACCAAATAATTAAATACCAGATTATCACTCTAATACCATAAAAGAGTTGCATCTAGGATCACTGAATTAATGAATTGTAGATGATGGAGTGATATAATGAGTCAAGCAAGTGCATATCATAATGAAGTTGCTAATGCGTAGAGAAATATTTCAAAAAGGAATAAGAGAAAATTAAATACTCTATATCATGTTGAATGAAGAATACAAAGAAAGAGAGGTGTATATATATGTTAGAGAGGGAAAGATACCACACATTCCAGTGAATGCGGTATTAATCTTTCTAAGTAACAAATATGACCTCTAAATCCCTAAGTAAGCTAATACAACTATGTAGCCAAAACCCAGTGGAAAAAAAGCCTACACCAATATAAACATTAATTGTGTGTTGGTTAGTAGGATAGGTTAGACATCTTTAACACCTTGATATGAAGAGATTTGCCTACATACCAATACTCTGAAGAGGGATTAAACCAAATGTAGTTCTCCCACCTAGTACTTGATGTAAGTGCAAGTGATTGCTAGAATGAGAGTGGACTTGGATGCATTGAATGTGTTTGAGATTTGAAAACTTTGAAATCTAGGATTAGGTCTATTTTAGAGGGTAGTATGCATAAGTAAGGTAGAATAGGGATCAAATACCTTAATTTTTCTCAACTTATCTTTTGTTTGAATAGGCTTTTGCATCTATTTTCCATATAGCTTATATAGATAAGAAAATGTACTTAGGCCGACCTTAGGAGGGGCACACATTTGAAAAAGTATATGTTTGGGATAATTATGGCTAAGGACAATAGCACTTAGTTAGGGATAATAGCATCATGTGACTATAGTGTCTCAGATGTAGCGCTAGTTTCCACCTGGCAAACTACTAGGCAAACTAGGTTGGTATATAGGAAAGTTGTCATAGGGTTGTGTTTGAGCTAACTGTAGATGTATGTGGTCTACACAATGGATAGAAACATTTGTTTAAGGCTCTAGAATAGGTCTAGGGATAAGCTATGAATATTATAATTCAAGTAACACTTTTAGCATCCAAATACCACTTTTAGGTGATTACATTTGTCCCCCATTTATGCTAGAAATGCAACATAGAGAAATGACTAGTATAAAGTAAAAAGAATCATACTTAGACTTACCTTTGAAGTGAAGCTTGTGTAACTGAGTCTGAGTATGTGAATCTGGGTCTACATATGTGAAATATGATCTAAGGTAATGATGAACAAAGAAACATGCAAAAATCAACCCTTACTTAAGAGATGATCAAAAGCAAAAGACTATGATGAAATAAAGTAATTGAGTAAAGTTGAGTAAATAGAGAGGAAAGGAATGAATACACTTTATTGGGTACATGAACCAATGCATGAACCTAGTGACAACCTATGTGTGTGAGTGTACATAGTGATCATATCATTAATAACTCAGATTGAGCTGATAGTTTGCTTAATTCTCATATGGGTGGCTCAAGAACTCAATTTGGATTTGACTCCATCATTTCCCACCCCTTTTCAGTAGACCTTGATCTGTCAATAGCTTGGATAATATTGTAATTATGTATAACCCTCTCTTGTGGGTGGCTCAATAACTCAATTAGGGTATGACTATGTCATTACCCACCCATGTGAAGTAAATGCATCTATGACTGAACTGCACAAAGTGATGAAAGTATCTAACTGATTAAATGTATGTATGTTAGCTCTGTAACCACTCAAGAACATTAGGTAGTTCTAGGCCACTTATAAATGTCAATCACTATAGATGGAGTAAGGCATGAATCTAGTGACAACCTAGAATGTGATAGAAAGTGTATATAGTGTGAATAATAACATGGAGTTTTCCATTCCATATCATCAACCTATGTGTAGATAAGTATATGTAAACTATGTGCCACACACATGCCTCCATTCTAGTATCTGAGTATATTGAATATGAATTGAGTGTGTAATAATTGAATCTATATATCTAAACTAAATGTGAGGGTGATCATGTCATACATGATTCCCCCAAATCTAAGCAACTAATATGAATCTAAGTTGGAATGAGTGTATATGAGTAAAATTTAAACATAACTATCAAATTTATGACTATATCTATGCAAATTTGTATTGTACCTAGTATACTAGTCTAGATGATTTGGACTATCTTGAAGCTAGGGCTCCTAGACAGTAGTACCTTGTAGAGGATAGTAGTGCCCTATGGTGATAATGTCCCAATTTTTGTGATAATGTCAATTTGGTCTAAAATTTGGGTGATCTCAACTATTTTTCATATGTTTTCACTATGTCTTATTTCTAAAACTGAGCCTATGTACTGAAATTTTTCTATGAATAGATGTACAAACATAACATCAAATTGTAAACGAATCTGAGCATAAGTAGGTAATGTGAGATGTATGTTGTAATAGAGAATTATACAAGGGTGTCAAGATAGATATAATTAATGTATAATAATAAATCTAAGTAACTACCTAGGAGGATGGGTCATGATTTCCATCATGACACCCAGGTAGGAAGCTTAGATGCATGAGGTCCCTCATGGTATTGAAAACTAGTATGTTTATAATAAGCACATACAAATGTCATGGTGAAGAATCATATAAGGAAGTATACATACAAGCACATGAGGCACACAAAATTATAAAAAAGGGGACATAATACAAGGGATATGGGCACATGTAACTAAAGCTGGTAATGAAGACATATAAGGACATGTTCAAATGTCCACATACGTAAGCAACAAGCAATTTGGCTTAGAGACACATAGAAGAACATGTTCAAATGTTTGCATATATATGTAGGAAAGCACACACAAGGGCCATGGGAATATGTCTAAGGCATACAAAAATAGAAGTGGCATATAGATAAAGAACAATGGCATATTCAAATACCCTCGAATTTGGAAAAAACATAAGAAACACAATCAAGTCTACTCTACGAAAACAAGAAATGAAAGCATGTATAACTATGTAATATAAATCTATGTAAATGATAGGATGCACATAAGTTTCATGATCAACATCAAGATATATCAATGTGTAAATTGGAATGTATAGAATGTAAGGATACAACCTAGTAATAACAACTATGTATGAGATTCCCCTGAGTGGGTAGATGTATCAAATGTATAAACTTGGATCAGTGTATATGCCCCTAGTGGGTTTATTATAGCTATTCTAGATTAATGTAGTGGACTGGAGTCTTATATGTAATCTGCAAGCACTCGATAAGAATAAGTGAAACATATGTATATGATAAAATTAACTAGATTGGGATAGCTAGCAATATGCAATATCTGACAAGTAGTAGAGATGTAAATGTAGAAATGTGTACAATCTATAAATTTTGAATTTTTGAAATATTTGAATGTGTTTTGGTATTTTGACATGTTATATTATTTTTATGTTTTTTGAGTATAAGCTATGTATAATAAAATGAAATAAATTATGTACGAGTGTGAGAGAGAAGGAAGTATGTACAAGAGTAGGAACCATACTAACCAATGAGTCTCATGGGAGACTCACTATCACTATAATCTGTGTTGAATAGGAGAACTATGATCGTGCATGTAGTGTGAAATGGAAATTGCGATCCCATGATTTATTATGTTATATAATCTATCTAAAACTACATATGTAGTGATGTTATGATGTTGTGGCATTAACTGCGATGCCCTATTAATTGTTGGGGTCTTAGGAACCCATCTGGTAGAAGTAGAATCTATAGGTGATGTAAGTTCCCTAGGCTGAGAACCCCTAGAACCCAATAAAATTTATCTTGATGTAAGATGAGTAGAGGAAGGTCCCCTAGAATCTATGACATATCTCTACCATAGGGGTCTCTCTAGTAATGGTCTCCATAGGAGAGTATCTGTATATATAGATACTATAGGAGTAGACCTGGCCTACATTGATGACTCTATTTAACATTAATGTATGCATAGCAGTTATACTCTTTATTGTAATTGATAACTATGCGATATTTGGTAATGGTGATATAACTATAATTGGTGTTTGTGTTGGAACTGTAGCTAGTGTTTATGATAAAATTGCCTGCGAGATGGGAATAGGATACTCATATGGGACACCCTTAACCTTAACCAACTTATTAGCATGTATATAATTTAGGCATCAGTTTACTATAAATGGGATGGTGTAGAACTATTGTAACCATAACCTACCTAATAATATATCCAATACACCTACACTAGGTACTGCTAGGAACTGAGTAGATAAGTGTGTTGATCCCACTTATAATAGAAGCACAATATCTCTGATGGAGCTCTAATCATGACTACTAAAACCAATAATGAATATATCTATGGGAAATATATTACACTCTTTGTATCCTAAGTGTTATAAGAGTGTCATGGTGTGCATGCTTATGATTGACCCATTATCAACCATAACATTGTGAATAGGATGGTGGTCTATATATTCTTGTATGAAGAGTACATGTAAATCTATGTCATCATCCATAATATCCTACTCTAAAAATGTGATAAGTGATCTAGCTATAGTGTGATACATGCAATTAGTTTTATGCACTATATGTGTCTATTAACTATGTGATAGGAATTTGATGGTGGATACACCTGGTATGTCTAGTGAACACCTGATGTGCCCCTGCCTCATCCATTGTATACTTTGGAAAGGATCAAAAAATACCTTTAGTGTCTTAGCCTCTATTTTTTATTATTTTTGTGCCTTTGTGTTTGTGCCCATATCAATAATATTAGTCTCAATGAGATCTTGTATCTTGTGCTTTATGCTAATGCATATGTTTGTCATGTGGCCTAGTGCCTTGTGATACTCACAAAATGCATTTGAATCATAACTCTTTGGAAGAGGTTGTGTTGTATCAACATAATTAATCGGAGGGAGAGATATGACATTCCATTCCAATATTTGTTTTATAACCCATATTGGTGACTCTAGAATTTTAGTGAAGACTCTACACTAAGGAGTGGATAAAACTAATTCAGGAGATGTCTCAAAAGTTTTTTTGACTATGGCCTTTTGATCACTTTTTGTTTTTTTAGCCCTTACCTTGTATGTAGGTTTTTTTGAACTTTTAATAGTTGATTTTGATCCATTTGTGTACTTGAGTTTGCCCACTAATAATAGCTTAACCTCTCTTTCCTTGACTGTGTGGCACAAATTGATAAATGTAGAAAACTTCTTGAACAAGATAGCTTCATGCAGTGTTGATAATAGACTTTGTTTAAATATATCATAAAGCTCTCTGTCTGCCATGGGGATAGTCAATTTGGATAATGTTGTCTTGTATCATAAGACATAATCTAAAATAGGCTCATTTGAATTTTGCTTTAACTGTGCCACTTATGCATATGATATATTATAACTAATGTTGATAAATAAATGTGCTAGGAACATGTTAGCTAAAGAATTGAATGTTTTGATATATTGATTTGGAAAATCATATAACCATTGTAGGGCATAATCCTTGATATTGCATAGAAATAACTTTGTAAGAAGCCAATTGTTGGACACATAGTCCAAGCATGTTGTGTGAAAAGATTTGAGGTGATGCTCTAGGTGTGTAAAAAATCTAAGGTGATGCTTTGGTTCACCCTTTCCATCATATAATGTGAGAATGGGTACCACAAAACTAAATGGCAAAGGAGTTGTCACTATGTGATGTTGCAAAGGTGTATGCAAGAAAATGTTAGAATCTAAGGCATGTGATGGCCTAGTTGCTCCCTTCTCAAGATGTAACACCTTAGACTATAGAGTATGAATCTCATGAATAAGGGAATATACATCTAGAGTGGAATAATTATCCATAAGTGGTGTAGCTATCATAATGGTTGAATAACAATCTTGGGTTATGTTATCTGAGTTGGTTGAGTTAGCCCCACTGGAGGTGTAACAACATTATTAATTAGAGGGGTTGGAGATTAAACATTGATTGTGTTTTGGAGTTCTACTTAAAGAATGTTTATGAAATCATCTTCTATATCTATATATTTGGACACAAAGTATTTTAACTGTTGTTTATCAGTTTTATTAAATTTGTTGTTCAATTCTGCCATTGTAGGTTGAAAAGTAGGAAAATAAATTTTGTATATTTTGAACCTTTTAAGAATAGTAATCTATGTAAGGGTGCAAAAATTTAGATATTTCAAAAAATATGATATGTTTATAATTAAAATCTAAGTATAGATATAAAAGGATACAAATCCTAAGTGTGTCTAGGGTTAGGGTTTTTTGAATCTAGGGTTTCTTTGCAGTAATTTAAATTATATGTAAAATAAATTGAAACCCTAATATGAAATTGATTTAATTTAGCTAGGTTGTCTAAAAAAATTATAAGTATGCAACCCTAATTTATTACAAAAAAAATAGAATTAATGCAAGTTAAGGTTTGGAGCAGTATTTGAAGTAAGATAGGTTCACCAAATGATATAACCTTTTAGGGGTTTACTATGTAAATCATATGTTTAGATTAAAGGGTTGATATTTCTAAATTAGTTAAATAATATGTAATAATTAAGCACTAATTTGTTATATATTTTGACATTTTTGACTTTATAAAATATTAATAAATATTCTCAAATAGAGACTTATCTAGAAAGTGACTATTGCAAATAATATGGGTTCTAAAAAATGAGTTTTGGATAGGTCAGAGTATCATCAACAGGGTTCCAAGATCTATTTGCTCACTAAATAGTAACGCCCCACCTAGACAGTAGTGCCATACTATTTTAATGGCCTTAAAGTGGAGCTATTGTCCTTTTTTTAAGATCATTTCTATTTTTTTAGAGTACTTGTGCTTGTGATTTTAGGTCCTATTCTTGTGTGCACACCATTTGTAATTCTATGTTGTGCCTAGAAAACCTAATTTAGTATGAAAACCCTAATCCTCCTTTAAAGTATATCATAAATAATTATGTGTTCATTAGTAAGATAGGTTGGACATCCTCAACACCTTGTTATAAATAGAGTTGCCTACATACCAATACTCTGAAGAGGAATTAAGCTTGTTGTAGTTTTGCCACCTAGTGTTTGATGCAAGTGCAAGTGAATGCTAGAATGAGAGTGGACTTGGATGAATTGAATGTGATTGATCTTTGAAAAATTTGAAAACTATACTTAGGGTGTTGTAGATGGTATTATGAAAAAGGTAGAATAGGGAACAAATACCTTAATTTTTCTCAACTTGTCTTTTGTTTAAATAGGCTTTTGCAGCTATTTTCCATCTAATGAATAGAGGTCAAATAGACTTGTATTTATTAATATCTATAGCTTGTGAAAATAATAAAATGTACTTAGGTTGACCTTAGAAGGGGCACACATTTTTAAAAGTATCTATTTAGGAGATTTAGGGTAAAGGACAATAACACTTAGTTAAGGATACTAGCACCATGTGGTTGTAGTGTCCCAAATGTGGTGCTAATGTCCACCTGGTAGACTACTAGGCAAATTGGGTTTGGATCTAGGAAAGCTATCATGGGACTATGTTTGAGATGACTATAAATATATGTGGTATTCACAATGGCTGGAAAAGTGTGTCTAAGACTCTATAATAGGTATAGGGCTAAGTTAAGAATAGGCTAACTCAGGCAACACTCTTAGCATTCTAAGAAGGATCCTAAAGTGCAAAGGGTATATAATGTACATCCTCCTCTATCACATTGTGGGCACCCATTAGATGGGATTATTGATATTTATACATGGAATACACCTCCCATTATTCAAAGACCTTCTATTACTTTTGATGATAGTGAGATTATGGATTATGACTTAGATATTCATTCATTCTTCATTTGAGCATGTCTTGATCACTAGCTTGTACACAACATTATTATTGATAATGGTGATAGTGATATTTTTTTCACCATGACATTACTTATGCATTTGGTTTATACACATGTAATTTACATCCTTCAACAAAATCAATTAGATCATTTGATGGAACCTCATAGCAAGTCCTTGGTGAGATCGACATACCTTTACAGGTTGGCCCAACACATGTGGTCACTAAATTCTTAGTTATACAATACATATGAGTCTTTGATATGTTTTTGGGATGATCTTGGTTACACACACTACACATAATACCTTATATAGTGCATAGGTTTGTAAAATACATTCATGGTAGTAAGATAGTTACATTTTTTAGAATTCCATATGAAAATTCACTTGAAAAAGAGAATTTTATACCCATGCAGTTAATTATCAAACCCAATAAGGTTAATCCTCCCTGAAAGGTAAGTAATATGCAATCCCATTTCCTAGGTAGCCATTACTTGAGATACCATTGCTTCAAAGATACAAAGTGGATTCTATAGAATCTTCATATACTACTACATAACATATTTAGTTATCTAGAGAAACCAAACATGTTCTTGTTTCTAATATTCTGAAAAAACCACAAAGTAATCAATAATGGGTTCCATGAATCCCCATTCCTTATATTGTTTCCTCACAACCACATAGTCTTATTATACATATGCAGATCATTATAGACTCTACATACCAGATATTACACCTATACATGCTCCTTAGTTGTACCACTAGTTTATTACATTAGGTTATGAGTAGAGAGATAAATATGATCATCCATTGGATGAGATCATAGGATAGTCTTTTTTCACATATTCCAAAAATACCAAAAAATTAAAAAAATCAAAAATCCAAAATATTTAGCATTTCCATATCTTATTAGCTCCTTCATGTATATGTTGTTGGTTCCATATTGGTAGATAGTGTATCATTTATTTCTATATACATAAATATCTTTCACACATCATTTAAGTGTGATATAGGCATACCCAAACACATTTTATATATACATCCAAATGTTGGGCCTTCTCTCTACTCATATCATTAGTGTTGGGTGAATATTTTGTCGACCAGCTAACTGGTGAGCAAAATAGTTCCTATCACCACAACATAGGGAGATTGGTCATCCATGTGTGCAGTTTTACTACATCAACAGGGGACAAATATCTCCTCTCATCAAGGGTAGGTTCCCTATTAAATATATGGAGGCCATATACTATATATATAAGTAGAAATTAAGACACAGGGGTGGGATAAACCATCCATCTCTCTTTTTTCAGAGATGATGCTAACAAACAGAGGAGAAATCTTGGGTGATTGGTGAAGGTACTTCTCTTCTTTCAGAAGTAACATTCAGTCAAGAGCTAGATCCCTTCCTAGATAGTAGAAATCTTGGTGAAGCTATAGGAGGCACTTCTCTTCTTTCAAAAGTGCTTGTTCTTGAAAACAACAGGAATCTTTCTGGTAGGATAAGTAACTGGTAACCAAAAGTGCAGAGTAACCAGTAGCCTGAAATGTAGCACAAAGTCTCCACCTCAACTACCTGAAGAGTGAGATACGAAGAATAATGGGGGCAAAAAGTCATCCCAAGGTCCTTTACACAGAAAGAAACTAAAAACACACACTAAAAACAATTATGTCAACACAAAGTCTGAAAGTAACTAGTTTCAGGACACCTTCCTTATCACTTCCACTAGCTCTGCTTGTTAAATTGCATAAACAAGAATACATTTAAGAAATAGACATAAGAAAAATCTCTTAGAATGATACAAGCTATAATAGCACAAAGTCTGAAAGTAACCTGCTTTTTGATTCAAACAAAGAAATATGATAAACAATCTGAGCTCAAAGTCTCAGTGATGCCTTTCAATTTGGGCAGAGTTTTGCTTCTAGTAATGGGAAGATCTCTCTTGTAACAATGAAAGAGTTTACATTATATAGAGGCCAAGAGAGACTTGGAACTTTGTCCCATGGAGTGACCTATGCTACGCAATCAATGCCTTGGGTGTATTTTTTATTCTGTCAAGAAGGGCCATGCTAGAGCAAGGCAGCTGCCTTAACTGTGGCATGTTGGTTCATCTTCCTTGTCTTCTCCTGAGTCTGAATCACTCATTCCATCACCTGCTAGCCACGCAAATGTCTATTCTACCTTTAATTCAAATGGGATGATAGGCTACACTTTCAATGTTTGTAGGTCCCAAATATCTACCTGGCAAACTACTTCACCTACTAGAATTAACTCCCGCTAAGTTTCCCTCTTTGACTCTTCCTTCACTTGGTCCCGGCCTTAGGGTCTTTGATGCATTAGGTCCATGTTCTAAGTCTACAAGGATCAATCAGATGCTTCACTGTAGCAATTTGACATTTGTGGGCCCATCATTCTTCCCAGCAACTCTCTCATGTCTTTCTCGCTTGCCATGGTCGCTTTCCACTGTGACGCAAGTGAGGACACATGGCGAGTTTCGTGCTTTGAAGCTTCATTTGAAACTGCATCTCGACATGTGACACTTGGCAGCATCCACTACACTTTAAGGCTCAAACCTTTCCCAAAGGGAACTTCCCCTTTGGGGTCTTGAAAAAGGTCCACTTTCAAATGTCGAGTGTCCCTCCGCAAAGGTGTCTGCCCTTCAGGATCTTCCAAGTGGCCTTCGGGTCTTTGATTTCTCTGGCGGGCTATTGGTCCTTTATTTCCTTTAGAGAAAATGTCTGAAGGAATTCCTTCAAATAATTTGTCTAATGGAAATCCTTTTCTTGGCTTCATGTGTTCCTCTGCATTGTGAGTGCCCCCTTTTATGACACATGGCACCTTCTACTGATTTTAACTAGAGACATGTGGCATCTTCTGCTAAAACTTACCAGAGACATGTGGCATCTTCTGTTGTTGACACTTGGCAACTTCTACCTTCTCAGGCCTTTGCAAAACCATAGAAATGCTTAGGGCTCAGTTGGGCTCTCACAGATGATGACACTTGTTGGCCTCTTCCGATCTCTGCCAGGGGCACGTGGCATAGTCCGTTGCTCTTAGAAAATAATAGTGAAGCCTTCCACAATTTCCACTTGTCACCCTTCACAGAACTCTGACAGAATATTTTATCAAAAGAAGCCTGTAGCTTATAAGGAACTTTGAGAAGCGAACACTGACATGTGTCACATTTTGCTTGACTCTTCTTTGCATGCATTTCTTTCCTTAACTGAGGCAGCCTTTGAACCTTTGAACCCAGCGCATTGAACCGATTGAATGTTGAACCCGTTGAACCGATGAACCAAAATGGTTTAAGGTTCAATAGTTCAAGATTTTGAGACTCATTAAGTGCTCGAGGCCATGGAACCTTTGAAATGGTTAAACTTTGAACTTTTTTAGGTGCACTCAACTCCTGTCGACGACGTTAAACCTTGAACCCTTGAACCTTTTTGCTTAAAGGTTCAACAGTTCAATGATGCTTAGGAGCTTGTTGATTGAATTCTTTTGATTGAAACAAGGCACAAACCCAATCTTGAAGATGACCAAGTGTTGAAAATTGGTTCTTTTGATTGAACTCACCTACAGAAGCCTTTGAACCTATTGAACTTGTTATTCCCCTTACTAAAAAAGCTTGAAAAATGAGGAATTTGAAAGCTTAGAACAAATTTCAAAAAGGGAAGAGATTATTTTTGGCTGTACAGGACCAAAATAGCTCATACATTGTTCCAAAAATGAGTGACATTTTTTGGGAACAACAACTGGCTCTAATTTGGGAAGTTCCTTCAGAGGAAAACTTGGATCGGCTGAGGGGAGTAGAAACCAGAATCTCTGGTGCCTTGAAGTGTGTCATTGGGATACGAAGTCATGCTACCAAAAAAGAAAGGCTCCAAAAAATGAAAATGAAAAGCACCAAACATAACTAAAGACTATATAGATATACATATTTATAGGTGAACTTATTTGATACTTCAAGAATTGAAGTACTTTAGACGCTGCTCCTTGTGAGGCGAAGAAAAGGGGATGTCATCCTGATAAACCAGCAAGAAACCATTCTATCCCCAAAAATGGTGATGAGCGAATAGAGCTCTCCACTAGAAAACCAATTTTTTGCATCCTCCTCTTGGCTTTTTCTTCTTCTTGCCCCATGGTAGGATGTGGTCTTAAATTTGAAAACCATAACTCCTTGCTCTCTTGGCAAAGGGCTCCTTTTGCTGATTTTGGAGTACAGCAGTATGGTCCACCACCATAGCTTGTTGTTCTACTGGTTTAGTCCAGCACATATTTTGATTTTCAGCATTAGACTCCTTACAAACCATCAGCTCAACATCTCCTTTGGTGTGAAGGAGTTTGATCTCTTCATCCTAAGCAGTCTTCAATCTAAGCAATAGAGATCTGCATCCAGCATGAGTAGAAGAATTGCTGCCATCAGATTCCAAGATCCAAGCATCATCAGAAGCTAATCTTCTATTAGATTTCTCTTCATCAGAGATGGAAGATCCTTCTTGATTTGTACTATGCCCTACCAATTCTTTTGATGCCTGATTTGGATCAAATCCTGGATTGCCAGCCATGGGACTTTGATCAGCTGAGACATGAGCATCCTCTATGGTCAAGAAGTAATTACCCCTGCCTGAAGGCTCAAACAGAATTTGAGCAGCAGGGGCTGACATTTGGGTGACCATAATCTTTGCCTCAGATAGGTCCACACCTAGCTCTTCACCAATGTTTAACTGCTCAGGATTGGCTTACAGGGATTCAAATTTAGTCATTTGAATTTTGGATTTCTTGACATGATCAATTATATCAGATGAATGAAATGGAATTGGAAGAGGGGATGGGAGTTCATCCTTTTGATTTTTAGTTTGGGGAGGACTGATCTACAAAGTTGAAGTATAAGGTACAGAGATGTTTGATGCACTACCTTCTTGGCAATCACTGGGTCCTTTGACTGGAAAGGTAGAGTGGTTCCCCACTTAGCAATTGGAATTGTAGGCTGAGTTCATTCCTCTATTCTTTCTTTATCATGTTACTGGGTTGACTGATTCTCAGACTGGGTGAATACTGCATATGATCCTTCGACTGCTTCACCTTCACTTCTAGGTTCATCTTGGTAATTCAGGAAACCAATGTGGGAGTCACCAGCTGATTCTTCTAGATCCACCCTAAAGAGATCAGTGTCATTTTCTTGCTCGAACTCAGGTTGAAAATAGGAAACATGTTATGTTTCCATATATCCAACTGCTGAGTTGGTTGGAGGTGCTTTAAGGGTAAGGTTCCTCTATGGGGGAGGAAGATGATTTGGTTTCCCTTGACTTCTGGCAGCATTGCCTTGATATGGTTGATTGGGGAATGTCCTCCTTGGTATATCTTTATATAGAGGAGTAGAAGACATACCTTGTGCCATTTGCCTTTTCAAGGCTAGCAATTCATTTGCCAGCTTTTGTACCATTGGGTCAATGGTGGTTGTGGGTGAGTATTCAGAAGATGAAGAGGGTTTACCTCTGTTAGGATCTCTCCTTGTCTTTTCTACCAAGATAAGGTCATATTCTAGCTTAGTAGCCAAGTCTTGAGTAGCCTTAAGGTCTATGTGTCTAGCCCATTTCAACCAAAAACTCACTTCATGTAGCTATGAGTTGATGAAGAAGCATTTGAGATTCTGAGGTGTCAGTTGGGCGACCATGGGAATCCTGTGCCTCAACTTGTTGAACCTGGCAATAAAATCTCTCATAGGCTCATGGGGTTCCTTCTTCATTTGAGTGAGCTAGGCCAAAAAATCATGTGCATCCTCTGCAGGCTTGAACTTGGCTTCAAACTTTGCTTTTAGTGTATCCCAGTTAGTCACTGATCCAGCTTGCAGATGGTAGAACCAGTCTGTAGTAGCACCTTGTAAAGTTTCTACGAACAACTTGACTGCTACATCCTCATACTCCACACCTATTATGCCACAAGCTATGCTAAAGGCTACAATATGTTTATCAGGATGGACCTTCCCATCACCATAGAACTTGGGGAAATTTTTCCTTGAACTGCATGGTAGCTCATGTAGAGGTGGAGTTAAATTGAGTGAGCCAAAAGAGTTACCCCAAGGGCATTGAATTGTCATAGTATGACTATGGAAAGGTGGAATAACAAATCTCAGAGGGGTAAGTATTGACAAAGTTTTATTAATAGTGGAAATGGATGCTTTACCTAGTAATGGAGACTTGACTTTAGTAGGAGGAAAGCTCTTGGTTCGTTGGAGGTTAGATGGTGAAGGAAACAGATCAAAATTACTTTGTTGTACCAACTCGAATACAGGGTCAACAATACCTTTAGCCCTTTGGCTTTGCATATACCATGGATCTGCCAAATTGTAAAACAAAAATGGGAAAGAACTGGCCTTGCTTCAGCTTGAAGCTTGAGGCTTCAAACTACGCATTTTATCCCAGTTGATGTGGAGGTGGAGGGAGATGGTAAGGCTATAATGATACTGGGTAAAACACAGAACAGAGTCAACAGTGTCTGTAATGGATAAGGGTTATAATGATTATGGGTAAGACATAGGTGATGTTCCATTCTAAAACTTGAGGTTCCAAATTGCACAAAATTACTGTGTCCCCAGTGGAGTCACCAAAAATTGTTGGGTAAATATTTTGTCGACCAGCTAACTAGTGAGCAAAATAGTTCCTATCACCATAACATAGAGAGATTGGTCATCCAGGTGTGTAATTTTACTACATCAATAGGGGACAAATCTCTCCTCTCATCAAGGGGAGGTTCCCTATTAAATATACAGAGGCTATATAATATATATATAAGCAAAAAGTAAGACACAAGGGTGGGATAAACCATCCATCTCTCTTTTTTCATAGATGATGCTAACAAATAGAGGAGAAATCTTGGGTGATTGGTGAAGGTACTTATCTTCTTTTAGAAGTAACATTCAGCCAAGAGCCAGATCCCTTCCTGGATAGTAGAAATCTTAGTGAAGCTACATGAGGCACTTCTCTTCTTTCAGAAGTGCTTGTTCTTGCAAACAACAAGAATGTTTCTAGTAGGATAAGTAACTGATAACCAAAGGTGCAAAGTAAACAGTAGCTTGAAATGTAGCACAAAGTCTCCACCTCAGCTACCCAAATAGTGAGATACGAAGAACAATGGGGGCACAAAGTCATCCCAAGGTCCTTTACATAGAAAGAAACTAAAAACACACACTGAAAACAATTATGTCAGCACAAAGTCAAAAAGGAACTGGTTTCAAGACACCTTCCTTATCACTTCCACTAGATCTACTTGTTAAATTGCATAAACAAGAATACATTTAGGAAATAGACATAAGAACAATCTCCTAGAATGATACAAGCTATAACAGCACAAAGTCTGCAAGTAACTTGCTTTCTGATTCAAATAAAGAAATATGATAAATAATCTGAGCTCGAAGTCTCAGTGATGCCTTTCAATTTGGGCAGAGTTTTGCTTCTAGTAACAAGAAGATCTATCTTTTAACAATGAAAGAGTTTACATTATATAGAGGCCAGGAGAGACTTGGCACTTTATCCCATGGATTAACCTATGCTATGCAATCAATGCCTTGGCTTCATTTTTGATTCTATCAGGAAGGGCCATGTTGGAGCAGGGTGGCTGCCTTAACTGTGGCATGTTGGTTCATCTTCCTTGTCTTCTCCTGAGTCTAAATCACTCATTCCATCACTTATTAGCTATGCAAATGTCTATTCTACCTTTAATTCAAAGGGGACAAACAGGCTGCACTTTCAATGTTTGCAGGCCCCAAATATCTACCTGGCAAACTACTTCACCTATTGGAATTAACTCCTGTTGAGTTTCCCTCTTTGACTCTTCCTTCTCTTAGTCCCAACCTTAGGGTCTTTGAATGCATTGAGTCCATGTTCTAAGTCTGTAAGGATCAATTAGATGCTTCACTATAGCAATTTGATGTTTGTAGGCCCATCATTCTTCCCAACAACTCTCTCATGTCTTTCTCGCTTGCCATGGTCGCTTTCTACTATGACACGGGTGAGGACACGTGGTGAGTTCTGCACTTTGAAGCTTCATCTAAAACTACATCTCAACATGTGACACTTGGCAGCATCTGTTGCACTTTGAGGCTCAAACCATTCCCGAAGGCAACTTGCCCTTTGAGGTCTTGAAAAAGGTCTACTTCCAAATGTCGAGTGTCCCTCCACAAAGGTGTCTACCCTTCGAGATTTTCCAAGTGGCCTTTAGGTCTTTGATTTCTCTGGCGGGCTATTGTTCCTTTATTTCCTTCAAACAAAATGTCTGAAGGAATTCCTTCAGACAATTTGTCTGAAGGAAATCCTTTCCTTGGCTTCATGCGTGCCTCTACATTATGAGTGCCCCATTTTATGACACGTGGCACCTTCCATCGCTTTTAACTAGAGACAAGTGGCATCTTCCACTGAAACTTACCAGAGACACGTGGCATCTTCTTCTATTGACACTTGGTATCATCTGCCTTCTTGGGCCTTTGCAAAACCATAAAAATGCTTGGGGCTCAGTCAGGCTCTTGCAAATGATGACACTTGTCAGCCTCCACCAATCTCTGTTAGGGGCACGTGGCACAGTCTGTTGCTCTTAGAAAAACATAGTGAAGCCTTTCATAGTTGCCACTTTTCACCCTCTAAGGAACTCTGAGAGAAGCTTTTATCGAAAGAAGCTTGTAGCTTATAAGGAACTTTGAGAAGCGAACGCTGACACATGTTGCATTTTGCTTGACTCTTCTTTGCACGCGTTTCTTTCCTTAACTGAGGCAACCTTTGAACCTTTAAACCCACTGCATTGAACCGATTGAATGTTGAACCCATTGAATCGATGAACCAAAATGGTTCAGGGTTTAATAGTTAAATGGTTCAAGCTTTTGAGACTTGTTAAGTGCTCAGGGCCATAGAACCTTTGAAATGGTTAAACTTTGAACTTTGTTGGGTGTGCTCAAATCCTATCGACGACGTTGAACCTTGAACCCATTGAACCCTTGAACCTTTTTGCTTAAAGGTTTAATGGTTCAATGGTTCAATGATGCTTAGGAGCTTGCTGATTGAATTCTTTTGATTGAAACAAGGTGCTGACCCAATCCTGAAGATGACCAAGTGTTGGAAACTGGTTCTTTTGATTGAACTCACCTGCAGAATCCTCTGAAACTATTGAACCTGCTACTCCCCTTACTGAAAAATCTTGAAAAATGAGGAATTTGAAAGCTCAGAACAAATTTCAAGAAGGGAAGAGATTATTTTTGGCTGTGCAAGACCAAAATAACTCATACGTTGTTCCAAAAATGAGTGACATTTTTGGGGAACAACAATTAGTATGTTGGGGGAATCCACTTCTTTGATCATGATACACCTAAGTTATAATATTTTATGATCACTTTATATTATCATGTTTGATATTATGTACTTACACATGCCTTTATTCATGCTTAGATATTCCATAATGCACATGATATGTTATGTACTTCACTTTTTTTGCTAACACATATCTAGGGACTAATATTATATTCCTATGCTAGTTGTTTATGATTCCATTATTTCCATTTTTGCACTTCCTTGAGTGTGTTCTTTGCTTTATATTGTCTTATATTATATTTCTTATTCAATAACTTGAATATGTGCCATTTATTTCATCCCCCATGCCTTTTTTTTCCTATTGTGACATTTGAACATGTCATAGTTTGTTATATGTGGACTTTTGAATAAGTAATTATATGCTTTATGGAAATTTGACTAAGTCATGTTCCTTCAATTTTGTGGAATTTAAACATGCCCCTTGTATGAGGTCTCTTGGGACCATTGAATTTTGTTTTAATTTTGAGAGATCTTGTGTGTGTGCTTGATTACTTGCTATGCTTGTATTGTTACTCTTTAACACTTCCATGATCTATATCATACATTTTAGGACTTGATGTGATCACATACTAAGTACTTCATTTCTATATCTATCTATACATGTTCTTCTTATATGCTACATGATCCATTAACATATTATATAGTTATCTTATCCTTTTGAGGTAAGGCAAATTTCATTTTATACTTCCCCTCACCTCAAAAGGGGGCATATTAGTAGGGGTATGTTATAGAGGCATGGATTACACACTTTCACAGTTTCAGATTTTAGTGGGGCATGCCAAAAAAACATGATCTCAAAACTTATTCAATCCTCAACATTATCCATATTATAGTGAGGGTATGTTATGGAAACAGATTCTCCACACTTACACCAATTTTCATATTCTCAAGATTATAGTTGGGGTATGTTATGGAAACATGTTCGCCACACTTACACTAGTTTTTAGATTCTCTAGATTATATTGGGGGCATGTTATGGAAGCATGTTATCCAAACTTACATCAAATCTCATATTCTCTAGTTTCAATGGGGGCATGTCATGGACATATTCCCTCCACAGTGCATAAATTTCAAATTGGCCAAATTTAATAGTTACATGATTCAGATACACATTGGTGGTAGAAATCTATACATTGGTACCATTATTACAAACAAATTTCATATTGAGACACATATGAGGTGTATATGCCATGAAAAGGGCACCTAAAATTTAAAAATCAAAATATTTTATAGATTTAAAATATTACTAAAGATTATTATCATACCCAAGATGGACTTTTATGAACTATTATTGAGCCAATATACTACAATAGTTGGCTCACCTTTTATAGGGTTGAGGTTATTAAATTACTTGATCTTAACAAGTTTATAAGTCAGACTTGATTAAATCATATAAATTCACCAAATTTATATAATGGATTGATTAAATCACCCACCATCACCATATATATAGTATGATTTGATTGGATCACTCACACTCACCATGTTATAAAAATGAGTGAGTTGCATGATTGAGATAAGCTCAATGTAAGTGTGGAAACTCACCTTTTTGCTAAGGTTAGGGGAATGTTTCCATCCAATATCTATATATAAGTATGCACATGTATATTTTAAATTTATTTTAATATCAAATCCCATGCTTCATAATGAGACATCTCTTCTAATCAAATTATCAAAAGGCAAGATGGTTACATCGAGACACATGTGTACTCTTAACCATCATCTCTTTACTTTCAAACATTTCAAATGCTATTAATTATATATTATATGCACTAATTATGCACTATAACATTCTCATGGTTTTAAGTTAGTCACCAAAAAATCATGCAAGTTGGGCTCATGCAAAGGCAAGGTGTGTTATACACACCCAGGGACAAATTTATTTTCCTTTAAATTAGCAATTTCATTACTAGATTAAAGGGGGGGAATGTAGAAACTAAATCTAAATTATATAGAACCTTAGTCTTATACACTTGTAAAATACCTATCAGGTTTGTACCCTTCATATCTAAGACCTTATTATTGAAAAGCCCATGCCGATTATCTCTTTGTGACAAACTACTTATCTCTTAGTTCGACCATATGTTATCCTAATGACCAAGAATTCTATGCTATGATAGATACTCTAAACCTGATCATTATCCTTCTCTATCAATTTTGGACTTGTGCCTATTTTATATCTTCCTAGGCACTTGCATCCCACCTAAATGCCTAAGTTGACATAAGTTTCCCTATTCCAACTAAGTTTCTTGTGCCCAAAAGTCATCCAATTTGTAAATGTAACATCTCCTTATAGTCTGACTAAGTGATTTCATGTGAGATATTTTGAAAAGGGATATATATATATATATATATATATATATATATATAATATCAACCATCATTTATTATTCACCTAACAAATACTAGGAACTCATAAGGCAACTTACCAAAAATCATTCAATTAAACATTCAAGTAATAAAACCTACCCTTTTTTCCTTGTTTATAAATTAGTCATAGGATCAATATATTCACAAGTCTAAAGTACTAAAGAAGAATCCCATGAGCCATATTTTCCAAGTTATAAGCTAGGTCATTGTATGTATTGCTTATCATATATTTCATCCTTATGCATACACAATCCAACACGTAGTGGAGAACTAAATAAATTTGAGTCCCTCTTCAAAGTATTATATATGTAGGTAGTGCCCATTGATACAGGAGTCCTTGGGGTAGCTGGACACCATATACCTACTAAATTATTTTTCTCATAGTCACTCCAAGAGTGAAGAAGCTAGGGTCATGATTATTTGATGATGAGCAACACACTGTGTACATGATATGAAGACTTCAGAGGAAAGATAGTGAAAAACCTAGAAGGGTCTAATTGGTCACACCTAGATCTAGTCAATATTATATATAATACATCTATGTCTACTTTAGACACTAGTATTGACATAATTATCTAAAATTGATGCAAGCATCTAAGTCCATAGAGTGAAAAATTATAGAATATAGTGATTGTTTCAGGATCCTAAACTAGTCCATTTCTATCCATTTCTAGCCCAGATCGACATGTGCATAGTAAAATAACTAAGTAATCTTATTTATAATTTATTTCAATATCAATCAATAGTTTCAATTTTTATTTTTAACATATCTCAGTATTTAAACTTAGAATATTGTTTATCTAAGTTTAAAAATTAATTGGCCTATTATAGATGTATTTATCACCCTTTTGGTTAATCATTTCTATATTATTAACCCTATAGTACCCTTTTACAAATATCAATTTAGATTTAAACATTTGGTGACCCATCTCTCTATGCAAACCCTAGCTTACCTTAGGGTATCCAGCCTTTTGAGGTTTTTCATTGATGTATTTTTACATATTTATTCTATCATTTGTATGTAACCTTGGTGTATCCCTAGACTAGTTAGTGTTTCTATCAAACACTTAATAACTTCCTCATTGTGCACCTGAAATGGCTCAAACCAATGAAGTAACAAATCATCTACCTAATAAAAGTGTCAATAATGAAACTAAGAAAAATACTAATGAAGTTATTATAGAAGATGATTTTGATCATGAAAATAATGAATCTAATGAAAATAATAAACATGAAAAAATAGATGAAGATCAAGTACAATGTCTTGCTATGTTTTGAGAATGTATCTATCAAAACCTTGAAGATCTTGATGAGATCTTTAGAACCATATTAGAAACTCAAAAAGCAAAAAACATAGATGAACAACTAGGTGCATCTATTTATCATGTTATTAGAGTTATGGGGCATCCAAAAAATTTATTGTTTCTCTCCCATTGAGCACATCATTGCTTCATACATCTAATGGGGGCATGGGATATGGTTTACACCATTTTTCCCTAAAGCAAATCCTACCATTGCTACATCCTCGATGGGAAACATTGGCCCTTCAATCTGATTCTTGATTTCAATGCATATATTAACTCAAATTATGGGTACACCTCCTTTGTCAACTTCTCAAAATTTGAACCTTAGTGAGAAAAATGTGCAAGATTTTATCAAAACTATACAATTTTTTCAAGCTAAGGTTACAAATATCAAAGAAAATTATATAAAGTCACTTTATACTATTGATTCAAAATAGGTGTTACATAACCCTCTTACACCTATAATATATATGTACCCATTAAACAATATTTTTTTTGAACCTAAGTTCATATTTTATGATGACAAGGCAATCCTAAACAACATCTTCAATATTTCTATGTAGCATGCCTTGATTATGCCTATAATGATAAAATTTTGACTAAACTATTTCTAAGGAGCCTTAAGGATTATGCTTTAAGGTGGTTATATGATTTACCAATCCAATCATTAAAATAATTCAAACCTCTTATGGATAAGTTTTTGTCACACTTCTCTAACAACATTACCGAAAAGGTTTTCTATGCCCAAATTACAAAGATCAAAGAAGGAACCAATGGAACTGTTAATGAGTATGTCTTGAGGTATAAGATAATGTTGGCTAAAATGACCAATCCAATAGAAAATAAAGATTTTAAAGATATCTTCAAGTGAAATTTTATTTCCCATTAAATGAATCCATTATTTTCAAAAATTTCAAAACTTTTGATGACTTATGCCATATTTGAAAAAAGGATTTCAGGATTCATCATGTGAGTAAAATTTTTATCCGACATTTCAAGTGGGAGTTATAAAAAGATTATGGTGAACCCTCTTAACAAAATTAGTATTAAAGTTTCCAAAGTGATTAAATGTTCTTTATTAAATGATAGAGAGAGACTAATGCTTATCCCACCATTCCTAGAATTTATGGAGATCCAAAAATTCACAAGGAAGGTATCCCTATTAGACCAATTGTCAATACCATAAACTCCCCCACTTATGCTCTTGCTAAACATATAACTTTGAAACTTAAACCTCTTGTTGGTAACACATCATCTTACATAAAAGATTCATAACACTTTGTGTGAAAAATCAAAAATCATTTGATTAGTGAAGATGATATTATGGTGAGTTTTGATATGGTGTCTCTATTCACTAATATCCCCCTTGATATAGCTATTGAGGTCATTCATGGTATCACCAATTTACAAACAATTAAGATTATAGAACTATGTTTATGCTCTACATTCTTCACTTTTAGGGGTGATATCCATGAGCAAATGAATGGAGTAGCCATGGGATCACCTTTATCACCTATTGTGGCTAATTTATTTATGGAACACTTTGAAAAAGATGCCTTAGAGTATTATCCTTTAAAAACTAGGTGGTGGGATAGATTTTTGGATGATACTAATGTTAAATGGTTGCGTGGTGAAGAAGAGCTTAATAAGTTTCTAAAACATTTAAATGACAAGAACATTGATATCCAATTTACCATGGAGAAAGAAATGAATAATAGATTCCATTTCCTAGATGTCATGATCGCTAAGAAACAAGATGGTTCCCTATCCATGAGGTGTATAGAAAAGTAAATCATACATATTTATATCTTAAAGTTGATTCTCATCATCACCCTCACTAAAAGGCTATGATTTTGGACTCATTAGCTACTAGGGAAAAACAAAATCTGCTTTTGGACACCTTAAGAAAGAAAAATAATATATCACGAGTGTTCTTACTTCCAATGGTTATAATAAATGGGAAATCAAGAAATATTTTTATTAGAAAATCGAAAGACGTGAATGATAATTAGAATATTTAGAGAATTACCATTCATTTTGTTAAAGGGATTTTAGAAAAAATTGTTAGAATTGTAAAGAAGGTTGGGATTCAAACCACTTTTAAACCATTTATCACTCTTCATATGTCCCTCAATCATGCTAAGGATATGATTAAATTAAATTATAAAAAGGGTGTTTATGTGGTTCTTTGTTCATGTGGTAAACCATTTATTGGAGAAACTAGTCGATCCCTATAGATGGGATTAAAATAACATACAAATGACATTAACAGATCGTGTATTGATTCCTCTACCTTGGCTAAACCTTCCTTAAATACTAAACACCAAATCAATATTAATGAAGCAAAATTGATTGTTAATGAAGATAATTATTGGAAATGGAAAATTAGAGAAATTATCAAAATTGAAAAAAGACCAAATAACCTCAATAGAGATAATGTAATTAACATTGGTAGCTCAGGGAAACCTATTTTAAATAATATTAAGGATAGGTGAAAATATGATTTGTCTTTATTCCTTTTATCTTTTGGGGTGGCTAGCCTTCTCCATGTTTTGGTGTTTTTGAACATTATTTATGTGGGGTTGGTTTGGGCTATTTAATCCATGGAATAACATTTTACTTTCTGCTTTCTTTCCCTGAGGATGAGTACACATTTGGTACTCTAAACATCAAATAATAATTTTACTCACATGATGAATCTCGAAATCCTTTTTTCAAATATTTTAAATCATGCAAACCTAACTATTCTTATTATGTCATATTGTTCATGGTTATGAGATAAAACTTTTTTCATTAAACAAAATTAAGTATGTATCAAAAACATCAACTACATCCAATACCAATTTTACTATCAAACCAATTTACAAATTAAAACACATAGACCCTAAAAAGGAAACAACTAATATGGTTAATGCAGTGTCACAACAATCAAATAAGATTATCTTATCCAATGCACCAAGGAGACAATTTTAATACTTGAGTCTTTGACTTAGTTATTTCTAAAGCTTGTAGAGTGTCACCTCATATCTCTCCCTCTTCCTATAAGGTTGATATGAGTCGACCTATACCCAAAGGGTACGATGCAAATGTTTATTGTGATTATTACCAAGGACCTAAGCATTATACGAACATGTATTTTACCTCGAAAGCATAATATCCAAGACCTAATCAATGACCAAAAAATTACATTTGGTGATCCTCCAAAGGAATCAGGTTCACAACTTGGTGATCACCAGAATCAGAAGATAGTTAACAATCCTTTACATGACCATTATAAGAAGGATACAAAAGTGCAAATGATATATAATTCACATTCTCATCCATCACAGTATGGGCACCAATTAGATGGGATTGTTGGTACTTATACACAAAATACGCCTCCCATGGTTCAAAGACCTTCTATTACTTTAAATGATAGTGAGATTATGGATGATGATTCAGATCTTAATTCATTATTTATTTGAGAATTTCTTGATCACCAACCTATACACATTTTTATAATTTATAATGGTGATACCAAGAATTTTTTCACTAGGAAATTACTTATGCATTTGGGTTATACACATGATTATTTACACCGTTCAACAAAATCAGTTAGAGCATTTGATGGAACCTCATAGTAGGTCCTTGGTGAGATTAAATTACCTTTACAAATTGTCCCAACACATGTGGTCACTAAATTCTCTATTATACCATACAAGGGAGTATTTTATATGTTATTGGCACAACCTTGGATACATACACTAGGATAATAATATCTACAATGCATGGGTGTGTAAAATACATTCATGCCAACACAATAATTATAGTTTCTAAAAATTCATATGAACAACCACTTGAAGAAGAGAATTTTATACCCATGAAATTAATTATCAAACCTACTAAGGTTAATCCTCCATGAAAGGATAAGTAATAGGCAATCCCCTTTCCTAAGTGGCTAGTACCTGAGATACCATTGCATCATATATACACGGTGGATTCCTTAGAATCTTCATCTACTATACACAATATATTTAATTATTTAGAGCATCCAAACATGTTCTTATTTATGATATTATAAATAAACCATAGATCACTCAATAATGGATTCCAAAACACCCCATTCTTTCTATTGTTTCATCATAACCACATAGTCCTATTATACATATGTAGAGCATCATAGATCCTACAATGTCATATATTACACCTATACATGCTCTTTGGCAGTACCACTAGTTTATTACAATAGGTTTTGAATGGGGAGATACCTATGAAAATATATTGGATGAGATCATAAGATAGTCTTTTCTTTTCATTTATTCTAAAAATAACAAAAAAATAAAAATAAAAAAAATCCAAAAATATTTAACATTTCCATATTTTATTAGCTCAATGGCATATATGTTGTTGGTTTCATGTTGGTAGATAGCATATCATTTATTTCTATACACACATATGTTTGAGGCATCTTTTGTGTGTGATACATGTCTACCTATGCACATGATATATACACATATGGATGTTAGTCCTTACCTCTACTCATTTCATTGGTACATTGGGGGCATCCACTTATTTGATCACAATACAACCAGGTTATATTTTTCCATGATTAATTTCCATTAGCTTGAGAATTTTTGATATGTTGTGAGGTATGTGAAAACTAAAATATGTATATAATGTTATTTTATAGCTTAGGTATTGGGGTAGTAACCCTCACACCATGATGCAATAAGATAATTGACACTATTTTTCCCAAAATGATTGCTCCTATGAGCTTTAAAAATGTCGAAACAAATTTTATAGGAAAATAAAGAAAATGAAATTTTAAATTAGAAAGTAGAGGCTAAAAAAAGGCCTAGGTTCACCAATATTTTTTAAGCTATATTTTATAAAACATTAATGTGGATTGAGAAGTTTTGATTATATATAAGTTTAAAATGATAAATATTAGAATGTTAAAGATATACAATATTCAATAATTATAATCTTAATAAATTACTCAATATAAAAAGTTTATATTTTAGGAAAGCATTAAGAATAAATATAATTAGCTCAAATTGGGATCTTTATTGATTGTTTCAGATGTTTGATAGAGGAAATCAATAAAAAATATGATCATGCATGCTTAGAATTAGGAACAAAATCTCAAACTACTCCTGACTAGATTTGCCCTAGTTAGATTGTAGCGTAAGCCATTCGAGTTTGTTGATCATATACTTATCCCAGTTGACTATGATTGGTGACTAATGGAGAAAGATAAAGAAAATAAGGTTTTGACAATGATAAATCAAAAATAAAATTAGAGAGTATTCTTGGATAAGACCATTTTAGGTGGACAACAATATAGGTCACTGAATTTTGTTGATGGTGAACTAGTCTTGGTCGAGTATGATAATAATATGATTGTTTCACCATTTATACATGTATTAATTAGGTTTTTTGATGTGTTTATAGATATAAAATATTTTTTGAAATACTTGTAATGAAAAAACCCTAGTTTCCTTTACTCAAACCAAATTGACATCAAATAGGACGGATACCAAGAAAAAAGGATTGAATCGGACTAACCTTAACCAATCTTTGTTAAATAACCAAGCATTATACTAAATTGAAAATACTCCAAAGAGGGCTCAAAATTGAATGTAGTTCTCTTACTTATGTGTATGTGTGAAATTATGAATGTAAGTTTAAATGTTCTTTCTCCTATTTTATCCTTGGTATAAACATACAACTATGAATTTAACCTTTGAAAACCTTGAATCTATCCTCATCAAATCTATAGATAGAACATGAAAATCTTTGAATAACTCTTGAGAGTTAGGAGAGCCATCCTTAATGCCTTAATTTAGCCTTTTATTTATATAGGTTTTGATTTTGAATTTGGGGACCTATTGGTGCATAAAATATAACCTAATATAAGACCCAACATATAAAAAAAGATATAAATAAAATGTGACTTGAGAGAATGTCCAAAAATCATGTCCAGATAAGTTTTCTCCTTGCAGACAAGACTATGGGACTATTCTTGTCGAATAATAATGGACTTGTTACAATAAATTAAGATCAAGGATCCCTATGAAAAAATGGGAAGATGAATATCAAATGGATTAATTGTTAGGTTGTGGAGCTAAAAGCTTCACCGGGATGCAAGCAGGAGAAGTTATGGAGGTTGCAGATGAGTTGCGGAGTGTCACAGACACCGGCGTCGATCAGGACAACTGATGACGGCAAGAGGGAAACAGGAAGGCAACCGATGTCGGTCATGGATCAGCCGGCGTCGGCACCCCCAGGCAGTCAGGGACCAACGTCGGTCACCTGTGGCTCGAGCTGCGAGTATGTTACAGGCAGTTGGTTGACGAACCAAGTGTTTGCATGTTTAGAGCTATTCTTAGACTAAGAGCTGTGGATTTAATTATTGTATTATTGTCTAATTATTGTTTGGATGAGATCTATATATGGACTCATGATTGTATTGTAAAAGTGTGATAGAAAGCCATAGAGCTTTTAAAGAGAGCTAGTGTAGCTCCTAGTTCCAAAGGGGTGTTGAGTGTGTATGATCAGGGAGAGTTGCAAGGTCTGCAAGGTCAAGGAGCTGATCCACCGGGGTACTGGTTGAAGAATCATAAGGACTTGGTGAGGCAAGGACAAGGGTTCTTTAGAGGTGTAGAGATGTCTACATGGTGAGTAAGGTCTAGTGATTTGCAGGTAGTAGCAGAGAGCAGGGGATCTACTTGGAGTACGGTTGTGTACTTGGTGAACTGGCAGCGTGTTACTGACTGGTTGGATAGGTGAACATCAATTCTATATTGGAGTTGATTGTTGGGACCGAGAGAGAGAGGGAAGAAGATCTTGAGGCGTGGCGAACCTTTGAGGTGGAGGATGAAGTGGCATCTTCCTTATTGTATATTCTTCTGAGTGATTATTAATACAATTGTGTATTGTCTCTCAATTCCTGTGTTGTTTCATATTTCTAGTTACTTATTGATTCTGGTATAATTCCGTGTTTAGTTGCTAATACAAGAAGTAATCACATGTGTTCTAATTGGTAGAGCAAGATCCTAACTCAGTAGGGATCAGAGCATGTTTATTGTTCGTGGTTTCCCTGACATTAATCCATAAATCATAATAGGGAAGACCCAAGTAAAATGTGTCAATAGATACCTTATTTATTGTCAATAGTCTATATGTACAAAGTTATAATAAAAGGACATCTAGGATAGACTTGTAACAAATTTTAATGTATACAAGTGCAAAGAAAAGTCACATGACTAAAAAAAAACACACACTTCTCCCAATAAGTGTAGACCACATAAGTTTTAATGGCTTAGCCAGTGTGTGGTTGAGAGGCACCACCACCAAAATTAGGATAATCAAATCTCCATGCCATTTGGCACAACTTCACATTCTCCTTGTACAACCTCCACATACTTTATGCCATTTACACAACATTGAGGCACATCACATCATGTGCACAACCTCTACATAACCCATCAATGGAAAAATACCTTTAGACATATCTCGCAACTCAACCTTTGAGTAAAACTTCCAAATTACATATGAGCCACATTGCACTATACCAGGGGGCACTTCCAAGGCTTAATTTATGACATAAAATCTACTAAAATTAGGTGCACCTATCATTAAATCCACAACTATGGAAGATAAAGAGTCACACATAAAATCCCATTTTTTTAAATTTCCACAACTGCTCCTTAGGCTTCACGACATCATTTTCTTTGTATAAACATCTGTAGCATTAGTTAACATGGAGAAAGTAACAAATTAGATAACCATACATATTTCCAAATAGTATGTCATGTATATAATGCACATATTAATATAATTTTGATTTTGGTTTTATTACTTTCTCTATTTTCCATCTTATTCAATATTTATTTGCACATACAATCCTTTTATGGAAAAAAATTAAAATTAAAATGAAAACACTCATTGAAATGTGAGTAGCAGATGATAGAGTGAGTGAGTGTGTGGACTTGTAAATATAAAGGATAGAATAATAATATGTGAGAAGTAATAATGAGGACAAAATTACATCACTTACATGGTAAATTTTTAAAAAAAAATCTAGTAAATGTTGAAAATGTAGACCTTCTTCCATAATCATGAGCACTTCTTCCTTAGGCCCCATATCAAGAAGTATATTATCAAATTTCATAACATCAAAGCTTAATTATTACCTACAAAATGATTTCACCCATGATTACATCCTCCTTAATGGCAGTGATAGGGTCTGTATTATATTGTATTAAACATGGTGGCTTGGGAAATCTAAAAATTTCTTCAGGTGCTATCAGAGAAGCAAGAAACTTATGTGTAACCTATTCAAGGCCTTGGATTGCTTTAGGAACAAAATTTAGAGTAAAATTTAGTAATATATTCTTTTTCATGGAAATACTCATTAAGATGTGCTTAAAACAAAAAAAACTGCAAAACTTTATTGTTGGATTCATTTCCCCAGTAAATCAATTTGAACTAATAACAGACACACATTAGTAATTATTTCATCAAAAAAATCTTCTTCTTTTAGGGAATTGAAAATATTTCCTTGATCAAAATCCCCATACATATTTATCTCAAGGAGTTCACATTTTGGCACCGTATTTTCATCATCTTCCATAATAAGAGCCCAAACTCTAGAAGAAAATGATGTTTGAGATGTATGGTATTTCCTTAGGGATTTGAAGGACCTCAAGGTCATGAAGGGGATTTGAGTGCATCTTGAACAACATTGTAACCATTTAATATTACATTATATTCATATAAATAAGTTCATAAGAAAATGTGTAATACATAATGTTGCAATTCCTTTTCTAAAGGAGAGAGAAGAAGCTTTATTCATTAATTTTAAAGTATTTAATGCTCTATTATAGTTAGTTATATAAATAACTTAAATCTCAACTCATAATCTAATCATACCTTAAATCAACTTACAACTTAACCCACTTAACTGCTGACACACTTTATTACAGAAACAATTAATATTTATGATTTTGACATAATTGATTCATGTATTATATTATTAGGTCACATTATCCATTCTTTTCCTCTAGTAGGCATTAATATCTAAATTAAATTATTAAATTTACTATAGAGACATACAAATATTAAAAATATATGAGACCTACCTCACTTGACATACACTTAAAACTTATACCTATTATAAATTAACACTTGTAATTTAAGGTAATTAAATATGTGAAAAATTAATTGAGAAGGTGATGTACAAACATTAATTTATATAGACATTAGAGTATAACAGGATAATATTTTCCAATTATATATATTACAAAATTGTATTGACTCATCATAAGACAAAAAATATATGATGAATCGATCTTTGACAATAGTAAACTCTAAGCATTTGAACAATGATAGTCCATCCCTTATCCTTGACCTTCTCCAAGTGATAACCAATTTTGAAATTTTGACCTAAATATGTAGTTGCATTTGAAAAAGGGTGTGTTATCCCCTATTTGAAAATGAGGGAATAATAGCTAACAATCTCTCTTTTTATTACAAAGTTGTACATTTTATGTTGGGTATGGAGAGTAAGATACAATTTTATGACTCCTTGCATAAGAGAAGTGAAAAAATATTATGTCATTATTATGTATATTTATGTAATAAATAATAAAAATAAATGGAATGGGGAAATGTATGTTGTAGTCCTTGTTTATTTAGTGACTAACCTTTATTATAGACATGCTTATGAATTGGTTAAATCATATTAGCATTTAATTTAAATGACATTGAAATAATCAATTAAAATTGTATATGGAATTCAATTATCTGGAATTATAAAAGATCAAAAAATTAAGTGTAAAAATAAAATAAAAATTCAAAACCACATTTCAGAAAATTCACATGTTATTGACCATTAACTTCGGTTTTGAAAATTACTTAGCATAATGAGTTAGTTCGACATGACATATAAGTAGTGAGTTATTGGTGATTTGGTTAAATAAAAAATAAACTTCTATTTTTTTATGCTTGGGATATTTATGATCTTTATTATTTATCAATTACTTTCCTTTTTACATTCAACTACATTTGTATCCCTACACTTGAGAACCAAGTGTGAGAAATGTTGATCCCCAAAATTGAATAAATAGCATACAAGATTGTACTTATGCTCTTTAGGTGGGATTCAGTGGCTCTAACTGATAGGCATGCATAATATGAACCATATAGCCAGTGCACATGCCTCTAACAGAATTACTGAAAAATTATATGTCAGTTGTCAAGACCATGCCAATGCATGTTACACAATAAAGTGGTAGGACACAAGGAAAACCAACCATGTGGACCCAAAAAATAGAGGGGAGATTATGGAGGAAAGTGATAAGGGTATTGGTTGGCTATAGATCTGGACACATTGTTATTTTGGTATGGCAATGAACAATGTGATAGTTGGCCTCAGGCCAAGTTGGCATTTAAAATATTAAAATGTGTGGTAATTTTGAATATTGGAAGATTCTAGGTAGGAAAAGAGTTATATAAATAGTAAGCTGAAGAAAAAAAGAAGGAAAAGGCCAAAAAAAGGGTGATAAAAGGGCAAAGAGTCAATTGGTGAGATAGTGGAGAAGACTACCAAAATATCCCAGTAGAGGAATAAAGGAGCTAAGCAAGAGGAGAAGGCTACCGAAAAAGGTAGGTGGACAATGCAAGTCAACTTAGGAGTATTGAAATTAGGATCCTAGTCCTATGATCCATACTTTGTAACTATCAAGACCCCTCTTTTATTTTAATCTCTACTATAATAGTTAATATTATTTAATAAATTTGTTCTTTTGAGTGTTTTCCTAAAAAGGTGGTTATAATATTGATAGGATAAATTATAAATTGGCCATTATGGCCCACTTCTAATGTACTTATTTATCTTTATCCTTATATATTATTCTTCACAATTTTACTAATAGTTTCACGAGGCTCACCCCTACGCACACTCAGACACCCCATCCAAGTACTAGATAACTCATCATTTCATGTAACTAAACCTAACCCACATCCTATCTCTCATTGCACTTCTGGTGAGAGCACAAATATAATCCCTTACATGAAACACTATGATAGGGAGACTAGAAGGGTAAGTTGGAAATTAGGGTTCAAAACCCTTCTAAGTAGCTAGACCAACACAAACATTTTTGGTTCCATTATCAGAATTGGTTGTATTTTTTTGTAGTAGTAACTAAAAGAAAGTTTTTGTGAAGAGAGATTAGATAGATAGATGACCTGAACCTCCTCACATTGGTGAGTTTAAAGTATAATTAGTATAACATTAGACTTAAGAAGTGGTAAAATGTATGTTAGGATGGAGATTCCATGTATCCACAAGCTCAAAATGTGTCAATATGACAAGAATCGATAGTGAGTGATGGCCGAGATGGATCCTAGGAAGAGAAGAGAGCCTAGCTTAAGAGATGTCATGAGGACCCACAGTGTTTGATAAGGGCATGAGGAGTACTCTCATGTGGTAGGATTTCAGTCCATTGATGAGGATATGAGCACTGATGAGCATGAAAAATATTCATAAGAAGACATGAGATATCTAGATAGAGATTATTATGAAGAAGCCATTAATGGATTACTTGAGCCTCAAGACCAAGATGTTTGATATCAACCAGATGTAGAGTCAGATTAGGAATTATATGATACTTCAAAGGTATATGGTGTTACCAAACCTAATACCTAAAGGCAAGAATGTGGCTCTCTAGAATGAGAAGATATATAGCCAACCTCATGTGGAATGACATGTGATTCTTAGAAATAAATGAGGATCCCTAGACCAATGGCCTACCCCAAGGAGGATCAAAAGGCATTGGAATATTAGGAATGAGACCTCATGTGCCTCAAGTAGCTAGAGGACATTCTACAAAAAACTTGACAACAACCATGGGTATCAACCAACAGGTAGGAGGAAGTCAGAATTATTGAATATTTATATGAATAGATTTAGTTTTGGATTCAATATTGGTGGTGTTTATTTAAACCCTTAAAGCTATGATTATGTATTCTTAAATGTGATTATGTACATGATATGAATGTGTTTTACCTTGACATCATGACCATATGAAGAGTTATATATATCACTATATTGGTGTATGTGACCCAAGTATACTTGGGTATTAATGGATAATATATACATGAATTTTTTGTACCTTATAGATCATTATTGTCCTTAAATATAATCCCTTATTATATTATTTTAGTGGATAAATGATAATGTGATGTCCATGTGAGATATAGACCTTATGTAGCTTAGATATGAATTTACATGCTTGTGTGGGGGTTGTTAATATTTACTTATGAGTGGAAGTTTATTATCCTCCATTTTGAATGAATGGGAAAGAGATGATTCTAATTCTAATATACCAATGTCACAAAGCTAAGATATAACCCCTGGTAACCTCTTGGTAATATATTATGATATTGAACATGGTGCTACAAGTGTTTAATGGTGTAAATAGTATTAATTTATATATGAACCTAAATTATGTTCAAGAAATGTATAAGTCAACTAATTAGAATTATTTTATATTATATGGTAAATTAGTTTTAGGTCAAGGAATAATAAATTGAACTATAATAATAAATGTGCAATTAAAAATTGAACGTAATAGAGAAATATGATTGTAAATATAAACCTATTATATGAATTGAAGTGAATTTGGAAAAGAGGTTTATTCTATAAATAATTGAATTATGACTTACTTGTATACTATTATAGATCGAAATCAATTGAAATTATGTACAAAAGTAGTCCCAAAGATAATCCAAAAAATTGGTGCTGATTTTAAAAAGTGTTGCAATTAGCTACGAGCATAAAGGTCTAATTCAAGTCAGACCAAAAGTGTAGTGGTAAAATCTTGAGAAGATAGTGTATGTTTTCATTCATATAATTTGAACCTGGATAGATTCTATTAAATTATAATGAAATTTTGTGAGATCCTTAATTTTATATTACTCCTAAAATACCTTCCAAGTATGGGATACCAAGGAAATGAAATTGTTTGTTGTTTACCATTTCGTGGAAAGTTAACCTTAGTAGGTTTTATAATTAGTTTTCTTGGAATAAATTTCTCTTGTTGAAGTGGATGTTCTATGAAATTTCAAAAATTATGACTATCTTATTGGTATGAATGTATTTTTATACACCTATGTAATGTGGAAGGTAATACATGGATTTTATGTGTATTGTTTCAAATACTTTACTTTTGTTCATGTAATGTGTTTGAAATATGATATTTTTTTATGTGGTAAAATATTGGTATTTGTTCATTTAATTTGATTTAGTGATAACTGAGGTAATCACCATACATAATGGAATCTAGTTGGGAATAATAAAGCTTGATTATAATGATCAAGTGGTAATCAGTTTCTCGCTCTTAGTTTTAACACTATAATTGGTGAATCTATAGAAGTATCAAGTGTGTATGTTTGATTGGTATCTTTGTGTGTTGGTTTTGGTACCCAAATATGTTGTTTAGATATGCAAGTAGGTTCTATTAAGTTTGGATTAATGCCTTATCCACATCCATCTAGTGAGATAATGATCAACCAAAGTCTCGTTGGTAGGATCAATGTGGGAAATATCGATCATAGTAGAGGGTACACTAGGATAAGGACATATTTTAGTGGTTGACTTCTGTGAAGGTAATGAACCATATGTTATTGAAAAGGAGTGTAATGGGATCTATTTAACCTATTAAAATGACCTCTATAACAAGTAGGGTAAAGATACCTTGATGTGTCTTACCAAAATGCAATAATCCCTCAATCTGTAAGCTGCAAAATCTTTTGCTTTAATGCAAAACAATCATTATCATGATGTCCATTAATACCATGGTAAGTGAAAAAAGGTTGTCATTTTATCTTTTCAAATTTGTGTGGTGTATGGTAGTAATTTTGGAGGAAGAGTAATCAATTATTTACCTAATTGAGTATGTAAAATGTGTTTTATCTCTTTGTTGATCAAACTGAAGTGGTTTCCTCTTAGTAGAGGTATAGGTTTTAACTTTAGGAGGTATTTTATATGTATATTCCTTTCCTCTATGTAAAATTTTTATTGTTTTTCTCTTGGTGTGTAATTCTAATTTATAATAAGGTATTTGAGGTTGCTCATGACCCTTCTTGTTTTGTTGTTTTTCTTTGTAAGAATTTTTTGTAACATGTTTGCCTTGAGGTGAAGAAATAAGTGCTTTGGTATTAGTATTTTTTAGGTAAAATGCATATTTATACACATCCCCATCTAAAGTATTGAAAAAATTAAAGGGATTACGCAATGTTATTTCTCTAAGTGAATAAAGAAGACCCATACTAAATATGGATTATACTTCTAAATCTGAGGGGTGTAGTTCAAGGAATACAATATATCCTTAAATATAATAACATAGTACTAAATAGATTAATCCTCATTTTTGGTTAAGTATTTCAAATGATAAAATGGTAGCTTTGGTAACTTATGCTTTTGGAAATTAGATAATAATACATCTTCAATTTTTTAAAGGTTGGCAAGGAACAATTTGGAATGTTGTAAAACCAATCTAGGGATTTTTGAGTTAAACTTATATGGAAATATTTGAGTAACAGGGATCCATATTTGGCCCAATGGTCAAATGAGTTTGTATATTTCCTCAAATGACTAACAGGATCTCCTTGACCATTGAATAAATAAAACATAGGCATGATAAAATTTAGAAGGATACAAATGATCAAAGATGTCTTATGTAAGGGGTTAATCCTATAGGATATTATCATTAAGGGTAACCTCATGGGAGGACACTTGAAACTTAAGGATATTCATTTGACTTTGAAAAAATCCTATTGTAGTCATCATATATAGAATATCACTAGGAGGAATTGGTAAATATGTTGAAGATGTGCATATAGGTTGTAACATACCATCTACATAAAACATAGGAATAATAGGTCTTTACCATCATCCTTGCATTATAGGGTAGTATCATCACATGTTTTGGAGACATTAGGTAAAAGAACATCCATGTTACATGATGAGTCAAGAGTGATCATGATATCATTTTGGATGTCATGACGGTTAATACCACTATCTTGGAAAGGTGTTAAGTTAGTTATAATTTCATAACATACAATAGGAATAGAGGATGTGACTTCATTTTATGTATTTAATATTAGCACATGTTTTTGGGAATAAAATGTGAAAAGGGGATAAATATAAGTATGTTCTATTTTCTTTGAAATATCACTATAGGAAGGAAGAATGCAAGTTTAAATTTCATTTTTGAATTCAAAGGAAGAAGGGATAAAAGGTGAAAAATCACTTACTAATTTTGATATGTCATTGTCTTTATCATAACTAACATTTGTATCTTGAATTGCATTATTTCTACTTAAATTTGGAAATTATTTCATTAGGAAACCTTTGGGAAATGTGATTTGATGTATATCTTGAATTAGAATAATGATGGGAGCACATGTATCTATACTATTTTAATTAATGTTATCATTTTCATATTTCTAACCTAAAAATATGGGGGGGATTAATACATGCATTTTTATCATTTAGATCTATAGTTAGAGATGTAATATCACCGTTTGGATTTACATGAAGTAAAGAAGGAAATGAATCTTCAATTTGAATAATGTTTTCAATATTTTGAAAAGAAGGGAAACATTCAATCTTTGTAAGAAGCTCATCATTGACTAAATAATGCTTAGATTAAACTATTGGTTCATCTTTTGAATTCTCAAGTATCTCATCATTAGAATTAGAAGCACATAATGTAGGAGATAAGTGAAAACTAGGCTCTCCACATTCCTCTTCAAAATATGTGGAATCATAGTCATAATCTAGGGGGAATAAGGATTTGTGTCATCAATGTCACCATATTAATCAATATTTGTATTTAAATTAATGGTATTTTCATTTTTTTCATTGTAAGAGTACAAAGGATTACTATTTATTACAATTTTACTTAGCCATAAGATCCTCATAAGCAATATATTGATCATCATGAAGATTAAACAAAAGGTCAAAAGGAGGAGGCTTTTTAGGGTTACAAATAAAAGCATCCATGATGAGCATTATAAATTTGGGAACAAACCCATAGGAAAATAATAGAAGGCCTAGGAAGCATTCCTTAAGTTACGCCAATGAAAATAAATTTAGATCTAAAAAATAAAATATAATATTCTAAAAATAATTATTTTGGAAGGAGAAAGCTTAGTGGAATCTAGGGATTGGTTCAAATATAAAGAATGATTTCACCAAATATTTAACCCTAAATTTTGAATATATGGTGGGGTATAAGGTTAAGAATATAGAATTATTTTAAGCACAAGGGTGATAAACTAATATATAACAAGCCAATTAATAGAAAACTCTGATAAAAAATATTCTGAATTTATACAATTGAGTTCAAATATATTACAATAAATAAGAAACAATGGTACCTAGCTTATTTACTATGTGCATGTATATTTAGACTAGAAATAAGTGTAAAATACGTAGGATTGGTATTCTAGATAAGTTGTCAAATTCTATAAATTGTAATTTTATAGCCATGACCACTACTATCAATGCTAATGTTTGATTATAATGCAAGTGTCCAATATGAAATAATGATGGGATCTGGGTGTGACCAACTTCATTCTTTTAATTTTTTTGATGATGTGTTCTAATTTGGGATACTGATAGTCACTCTTTTTTATGGATCAAACCCTAGCTCATCACCCTTGTTCACCCTTAGAATGAGTTTGATAAAAAAATGGGTTAGTGGGTTCACAGTGTTGAGCTGCCCCAAAGACCCCTCTATCAATAGGCATTGCCTACATAGACAATACTATAAGGAGAGCCTCAAATTTATGTATTTATCCCCTATGTGTGGGAAAGTGTGTGCACAAGGATGAAATCTACTATATGATGATGCATTTAGTGATATAGCTTGTAATTTGAAAAATATCACCCATGAGCTTCTCTTTGAATGCTTCAGACTTGTAATATGATTGATTCTATGCTTGATATAAAAATATAGATGAATATGGTATGATAGATTATTTGAGTAGTTTATTGATTTATATTTTTTAGGTGTTTGATTTGTATTTGATAGATGAAAAATGAGAAGGATTAGACTTGTATTTATACCACACCTTTTAAAAATATCTCACAATAGGGTTAAATAAGATAAATAGAATTACCCATAGGTTTTGAAACATTTTTAATTTAGATGAATTTTAAAATAGACACTAGATAAGGATCTATACACTACTATAAACAATAGTGTCCCTATGTGGTTGATAGTGTCCAAAATGCTAGAAAATAAGTATGGATATAAAATAGATAATGAATGATGTTTATCAGGTTTTAAGATTTTATGTACATCACATGAGACCTAGGTCATAAAAATGATATAGGGTCATCATAATGATATATATTAGACTAATAGATAAAAATTTAGCATAATGAGATGGAAAATATAATCCTTTTTAGAGCAAGGAGGTCTATAACTGAAGGGTATAGATTTGATTAGTATGTATCAAATGTATAACATTGAGATGTTATAAATTTATTCAACTTTAGTAGCTACAATTGTATATCTATGATTATAAATTTATAATGTATGGAATGGAAGTATTTAGATGAATTCTAACTTCATAAAATGATAAAATTTGATCATATTGTGAATCTCAAAAATACAAAATTATAAAATACTTGACACAACAAACAATTATATAAATTCAATTGACTAAGAAACAATAAACTTTTACTAACTTGTGATCCCAATTTTTAGGAGGCACATTATGTTGGAATCACAATTACTGAGAATGGGGGGTGAATTATTCCTCAAAAATATTTCTTTTAATTACACTTAATCAATCATGAACTATTCAAACAAACATATAGATCTCGCAAGCATAAATAACTAGCCACATAATAACAAAACACAAGAACACATCACATATGTGGGAAACCCTCAAGGGGAAGAAACAAAAAAAAATATGCAAATTTAATATATTATTATAAGACAAAAACTAATTTTAGTGAAGTACCAACTCCACATGGAGCACCAACCCCAACTATCCAAGCACCCACTTGACTAGGCTTTAGCAATCACCCATTTGCAACGAGGCACTAACCCCCTAGATGACTCAACACTAACTCAGCCACCTAATTTATTTTTATCATTTAAAAGAAACTATGTTTCTCTCACAATATATGATGATCACATACTTTATCTCTTCACACTCTTTAACCCTCTCAAACTACCTTTTAGGCTTCTTTGCTCAACTAGGTATCTTCAAGACTAACTAGGTCATATGACCTTGATCTTCATATATAGATACACTATCATATATTAATTATAGATCGTATACACTCCTATAATGTTATTTAATACCTCCTTATGCTCAATAATGTTCTATATGATTCACATACTATCTACTCGCTCAAATAGGCCTAAAACTGTCTTTTATATATATATATATATATATATATATATATATATATATATATATATATATATAATATACACACACAAGCCTCTTGTTCATACAACTATTTGTTGGACACACACACTTTCCCACTTATATTGGCCACATAATATGCCTTTGTTTAAATTATAAGTAATACTAAATCATTACACTAGGTTGGCCATTACTCAAATAGACCAAATGCTTCTTTAGGTCTTATGGAGACCTAATTCCATTAGGCCTACTTTAGGTCACATTACCTTATGACCCCTTGGAATAATCTACACCTCTATACATAGCACAAAATTTTCATAAAACCATAAAATAGTCCTTATCCAACATCCTCTAAGCACCATGACACTTTTTAGGTTCATCCACCACTTGAAACACTCCATTAGCATTGTTCACATTAGGCCTTTAAACACATAGAAAAGTATATCTTGAACAACTAAAGATAACACATTATTTTTCCACATAGAAATGAAAATAAATAAATTATATAGAAACTTAATGACCTAAATATTAATAATAAATTCATTAGACACTTCCACTTAGGAGATAAGGACTCAAAAAACACCTCTACAACTCACTCACTCAGAACTGCTAGTTTTCCTTAAAGACCAATCATAGTGACTTTGAACTCCAACACCTTTGTATACACATTAAAATAATTTTGATGCATTAAAATATTATATGACATACATATACCATATTCAAATATAAACATAATATGGTCTAGTGGAAACTATTGGTCTTACGGACTAATTTGTTGACCTCACTACACACAGACCTCACTGAGTCAGATAAGCCACTTTGGATTCATCATTTTCACCACTATACCTAACTTAAAAGATATATACCAAGCATTAATAATAATTACAAGTATCAAAAAACATCTCCATGCACTTTGTTTTATCTTTCTATCATGAAAACATAGTCCAATTCATCTTCTCACTGCTATCTAGGTTTTTCATTGTTTGCATCATTTGACCTGTTAGTGAATAGATAACTTGAATGATCAGTTTAGATAAATTTAGGATATAAATTCTATATAAAACTTCATGGACATGAAACACTATTCTCTACCTTCTTCCATCCATTTGCTTACTAAGTCCAATAAAAAAAAATTTAGCTACAACTTCTTCAGAAACAAGCCTATAACTCAACATCTTATCTCTCATTTCTCTAACCAATACCACTTGGAGGTACATGAGATATTATAATAAAATATCCAATAGCTTACCTAAACATACCTATCCATATTGAGCACTTTTGAGCAACATATTCAACATTAGGTCTTTATTAGGGTTCTATGAGGATTTAAACATATTTCCACTCTTAACAATCATTCATAAAGCATAACCCCTCAATAAAAAACTAATGTCTAGAATTTTGAGCTATGACCCTTACCTATCTACCATTAATTTATTAGGTTCCCATGCAAATGTTTGACGATCTAATGAGCACAATAAAATCCTTCTCGAGTTGAGAGCCCTTCATTCTAAGCATTTGAGATAACTTCAAACAAATTTTCATGCCTTGTCCTTCATACTATGACATCAAATTTCATGAACATAATTAAAAAAACATACATCACCTTTGAAAATTCTTACATGAGCTCAAACACCTTGAAATCTGATCATGACCCCTCATTAAACCACAATATTTCTCTTTCCTCTCTAGACCTTGACCTACAAACCTCATTAAGCATTAAAACTAACCTTCATTCCTATATGCACTCTCCACCTCACTCACATACTAAAGAAACCTATATCATGATTAAACACTACCATACATCCTTCACATATCTAGACTATAGATCATGATACCTCATTAGGCTAGGTAGGGTCTAGGAATGGTCTATATGCAGACTTGGTATAAAGGTCCTACCCATGTAGGCTTACCCTAAAACTCTCATGAGTGTTCCAATGCCTCACACACATTCTAAAATAACCTCATACAACCACTCATGCCTATGTTCACTCATCTCACCAAACCACCATGTTCATACCTTCTTACAATATCATGACTAGAATCAAGTTTCCAATGCACTTTATGCCTTAACATGCTCCTTCCATGTCATGACCTAAACACAACTTCAACTAAGAAGATATAAGACATTACACCACACTCATATCATTGTACCATTATATTTTTGATGAAAACAATCTTTCACGGCCTCATATAGACCTAAAACCACATGACCAAGCATCATATGACTTGGCATCTCTCTTCCATACACCTGAACACCTTGACCTATGCCTTCATGCACCCATAAGGCATAATTTTACTTAAAATTATATATTTGATTCAAATTATGTCTTTTCTTCAAAATCATCTTGTCACATGGCTCCTATGTAGACATTAGTTGTCTTCAAACATCTTCCATGACATGTACCTTCCATGCTCACACCACTCATGCAAACCTACTTATCATCATGCCTTCACATGAACCTTATCATATCATGCACATACCTCAATGAACACTCACCATTATCCTTCATTATATGCACTTTGACAAAAATTACATCAACCTTAACATCAATGACATTTCACATGAACCTTTAATGACATTATTGACAACTTCAAGCTCGCCTGAACCTTGACATCAATGACAACAACATGCCAAAAAACACCCCCTTTATCATTGATGGAAAATAAATTACAACTTGATCATTCTCATAACCCCATTATGGTCTTTCTCCCCTTTTGACATGAATGACAAAGGGTCTTCCACAAATTTCCATATAATCATAGGACCTCAAAAAATCATGCTTTGTATGACTTCTAACTTACTATCTTGACACTTCACAACATAGAGCTAAAAATATCCCCTCAAGATGATTCTTATCCTCACATAAACTAGATGAAAACCACTCTTAGAAACTAATCATTCTCTCAAAAATATAGATCTCCCTCTAGTATTCATTCTCTTAGAACTAGCTCTTTTCTCAAATAAACATGATCACACCTGCAACATTTGGAATCACACCTTCTTGCAACAAAATCTCAACACATATAATTTGAATAATTATAGGAACATGCTCCCATTCACTCCATGCATACCTCCTTCAAATGAACTTAGATCAAAAGACCACTCACCTTGTCCTTGACATGACTGATATGTCTCAAACCTTTGATCACACACTGAGCCACCATTTTTTTGGCATCAAATGAAGAATTAGGGACTCCCCCTTTGTCTTCACAACTTGATCTCACCACATGATTCATTATGACTCTCAAACCATCCTCATATTATTTCAAACATCTCTCACATACCAACAACACTTCCATCTATGTCAACATTCTTCAATATGTCTTCATGCTAGCTACCAAGTTTCCATTGACTAATGAGTGTCTCCATGAATCCTAATGGAGTCATCCCTTACCATAGAGTATTAAAACAACACAAACTTAGGATATTCCTATATCTCCATGCTCTCACAATATTGATGATATTTTATGATCCTTTTTGGCTTGATTAGCCTCTTCATCATCTGTGTGGTCAACAATCTGAGCTGATAATGAACGCTCTACCATAGAAAACAATCCACTTTGGATTGTAGACTGATTAGGACTAAGCTTGATTGTCTTTGGATTACACACCTCGATTTGTTTTCTTTTTTGAACTCTAGGAGCTTGAATCTTCTTGTTCTATCTTGAGTCTTCTACACTCTCTTACTCTATGACCAAATTGACTACATGATAAATAATAACCATTGAATGAATCTACGTACCTTATGGCGTTATGTTGTCTAACAGAATGTATTCATATTTATTTTGAGGATGACCTTCTTTTTCACATTAACATTTCCTTTTTCTCATTTTTATCTACTTTTAAACCAAGACCTACCTTATCATTGACATACTTCTGACCACTCAAAATGTCATCTAGAACCTCAGTTCTCTTTTCAAACGTCTCATAGGTCTTTATCTTGCTAGTTGTTTGATCCAATTCTAACTTTAAGGAATCCATTTATGATTCATACCTGGTGTAATCTTCTTCCTTAACCTTCAGGCTAGCAATGACTATTTCCATCTGAGTTTCAACCTGGTTGATGATCTCATCATGCTCCTTAGATGTGTTAATCAGTTTCTATTCAAACAAACTAATCTAATCTTCATAGTCCTTAACTAATGATCTTATTTTTATATTCTTCCTTCTTTGAAACTTTAGCTCCTCTAGAGCACTCACCAATTCTATTTCAAGGTTCACTTCAGCCTCTTCTTCTTCTAATTCTTCATTATCCATAAGGACTTTCCCTTTTCAGCAACTCTCATTATTTATTTTTATAGTCATAAATAAGGTTTAATTGTTGTCATGCACATTACTGTCATCATCACTATCATATGTACTTGTGTCACTTACATCAGATGAGATATTAACTTCTTTGGTATGGAAACTTCTTTTATTCTTTGAATGACCCTTTCTTGCCTTCATACTTATTGAAATCTTTATTGATTTTATCAGGATTATAGACCTTATCATCACCATGATGTTCATCATGTTATTCATCATGCTTAGTCTTATCCTTGTTAGAACACTTAGATATAAAGTGACCAATATTACCATAGTTGAAACATTTGAAATGTAACTTACCCTTGTACTTACCATATCCAAACCTCAATTTCCTATCAAACATGGCTATCAATTCATCATCATCAATATCTAAACATACCTCATCCTTGACCTTATTATATTTTAACTTATTCTTAGATTTGAATGTTGCTTCCTTCTTAGGAGGTCTTCCTTCATTTGTTCTCATCTCATAGGTAGTAAGGATGTCATGAAGCCCATCCATCTCAAATGTAACTAGATCTTGCATTTCTTCTACTACAGAAACTTTTGAATCAGATTTAGAGGATAGACATCTCAATACCTTTTAAAAAATTGTAGACTCTTTCACTTATTCTTTGAGACCTCTGATGACATTGAAAACTTCATCAACCCTTAACAAGTAGGATGGAATGCTCTCATCTTCCTTCATACTTGGACTTTCAAACTAGCTTATGTGGGTCTTTAATTTATCCATTTTCACCTTGGTGTCCCCTTCATTGATAGTCTTCAACCTGTCCCATATCACCTTGTCTAGCTCACAAGTGCATCACCTTCACAAACTCTACCTCTGATAGGCCACATAGAATGGCATTCATTGCCTTGAAATTGTTTTCACTTTCGTTCTTGCCTACTATATCAGTTGGTAATGTAGGAGGTGGAGTGTATCCATCCAAAATTGAATTCCATATGTCATTGCCCATTGACATTAGATATGTCCTCATTTTGATGCTCAAAAAAAAATTTAGTCCCATTGAAGAATGGAGCCTTGTTGGTAGAGAAACATCCTTGAACTTGACTACTAGACATCCTTGCTTCTAGGATCTCCTTTAGGCTATTAGCCTTACTTCAAAGGACCTGATCTGATACCAAATTTTGGAATCACAATGAATGATAAGGGGGGTGAATTAGTATTCAAAAACCTTTATTTCAATTACACTTAAGCAATCATGAACCATTCAAACAAACATATAGATCTAGAAAGCATAAGCAACTATCCACATAAGCATGAAACACAAAAACACATCACATGTGTGGGAAACCCTCAAGGGGAAGAAAACCCATAGATCTCTCCAAATATACTATAATCCTCTAGGAAAAAACTAAATTTTAGTGAAGCACCAACTTCACATGGAGCACCAACCTTAACTATTCAAGCACCCACTTGACTAAGCTTTAGCAAGCACCCATTTGTAAGGAGGCACCAATCCCCTAGATGAATCAACACCAACTCATCGACCTAATTAATTTTTTTCACCTTCAAAACACTATGTTTCTCTCAAAACATATGATGATCACCTTTTTTATCTCTTCATACTCTTTAACCCTCTCAAACTACCTTCGAGGATTCTTCACTCAATTAAGTCTCTTCAACACTGATTAGGTCATATGTGATCCGGAGTTCATTCTAGAAAAAGTTTTCAAATCATGATGAAACCAATTTCACAGTGTAGATCTCATTGAGAGATTTTCGGCATTTTTGTAGTTTACAAAATGGACACTGTATGCAAAAGATATGGTTTGTTGAAGTTCTGATGCGACAAGAAAAAAGTGGTGTCGTAAGATGATGTGGCGCAATGTGGACACTCCAAGTGGACCAATCAGATGGTGACATGTGGCAATCAATGGGTGTCCAAAAACTTTGGGTTATTTTTGTATTTGACAACATGCATGGATAAATGCATTGTATTTTCAAGTCCATAGAAAAATTTCATTGTATTTGCAAAGTCCATAGATTTGAAATCCCACAAAAAGAGGGATAATTGTTTTTAAAAAAAAATTGGTTTAACGCTTTGTAATGCTGAGTCATTATCCACATGCCACGTCCTAGACATGCCAAGTTTGGGGGAATGTGAGAATAGACATGTTCAGTCTTGCGTCCAAGTCTCCCACAAAAGGGGGCATTGACACATTCAAGGAGGCCACTTAACTATTTCTAGTATGAAATCAGTGCTTCCCCAACAAATGTGGGATAAAGATAAGACTAAGGTGCCAAAAAAGGAGGAGGATGGTTTTGAACTCTTGACCTGCCATCCAAAAGGGATAAGCTTTGACCGCTTATGCCATGGACTTCCAAGATCTTTGAAAGGAGCGAACTTGTTTAAAAAGGCAAGCTTCTGGCCAACTGTGTATTGGAGAATATAGACCCGCTTACAGTATTTGGTCATTTTGGATCCCTTAGAGGCCAAACCAGAGCTTGGAGTAAACTACAAAGTTGTTTAGAATTCTGATATGCTCTATGCAATATATTTATTTTCCTATTTTGGAGAATTGGTGACATAATTTTGAGATACGGAAGTTACCAATTTCTATTTGGAGAAGCTTCTGCGTGTGATTTAGGAAGGTGAAGGACGTGCTAAGTCAGCCAAGGTCTTTCGAAGGTTTGAAACACTATTTTTGTAGAGAGATATGATATTTTTTTGTTTCTAATTTTTATTTTATCTTGCAAATTTTAGCAACATTAATGGATCAGTTTGATAAGAACCCAGGGACGTAGGAAATTTTGAACCCCATAAACAATTTCTGTGTTTTGATCTTTGGATTCTTTTTTACATTTCAATTTTAGTTAAATTGTAGATTATAATTTAGATTTTAATCAAGAATGCAAAATTTAATCATTTGATCATTTACGAGAAATTGAGTAAATTGGGAACTTAGAAAATTTTGGTAGTTTCAAAGGATAAATGATGTGAACTTTCAATTCACTGTATTTCAGTTTTGAGACATGATTCTTGGATCAGATTTTCATCAATTTTTAATCATTCCAACATCTTATAAGTTGATAAATTTAGAATTTGTACTTTTAAAATATCACTTAGAGTTTATCAGTTGAGTTTACGGATCAAATTGGTATCAGAGCAGTTAGAATGTAGGGATTGATTCTAGTTGTGTATTGACAGTTGCTTCCAGAATAGTTGGATTATTGGTTTGTAGATTGATTATATTGCAGTGTGAAGTGAGGAATCATGTGTTTTTAGGAAACCATGGGCAAGTTGTCACAAATTGAGGCCATCAAAGATGAAAACACAATCTTGAGATGCCAAAAATTTGCACTTGAATTGCAAGTGGCAAAGTTAAAATTGGAGATTGAATCTAAGGATGAACTCTTGATTAGATTGCAATGCGGTGAGTGTGAAAAGGTAAAGCCTTTTACTTTAGATGTAGAAACTATGACTAGGGGTAGTGTAAGTTTTTCACCATAGAAATATTCATCTTCTTCTACCATTTCAGATTCAAAGTCTAGTAATATTGTTTTTGGTGATTTTGAAAGATACATTAAGGGCATATGATATAAATTATTGTTTAAAATGGGTTATAATGGAGGAGGACTTGGTAGAGATATCCAAGGTATATCTAACCCAATTTAGGTTGAGCATATACCTCTTCATGTAGGTTTGGGTTGTACTAGTTTGCAGGTGGATGATGGAGAAGTTTCTTCCATGGCTAAAGGAAGATGAGCTTCCAATAGCAAAGGTTCTAGGCCACTAGTTCAAAAGTGTAAAGGTAAAAGAGGTATTGAGATTCCACCTCCTGATTCTTACACTAAATCTTTTGATCCAATTAATACTTTTAAGAAGTTTGGATATAATGTACCGAAGATAATGCAATCATTTCCATGCACTTTTTGTGGGATGAATAACCATAGTGCTAAGACTTGTTAGAAATGAAAAGCTTTGTTTACGCAAATTTCATGTTTGAAAGACCATTCTCATGTTAAGTTGGGAATTGGCAAAAAGGGACCCTCACCTAAGAAGGATGTGTGTACTCATTGTAGAGTGAGTGGACATAGGATTGATAGATGTTTTAAACTTCATGCATCTTCACATTCAAGTAATGTTAGAACTAAGATGATTTACAAACCTCTCATTAAGGTTAATGAAGGTAATTCAATCCATAATGCAGTTGATAATGCAACCCAGGATAAGGTAAAACCTACAAGTGAAAATCCATTTAAGAGGTTAAGTCAACAATACTTTCAATTACATATGATAAAGCCCAAATTGATAAAGTATGCAATTGATAATGAATCCATAGAGACAATCAATTTCACTAAGAAGAAAGAATTGGTTAAGTGGATTATCACTACATTCTTTTTGCAAAGCATGGTTAAGAATTTACCTAAGGGAATGAACAAGCTTTGATAGATGTAGATTAGAGTTGGTGGGAACGCTTCAAGATAGGTTTATCATATGAAGTTTTTCAATTCTCACATTTTGATAACTCTAAGTTTTTGATCTCCAGAATATACTGTATGGGTAGTCTAATAATGCATAAGACATTAACTCATTTGAAATAGTTGGGGATATAGCAGAGTGATGTTGTGAGTTATTTATTTACAACATTTGATAGTTAGACTACTATTTTGGATGTATCTATTTTGGCACATGGATGTTTGGATGCATTTTTTAAGACCCTTTGGGCATGTTTAGATGTTAGGCAGCATACACTTTTGGTTGTTTGCATTTGCTTAGCATATAAGTCCCATACTAGGGAATTGTATTGAAACATGCCTAAAACATTAATTATATGTTTTCGACATTATAAACTTGTCTTGTAGTTACATTGGGAGTTGTTTCAGTTTTTGGCAATTCACCACTTTACAAGATGTGACATTTGGGCAGGCAATTTGATATGTTGTAATCACTTTGGTAGTTGTAGATTCACTTACTCATGCCTTTTGGATTAGGTATTTTTTTAGTTTGATTGTGAATCATTTGAATGCAATTGTTTATATCTCTTGCTATGATTGGGTTCTATTTTCATGGATGCAGTAGACCAGTTATAAGATTTCAGGTGATAGTCGACTTTTGGAGACCAAAAGCCTCTTTTATAGGGAGGTGTGATCCAGAGTTCATTCTAGAAAAAGTTTCCAAATCATTATGAAACCAATTTCACATCGTATATCTCATCGAGATATTTTTGGCACTTTTTGTGGTTCGCAAAACAGACACCATATGCAAAAGATATGGTCTGTTGAAGTTTTGATGTGACAAGAAAAAAAGTGGTGTCACAAGATGACGTGGCGCAATGTGGACATGCCAAGTGGACCAATAAAATGGTGACATGTGGCAGTCAATGGGTGTCCAAAAACTTTAGGTTATTTTTGTATTTGACAGTGTGCATGGATAAATTCATTGTATTTGCAAGTCCGTAGAAAAATCTCATTGTATTTGCAAAGTCCGTAGATTTGAAATCCCACAAAAAGAGGGATAATTGTTTTAAAAAAAAGTAAAAATGGTTTAACGCTTTGTAATGTTGAGTCATTATCCACATGCCACATCCCAGACATGCCAAGTTTGGGGGAACATGAGAATAGACACGTTCAGTCTTGCACCCAAGTCTCCCACAAAAGGGGGCGTTGACACATTCAAGGAGGCCGCTTAACTATTTTTAGTATGAAATCAGTGCTTCCCCAACAAATGTGGGATAAAGATAAGACTAAGGTGCCAAAAAAGGAGGAGGACGGTTTTGAACTCTTGACCTACCATCCAAAAGGGATAATCTTTGACCACTTATGCCACGGACTTCCAAGTGCTTTGAAAGGAGTGAACTTGTATTAAAAGGCAAGCTTTTGGCCGACTATGTATTGGAGAATATAGACCCACTTACAGTATTTGGTCATTTTGGAGACATTAGAGGCCAAACCAGAGCTTGGAGTAAACTACAAAGTTGTTTAGAATTACGATACGCTCTATGAAGTATATTCATTTGCCTATTTTGGAGAATTAGTGATGTCATTTTGAGCTACAAAAGTTACCAATTTTGATTTGGACAAGCCTCTATGTGTGATTCAGGAAGGTGAAGGACATGCCTAGTCAGCCAAGGCCTTTCGAAGGTCTAAAACACTATTTTTGTAGAGAGATATGATCTTTTATTGTTTGTAAGTTTTATTTTAGATTGAAAATTTTAGCAACATTAATGGATCAGTTTGATAAGAACCCGGGGACGTACAAAATTTTGAACCCTGTAAACAATTTCTATGTTTTGATCTTTGGATTCTTTTTTTCATTTCAATTTTAGTTAAATTGCAAATTATAATTTAGATTTTAATCAAGAATGCAAAATTTAATCATTTGATCATTTACAGGAAATTGAGTAAATTGGAAACTTAGAAAAATCTGGTAGTTTCAAAGGATAAATGATGTGAACTTTCAATCCACTGTATTTCAGTTTTGAAACATGATTCTTGGATCAGATTTTCATCAATTTTTAATCATTCCAACATCTTATAAGTTGAGAAATTCAGAATCTGTACTTTTAAAATTTCACTTAGAGTTTATCAGTGGAGTTTATGGATCAATATGAACTTGATATTTATATGTAGACACACTATCAGATATTCATTATAGATCCTATAAAATCATAGTATGGTCTAAAATGTCTCCTTATACTCAATAATATGCTATATGATTTGCATACTATTTGCTCACTCAAATAGGCCTAAAATTGCCTTATATATATACAAGCCTCTTGCTCATACAAATCTTGGTTATACATACACACTTGCCTACTTATATTGGCCACAAAATATGCCTTAGGACACATTACAAGTAATAATTTATCATTACATGAGGTTGAACATTACTAAAATTGACCAAATCTTTTTTTAGGTCTCATGGAGACCTAATTCCATTAGGCCTACTTTAGATCATGTTACCTTATGACCCCTTGGAAAACTTTAAACCTATATACATGGCACAAAATTTTCATACAAACATAAAATATTCCTAATCCAACATCCTCTGATCACCATTACACTTTTTAGTTTCATCCACCGCTTGAAACACTCCACTAATATTGTTCACATTAGGCCTTTGAACACACAAAAAAGTCTGTCTTGATCAACTAAAGATAACACATCATTTATCCACAATACCATGAAAATAAATTAATTATACAAAACCTACATGAACTCAAGGTCATAACCAAATACATTATACACTTCCACTCAGGAGACAAGGACTTAAAAACACCTTTGTAACTCACTCACTCAGATCTTCCAATTTTCCTTAAAGACCAGTCATGATGACTTTGAAATCCAACACCTATGTAGACATGTTAAAATAATAATGATGCATTCAAAAGTTTCTATGACATATCTAGACCATCTTCAAACATAAATATCATATGGTTTAGTGACAAATGTTGGTCTTCCAGACCAATTTGGTTACCTCACTACACACATACCTCACTGAGTTAAACAAGCCACTTTGGGTTCATCATTTTCACCACTATACCTAAATTCCAAGATCTATAAAAAGAATTAATAAGACATCACAATATCAAAAAAACATCTCCATGTACTTAGTTTCATTATCTATCATGAAAACATATTTCAATTCATCTTCTCATTATTGCTTGAGTTTTTCAATGTTTTCATCATTTGACCTATTAGCAACTGACTAACTTGAATGATTAGTTTAGCTAACTTTAGGGATATAAATTTTCCAAAAACCTTCATTTACATGAAACATGAGTCTCTACCTTCTTCCTCCATCCATTTTCTTACTAAGTCCAATGCAATTTTTGATAGCTATGACAACTTATTTAGAAACAAGCTTATAACCCAACATCTCCTCTCTCATCTCTCTAACCAACACCACATGGAGGTATCTGGGAGAGTCCACTACAAGATACAATAGCTTACCTAAGAATATCAATCCATCTTGATCACTTTTGAGTAACATCTTCAACATCAGGTCTTTATTAGGGTTTTAAGAGGGTTCAAATCTATTTCCACTCTTAACGATCATTCATAAAGCATAGCCCCTCAATCCAAAAATTAATACTTGAAATTTTGAGCTAGGAACCTTTCCCATCAACCATGAAATTATTAGGTTCCCATGAAAAGTTTTGATGAGATAATGAGCATAAAAATTTCCTTCTCGTGTTGAGAACCTTTCATTCTAAGCACTTGAGAGACCTCCATATAAATTTTCATGTCTTATCCTTTATACGATGACCTCAAACTGCATGAACATACTTGAAATAACATACCTCACCTCTAAAAATTCTTAAATGAGCTCAAACACCTTGAAATATGACTATGACTGCTCATTAAGCCACACTCTCTCTCTCTCTCTCTTTGCTCTCTAGACCTTGACTTTCAAACCTCATTAGGCCTTAAAACTAACCTTCATGCATCTTTCTATGCACTTTCCACCTCACTCACATACTCAAGCAACATCTCTCATGATTAAACATTTACATACATCATTCACATGTCTTGACTGTATATCATGATACCTCATTAGGCCAGATAGGGTCTAGGATTGATCTAGATGCAGACTTGGTCTGAAGGTTCTACCCCTATAGGCTTGCCCTAAAACTCTCATGAGTGTTATAATGCCTCACACACATGATAAAACGACCTCATACAGCCAATCATGCTTGTGTGTACTCATCTCACTAAGCCACCATGCTCATACCTTCTTATAATGCCATGACTAGACTCAAGCTTCTAATGTACTTGATGCCTTGACTTGTTCCTTTTGTGTCATTGCCTCAACACAACATAAACCAAGAATATATAAGACATTACATTACACTCATCTCACTCCAACATTATATTTTTTATGAAAACAATCTTCCATAGTTTCATATAGACCTAAAACCACATGACCAAACATCATATGAATTGGCATCTCTCTTTCATGCACCTAAACACCTTTGACACATTGACTTGCGCCTTCATGAACCCATAATTCATAAGCTACTTTCAAATTCTCTCTTGACTTCAAATTCTCTCTTTTCTTAAAATTCATCTTGTCACATGGCTCTTATGTAGACATTAGTTGTCTTCAAACATCTTCCATGACCTATACTTTCCATTTTCACACCACTCATGTACACCTACTTGTCATCATACCTTCACAAGAACCTTGTCATATCATGCACATACCTCAATGACCACTCACCATGCTCCTTCATTAGATTCATTTTGACATCAATGACATCAACCTTGACATCAATGATATTTCACAAGAACCTTCAATGACAACACTAACAATTTCAAGTTGCCCTGAGCCTTGACAACAAACTTGACATCAATGACAACAACATGCCAACATAATCTATAATATCCCTCATTTATCCCTTCACTAACCCTCTAAATACATAACAAACAATCCTAATATATATTCTCTTACTATAACCCAACTCATAATAGGTTTAATTAATTAAACCTATATGAGTAAACTAATATGTAATACTTTGTACACTAAATTTCCTAACAGGCACTTTAGGCCCCAATCATAACTTTTAATTAAAATTTATGACGCAACTGAAAGTGAAAATTGAAATTAGATAAGTACATACCAAGGATGTGCATTTTATGACTTAAGACTGCATTCATAAATTTTAATTAGATGTTATGTCACTTAAGTGAAAGCTAATTTAAATAAGTAACATGTATAAGTCTTAGTGACTCACTGATATGTTTACTACTTATAGACACCTAATTTTTATTTAATTATCAATGTATATGAAGCTATTAATAACACATTTTTAATGTTTGATGGGTCTTGTTAACTTATCCTTCCTCTATTTCTCTCTCTTCTCTTGTTTCTTAAATATTTTGATAAAGTATGTGGTAGTATGTCCTAGTTTTTTTAGGACATAACACTAAATTCTTGGCTCTCTTTTTTGGCCTATCGACCCTCCATTTAGGTCTCTTGTGCCTTTTATGTGTCTCATTGGATTTTCCTTCCTCTCCTCCCTTTTTTTTGGTTGATCTATGATTTTGACAAGGAACGTATTAGTATGCCCTAGTTTTTAAAGGACATACCATTCTATGCTTGTCTCCTTTATTTGTCCCTTCTATCCCTCCACTCAGGTTTATCATGCCTCTTACGGGCCTTATTGGCTTCCCCTTCCTCTATTTATCTCTTTTTAGACACTATTTATAAATTATATATCACCTCAACATTGTACACTTGGAAAATACATATCATGTATGTACCTTTAGCTCATATACCTTCCCCATTGTTAAAAGGATTGTATAATCTATCTCTTTATGCCTCATTGCTTATCTCTTAGTTCAAAATATGTTATTATAATGACATAGACCTTATATCTTTCTTATAATGTTATAAACCTACTTATCTTCCATCTCTACAAGTTTTATACTTGCACTTCTTTTCCAACTACCCGAGCAATTGTATCCTAGTTAGACACCTATGTCGATGCAAGTTTCCTTTCCTAATGCAAGTGTCTAGTGCTCTAAATTCATCCCATTTTCAAATGAAATTTATTCCTATGATCAACATAGGATAAACCCTCATTCATTCCTCACCTAGAAACAACCTAAATAAACCAAGATAACTTACAAAAATCATTCTATCAAGCACTTAAGTGAGTAAACCTTCCCTATTTTTTCCTATTTCTATATCAGTCATAGGGACTACACATCTAAAGGTTTGAAGTAATGAAGGAGAATCGTACGAGCTATATTTTATAAGTTACAATCTAGGTTACTATTATACTTGCTTATCACACATTTCATGATTCACACAAAAGCTGACACGTAAGGGAAAACTACATAAGTTTGAGGCCCTCTTTAGAGTATTGGCTATGTAGGCAACACTCATTGATAGATGGGTCTTTTGAATAGCTCAACACCATGTGCCCACTGACCTATTTTTCCCATAGCCAATATAAAGATGAAAAACTAGGATTTTCTCATTCGATAAGAAGTGACGGTCCATGACCTGGAACTAAATACACTAGAGTAAAGGTGATACTAAATCTAAAAGAATCTAGGTGGTCATATCTTGTTTTAATAGGTATTTCATACTAGAAACATGCATCCAAGTTAGACAGTAACATCGATGCAACCATCCCAAGTCAATGTAAGTGTCTCAGGTCAATGTAAGTATCTATGGTTACAGTGGTCAAATTTATAAAATTCGGTGACTGTTTTAGAATATAGATCTAGTCCACTTTTTACTTGTTCTAAATCTAGAGTTGTTATAGATTCAGAACCAAATAAGTATCTTGTTTTATTTTTGATATCTATCATAGTTATACTTTTGATATTTAGAATCTCAGCATAATAAATTCAATATATGTTTATCTGAGTTTCATAAATAATTAGCCTACTTTAGAGATACTCTATCATCCTTGTGCCCTAGTATATCTTTAACCCTTTTAACCCTAGATCCCATTTAATTTATATTTTAGGGTTAAATATTTGGTGAACCCAATCTTTGAACATAATTTTTGCCTAAGCATACCATATAGGATGTTTCTTACCTATCTTGTCCTAATATTTTTAATATTTATCTATTTTATCATGGATGATATTGATTACTTTGATGACTATGATAATGAAAGTCTCCAACTTTCTATCAAATAAGGGGTAAAAATTTATTACTCTTGTATTCTTAAAAATGCTAAAGCATCTAATATTAAATATTTGAATGGTGGTAGCTACCATCCCTATAATTAGGTCCATGCTCCCACCATTTCAAGATATGAGTTGATCCATCTTAAGGAAGATAAAGAGCCTTTATTGTTACTTCCTACACCACTGTCATATGATTTTGGCCTCCAATATTTGTTAAAATATGGATACAAAGGATAAGGGTTGGGAAAACATGAGCAAGGTATAAGCCCAACCTGTATTTTTGAAATATAATACATATCAACAAGGCTTAAGATTTTTAGAAAAATCTATGAAGCACCAACGAGGCAAGTCATTTAATCATGCCCTTCATGCACATTCTCCCACAAATGTGGGTACATATGACCAAGATTCTCCTTCATATGATCATCAAAAGTTTCAAAAAACACATAAATAAATTAGGACTGATTTAAAAATTAATTATAAGGGGGATATTCCTTTAAATAAATCAATTCAAACCCCCATAATTCTAACATTTTCAAATAATGTCCCCTTTATAAAGGGTGATTATTCTCTTTTCCCTTCATTTGACATTGAAAACTTTTAGAAGGTTAACCAAGACATCATGGAATATTTACCAAATATATTTAAGGCACTAAGAAGAGGGAAACATTGTGAACCTAAAGTGCCAAAGGCTCCTAATGTTCCAATTCTTGCAATCAAGTTATTTAAACCAAGGGATCTTTATCTCCCAAAAAATTCATTCATGTAGAAGGTTTATACCATAACAAAAGAGGTAACTTTACAAAATATCCCTCCAATACCAATTGTTATATCTCTACCAAAGGTGAATGAACCAAGCTATTCAAATGATATACCAAAGGTATCACAATTCAGAGACCCGATACTATTACCAAAGTATCTTGAATTTAGTGATTCATGAATTGCATTTTTTATCCATGAGGATGATGATACTCATATGCCTAGATTCAAGATATGTAGTAGATTAGAATCAATGATAACACCTATACGAAGCACCACCAAACCCATGGAGTAATTATTTATATGATGAGCACTATTGGAGATATTCAAAAATAGGTTTCTATACTTCATATCCAAATGGCTTTACATAATAATAATGCAAATAATACCTCATTCAAAAATTAACCTGTTGCACAATGTATACTTGAATATTCTTATCCACAAGATTTTGAACTGCCAGATTTACATCTCTTTTTGAGTCATAAAGACCCATTCCACCACGTGATTAACTATGTACATTCTTTTGGTCAATGGGAAAAATATGACAAACTGTTACTTAATGTATTCCATATGATCATTTATGATGAGGATCATAATTGGTTCTATAGCATACCAAAAAGTTCCTTAACCACTTTTTCATAATTAGAATATGCATTCTTCATGTCTTTCAATATCCATAAAGTGCCAAAACTTACATTAGAACATTTGCATAATTTAAAGTAACTTGATGATGAATTATTAAATCAAAGTTTAATTCACTTGTAGAAGTAAGATTAGAAGAATTATCATTCACATGCTCACTAAGAGAAAGAATAAGACAAGATTTGGACTTTTTACTACTATGCAATATATCATCATGTGTGGGTGTAATGCAATGCATGTCTTCACTAGCTATGTGTGGAGTGCATGTATGATTATTATTTTCAGTCTTTGAGTCAAGGGTATAAAAATTAGCAATCATGTTTTCATTTAGAATAGTATGACATGTAGGAGAAGAGTTAGAGATGTTGGCATTATCAACATTTTATAAAGAATATTTGTATTAAGCTTGGAATGTAAAATAAGGTGATAAAATAATCTTATCTACTTTAGTTTGTACATTGGTAAAAGGTGTAATATCATTTGTACATGTATTTTCAAATTAAACTAAGAAAGGTAAAAAAGATGTGTTTCTCTTTTCTATGTTGCTTGAATCATGTGAAAGCATATTTCATTTATTGCACTTATATTGTTTTAATTTGAACAAGGAGGTAACAAAAGTGGTCGAAAATATAGGATCACATTGGAACAAAGAATTACCAACAAGAGGTTGTTTTGGTATTATCTTGTTAGTTTGATTTTGAGGTGTAGGAGAAGATGGATAGGAAAGAGAAGAAGATGCATCTAGTATATCCTCATCAACACTTTAATTATCATGTTCATACAAATATTCATATCCATAATTACAATAATAATAATCATTATCATAATAAATGAAATCATTATCATGCGATAATGTACAATCTTGAAAATTTATCCATTCATTATTATAATTATGAGAAAATTTCATAAATTCATCAACTGAGGCGTAAGAGGATTATTGGATGACATTTTAAAAAGCCAAAGAAGATAATGTAAATAATGAATAACAAGCTCACAATAGGTAGAATATAGTCTAACATAGGTATATGTGAAACTATGGGAAATATTTATTCCAATGTATAGAAAAAATTATGGTTGTATTTAAAACCCTAAAGGCTAGTATTTAGATGTGTAGGGACCTAATATGTGGATCTAGGGTTTGATGAGGGTTGTTTGAAAAAAACTTAACTAATATTAAATTAATGAAACCATATTATAGGACTAATTTGGATGAGTTAGGTTGTGATAAAAATTAGGGAAAAATATAAGTTTGTAAACCTAATTCAGTGCATAAAAAATAAAGAAGGTAAACCCTAGGTTAAACTAGGATTTTAAGTAATATTTGAAGTAAGTTGGGTTCACCAAATGTTTTAACTATTTAATAAATAGTAGATGTAAATCTTAGGTTGTTAAAGGACCGATTATAGTATAAAATTGAAATAAATATGAGAAATATTTAATTTGACAAGTTCATCCCAAAGGACTAAAGATGGTGAGAAAGTGTATTTATCTGGAGAAAAATGGGTATTTATGTGAATCAGGAGACTAGATCAGACTTGGAGATCAGTCAGACATATTTCATTATGTGTCAATAGTTAAAAACATGATTCAGATAGTAGTGACCTTATGAGGATAGTAGTGTCAATGGCGCTAGTGTCTAAATATGGTGCTAATGTCCTTAGAAGAACTGCTTGAAACTTTCAGAGATGTTGCGATAAAATTTGAGGGACCTATAGGTTATTATATGACTTCATAAGTTCATCTATGTCACTATTTTGCATGAATATTTTTAAAAAAAATAATGAACACCTGCACACATGAAATAACAACATGATTAAATACAAAAGAAAGGCAAAAACTAGGTTGTGGGATATTACAACTGTGTAGGATAAAACCCTTATTGTCTTGGCCACTACATACATTAACCCCAATGTTAGGGTTCTTATTTAAAATGTATTTATCTCTTAGAGAATGTTCATAATCAATGCATGTGATATGCTAGAATAACTTTCACTTAGGCCCTTATTTGATCAAGCATACAAGTCTAGATGTAATAGCTGAATAATATGCACTGTGTTGGGTTATACTATTAACTGATTGTATATAATCATGTACTAAAATAGTAAGTGATAGATGTAAAATGTCTTATGAGGCTCTTTATACATAAGGAATTTTTATTTAAATGTAAGACCTTGTTTGTTAGTCAACAAGATGCAAAAGAGAGATAAAAACATAAGAGAAGGGTCAAAAGAAGGTTAGGACCCAAAACATGAAATAAAATGACTGTTGGATACTAGTGTCAATGGCACTACTATTGAGATAATGGTGATAGTGTCATGAGGTCCCAAAATAGAGCAAAGATTGGGTATAACAGGTTAGGGGCCTCTGTGACTAGGAGGGGATGACTCATGACCATTAGAGGTGCAACAAATAGAGAAAACAAGACATAAGAAAGAGAAAAAGACCTAAAATGACCATGTGAAAAAGAGTTACATTCATCACTAAGACCTTCTTGTAAAAGAGAAACAAAATATATAATATTTGTTGTTGCTTGACCAAAATAGGGTGTATACAACTTACACAACAAATGAGGTTGAAAAGACTCCTTGGAAAACATAACCCTACCAACTGCTTGTGGTCCCAAAGTGATTCAAACATGGGTTTGGGTTATGCCACATAAATATTCATATGCATTTATGTTTTGACACTCTTTGGTTATATCAAATGGAATCACAATTTAACCAAAATCAACAAGGTATTTCATTTTATCATGAAGAGAAATTGATACATATTCTAAATGATAGCATTGGTTCTTCTACTATACATGTAAAATGTGAGGAGGAAAATACCACGTACCATTTTCACTTATCCAACCATGTTCCAATCAATATAAAAGATAAAAATTAAGGATTGCAAGGTCTCACAGATCCTAAAAATACTAAAAAAATAAAAAATCCAAAAATATTTTCAGTATTTACATATCCTATTAGCTCCTTAGCATATATGTTTTTGGTTCCATGTTGGTATATGGCATATCATTATTTATTATATATGCATGTTTTTCACACATATTTTGTAGTGTGGTTTAGGGATACATAGATACATTATTTATGCACTTTTGGATGTTAAAGATTCCCTCTATTCACATCACTAAGATGTTGGGGGCATCCACCTCTTTGATCATGATATATATAAGTTATATCATTTTATGTTCACTTTATAATATCATGTTTGAGCTCATATATGCACTTACACATGCCTTTATCCATGCTTATATATTTTGTAGTGTACTTCATATTTTATGTATTTAACATTTTTTACTAATACATATCTAGGGACTAGTATGATATATGTATTCTGGTTACTTATGTTTTAAATTATGCACTTTATTAAGTGTCTTATCTTGCTATTGTATTTATTATTTGAGCATTTGAATATGCTCTATTGTTTGCATCCCCTATGCCTTTGTTTGCCTCTCTGACATTCAAATATTTCATTATTTATTGTATGTTGACATTTTAAAATGTCATTTTTTCTTTGTGGACATTCCCTTCTATTGTGCGACATTTGTTAAAGTATGCCCATTGTTTGAGGTCTCCTTGGACCATTGTATTTTGATTTGATTTTGAGAACTTTTATGTGTGTATTTGATTACTTGTTGAGATTGTATTGTTACTATCTAAACATTGTCATGATCTACATCGTGCATAGTATAACTTGGTGTGATCACATTCTTCATGTTTCAATGATATATCTATCTAGGCATGTTACCTCTATATGTTACATGATACATTCATAGTTTACATGGTTATCTTATCCTTTTGAGATAAGGTAACTACAACTTGATACTTTCCCTCACCTCAAAAGGGGTAATTCCATGAAGGCATGAATTCCACATTATTTCTTAGATTCAGATTGCACTAGGAACATGTTATGGAAACATGTTCTCTACATTGGCATTTACACTAGCTCTCATATTTAGATTGTAGTAGAGGCATGTTATGAAAATATGCTCTCTACATTAGCATTTATATCAATTTTAATATTTATCCATATATAGTGGGAGCATGTTTTTGAAACATGTTATCCACACTAAAAAAGTTTTAAATTAACCAAAATTATACAGTTATATGATTTAGATACACATTTATGGCATAATTCTATACATTGGTACTATTGTTATACACAGTTTCAACATAAGATATATTAAAGGTATATATGTTATAAAATATGTACCTAATACTACATAATCAAATTAGTTTTAGATTCCAAACACTTTCAGAGACTATCACCACCCACTAAGATGGACATTTACAGACTATATTGAGCTAATCTAATGCAATAGTTGATTCCCTTTTTGGTATGGTTGAGGTGATCAAATCACTCAATATTATCATGTTTATAGGTTGGACTTGATTGCATCATCCAACCTCACCATTTTTATAGTGTGAGTTGATGCGGTTCTGTCAAACTCATTATATTATAAATATGATTGGGTTTCATGGTTAAGCTAATCTCAACTACTGGGTGGAAACTCATCTTTTCTCCAAGGTTGGGGACATGTGCTCTCCAATATCTCTCTCTATCTCTTTATATATATGCACTTTCTAGATTTATATTTGTTTTAATTTCAATTTCAATGATTCATAATGATACATATTTCAAATCAAACTACCAAAAGGCAAGATAGTTGCACTGATACATAGGTGTACTTCTAAACCTTGCTCTCTTTATTTTACAATCATTTCAATACTTTCAATTTTATATTATATGCATTGAATATATATTGTAACATGTTCTTAATTGCAATGCAGTCACTAGTAAAGCACTCAAGTTGGACTCAAGTAAAGACAATAAACGTTATACACACCAAATTACTAATTTCTTTCCTTTAAACTAATAATTTCATTACTAGGTTGAAAGGGGAAAATTTTAGATACTATTTTTAAATTATATATCATCTCAACCTTGTACACTTGGTAAATACATATCATGGATGTACCTTCAATTTCTAGACCTTGTTTGCTGCTAAAAATTTTGTATACTATTTCATTGTGTCTCATTGCTTATCTTTTAGTTTGACCTATGTTTTATGATGACTTAGACCTTCTATCTTTCTTAGAATGGTATTAAGTTGTTTATTTTCCATCTCTACAAGTTCTAGACCTACACATGTTTTCCAACTACCCACACACATCCTAGTCAAACACGTACATTGACATAAGTGTCCTATCCCAACATAGGTGTCTGATTCCCTAAAGTCATTTAATTTGCAAATGAAACATATTCCTATAGTTGACATAAGTGATTTAATGTGAGATATTCTCCAAGGGGATTGATATATTTATATAAGATCAACCCTCATTCATTTCTCACCTAGAATATATCTAAAGATATCTAAAAACATTCCATCAAGCATTCAAATGAGTAAAACTTCCCTATTTTTTATTTTTCATATCAGGAATAGGGATAACACATCTACAAGTCTGAAGTATTGAAATAGAAATCTACAAGCCATATTTTCTGAGTTATAAGCTAATTCATTGTTATAATTATTTATCACACATTACATGATTCACACACAAAGCAACACATAGGGGAGAATGACATAAATCTGAGGCCCTCTTTGAAGTGTTAGATATACATAGACAACACTCATTAGTATAGGGGTCTTTGGGCTAACTCGACACCGTGTGCCTACTAACCTATTTTTTCCACAACCAATATGAAGGTGAAGAACTAGAGTTTTCTTATTTGACAAGGAGCGACAATCCATGACCCAAATCTGAATGTACCAGAGCAAAGGTGACATGGACCCTAAAAATATCCAAGTGGTCACATCTTGTTTCAACAGGTTTTCCATACTAGACACTTATGTCCAAGTCAGATGGTAACATTGACATAACCGTCCCAAGTCGACACAAGTGTCCACGATTATAGACATGAAATTTATAAAATCAAGTGACATTTCTTAAATCTAGATCTAGCCCACTTTCTTACCGTTCCATATCTAGATCTATGTTAGCATTGAAATTAACTAAATATCTTGTTTTTTTGTCATATCTAACATAATTTTACTTTCTATCTTTAACATCTCAACATAATAAATTCAGTACATGTTTATCTTAGTTTTTCAAATAATTGTCATACTTTAGAGATAGTCTACCATCCTTGTGCCCTAGGTTATTTCTAAGCCCTTTAACCTTAGATCCGCCAAAAAATAAAAACGCTCTCCTTGTTTGTTTGTTTTGATTGATTTGAGTTTTTGACAAAGAACGTAGTAATATGCCCTAGTTTGCCAAGGACATACCACAATATTATTGGCTTCTTTTGTTGGTCCTTTTAACCCTCCATTCAATTTTCTCATACAATTTTTTCTCTTTTTTCACTTTTCATGCCCATTATGTATCAACTTACATGCCAATATGATCCTAATTTGAATCATAATATAAAGGCATTACTGCATATAGGAGTGAAGTTGATTAGAGAATTAAATGCCAAGGTCAAGAATGATAATCAAATTAAAATTAAAAAATCTAACATTTATTGAAAGAGCAAAATTGAAGTGTTTATTGTTAAATTTGATTTGAGTCTAAAGTAAAGAGCAATTTTAGGTTTTAGCTTGTTTTCTCCTATTAAAATTTTACTATTATAATTACAAAATATTTCAAAAATTTGATAAAAATAATTCATTAAAACATATAAGATAAATATATTTATAATTTTATTATGAAAAATAATATTTTAATATTTAAATTGTTTTATACTTATACTGAATTCAAAATCAAACTTCTAATAAAACTATTAATTAAAAAATTAAAAAACTTTAAAAAAAATAAAAATAAAATATACATAAAAATGATTCCACAATCAATAATATCCTAACTTTATCTGCAAATAGTAGTATCAAAAGACCATGGATGGCAATGCCTTACTTGTATATGGGACATAAGTAAAAAAGTATAAAGTATTCTACAAAATAAAAACATTATTTTTCCATTTTACTTTTTTAAAGTTATATATATTTTAATTTCCCTCCACTTGTATATTACCTATTCACAATTTTAACATTCTTCCATATGTTATTTACTTGTTAAATTAATTCCATCCTTTAGAACATAATGTTATTTAAAAGAGGAAGGATATGACAGGTGTGTGTGTTTTGTTTTGTTTTTTCCTTTGTTTTTTCTGCAAAATTGTAGAAGAATAAGTAGCCAAATTAGAGTATGGAGGAGGGATGGCAAGATAAAAATGTACCAAAAGAGTTGACCAAACAGAAGTCGAGCCACCCTTTGGATTGCCCTAGACACCCTCCATATCTGGTGTTGTACAGTAGACCAGTGCTCAATGGTGTTGAAGGTAACAGCCTTGTGTAGTGAATCACATACTCCAGGAAATGAACTCGACCCATAATCATTATCCCTCATTGGACCATAGATCTGGCAATAATAAAAACATTCACATTCACACTCAAAATTCATAAATGACAAATGAAACTTTTTTTCCAACATGATCATTTAATACAAGCAAAAATTGGTTAAGGAAACAACAATAGTTAAATGCAATTTAATGGAACAAAAATAGTTATATCCCACACCTATCCAAAGGAATACATGCACAAAAAAAGTGCTACAATTTCAAATGAACTGTTTTCAAAATTGATTTACAAGAAAAACATATTATAAAATACCTTCACACAAATAAATATAAAGTGTAATAAAATAGTCACAAACTCTTCATAAGATGTTATTCAAGTTACACAATTGCATACCATGTTCTGAAATTGAATAGAAAAATAAAATAAAATTAATTATTAAGGCAAGGATTTCACCAAAAAAAAATTGAAAAGGAGTTGGAAAAATTTCATGGGGTGAGGACTCGAATCAAAGAGAGACGTTCTTATTTTAATATAAATCCAAAAGAAAAAGAGGTGTGGTTTGAATCTATGCCCTTGCATGTCAAAAATTATAGGTAACATCGATACCAAAATCTACTTAATATTTTTGAACATATCTCTAAATTTGCCTCCACCAAAATCTGCCCATAAATTCAAAAATCTTTGTACCTTTAATATTTTACATTGTTTACCTAAAAAACTTATAAACTTTTAATTTATACATGTCTTTCAATGTTTTGATATTTTAATATATAATTTAAACCTAAAATCTCTTAAATATTCTCTCGACCTTTTTGCCTTCCACTTTTGTATATTTCTATTATTTAAAAGATAAAAAAAATAAAATAAAGGTGAGCCCTTGCTTGTTTTAATAAAGGTAAGAATCTTTGCTTTGTCCTCTATGTTTCCTTCTATAAAGGTAAGAATATTTTATTTGTCTTCTATGCTTATTTTAATAAAGGTAATAATATTTTCTTCTACCCTATATATATATATATATATATATATATATATATATATATATATATATATATATATATATATATATATAAAAATTATATTTTTGGTGGCTTTCGTTAATATGATAGAGTTTATTATTTTAAATACAAGATGGACCATGCATGAAAATAAAGAGAGAATTAATTTTCATGTAATTTTTTTCTTAATTAATCTTCTTTGCCATTGCAACTTGTCATGGAAAATTTGTGAAAATTTGTAACCTAAACAACTCAAATTATAAATATCAATGCAAATGATATAAAATTTGAATGCAACAAATCGAAAGAAAATAATATTCAATGAACATAAACTTGAAAGTAATATGTACAACCAACAACAAGGTCAATTATATGATTGAATGCAATAATTGAATATTGTTCCTACATCCAATTACTTAATTACAATCAATACTACTAAGATAAACATCATTGGACGAAGAAGATGATATTAACAAAAAATAAACTAAGTTGACAATGACATATGACAAACTCACAAATCCATGACTCATGTGACTATAAGGAAACCCATTCATATAAGTTGGCACTATTACGGGGTGTGCTCATTGAGCAGGGTATCTATCTCATGTGACACCACTCCTAACCATGATTATATATTTGCATGTAATAACACACACTTATAACAAAAATAACATCCTATTTTGACTTAATTCAAATTTAGTGATCTAAATAGGCTAAAATATTAAATATTTAAATTGCATAAGATATATCATTTACTCTGCAGATCTAAATGTAAAAAATAAGATTAATATTGAGCTTATTGTTTATCTATTGAAATAACAAGAGGATAGGGTACTTATCTTGTTTTTATTCAGTTATGATGCTCTCTATCTATGCATAGTTGTTGGAAATAGTCTACAATGGATTTGTGAATGCTTAGTTAAGGGGAATGACTATCAAAATCTACTAGAATGCGACCAGTAAGGCTAAGACACCTACAGAAATTGGATGTGTCTATTGTATGCAAAAATCATATTTATATTTTTTGGGGTCTATTATCCCATATATTGTTGTGCCTACTTGTCAAGATGTTTTATAGGTAATTTTTTACCCTTGATCATGCATGTGGATTCATATTTTAGCTTAATTTCCCTTGAAACCCTAGCTCCAATTTCAACACTTACTTGACCTATAAATATGGGTTAGACAACCCCAATTACAACTTGATGAGTGGTTGAGAATTTATTAGGTTCCAATACTTTGAATAAGACTCAAACCATATGTATTTATCCCACATATGTGTATGAGTTCTCAATAATGTGTCACTAGAATATAAAACATTCAATTTTAACACTTGACAATATATAACTTTGACCTTGATTTAGATGTCTAGACTTGGTTTAGGGGCTAATTCATTTTAAGGTTTTTTAGATTTGGGTAATTTAATATAGTGCCTTAAGGATGTGAAAATATATCTCATTACATGTGCAAGTATTTTTCCAAGTAGTAGACTGAGTGAGAGCTAGATAGGAATAGCCTTAGGCTTGATGTGTATAAATAGATGAATTTTTTGGTAATTTCCCTCTAAATAGACATATGAAACATATGGAATGACCCAAGGGGGGATTTAATTTTAAAAATAATCATTTGAAGAACTTGAGACACTATTAATGAAAGTAGACATTATCAATAATTGGTAACATCTGATAATATTTGGCACTAATAAGGAAGGAGGAAACAATGATATTGAATATGGTGATAGTTTACTTAGGATAATAAATCATTTAGGAAAAAACAATGGAGATATAACATATAAATGATGGAAATTTGGGAAGGCCAAATTCATAGATAGGAAAATGGATAGGGAAAAGGGTGTGCAAGAGTCAAATGTGTATGCATAGGTCATGTATGTCATAAATAGGTCAAAATTGATATAATCAAGTGTTTAATACCAAATTTATGTGTTTTCAAATGCCCCCCTTTTATTTTAGTATTGAAATTGCTAGCTTAAAAGGATAAAGTAAAAGGATGGTACCTGAGTATAGTTGTATTTTTTATCTTTAGATATGTTCTAAATATGTAATTTTCTCCACATAAACCTGCAATGAAACATGTAGAAATTAATGTCCACTAGCGATAGAAAAATCCAAAACAATCTAGATCATTTAAATATTTATAATGGAAATAGAGAGGATCAAATACACATGTGAGTATGAAAACCAAGCTACCCTTTGAAGTCATTGGAGAATAGGATGATTATGCCCTAAGGTGATGCCATTGTGACAATTGTTAGTAGAATAGTGTGAATTATAGTTTTCATGCACTTGGTAATAGTTGTAATGCAACGTATGTCTAATTTTGTATTTTTCGTATGATATAATCATTCATGTAAGTCAATTAAAGGAATAGAATATTGATGTTACCTAAGGACAAATAGAAGAGGAAATGAAAGGTCAAGAAGGCAAAGAGTCATGTTCAATTCGAAGCTTATATATACGGGTGTATGTAAACGAATAAGTTATCTCTATGGAATATTTTTACGATTTAATTTAAGTCTTTGATTTTTTAGTATTCAATTCCATTTTGTGTTTTGAGTATGTCTTCCTTGTAAATTTAGGTATCCACGTGTTATATTTTGCTATAACTTAGTCTAAGAGGCAAGAAGGAAAATAATATTCTACTATGAGTTTTATAAGAATGATAATGTGTGTGATATGTTTTCTATAATAACTGAAGAATAAAGTTATGTGCATTACATCACACTTTATTATTCATACTTATTTTACGAATAAATTAACATTTTGTGAGTCTCATTGTAATCCCTTAAAGACTTTAAAGATTAACAAGTTTTGAAGAGGAATTCTAGGGACCATTGCTAACAATGGTTTCATTTTCAAGACCTGAATATATTAAGATGGTTGTCTAGCAAAGGGACTTATAAAGTTGGCTAAATTTGAGGATATGTAAGTTCACAAAGGAATAAGATATTAGAATAGGAATACATGCCCAAGATATTATTTATATTCACATATATAGGTATATTTATGAAATATTTTGGTGCAAGTTTCTTAAATTGTTAGTTGCATGGCTATCCAAGCTAGAATATTATTGTTCAAGACCTTGTAGCACAGATCACTTTGTTTAAATAGAATAAAATTTGGATTGACTATGCAACCTCTACACTAAGTGGATACAAGTGATTGAACATTGGGTAAAGACTACCAACTAAACTAAATTACACACACATATTTCAATCCATGTATTCATTAACAGTGATATTTTGCAAGCAGGCATAAACCAGCAAATAAGCAAGTCTGGGGTCAAAAAGCCTTTTTTTCATCTCTACAATATGTGTATGATTACAAGCTTAGTTTGAAAAGAACCTAAATAAAAATTGTTGATACTCAAAAATGTAATATGAATTATACTTATATCAAAGCACCACAGCTGGAAAGTTTTACCGCATGGGTATAAAAGCAAAACAATCTTAAGGATTGAGAAGCTAACTCCTCATAATATAATACTGATTAGGGGTGAAAAGGAAGAGAAGAAAGTTAAAACCAACAAGCTAAAGGGAGGTAATGCAACAAAATAATTGTATCCCACACCCATCCAAAGGAACACATGCACATAGAAAGTGCTACAATTTCAAATGATCCATTTTCAAAACTGATTTATAAGAGAAAAATACTACTAAATACTCTCCCATGAATAAATATTAAGTGCAATAAAATAGCCACAAACTGTTCACAAGGTGTTATCCAAGCTACATAATTGCATATCATCCTTTGAAATTGAATAGAAAAATAAAATTAAAGTAATTATTCAAGCAAGGTTTTTCACAAAAAACTATGAAAAGAAGTTGGAAAAATTCTATGGAATGAGGACTCAAATCAAAGAAAGGCTTTCTTATTTTAATATAAATGCAAAAGAAAGAGAGGTGTGGTTTTAATCTCTACACCTGCATGTCAAAAAATTACGGGCAACATCGATGCCAAAATATACCTAATACTTTCACACATATCTATATTTGCCTCCACCAAAATATTCTCATGAATTTAAAAATATAAATTAAGTGATTATTCTAGAATCTAGATCTAGTCCACTTTCTCCCTATTCCATATCCAGATTTGTGTTAGCATCAAAACTGACTAAGTATCTTATTTTTTTATTATATCTAACATAATTGTACTTTCTATCTTTAACATATCAGTATAATAAATTCAATATATAATCATCTGCATTTCATAGATAATTTCTCTATTTTAGAGATAGTCTACCATCTTTTTGCCCTAAACTATCTCTAAACCCTTTAACCTTAGATCCCCCTTAATCTAGATTTTAGGGTTAAACACTCTTCTCATTTTTTTTCTTCAGTTGACCTGAGTTTTTGACAAAAGACATATTAGTGCCCTAGTTTGCCAAGGACATACCACTACATTCTTGGCTCCTTTTACCAGTCCTTTTAACCCTCCATTCAAGTCTCTCATACATTTTTTTCTTTTTTTTTGACATTTCATGCCCATTGTGTATTAGATTGCATGTCAATATGATTTTAATATAAATACATTACTGCATATAGGGGTGAAGTTGATGAGAGAATTAAATGTCAAAGTCAAGAATGATAATCAAATTAAAAGCAAAAAATATAATATTTATTAAAAGAACAAAATTGATGTATTTATTATTAAATTTAATTGGAATTTAGAACGAAGAGCAATTTTAAATTTTAACTTATTGTCTTCTATTATAATTATGAACATTACACAAAATATATCAAAAATTAAAAGAAGGTAAAATTTAATTAATGTATTTATAAAATATGTCAAAAAAATGATAAACGTATTTTCTTAGAAAGTATAAAATAAATATATTTATAATTTTATTATAAAAAATACTATTTCAATATTTAAATTGTTTTGTACTTATACTTAATTGGAAATCAAGCTTCAAATAAAACTATTACTTTAAAAAAATAAAATATAAAATATACATGAAAATGATTCCACTATCAATAATATCCCAACTTTATCTGCAAAGAGAACAAGTATCAAAAGACCATGGGTGGCAATGCCTTACTTGTATATGGGACAAAAGTACAAAACATAAAATATTCTACAAAATAAACACATTATTTTTCCATTTTAATTTTTTAAAGTTATATATATTTCAATCAATTTCCCTCCACTTCTATATTACCTGTTCACAATTTTAACATTCTTCCATATGTTATTTTTTTCGGTCGCTCATTTATTTACTTATTAAATTAATTCCATCCTTTAGAACATAATTTTATTTAAAAGAGGAAGGATATGACAGGTGTGTGTGTTTTGTTTTATTTTTTTCTTTGTTTTTTCTGCAAAATTGTAGAAGAATAAGTAGCCAAATTAGAGTATGGAGGAGGGAGGGCAAGATAAAAATGCACTGAAAGAGTTGACCAAGCAGAAGTTGAGCCACCCTTTAGATTGCCCTAGACACCCTCCATATCTGGTGTTGTACAACAGACCAGTGCTCAGTGGTGTTGAAGATAACAGCCTTGTGTAGTGAATCACATACTTCAGGAAATGAACTCGACCCATAATCATTATCCCTCATTGGACCATAGATCTGGCAATAATAAAAACATTCACATTCACACTCAAAATTCATAAATGACAAATGAAACTTTTTTTTCCAACATGATTAGTTAATGCAAGCAACAATTGGTTAAGGAAATTGACAATAGAAAATAGAGCATATAACAGAAAATAAGAACAGAAATACTCATATTGCTACAGCATTGGAAAAAACAAGATTTTATTAATCTTCTTGAATCACTATTACAAGACTGCACCCATGGGTCTCTTAAATAGATTTGAAAGCAAACAATAATTAAAAAAGCAAACTGAAGATTAATTATAGTCTTTGCATGCAAACTAACTCTCTAACTGCTTGAACTAATTGTTTGTTAACTGTTGTGCATACATGAGAAGGAGGTGGAACTGGTAGTTTTGGAGAAATTAACTCCAATTGACTTTAGTTTCTAAAACTCCCCCTTAATTTCTACCACTAACTACTTCAGCATTTACAATGCCTAAATTTTGTCTTAGATAATCAAAGGTCTCATTTTCTAATGCCTTTGTGAATATATATGTCAATTGGTCTTCAGATCTGCAGAACTCCAGATGGATTTCTCCATTGTTCACTAACTCTCTGATAAAATGAAATCTTGTATCAATGTGCTTGCTCCTCTTATGAAAAACATGATTTTTTGATAATGGAATTGTTGATTTGTTATCACAAAAGATTGGTGTTGACTCCTTCTGTGCTTGTAATAAATCTATCAATACTCTTCTCATCCAAGTTGCTTGACATGCTGCTGATGTGGCTGCTACATACTCTACTTCAACTGATGAAAGTGTCACTATAGGTTGCTTTTTGGATGCCCATGTGACCACACCTATTCCTAAAAGAAAGGCATGTCCAGAAGTACTCTTTCTATTATCAATGCTACTTAAAAAATCACTATCAGTATAACCAATCAAACAAAAATTATTAGTTGTGGAATATAAAATTCCATATTCTATTGTTTCTTCCACATATATCAATATCCTCTTTCCAACTTGCCAATGTGAGTCTTTTGGTGACTCCATGAATCTAGAGATTAAACTGACCCCATACATGATATCTGTTCTTGTAGTTGTAAGATATATCAAACTACCAACTAGTCTTTTGAATATTGTAGAATCAACATTAGACCCTTTGTCTTCTTTGCTAATTTTGGTCCCTGTAGCAACTTGTGTAGGTGCTGGTTTACAATTCAGAATCTTAAACCTCCTTAACACATCCTTTGTATATTTAGTTTGACAAATAAAAATTCCCTTCTCTGATTGTACAACTTCTATGCCCAAAAAGTACTTCATTAATTCCAAATCTGTCATTTCAAATTCTTTCTTCATTGCTGATTTAAATGTGTCTACAGACAAATTTCTAGTGAAAATCAAATCATCAACATACAAACATACAATCAAAATCTGACCTTCTTTGTTGATTTTTGTGTACAATGTAGGCTCACTATTACTTCTGTTGAATCCATTATTTGTCATGTATGAATCGATCCTATTATACCATGCTCTTGGTGCTTGCTTGAGACCATAAAGGGCCTTCTTCAATTTGTAGACTTTTTTTTCATGTCCATGCACTTCATAACCTGGTGGTTGTTTCACATACACTTCTTCATCTAAGAAACCATTCAATAAAGCTGATTTGACTTCCATTTGATATACATTCCAATTATTTTGAGCAGCTATTGTTAAAACAATTCTAACAGTATCAAGTCTAGCAATTGGAGCAAATGTTTCATTATAATCAATTCCATGTTCTTGTGCAAAACCTTTTGCTACTAACCTTGCCTTGTGTTTTTCAACATTTCTTTCTGCATCAAATTTGGTCTTATAAACCCATTTGACTCCTATGCAATCCTTAACTTCAGGTAGATTAGTTAGATCCCATGTTTGATTTCTTTCAATGGCATTCATCTCTTCATCCATTGCTTTTATCCAATGTTCCTCAATAACTGCTTCTTCATAATACATAGGATCATGAGAGAAAAGAGCAAAATTTGAACACAAATCTAACTTCTCTTCTTCTTGATTACAAATCTCATTCAAGTTTCTCATTTTCTTACCTTTAAATCTTGATCTTAAAGTGGCAAGAGTTGGATCTGATTCATAACTGACTTGTGAATTTGGAGTAGGATGACATGCATGACCAGATTATTCACCTTGTACTAAGCTCCTAGGTGTTCTTATTGGAGTGTTTGTTCTTGCTTGTGGAAAGGATTGATCACCTTGCAAATTTTGTTCTTCAGATCTTCTTCATTTTGTGGAATTGGTGCTCCAATTGTGATGGTGCTTCCATCCCATGCTTCTTCTTCCTTAAATTCAACATCTCTGTTAATAATCACTTGCTTTGAAATGGGGTTATGCAACTTATAAGCCTTTGATTCTTCACTGTAGCCAATAAAAATGCATTTCTCACCTCTATCATCATTTTTTATTCTCAATTTAGATGGTATAAGAGAATATGTAATACAACCAAAAATTCTGAAATGATGTACACTATGCTTCTTACCACTCCAAGCTTCTTGTGGAATTTGATCTCTGACACTCTTTGTTGGGCTTCTATTCAGAATATATACTGCACATGCTATTGCTTCTGCCCAAAATTCATTTGACAAATGTTTGGCCTTCAACATGCTTCTAGCCATCTCCATAATTGTTCTATTCTTTCTTTCTGCTACACCATTCTGCTGTGGTGTGTACCTTGTAGTCAGTTGCCTTTTAATGCCATGATATCTACAAAAATCTTGAAATTCATTAGACATATATTCACCTCCTCTATCTGATCTAAGTACCTTGATGTAAAGGCCACTCTGCTTTTCAACCATAGCCTTGAATTTTTTAAACTTTTCAAAGGCTTCAGACTTATTTTTTAGAAAATATATCCATGTCTTTCTGCTAAAGTCATCAATGAAGGTTAGAAAATAAGAATTACCTCCAAATGATGGAATTTGCATTGGTCCACATAAATCACTATGGACTAGCTCCAATATTACCTTTGCTCTATATGAGGCTCCTACTGGAAAGCTCTCTCTATGTTGTTTTTCCAGAATGCAACTGTCACATGAACTTCCTGGCAGTTCTATTGGCGGTAATCCCTTCACCATATTTTTCTTTTGTAACAAATTCAAACCTCCAAAATGTAAATGTCCATACCTTAAGTGCCATAGCCTTGATTGGTCTAGATGCATGGTTTTGAAGTGGGCTTCCTCTTCTCCTTGGATGCACTGAATTCGAAGAGGGAACATCTGATTCTTAGTCATCTCCACTTTTCTTATCAACCTGTCATTTGGAAATTTGTCTAGTATTGTGCAAACATTATCCATAAAAGATACTCTGTAACCTTTCTGTACTAACTGTCCAACACTCATAAGATTATGCTTTAGTCGAGGTTCAAAATAAACATCAGGAATAAACCTTCTTTCACCATTTTTTGCCAAAACATTTATTACTCCTTTACCCATTACATCCACTTTGTTATCATTTCCTAATTTAACTTCAGATTTTACAGAATCATCAAGACTAGCAAAGAATTCTTTATTCCCTATCATATGATTACTGCATCCACTATCTAAGAACCAAATATCTCTAGCATTTTCTTGAGTAACATGACAAGTGAGAAATAAGCTTCCAGGATTAGAACTAGATTCATTTATATAATTAGCATTCTGCTTGTCCACATTTCCTTGTTTCTTTCTGCATTCACTTGCATAATGTCCATATTTTTTGCAGTAATAACATTGAATGTTAGATTTATCAAACCTCTATGAACTTTGCTGGAAGTGATTGTTTCCACGTCCTCTATTGTTGTAGTTTTGATTATTGTTTTCAACTTGATCTGGATTGTTCTTTTCAGTTCTGCCTCTGCCTCTTCCTCTAAAGTTTGACCTTCCTCTTCCTCTTCCTCTGCCAAATGATACCTGTGACTTGAAAGCATTCTCAAGAGAAGTATTGTTATTCTTATTCATTCTGGATTCATGTGTTAACAAAGAACTCATTAATTCATCTACTGATAACTGTTTCAAATCCTTGGTTTCCTCAATAGCTACAAGTGTTGCATCAAATTTGATGGGTAAACTCCTGAGTATTTTTTCTATGATCTTCTGATCCGTTATTGTTTCTCCATTAGATCGAATTTGATTCACTATATTCAATACTTGACCCATAAACTGGTCTATTGAATCTGAATCATTCATTTGCAAATTTTTAAAACTTCACCTAAGAGATTTCAATTTAGCAATTTTTACCTTTGTATTACCTTTATAGGTAGTCTCCAAGATTTTCCATGCCGATCTGGATCTCGTTGCTGCTGCAACTCTAGAAAAAATAGATTCATCCAATACCTGTTGGATTAAAAAGAGAGCTTTTGTATCTTTTTTCTTGTTCTCTTTAAGTTCTTCCTTTTGTGCTCGAGTTAATGCCTGATGGGCAGCCTCATCCTGTGGTTCTACAAAACCATTCTCTACCAAATCCCAAACATTTTGTGAGCAAAACAATGTTCTCATCTTAATTACCCAAAAATTGTAATTCTTACCATTGAAAATGGGAATTTGAGGCTGAGAAATACTGTTATTCGTTGCCATGTCTCACGCTGAAGCGACTAAATCCTCCTTGCACCAAAGCTTTTCTTTGACTGCGCTTGGCAAATCTTAGCTTTCAAGTGTTTGGCTGTTATTCTTCCTTGAGCGGTCTCCAACCTTCAACACAGGGGGCTTTCTTCTTGTAAACAATGAGCTGCCTTCGCTCCCTTATACCATAATCTTTTCTGAGTCTTCAACGCCTTTCTAAGTGGTTGCAAATTTTTATTATTATTATTATTATTATTTATTTTTATTTTTTGGACTGGCTGGACTTTGCTTGTCCACGATGGCCTATTTTTCTCCCTAACAACAGTGATCTAATATTATCTTATCTGTTGGCTGCTATGTTTGCAGGGACGAATCTTCAGCTGGATTGGCTGCTGCGCTTTTTCCCAAGTTGACTGTGCTTTTCTTGACAGCAGTGCTTTCCTCTGATCTTCTTGGTTTTGGCGTCGCTCTTCTATGCTCTCAACGTTGGTTGCTTGTTGGCTGTAACTTTCCAGATCTACACGATAGGCACTTATCTTCTTCACCGATTTGTTGTTCCTTGACTGTTGCGCTAGCCTTAATATGACTGCGCTTCCCTCCTGTGCTCTCACACCTTGCTCCTCCTTCACCGCTTCTTTCCCACGGTCTCTGGCCTGTGCTCTTCCTTCACCGAATTCTCCAAGCAGGAGTCTCCCAGGCAATTGGCTGGCTCTGATACCAATTTGACAGTAGAAAACAGAGCATATAACAAGAAAATAAGAACAGAAATACTCAGATTGCTACAAAAATGGAAAAAACAAGATTTTATTAATCTTCTTGAATCACTATTACAAGACTGCGCCCATGGGTCTCTTAAATAGATTTGAAAGCAAACAATAATTGAAAAAGCAAACTGAAGACTAATTATAGTCTTTGCATGCAAACTAACTCTCTAATTGCTTGAACTAACTGTTTGTTAACTGCTGTGCATGCATGAGAAGGAGGTGGAACTGGTAGTTTTGGAGAAATTAACTCCAGTTGACTTCAGTTTCTAACAGAAACAACAATAGTTAAATGCGATTTAATGGAGAATTGGATATGACCAGTCAGAGGTCAACACCCAGCATGACAGTCCACACCGAATGCACTGACTGGTTATGCTCAGTGGTAAGTTAGTCTCATACCAAATGTTTATCCCAAGGCCTTCCAGGAAGTCCATCTGAGTGGGTAAAAGAACGTTCTGCCATTAATAAGCGATCATTGAATTCTCTCCTCGGAGACACATCATTAAGCTCTTCCAATTCCTCAATAATATTAGCATATTATATAATATTAGTTTGTCAAAAAAAAATACATGTTATCCTTGTTTGGTTTCATGAACATAATTAAAACCATTTCATTTCATTTCAATCGTTTTTGTATTCACTCCTACCTCACCTGTTGTTGATTCTTACTACTTACAATAGCCATTCTCAATTGTGAAATGAAATCATAGAATGGAGATGCTGTCACATGTTGAGGGCTGCCAACGCGCTCCAGCTCTGATTCCAAACTCACTGTGTATGACTGTTTATATTCAATATGATAATTAGCATAGCAAAGCAAGAGAATGAGAGAGTGAATATAAAGATGTGTGGTTAGTTACCTGTAGCTCATCGGCATACTTTTCGTAATTAAAGGGAAGAATCACTTCATCTACAAGTTTGAGAATAACCAGTCCCCAAGTTCCTGCCACTGAAGAAGAAGATAAAGACAAGATCCAATCACGAATTTATTCCACAGATGATATCTGTCCAATAAAGGAATTAAAGCATGTTATCACCAACGCAAGATTAGAATCACCTGCAACGTGTCTTCGAAAGAAAGGGTCTCCATAATTTTCCATCCACTTGTAGTTATCATACAAAGAATGATACACCGGGTAGTCTGTACACAATTGAAAATGTATGATTGATTTTAATAATGTTTATTAGATTGAGTAGTTTATGGAACCAAGGATTATAATAAAATTATTTTGTATTAATATAATTATTGTCTTTTTGATTATATAAAAATTTAACTTATTTTTGATGTTAACTCTTTTATTATGAATTTTGATTAAAAACCTATTATACTATTTAATCTTCTGATATATTTAAATGCTAACCTTTTCCAAAATAAATGTCAAACTGCAGGCACACCAACATGATGAAGAAAGGATGCATAGTCTGAGCCGCCACCACCCAATCTGCCAATTTTTGATGGAACACGAACGCATTAACATCATCATCTTGTCAAAGATAAAAGAAGAAACGCCAATAGCAATAGCATACATACAGTAGACTCAGATAAACACCACGCTTGATACACAGTCAGTGATGCATCCTCAGGATCTGCCACCTGATGAAAACATATATAGGTATTGAAAACACGTATTTAAATTTATAGGCGGAGGCCCGGCAACCGCACAATCCACATTGATGTATGCAATGGCTCTCGAGTGTAATATATCGAAATTGTGCTCCACCCACTCCGTTGATCCAACCTGTAGCATCATTATCATTATGCTTACATACCTCAACCTTCAAACAAATATACTTATTTTTTAGTTGATTTGTTTACAGAAGAAGAAAGGTTAGTAGAGTAAGTTTTCTAATCAGAATTTATATGATGAGAAGGACAGCGCTCATATTAAAGAGTTGTATTAAACAATTAACTCCATCCATAGATTACTTGATCCATGAACGTTATTAAAATCTTTCGTTCATTCATTCAATACTTAAATGTTAGTACTACTCACAGATCCATACTCCTCGGCATCCCAGCTACATAAGATCATAGTCCTCCGCGGCTGCCAGCCTTGTTTGAGAAGCTTTCCAAATCTATGAGCAATCTATAAAGGCGAGCCGGGAAAGATATCAGACATGATATTCCACTCTCCATTTCCAAGTGGAGAGGACGATAAAAAACCAAAGAAACTAACCCCGATCGTACATCTAAAAGAGCAGCTGTTCCACTGTTTGGATCGACCGCCCCAAATGTCCACGCATCTCGGTGATTTCCAAGCAACACATACCTAAAAATTCAATCACGAAACAATCCCCTCAGCCTGTAAAAATGTATATTAAACAGTTATAATCACAGGAAGCGAAACTTACCGGTCGGGTTCCTCCACTCCATTTATCACAGCAAACACGTTTCTAATCGGCGCGATTGTCTGATTCGCCTGCAACCATAAAAAAGTTTTAGGCAGAGCAAAAATGGTGTTTTTTGAATAACCATTATTATGTTGCTTCAGATGCAGTAAAGAAACGGTTACTTTGTGCACAACGATTAAAAGCAAACTGTAAATTTAGCAGAAAGGTGTGTGCACCGGTCGTTTGTGAAAAAGCGTGAGTAGGCTACGGAACATTTGTGCAGATTATTTAATTGGAAATGGAAATGAGATGGCAATGGTGGGCTTACCACGTAAGTCAGGTTGAGAATCGCGGGGCCTGGGCCAAGTCCATAAACAGGCAAATCCAAAGCGCCGTGCCAATGAGGAGGGGCGGACGGGCCACCCAAAAACCTCATAACTAGTAGCGCGTCTTTTGCAGATATTGGTAGAGAGGGAATTGATGGCAGCAGGATCTTCATTTCATCGGCAGACAGCCTCTCTGAATTGGGAGTGCTTGGCCAGCCAGGGGAGAGGGGATCTCCAGAGCCCTCCAGCACTGTGCCCCTTTGGATTCCGCTATCAGGCAGCCACTTGGAGTGGGGATACTTTCCTCCTCCATTCCCATTCCCATTCCCTTTCCCTCCCCCATAATCTTGCGGATCAGAATACTTGACCACCGCCACCGCTCCTGCGCGCGCTGAATTCTCCACTATATCCCCCCTGAAAATCATTCCTTGCCGAGCAATTACGATGGCACCGCTAACATTCACGCCCAGTTCTTCCAGTTTTGAAAAATCCTCCACGCCTCCATAGTTAACATAGACCACGGGTGCAGCAGCCTGTCCGCTGGGGAGAATACGCGTGGAAGCCTGGAATTGTCTTTGAGCTTCTACTGAAAGGATCGCCCTTTACTTCTCTCTCTCTCAGTTTCAAGCGTCGCGTGCCGTGTCCGTCTGGTAAGTTTAGAGTGAGAGACCTACTGATAGGATAAGTGAGCAGTACATTGTAAACTGTATAGCGAGTAATCAAACCATATTTTTTGAAATTGGAGAAGACGTATTCTGCGGTTGCAAAATTCTCTGGGGTACCTGCGACATGAGGCTCCGCCGTAAGCTTATGCAGGTGAATTGCAATGCTTGCGTTGCTTCCACTTCCCATCTTCAGAAAATGACGATGGTACTCTTCTGTTCGTCCTCGGTTGTTGTCTATTTTCCAGGAAGCCAAAGCGAATTTCATAGATCTTAAAAAGAAGCCTATCAGAACGGCCACAACTATAACACAAGCACTGGTCAAGCAAACCTTAATAAGAGCTCGATTTTTCAATTTTAGTTGCAGCAACCACATTTCGAGCTCTGTCGGCTTCTCATCTACTTTCAGATTCGGTTGAATCATGCGTGCCCTTTTCTTTTCAAGGGTGTCGTGTCCCGAAGTTATCTGAGGACCGTCTTCACGCAAGTCCATTGATGGCTTGGCTAAAACTTCAAATTTTTAACCTGAACAGAAAACTCATACAAAAACCCTCACTTCCAACAACGAATAACTTAAACAAACAAACAGACAAAAACTGATAGCCACCAGTGCTTTCAGAATGACTTTGCTTGGTGCAATAAAAGTAGATTTAAAAGCAGGCTGTGATTGCATGAACCGGATGCACTCCCAACAGCTTTTGTTTTTTCAATAATAAATAAAACCCAGGGCACCAGAAACCCATCAGGAAAAGAAAAGGAGCACCAGGGAGATGATTATGTAATTTTATGGGATTATGGGACCCACCCTGCCAAGGAGAGAAGGGAGAACAGATTCTTTGGGGACCACATAAAGCGATCCCCAACGAAATCATATCCCACCAATGCATCAAGAAGGCCAACGTGTAAAAGTGAGGATGGAAATGGAAATGGAAATGGAATTGGAATTGGAATGAGAAGGAATAAAGGATGTGGTGGCGTGTAAAGCAGAGTGGGGCGGACCACCACTGAAGGGAGCACTTATGGAGATGGCACACGCAGGGCATAAGACTCGTCATTTCCATTTTTGTGAGAAAAAATTGGCCTTTATATTGATAATTAGGGATGGCAGGGTTTACATAATTAATTATGTGATATGTTTTGATCGTAATTATATTTTAAATTTTTAAGAAAGTATTTGAAAGTTTGAAAGTTTTTTTGGTAAAGAGGTTGGGATGTAAGTCAATATTAGTAAAATTAAGATTTTGATTTTTTTATATTGAAAAGAAAATAGGTATGTAAGTTTCATATTTGAGGGGAATCCAATTGAGACAGTCTCAGAATACAAATATTCAAGTCTTGATTTCATCAAGTTTAATTGGGACACACGCATCATGAAGAGAATCCAATAAGGATGGAGAGTATTATACCCTCTCCAAAACAAGTTCAAAGATGTTGATTTGTGTGATTGAAAGACCACCACGATTTTGTTTGAGCTATTAGTAATTCCAGTGGTACTCTATGGATGTGATGTTTGGACCAATGGTATATCAAAGTTAAAGTGAAGGCAATTTGAAAGAATTAAGAAATGCCTAATCACAAGTACCTTTAAGATTAAAGTGTCAGTTTCATATGAGATAATTCTAATAAAAATGGGTATTTTTATAATAGACGTTGCAGTGATGACATATCTTTTAGGGTACATAAAGAAAGTAGAGAGCATGAAGGCAGATAGATGGCTAAAGTTAGTAATAAAAGAAGAGTTGAACAAGCGAAAGAGAACGTGGATGAAACAAAACAAATTGTGGATGGATAACTAGGGCACTAACATATATGAGTGTTCGAAGACCAATCAAAAAATAAAGAGACATGTGAAGGAAAAGTTTAAAATAAACACGCAGACAAAACAAATAGGAAGGAAAAAGTAGTACTACATAACCAAGTTCAACTCCAATTATGAGCATGACCAAAAAACTTAAATCCCCAATTATGAACGGATGTGGACAAAATAGATAGAAACAAATAATTTTTTATCAAAATCTACAATAGAAGAGTGAACTTTCAAAAATAGAACAACAACACAATTAGAAATTATTTATGGTTTATTTTGTATGTAAATTTATTTTAGCAGTAAATAATAAATAGAAATTAATAAAGTTAAATCAAGAAAACAGGGCCTAAATATTATAAATTATTTATGGTTTATTTTGTATGTAAATTTAAAATGTAAATTTATTGTAGCAATGAATGGTAACTAAGAATTAATAAAGTTAAATCAAAAAAAAAAAAAAAATTGGGAAAAGAATAATAGTTAATATTTGTAACATATAAATATTAAGTACATATGATTTTTATTTATTTTTTAAAGTTATTAATATTTTAAATATGTTAAAATGTAAATGTGGAATTAAAAAAGAAGATAATGAACAATTTTATTTTGAAGTAGTTAAAAGAATTTAATTGTAAAATTGTATTTGTTACAAATAACTTAAAAAGATTAGAATATAGGTGTAATTTTAATGTTATTTCTACTCATATATTATAATATTATTTAAAAATATATAATATTATTATTTTAAATTATATTGAATAAACCATTTTAAAAATCAATTTGAAATATTATTTTATAGTTTAGACATGTAATAATTGTATTTGAAGAGCGGACAAGATAAATCTAGATGGAGCATCTCAATGAAGGGAAAAAACAGAATATAAATAAATAAATAAACATCATTTTAAATCATGTCAAGGCAGCGAAATAAAAAATAAAACACTACTTCTAGTTAGATTTTCTTAGGTGAGGATATTTATGGCAATTATCGTGTGAATGAGTTTGGATAAAATTACGAAATTAAAAACATATTGTCGTTATTAACATCACCCCTTACGTGGGCATTGTGACATGGGCAGTGGGCCCACAGAGGCATTAGTGATTATTAAATGACACATTGAAGGGAATATTCGTTTGAAACACAGATCTCTTTTTGATAGCCATTCTTTGTTCTCATTCTCCCATAGCATTGAACCTTGAGTGTGGAGTGGAGCCCACAAGGCATAGGAGTGCTTTTATGTCTTATATATATATATCCTTTTGGCCTTTACATTTATTGCATCTTCCCCATCTTTGCTTTAATAATGATGATATGGTAGGTAATATCCTCTCATGGGATATCGAAAGAGTACAAGCACAAAGGATATATATAATGATTTGGCTGGAGTTATACTCGGGAGACAAGCAAAAAAATGCTTTTTATGATCAGTTATATCATTAAGAATCTCTTCTAATTGTGTTTTATTTTTTTATATATAATAATAATTATGATATAAATAATGTTACTTAATATAATATTAGGTTGTGATATAGAACATTTAACAATGAATTTATAGATTGGACTTTTAATTAATACTTAGAATTTTAAGTCTTTTATAATTTTTAAAAATTCAGTCAAAGCATATAATGTCTCTCTTTGTAAATTTTATCTTGAACCAACTAAATCAAATTATATACACATATTTTAATGCATGTATTTATTAATAGTGATATTTCACAAGCAAATATAAACCAACAAGTAAGTTTGAGGTTAAAAGGTATTTTCCCATCTTGACAACATGTATGTGATTACAAGTTCAGTTCGATAAGCACTTAAATAAAAATTGTTGATACTCAAAAATGTAATATGCATTGTATCTACATCAAAGCATTGCAACTGGAAAGTTCCACCACGTGGGAATAAAAGCAAAACAATTTTAAGGATTGAGAAGCCAGCTAATACTGATTAGGGGTGGAAAGAAAGAGAAGAAAGTTAAAACCAACAAGCAAAGGAGAGGCAATACAACAAAATAGTTGTATCGCACACCCATCCAAAAGAACACATGCACATAGAAAGTGCTACAATTTCAAATGAACTATTTTCAAAATTGATTTATAAGAGAAGAATATTACTAAATACTTTCGCACAAATAAATTCAGTGCAATAAAATAACCACAAACTCTTCACAAGATGTGGATAACATAGTTGCATACCATCCTATCAAATTGAAAAAATAAATAAAATTAAAGTAATTATTGAGGTGCCCAAGGATTTTCAAAAAAAAACTTGGAAAAGGAGTTGTAAAAATCCCATGGAGTTAGGATCTAAATCAAAGAGAGGCCTTCTTTTTTAATACAAATGCAAAAGAAAGAGAGGTGTGGTTTTAATCTATGCACCCATATGTCAAAAAATTATGCCCAACATCGATGACAAAATCTACCTAATACTTTTAAACACATCTCTAAATTTGCCTCCACCAAAATATTCCCATGAATTCAAAAAAAATAAGCGATGCCTTTAATATTTTCCATCGTTTACCTAAGAAACTTTAAAGCTTTTAATTTAGACATGCCTTTCAATGTTTTAATATTTCAATATATAATTTAAACCTAAAAGCTCTTAAATAGTCTATCGACCTTTTTTCCTTCCACTCTCGTAGATTTATATTATTCAAAAGCTAAAAACTTTTAGATAAAGGTGAACCCTTGCTTGTTTTAATAAAGGTAATAATCTTTGCTTTGTCCTTTATGTTTCTTATAATAAAGGTAAGATTATTTTATTTGTCCTCTATACTTGTTTTAATAAAGGTAAGTATATTTTTTTGTATTCTATGCATAACCCTATGTGTGTGTGTGTGTTGGCCTTTGTTAATATGATGGAGTTTGCTATTTTAAATATAAGATGGACTATGCATGCAAATAAAAAAGGAATTAAATCACATTTCAAGCTCTGTCAGCTTCTCATCTACATTCAGATTTAGATGAATCATGCGTTTTTCCTTTCAAGAGTGTTGTGTCCCGAAATTATCTGAGGAACGCCTTCACACAAATCCATTGATAGCTTGGCTAAAACTTCAAATTTTTAACTTGAACAAAAAAACTCATACAATAAGCCTCACTTCCAACAACGAATAACTTAAACAAACAAACAGACAAAAACTAATAACCACCTGTGCTTTCAAAATGACTTTGCTTGCTGCAATAAAAGTAGATTTAAAAGCAGGTTGTGATTGCATGAACCGGATGCACTCCCAACAGCTTTTGTTTTTTCAATAATAAAGGAGCATGAGGGAGATGATTATGTATTTTCATGGTATTACAAGACCCACCTTGCCAAGGAGACAAGGGAGGACAATTTTTTTGGGTACCACGTAAAGCGATCCCCCACGAAATCATATCCCACAAATACATCAAGAAGCACAACATGTAAAAGTGGGGAAATGGAAATGGAAACGGAAATGTGGGAAGTGCACACAAGAGAGTGGGGTGGACCACCGTTGAAGGGAGCACTTATAGAGATGACACATGCAGGGCATAAGACTCGTCATTTCCATTTTTGTGAGAAAAATTTGGCCTTTATATTGATAAGTTCAAAGAATGGATAAATAAATTAGGGATGGTAGGTTTTACATAACTAATTATGTGATATATTTTGATCGTAATTACATTTTAAATTTTTAAGAAAGTATTTGGAAGTTCGAAAGTTTTTTGGTAAAGAGTTTGGGATGTAAGTCAATATTATTAAAATTAAGATTTTGATCTTTTTATATTGAAAAGAAAAAAGACATGTAAGTTTCATGTTTGAGGGGAGTCCAATTGAGATAGTTTCAGAATACAAATATTTGAGCCCTGATTTCACCAAGTTCAATTGGGACGAATGCATAATGGAGAGAATCCAATAAGGATGGAGAGTTTTATACTCTCTCCAAAACAAGTTCAAAGATGTTGATTTGTGTGATTGAAAGACCACCACGATCTTGTTTGAGCTATTAGTAATTCCACTGGTACTCTATGGATGTGATGTTTGGACCAATGGTATATCAAAGTTAAAGTGAAGGCAATTTGAAAAAATTAAGAAACACCTAATCGCAAGTACCTTTAAGATTAAAGTGTCGGTTTCATATGAGATAATTCTAACAAAAATGGGTATTTTTATAATAGATGTTGCAGCTAGGACGTGTCTTTTAGAGTACATGAAAAAAATAGAGAGCATGAAACTAGATAGATGGCTAAACATAGTAATAAAAGAAGAGTTGAACAAGCAAAAGAGGATGTGGCTAAAACAAAACAAATTGTGGATGGATAAGTAGGACATTAACATATATGAGTGTTTGAAGACCAATCAAAAAATAAAGAGACGTGTGAAGGAAAAGTTTAAAATAAATATGTGGACACAACAAATAGGGAGGAAAACACAGTACTACATAACCAAGTTCAACTCTAATTATGAGCATGACTAAAAAACCTACATCCCCAATTACGAACGGATGTGGACAAAGCAGGTAGAAACAATTTTTTTTATCAAGATCTACAATAGGAGAGTGAACTTTCAAAAATAGAATAACACCATGATTAGAATTAGAATCATAAAAACTCAAAGCTACTATATTTAGAAATGTTGAGTTTCAAAACACTGCAAGAGAAAAATAACTCACTAAATATGTTTTTGATATTGGTAAGCATTTTTTTTTTACTATTTTTATAGGGGGAACCTTTTAAAACTTGTGGGAAATAGTGCCACCTAAAAATTTAACTGTTAATGTTAAGAGAGACTCGAACATGGGACCTACTAGGTAAAGTTCATCTTCTTTACCCTTGAGTCACCAACACAAGGATTAACAATTTGTTAAGTATGTTGCTACATGATTATATTTGAGGGTGAAACCTAATGGCAAAACCTTCTCACCATCGGCATGAGGCACCGCATCATTCTCATCTGTTCCTAATAACATCACCCCTTACGTGGGCATTGTGTCATGGGAAGTGGGCCCACAATCCAGTAATGATTAATTATAATTTTGTCATAAGTTATGATGGTGCAATGAGGAATGTCGTATCCCATTACCAAATATTATTAATGACACATTGAAGGGAATATTAATTTGAAACACATATCTCTTTTCGATAGCCATTCTTGTTTTATTTGCTCTCATTCCTCCCATAACATTAAACCTTGAATGTGGAGTGGAGCCCAGAAACCATGAGAGTGCTTTTATGTCTTATATATACATACAGAGTAGAGGGAAGAAGTGGCCAACAAACATAGGTTCTCAAGGGCTCTGCAACATATACTCAAGGGTTCGCTTAGTGGAAGGCAAGCCCTAAATCTTGCCCAGTGGTAAATAGTATGAGAACAGAAGGAGACAACCAGGCTCACAAATCAACAAGGTCAAGTGTGAAACACATCTTTATATTTCTTGTGTCTTCTTTAGGCTTTGTGTCTTTTGTTCTTTTTGCAAATCTAGGAAAAAAAGAACACTCAAAACATGATGGTGAAAAAGAGGGATTAAAGGAAGACTTTACTTCCATTTACCAAGTACCCACGGTAGGGAAAGCACAATATCTAATAGAAAAAAATACAAAAAATCCTTGGAGTTAGTAGATTACGGAGAAGACAACTCTAAAAGTGCTCACAGGGAAACTCAAACACAGCTAGAAGGTTCTGTGACTAATTTGATATATCCACAGATTCTAAAATCCCCTTTGGTTCACACATTTCACCTATCAAATAAGTTGGTATATTCTTACAATGGTATTAGTAAGGCACTTGTCAAGAGCATGGTGCTCACACATCTCTAAAATCCCAAGGGCACATGCAAAGGTCTCAAATGAAACCTTGGTTTTCATAAATGCCAAATAGTACAAAGGGATTTTAAGGCATAGGCAGTCTTAAAAATTAAGGCAAACTCAAAAGAAAAAATTTACTATGATTCTACTGAAATTTCACATCAATAGTACACAGGTGCCCAACAAAAAATTTCAAAGAGGTGAAATAGAAAATATGCAAGAAAAGAATAAATGAATTAAAAATTGGGTGGGAAGTTTGGAGAATCATGAATCAAGGATGATGAAACCAAAAGGGCACACCCCAAACAAAAGTACTAGAGAAGACATTTCTAAAGATATTTACAACGATACACCTTTAATGTGGTCATCAGAGCTACACATGGAAGAGCTCATGAACATGAAAAAGAGGGTTGAAATTTTAGAAACAAAGGGGTTGTGTGATCGCAACAAGGCAAAGGAAGTTGCAAAATCCAGGTGTAAATTGAAAGCAAAAAATTGGGTACTCAAAGAGAAAATCTTGAACGTACAGAATAGCATAGAAAGAGGATAATAAGAATTGATTACAATAAAATTAGAATTGGATCAATTGAAAATAACAAGCAATAAGAAGATGGAAATGGCAAAAGGACTTGTCACATCTCAAATAATGGAGTTTCAATCAACATTGGTAGACACGGAAACAGAAGAAAACCAATTAAAAACCTACATAGAAGAGGCCAAATCATGGTCGCAAGTTGTAAAAAAATCAACAAACAAGCAAAAAGAAATAATAGAAAATCTATTTAAGACACAAATAAGGGAAGAGAATGTCAAACAAAGCAAGGCTACAAATATTATTATCAAAGGTTTGAGGGACCTCGGTGAGAGAGAAAGAACTAAAATTTTAGCAAGAGACTTCCTCGAGGAAGCGCTGAAATGGACAAGGCATATTCAAAAAGCACACAAAATTGGTAAAAAAATAGAGGGTGGAAGAGATAGGCATGTAAGAATCATCATGCAAAATATAGAAGACAAAAATTCAATTCTAAGAAATAAAGAATTACTCGAAAAAACTCACATCTATCTAGACGAATATTTGACCTTTGCTCAACAAGAAGTGTAAATAAAAGAAGGGAGAAACTAAAAATAACAATAAATGAAGGAAAGTGGGCATGGCTGAAGAATGGGACAGCCCAAATCAGTGATCGTTTATCAAACAAGAAATAGGGATTGGGGGGCCCATAGGAACATCTACATTTAGTGAGTTGCAATTGTAGAGGTTACCCTTAGAGACGAGGACCTAGTTTGGGGCCCATATCAGATGGGAAAGACATCATTATTCTTACTGAGACACATGAGCATGAGGGCTGGAAAGTTCCTAATTTTGATGGGTACATGAAAACTTTAGTTTGGAATAGAGGGAATGAAACATGTGAAGGGTATGGGGGTGTAACAATTTTGATCAAAGAGAGTTGGGGTGGAGTTTTAAAAGTTGAGAACGAAGATCCAAACAAACAATACATATGCTTGTGAATAACAAATAATGGGGTTACTTTCAGATTGGAAACTTGTTATTTTGCACCACAAAACTCAAAAAATTATAAAAGGAGAAAGTTAGACAGAGTAGACCCTTATGCATCGTTAAAAAAAGACATATATATTTAGCACCTTGGGGGAAATAGTTATAATTGTAGACTTCAATGCAACAACAGATAATAATCAATTTCTTCAGTTGAATAATAAGGATCTGGGAAACAATAATCCTCTATGGCTAGAAGAGGAAGATGATCAGCCATGGGAAAGAATAGCACAGGACAAAAATGGGAATGTATCACACTTTGGGGTAGAGCTATTAGGGATATGCAAATTATATAACCTAGTTATTTGTAATGGCTTGAAAGGCTGACCTAGCTCTAGTAACATCACCTACAAAACTTATATAGGGCAAAGTGTGGTGGACTACATAATTTGCTCTCAAAGTTTTATTTCTAAATTTTTGAGTTTGAAATCGAGTGTCCCCCTGAGTTAAAATCTGATCATGCACCTATGTTTGTTAACTTTGGCATGATATCAAACAACCATCATGAAAATCAAGACCACCACAAGAAAAATGAAACTCTTTCCAAAGGTAAAATACTCATGAACCAAGAAAATCAAGGTCTCTTTAATGTTGTTTTAGAGCATCATTTTCATGAAATGGAGAGTAACATAGGGTACAAGGGCTGCCAATGGGACTGATGGTCATATTTTTAGCAATAGTTTGATTCCTATAATTCATAAGGCCTTAAGTGCATGCAAAATATCTCATCGGAAGAAAGGGGTTGCAAACACTTTTCTAACTAACCCATGGTATGATGAAGAGTGTAAGACCACCAAGAGAACTTTGAAAGAGTATGGGTTGAGCAAAGAAAATAGGAAGAAATATGAGAAGTTGGTGCAAACAAAAAAAGAAGAGTAGGTCAATACAAGAAGGAAAGAGTTCATTTCTCTTGGAAAACATGACCCCAAAGGCTTTTGGAGGGAGCTGCAACAAAAGAGAAAGCAGATTGAGAACAACATAACAGATATTCAATGGCTAGAATATGCAAGGCACATTTATGAGAGGACCCAAGGAAAAAGTTCCCCTCTCATAGCTGGCACGTTAAGAGAGATTTTTACAGTAGAAGATATCAATCAAGGTATAAAAAATTTAGTAAATGGTAAAGCGATGGAGATAGATGGGTTGCATGCTTAATTCCTAAAGTGGGGAGTTGAAATCCTTGCTCCACACATCAAAATTATGTTCAATGATGTTACTCAAGATGGTTTTCCATCGAAATGGAAAACTAGTGTCATTATCCCTCTCTATAAAAGTGGTGATATCAATATCCCATCCAATTAATGCAATATTATGGTCAATCCTATTCTTGGCAAGCTTTTTGGGAGCATGTTAGAGCTTAGAATCAGCAACTGAGCATAAAAAGAAGGAAAAAGAGAAAAAGGGCAAGTTGGCTTTAGGCCTAAATACTCTAACATTGATCACTGCATCACTCTTAGGCACCTAATTCAAAAAATATGGGACATTCAAGGTGAAGAAGCCTTTTGTTACTTTGTTGATTTTAATAAAACCTTTGACACAGTGCCTAGAGACAAACTATGGAATAAAATGGTTGAATTAAATATACCAAAAAAATATAGGGATGCAGTGCATAGGCTTTATGAGCAAGTTACAACTAAAATCAGAACTAGTGAAGGTATGTCAGAGTGTTTTGGCAGTGATATCGGAGTCAAGCATGATTGTCCTTTATCACCCACTCTTTTTGGGTTATACATTGATAAGCTAGAAGACTGGTTAAACAAAATGAGCAAAAGGGGGGTATTTAGTTGGCAAGGTATGTGGTGAAGTTGTTCCTATATGCTGATGATCTTATTTTAATCTCAAAATCTACAAAAGGTTTGAGAGAGCTTTTGAAGGCCTTAGATCTATTCTGTCAGGAAGTGGGAATGCGAGTAAATACCACCAAGACTAAAGTCATGATATTTTCTCTAAAGAAGAAAAAGAATTAAGAGAACTTCTTTTTTGAAGGCAACCCTCTAAAAATAGTGAAAGAGTACAAATACCTTGGGATTGACTTTCACTATAAACTTAGTTGGGAGACCAGTAGAACCAAAAGGATTCAGTAAGGCTGGAAAGCATCTTTCTTACTTCAAAATAGGTGCAGGAATTCTGAACTATGGGATTGGAAGACAAAGAATTTTGGTTTGCTGGTCACTCTAGTGGTTCTTGATGGCTATGAAGTGTGGGGCAGCATCATGTCAAAGTATCAATTGAGACAGCTTGAAAGAATTCAATAGCATATCATCACTTGCAACCTTAAAGTCAAAACCTCGGTCCCTTAAGATATTCTCTTAGTTGAATCAAGAACCTTTTCATTGGAGGATTCAACTTTAACTTGCTTGATGAATAATTTAAAGAAGGTTAAAAACATGGATAACCACCATTGGCCAAAAATAGTTGTGAAAGAGGCCTTAAACCATAGGAAGAAAACATGGATGAAGAAAAATGACAAATGGTTGAGTAAATGGGACATCAACTTACATGAGTGTCCTAACACCAATGAAAAAATTAAAAATTATGTCACAAAAAAATTCATGATTGCCATGTGGACAAAGTAGATATGGAAAAAAAATGCACACTATGTCAAAGAGTTCAACCCAACTTGGGAACATAGTGAAAAAACTTATTTAGGGGCAGCTATTAAAGGGAAATCAAGGTTGTTAATTTCTCAGCTGAGGACCAAGTCTCAGCATCTTAGGTGTGAGACCAGAAGGTGGACTATTCCTAAGGAAGCATGGGAGGACAGAATTTGCATGTTTTGTAGCAAAGGGATGGTGGAGACAGAATGGCACTTTATCAAGGAGTGCACAGCCTATGAGGATATATGTACTCAGTATGTGGACAACTTAAAGATTGATAATCTACATGAGTTATTTGATGAAGAGAAGATCAACATGACTGCTAGTTTTTTAATCAAAATCCATAACAGAAGGTATAACATCGAGAAGAATTTAGAGTTTGTGTAGTTTCTTCTTTGTGATTCTCAGTCCCTTAGACCATTTGGTCTCATGGACGATATTAAAATATCTCACTCACTCACACCCCTTTTGGCCTTTACATTTATTGCATCTTCCCCTTCTTTGCTTTAATTATGATGATATGATAATATCCTCTCATGGGATATCGAAAGAGTACAAATGCCTTACATTGACGCTCTAATCCTAAAAAGAACAAACACAAAGGATATAATGATTTGGGTCGAGTTATACTTGGGAGACAAGGAAAAAATGCTTTTCATGATCAGTTATATCATTTACTAAAAAACATCTCCTCTAATTGTGTTATATATATATATATATAATCGTGATATAAATAATGTTACTTAATATAACATTAGACCATGATTTATAGAACATTTAACCATGAATTTACAGATTATACTTTTTAGTTAATACTTAGAAATTATACCTTAAGTCTTTTGTGACTTCTAAAAATTCAGTCAAGGCATATAATGCCTCTCTTTGCAAATTTTATCTTGAACCAACTAAACAAAATTATACACACATATTTCAATGCATGTATTCATTAACAATAATATCTCACAAGCAAGTATAAAACCAACAAGTAAGTTTGAGGTTAAAAGGTATTTTTCAATCTCGACAACATGTATATGATTACAAGTTTAGTTTGATAAGCACCTAAATAAAAATTGTTGATACTCGAAAATGTAATATGCATTGTACCTACATCAGAGCACCACAACTGGAAAGTTCCACCATGTGGGAATAAAAACAAAATAATCTTAAGGATTGAGAAGGTAAATCCTCGTAATTTAATATTGATTAGGAGTGAAAAGGAAGAGAATAAAGTTAAAATCAATAAGCAAAAGAGAGGCAATACAACAAAATAGTTATATCCCACACCCATCCAAAAGAACACATGCACATAGAAAGTGCTACAATTTCAAATGAACCATTTTCAAAAGTGATTTACAAGAGAAAAATATTACTAAATACTTTCGCACAAATAAATATTAAGTGTAATAAAATAACCACAAACTCTTCACAAGATGTTATCCAAGCTACATAGTTGCATACCATCTTATGAAATTGAAAAAATAAATAAAATTAAAGTAATTATTGAGGTGCCCAAGGATTTTCAAAAAAAAAATTAGAAAAGGAGTTGTAAAAATTCCATCAGGTGAGGATCCGAATCAAAGAGAGAATTTATTATTTTAATACAAATGCAAAAGAAAGAGAGGTGTGGTTTTAATCTTTGCACCCATATGTCAAAAAATTATGCACAACATCGATGACAAAATCTACCTAATACTTTTAAACACATCTCTAAATTTGCCTCCACCAAAATCTTCCCATGAATTCAAAAATATAAGTGGTGCCTTTAATATTTTCCATCGTTTACCTAGGAAACTTAAAAGCTTTTAATTTATACATGCCTTTCAATGTTTTAATATTTAAATATATAATTTAAGCTTAAAAGCTCTTAAATAGTCTCTTGACCTTTTTGCATTCCACTCTCATAGATTTATATTATTCAAAAGCTAAATTTTTTTAAACAAAGGTGAACCCTTCCTTGTTTTAATAAAGGTAAGAATATTTGCTTTGTCCTCTATGTTTATTTTAATAAAGGTAAGAATATTTTCTTTTTCCTCTATGCTTGTTTTAATAAAGGTAAGTATATTTTCTTTTTCCTCTATGCTTGTTTTAATAAAGGTAAGAATATTTTCTTGTACTCTATGCATAACCATATCCATGTGTGTGTGTGTGTGTGTGTGTGTGTGTGTGTGTGTGTGTGTGTGTGTGTGTTGGCCTTCGCTAATATGATAGAGTTTCCTATTTTAAATATAAGATGGATTATGCATGCAAATAAAGAGGAAATTAAATCTCAGTAATTTTTCCCTTAATTAATCTTCTTTGCCATTGGAACTTGCCATGGTGAAGAATTCAAACTTGGTGGAAAAATAATCCAAACATTCTGAAAGTGACATTTTTTAACCTAAACAACTCAAATTATAAATATCAATGAAAATGATCTAAAATTTGAATGTGACAATCAAAATAAAATAATATTCAATGAATATAAACTTTAAAGTAACATGTACAATGAACAATAAAGTCAATTATGTGATTGAATGCAATAGTTGAATATTATTCCTACATCAAATTGCTTAATTACAATCAAGATGGCTAAAATAAACATCATTCGATAAAGAAGATGATATTAACAAACATGAACCAAGTTGACAATGAAATATGTCAAACTCACAAATCTATGACTCATGTGATTACAAGGAAACCCATTAAAATAAGTTGGCGCTATTATGGGGTTGCTCATAAACTAGGGTATCTATCTCATATGACACCACTCCTAACCATGGTTGTATATTTGCATGTACTAACACACACTTATAATTATAAATACAACAATAACATCCTATTTTGATTTAATTCAAATTTAGTGATCTAAATAAGCTAAAATATTAAATATTTAAATTGCATAATATATATCATACAAAAATGACAAGAGGATAGGGTACTTAGCTTATTTTATTTGGTTATGATGATCTCTATCTATGCATAGTTGTTGGAAATAGCTTACAATGGATTTTTGAATGCTCAGTTAAGGGGATTGACTGTCAAAATCTACTAGGATGTTATTAGTAAGTCTAAGACATCTATAATGATTGGATGTGTCTATTGTATGCAAAAATTATATTTATATTTTTTGGGGTATATACTCCCATAGATTATTGCACCTACTTGTCAAGATGTTTTCTAAGTAATTTTATAGTTTCAATCATGCACATAGATTCATATTTTAGCTTCATTTTCCTTGAAATCCTAGCTTCACTTTCAACACTTGTTTGACTTATAAATATGGGTTGGATAACCCTAACCTCAACTTATCGAGTAGATAAGAATTTATTATGCTCCAATACTTTGAATAAGACTCAAACTATATGTATTTATTCCACAAATGTGTATGAGTTCTCAATAGTGTTCAGCTATAATGCAAAACATTCAATTTTGACACTTGATAATATACAACTTTAACCTTGATTTAGATGTCTAGAATTGGTTTAGGAACTAATTCCTTTTAGGTTTTTTTAGATTTGGGTGATTTAGGATAGTGTCTAAAGGATGTGAAAATATATCTCAATACATGTGCAAGTATTTTTCCAAGTAGTAGACTAAGTGAGATCTAAATAGGATTAACCTTAGGCTTGATGTGCATAAATAAATGACTCTTTTGGTAATTTTGTTGAGGTATGTTCCTATTGTTGTGTTGAAGCATTAATTTTGAAATTGATTTCAAAGGTAATTGAGTTTCATTGATGTCCCAGAGGTGTTATTGAAGATGCATGGTAAGTAATCATGATGGCTTAAGCATGGTCTAGTAAGTTCTTAGGTTCTACATAAGGTCTTGGCATAATGTTGTGATGTGACAAGCTTATGAGAAGTGTTGCTTTATGTTTCTATGAGAGATCATTAGAAATAGAATGTTGATTATGTTGAAGTGATTTTTGACCAAGTTCATAAGAAGTAAGTCTTTTTGGATAAGGTGTATTGTGAAGCCTTGTTTTGTCCTGGTGAAGGCATGATTAGTAAATCTTGGTGAAGTAAGTGAGCTGAGGATTGTGAGAAGATGTGTGGTAGTAGTTGAGCATGGTATGAGGTTTTTTGGAATGATAATGAGTGTTAAAGTGCATCTTTAGTGTCAGGAAGGTCTCAAACTGGTATGATGCCTAGTAGGTATGTTTGATAGACTAGTTCTTAAACATGGATATGGCTTGTAGAGGCATGATGGTGGTGATATGGATGTGTATGAGATTGAAGTTGTGAAATTAAATGTTAGAGAATGTAAAAAAGGTGTTGAGTCAGTCACATGAATCTCAGAGTGAACCAAAGGGGTAAGTTCCTATTTGGTGGTCTTTTCATGGGCCTAATTTTAAGACCCTAGGTGGCAAAATGAGGTATCATGATCAAGTTTGGAGGGATGTGAGCTCATGTGAGCATGGATTAAGGTTTGAAATATTGTTTCAAGTATGTTGGTGTAGTTTTAGGTCCTGAGTTGAAGAAAAAAAAATGAAAATGAGTTTGAAGGTCTATTGTGTGTATAGAATGAAGAAATGAAGACCTAAGAAGGATTTTCTCATGCTTGTTGGCATGTGCGACTATTTCATGAGAAGTTGAGATATTAGGGAGATATGGAAAAGGGTCCTATAAATTATTTCCAAGCATTAGAGTTGGTTTTAGGGGCAAATTTTTATGAACAAACATTAAGAATGGAAACTGGTCTAAAACCATCATAATGACCCGATATGGAAGATATTGATAAAAAAGATCAGAATGAATTGGATGACCTTGTGTGATGATTGGAACATGTAGATAACTCTCCTAGGTGCCTTAAAGTGGAATTGGTTTGTCAAAGAAGTGAGTTGAAGCTACAAGAAAACCTTTATTTCTTAGATTTTTTGATATAGTATAAAGGGTTGACTAGGTCAAATCATGAAAGTGGATGGAGGTTGAATATTGAGACTTATATATTATTATCATGGTGGTTTATAATCAGGGTATATACCTAAAATATTTTAAACTAGTCATGAAAGTTGATATATCACTGAAAATGCCTAATGAGGAAGATAGTGAGAAAAATAGGTAGAAGTAAGAATGACATTAGGGATGTGTTTCCATAGATTAGGAATGAATCAAATTGAATGGGGTTGTTTTTAAAGATCTATAAAATATTTCCATATTGGTTATATGTTTTGGAGGTCATTGAAAATGTTTTTCACAAGATGACCTGTCTAGTGAAGATGAGACAGTGAAGGTGTAAGGTTGAGAGATTGGTATGCAAGACCAATATTGTTAATAGAACATGGTATATTTATTTTTAAAGGTTAAATAATTATCTCATATGATCATACACATGCATAAAAATTATTTAAAAGTGATCACATAGGTACTAAAAGTCATAATCACCATGATCGGTCCTCAAGGTAAAATGGCAGTTCTGGGAATGCAAGATGGAGTGATGAGTTTGAGATGTTATATCTTGAGTTAATGTATCTAGTTAACATGTTAATGTTTTTTGTAATATATATGAACTATGAATTATTTATATAATTTTTAGAGTCAGTATAATAATTCGAAATATGAAAGCCAAAATGGCTTGTCTGGTTGTGTAAGAATTGTGAAAGCGAAGCTTAAAAAAATAGTCTGCAAAACTAATAATTGACTTTAAAACTTGTGATATTTATGTTGGAGGATGTTTTATAGGTCACATAGGATTTATTCATGTGAATAAATGTCTTTTAATTGTCCTTATAGGAGTTAAAAACAACATTCATCAGGGTTGTGTTTTGGAGCATTCATGGAGTTTTATGTGTGTTAGTAAGATTGATGTTCTTGAGTCATAAAGCCTAATTTTGAAGTGTAAAAAGCATTTAATTATGTTATAAATATGGCATGGGATATTATACATGCATTTGGAGTGTTGGAAAGTGTTTATCCTAATGTTTGAGGTCAAATTGATAATGACTAGGTTCTGAGCAAATTGACAATTCTGAGTGAGATTTTTGATGAGGTGTTCCCGAGTCTTTGGAGCTTGAGTAATGGAGTCTAATGAGTTCTATGATGAACCTGAGGTCATTAAGTTTCCATACATATGTGTATTGTGCGTAGAATGTGTTTCTATAGGGTGTTTGAGCTTAGTCTTTGAAGACAGTGGTTTTGGGGTAATTAGGCCTAATAGGTTTTTAAGGTTTAATGATGCTTTCAAGGTGTGAGTGAAGGATTTATGAATTCTTGAGAATGGAAAAGGTTAGTTGAGGTTTTTAGATAAGTGTTTTAATTCTTTGGTGAGGGTCATCTAGGTCATAGAGGTTCAAGTTGTTATGTGGAGAGGATAGACCTAATGCATTAGGTCTCTATTAGGCCTAGAAGAAGATTGAGGTCTAAATGTGTTTGGCTGACATAATGGTGATCCTAATTAGATTTATTCATGTATGTAATTTGTCCTAAGAAGTGTTTTGGGTTTGACCTAATGGATTATTATCTTGGTCGACCAAGAGTGTAAGTGATCTTGTGATGTGTATTTATACAAGGCCTAATTGGCTTAATTGTGTGTGCAATAGATAAGAGATCTAGGAGCAAATAAGAGGGTAGATTGTGAAGGATCAAGAGGAATGTAAGACCATAAGAAGAGAGGAGAGAGACTATGATGAACATATAACATAATTTTTGCATGTGGGTGTCAATGTCAAATTACCTAATAAGCCTAATAAGAGGCATATTGAGCGAGTAAGCCTAAGAGATAGATTTGAGAGAGTTAGAGTGAATAAAGCGTTGAATGAGTTGATTGTCTTTTGAGAGACTATCAAAGCTGCATTAGAGATGTGTTCTTGATGTATGATAGTGAGTGGAATTCAGATAAAGAAGATAGAGAGCTGAAAAGAGGTCACCATCTATTGGTTGAGCAACAAGGTGTCTTAAGGTGATCAAGTTGGTATTGGTTGAGTTGGTGCTTTGTCAAGAAGGAGTGAGAGCTACCTTGCAAGTTGGTGGTTTTAGAAGTGTTCGTGAAGTCGTTGAGTTGGCGCTGAGTCACTTAGGGGTTTGGTACCTCTTTGCAAGTTGGTGCTTGTTAAAGTCCTAATTAAGTTGGTGCTTGACCAGTGAGAGGTTGGTGCTCCTTGTGGGGTTGGTGCCTCACCAAATCTTGATTCATTGCTTATAAGACTATCATCCACATTGTGTTTCAATGAGTTTTATCCCCCATGAGGGTTTCTCACATATATCTTTTGTTCCTATGTTGCATGCATATATGGATGCTTGTTTATGGATTAGTTGATGTATATGTTTGAATGAATGCTTCATGAATACCAAGTGCAATTCATTCATTCATTCATGATAAGTGCAATTGTACATGCTTCATGAATGCTTGTTCATGAATGATATGTGTTGATGTACGTCCATAGTTACCATAGACCACGGGTGCAGCAGCCTGTCCGCTGGGAGAATACACGTGGAAGCCTGGAATTGTCTTTGAGCTTCTGCTGAAAGGATCGCCCTTTACTTCTTTCTCTCTCAGCTTCAAGCGTCGCGTGCCGTGTCCGTCTGGTAAGCTTAGAGTGAGAGACCTACTGACAGGATAAGTGAGCAGCACATTGTAATCTGTATAGCGAGCAATCAAACCATATTTTTTGAAATTGGAGAAGACGTATTCTGCAGTTGCAAAATTCTCTGGGGTGCCTGCGACATGAGGCTCCGCCATAAGCTTATGCAGGTGCATTGCAATGCTTGCGTTGCTTCCACTTCCCATCTTCAGAAAATGGCGACGGTACTCTTCTGTTCGTCCTTGGCTGTTGTCTATTTTCCAGGAAGCCAAAGCGAATTTCATAGATCTTAAAAAGAGACCTATCAGAACGGCCACAACTATAACACAAGCACTGATCAAGCAAACCTTGATAAGAGCTAGTTTTTTCAATTTTAGTTGCAGCAACGACATTTGGAGCTCTGTCGGCTTCTCATCTGCTTTCAGATTCGGATGAATCATGCGTGCCCTTTTCTTTTCAAGGGTGTCGTGTCCCGAAGTTATCTGAGGACCGTCTTCACGCAAGTCCATTGATGGCTTGCTAAAACTTCAAATTTTTAACCTGAACAGAAAACTCATACAATAACCCTCAACGAATAACTTAAACAAACAAACAGACAAAAACTGATAGCCACCAGTGCTTTCAGAATGACTTTGCTTGGTGCAATAAAAGTAGATTTAAAAGCAGGCTGTGATTGCATGAACCGGATGCACTCCCAACAGCTTTTGTTTTTTCAATAATAAATAAAACCCAGGGCACCAGAAAGCCATGAGGAAAAGAAAAGGAGCACCAGGGAGATGATTATGTAATTTTATGGGATCACGGGACCCACCTTGCCAAGGAGACAAGGGAGAACAGATTCTGTGGGGACTACATAAAGCGATCCCCAATAAAATCAAGAAGCGCAACGTGTAAAAGTGGGTGAAGAAAAGGAAATCCGGGAATGAGAAAAAAGGAAAGCGGACCCCTGTTGAAGGGAGCACCTATGGAGATGGCACATCTAGGGCATTTTCATCTTTATGAGAAAAAAAATGTTGTTTAAAGATTGGACACATAAATTAAGGTGGCGGAGTCCACATAACGAGTTATGTCATCAAACTCTTTTTATATATATAGATGACTTTATTTTGATTGTAATTACAGTTTAAGAGAGTATATAAAAGTTTTAAAATTCCTTTGTAAAGAGGTTGGGATATAAATCAATATTAATAAAATTAAGATTTTAATTATTTTATATCACCAAAAAAAAAAAAAATGCAAGCTTCATGTTTGAGGGGAGTTCATTTGATATAGTGTCAGAGTATAAATATTTAGGGCTTGATTTCACTAACAAGTTTGGTTGGGATGTATGTATAATGAAGAGAATCTAAAGAGGATAGAGAGCATTGTACTCTCCCCAAAACAAGGGCAAAGATGTTAATTCATGGGATTGGAAGACTAACAGGGTCTTGCTCATGCAACTAGTAGTTCTAATGATACTTTATAGATGCGAAGTTTGGGCCAACAGAGTGTCAAAGTTAAAGTGGAGAGAATTTGAGAGAATTCAAAAACATCTAATCACAAGTACCTTTAAGATTAAAGCATCGATTCTATATGAGATAATTCTAACAGAAATGGATATTTTTTCAATAGAAACTGCAACTATGACGTGTCTCCTAGAGTACATGAAAAAAGTAAAAGGTCTAATGATACTTTATAGATGCGAAGTTTGGGCCAACAGAGTGTCAAAGTTAAAGTGGAGAGAATTTGAGAGAATTCAAAAACATCTAATCACAAGTACCTTTAAGATTAAAGCATCGATTCTATATGAGATAATTCTAACAGAAATGGATATTTTTTCAATAGAAACTGCAACTATGACGTGTCTCCTAGAGTACATGAAAAAAGTAAAAGGCATGAACACAGAGAGGTGGCCAAAGACAATAATAGAAGAAAAGTTGAACAAGCAAAAGAGCATGTGGATAAAACAAAACAAAATGGTGGATATATAAATGGGATATTAACATATATGAGTGACTGAAGACCAATCAAGAAATAAAGAGATATGTGAAGGAAAAATTTAAAATAAATATGTGAATAAAGCACATAAGAAGGAAAACAAATGCACTACTACATGCTCAAATTCAACTCCAATTATAAATATGATTAAAAAAACTTACATCCCCAATTATAAACAGAGGTGCACAAAGCAGATAGAAACAAAGAATTTTTTATCAAATCTACATTTAAAAAATGAACTTTGAAAAATGAAAAAACAAAAAATTTATAAACTGAAATAATAAAAACTCAAAACTACTCTCTTCTTCTGATAATTTTTTCACACTTTTAAATTATAATATTTTATTTCAAATATTTTAAACTATTTTTTGATCTTAAAAACATTATTAAAATTTATATCTATCAATCGCTGAAGTATGTTGCCCCATAATTACATTGAGAGGGTGAAACCTAAGAGCAAATCCTTGACACCGTAAGCATGTGCCATGGGCAGTGGGCCCACAAGCCATTAATGATTTATTGTAATTTTGTCATAAATTGTGGCGGCGCCATGATTCCCAAATCTTAACAAAGTATGGAGATCTCTTTTTGATAGCCATTCATTCTTCTTCGATTTGCTCTCACTCCTCCCATAATATTCAACGGTGGACGCGCATCTTTGCCTTAATAGAGAGGAATGTCGTTTACATTTATTGCATTAATAATGATGATGATGATATGATAATATCAAGAGAGTACATTAAAGAACAAACACAAAGGATATAATGATTTGGGTGGAGTCATACTCGGGAGACCAAGAAAAACATGTTTTTTATCATCGGTTATATCATTTACCAAAAATCATCTCCTCTAAATTATATATAATAATAATTGTAATATAAAATACATAGAACCATGAATTTATAGATTAGCTTTTTAGTTAATACTTAAAATTTATATTTTAAGTTTTTTTTCAACTTCTAAAAACTTAGTTAAAATATATAATATCTATTTTAACAAAGTTTATTTTGAACCAACTAAATCAAATTACACACATATTTCAATGCATGTATTTATTAAGAATGATGTCTTACAAGCAAATATAAACCAATAAGTAAGTAAGTTTGAAGTTAAAAGGTATTTTTCCATCTCGACAACATGTATATGATTATAAGTTTAGTTTGACAAGCATTTAAATAAAAATTATCGATACTCAAAAATGTAATATGCATTATACTTACATCAAAACACCAAAACTAGAAAGTTCTACAACATGGAATTTCACTACATAAAATAAAAGCTAAACAATCTTAAAGATCGAGAAGCCAACTCCTCATAATCTAATACTAATTAAGGGTGAAAAAAAAGAGAAAAAAATTAAAACCAACAAGCAAAAGAGAGGCAACGCAACAAAATACTTATAACCCACACCCATCCAAAGGAACACATGCACATAAAAAAATGTTACAATTTCAAATAAATTATTTTCAAAATTGATTTACAAGAAAAAAATATTATTAAATACTTTCACACAAATAAATATAAAGTGTAATAAAATAACCACAAACTCTTCATAAGATGTCATCCAAGCTACATAATTGCATACCATCCTCTAAAATTGAATAGCAAAATAAAATTAAAGTGATTATTAAGATAAGGATTTCACTCAAAAAACTTTAAAAAAAAGTTAGAAAATTATCATGAGGTGAAGACCCGAATCAAAGAAAGACTTTCTTATTTTAATATAAATGCAAAAGAAAAAAAGGCATGATTTTAATCTATGCACTCACATGTTAAAAATTATGGACAACATCAATACCAAAATCTACCTAATACTATTGAACATATCTATAAATTTACCTCCACCAAAACCTTCCCATAAATTTATAAATCTAAATGGTACCTTTATATTTTACATTGATTACCTAAGAAACTTATAAACTTTTAATTTATACATACCTTTTAGTGTTTTGATGTTTTAATATATAATTTAAGTCTAAAAGTTCCTAAATAGTCTTTGAGCCTTTTTACCTTCCACTCTTGTAGATTTCTATTATTTAAAAGCTAAAAACTTTTAAATAAAGGTGAGCCCTTGCTTCTTTTAATAAAGATAAGGATCTTTATTTTGTCCTCTATGTTTCTTCTAAAAAGGTAAGAATAATTTATTTGTCCTTTATGCTTGTTTTAATAAAGGAAAGAATAGTTTCTTCCACCCTATGCATAACTCATATATATATATAATATTTTTGGTAGCCTTTGTTAATATGATGGTGTTTATTATTTTAAATATAAGATGGACTATGCATACAAATAAAGAGAGAATTAATTCTCATATGATTTTTCTTTAAGTAATTTTTTTTGCTATTGCAACTTGTTATGGTGAAGAATTTAGACTTGATGGAAAAATTGTGAAAATTTGTAACATAAACAACTTAAATTATAAATATCAATGCAAATGATATAAAATTTGAATGCGATAAATCGAAAGAAAATAATATTCAATAAACATAAACTTTCAAGTAATATGTAAAACTAATAATAAGGTCAATTATGTGATTAAATGCAATAGTTGAATATTATTCCTACATCCAATTACTTAATTACAATCAAGACTACTAAGATAAACATCATTCGATGAAGAAGATGATATTAACAAAAAATAAACCAAGTTGACAACAAAATATGTCAAATTCACAAATCCATGACTCATGTGACTATAAGGAAACCCATTCATATAAGTTTGCACTATTACGGGGTGTGCTCATGGAGCAGGGTATCTATCTCATGTGACACCACTCCTAACCATGGTTGTATATTTGGATGTACCAACACACACTTATAGCTATAAATACAAAAATAACATCCTATTTTGACTTAATTCAAATTTAGTGATCTAAATAAGATAAAATATTAAATATTCAAATTGCATAAGATATATCATTTACTCTGCAGATCTAAATGTAAAAATAAGATTAATACTGAGTTTATTATTTATATACTGAAATAAAAATAGAATAGGGTACTTAGCCTATTTTTATTCAGTTATGATGCTCTCTATTTATGCATAGTTGTTGGAAGCAGTCTATAATGGATTTGTGAATGCTCAGTTAAGGGGACTGATTATCAAAATATGCTAGGATGCTACCAGTAAGGCTAAGACACCTATGACAATTGGATGTGTCCATTGTATGCAAAAATTATATTTATATTTTTTGGTTTCTATTATCCCATAGTTTGTTATGCCTACTTGTCAAGATGTTTTCTAAGTAATTTCCTACCCTCGATCATGCACATAGATTCATATTTTTGCTTAATTTCCCTTGAAACCCTAGCTCCACTTTTTGTTGGATGGTGGAGCCTGATCTTATTATAATTTCCAATTCTTGACAAAAGGGTGTGAGGGGGCAACGCCCCCCTCCTATGGTTGCTGCCCCCAAATCAATTTTTTTTTTAAAATACATTATAAAATATTGTAATTTCATAGTAAATCTGGACCGTTCACTATTAGGTCATAGATCTAATGGTAGAAATTATATTTGTTCATTTTTTCCCTAATATTTAACCCTCCTTTGATATGAGGGCATTGTAATCATAGTAGCACACATTATGTAAGGGAAGAATATATTACAGTGGTTGTATTGCAAGTTTTTTCCTTCATTTATTGGACTGAATAATAAGAAGGACTGGATATTTTTTGTGTGGACATAACCCATATTGGATGAACCACATTAAATATGTGCCTCTATTATGTTTTATTTTCTGAATTTTATTTTCATCTTTAATTTATTAATATTGCTCTGTGCTCTATATTCCTAACAACTGGTATCAGAGCTGAAGGTTTATTTGGTAGATAAACTCACAGGAAAAGAGGGTTCCTAGTTCGAGTAGGAGCAATGGCAGAAGAAGGAAAGTTTAAGGTCAAGAAGTTCAACAGCCAAAACTACTAGCTATGGAAAATACAAATGGAGGACTATTTATATCAGAAAGATCTTTTCCTACCATTGGATAGAATATCAAAGAATTCAGCAACTATGAAGGATGAAGATGTGGAGGTTCTTGATAGAAAGGCACTAGGAACAATATGGTTGTCCCTGGCAATGTTGGTGGCTTTCAATATTTCAAAAAAAAAGATAATATCAGATGTGATAAAGGCATTGGATAGAGTGTATAAAAAACCCTCAGCCTCCAATAAGGTATTTATTATGAAGCATTTATTTAATCTAAAAATGTCAGAAGGTGGGTCTGTTGAAATGGCTTAGTCATGGTTTTGAGTAATTATATCTTTGGTTCAAACACTTTAAAGTTTGATGATTTTATTGGTGTTATTCTTAGTGAGAAATGAGATGGAAAAGCACAAGTGAGACATCAATTAATGTTTTGATTATGGAGAATAGGGGAAGATAAAAGGACAAAAGAAAGGACCCAAGTAATCATGGTAAGTATAAGAAGGGTAGATCCAAATCCATAGGAATGTTGGTGTGCTAGATTTGTGGCAAGAAAGGACACCTGAAGAAAGATTATTGGTTTTGATAAATAAAATAAGGAGATGGACAACAAGATAAAAATTAAGAAGCAAATGTAGTATATGATGTGTTACAAGATGCTTTAATCATTTCTTTATATAACATTAAGGGTATGTGAATGAAGTTGGGGGATAATTCTGTAGACATACCCAACAATGCATATGTGTTTTAACAATAATGCATACGTGTTATTTTATTTATAGGAATGTGTATGTGTTATAAGAACACGTACACATTATATGAATGCACACACATTCCTATAAATAAAGGTAATGTGTACGAATTACCTAAACTACAAAACAAAAAAAAAACCCCACTGAATTATCATTTGTTATTTTTTTTGGCATTTGTGTTTTGCTTTTTTGCTTTTCCTTATGCCCTCCAACTTTAATTTTGACCTCTAAATTGCATGGAAATATTTTTTATTACTCCTAAATTTTTGAGATCAACGATGCCACCACAAAGAAGAGGTAAGTTTTGTAGATTAAATCATTTTTTTAAATTTTTTGTGATTTTTTTTTGCATAATTTAATTTGTAATTTTTATCCAACATGCGGCATGCTCCGCCTAACCCTTCACCTAATACTTCACCTAACACTCCACCTAACCCTCCTAACCCTCTGCCTAATCCTCTTATAGTTTCACTAGATCTTTCAGTCAGTCAAGAGGATATAGCTGCTCACATAGTGAATAACAAAATTAAAATTGAGCAGATAATTAGGAGAATGAGGGATCCCACTTCCATTAACACCTACTATACCTATTTGGCCAATAACCTAGAGTTAGTATTAAGTCAATTTGACTTGATAATGAGTCAAATTGATAGATGAAGGTCATTTAGGGATAGTTGTAGGGCTTACTATGCTGAAAAATTATTAGCATATGAGAAGAAATAAATAATAAAAGATCATATTTGTGCCTTATTGATCAACCCAACCACCAATGTCCCATTTCCCATAATGACCAAACATTTCTCAATCTACCAATGCCAACATAATTTGATTAAAGCCAATTTTTGGAGGTGATGGTGGATGGTGTTTGACTATCCACCTTATAATAACCATGAGGTCCTTTTATAATTTTTAAATAAACTCTATTACGAGTTTGTCCTCAATAAAATTCTAAACTACTTTGACTATGGTGAGTTTTAGGGCTAAGTAAAAGGCTCCACACAATATCGACCAGGTGCATGTGAATTTTATGCCCTTAATCATTGGCATGTCTAGGGATACTTGCATACCCCCTTTTCATATTATTTTACATTTATTTATGAATTCATTTACTTATTAGGTTGTCCTATGGGTGGAACATGGCCTTGTTATACTATTTATAGGAGGTACAGTTAGTTATTCATCATCATATTTGAGCATTCATTCTTATTGAAAGTATTTGGGAGGTTGCTCCATCAAAGTGGCTTATATATTATTCATATTTTTTGCTATATTTCCATATCATTATGATATATTTCTATATATATACTTATTTTGTGAATTAATATCATTCAAAGTGGTATCAGAGAGTCGATTTGGGCCATAATCAAGTCAAAAACCCTAGATCTTGAAATTTAGATATATCTTGTAAATGGGTATAAATTTCTTTGCAATTTTTTTTACTGAAGTTAAGAAATAATTCAAGTTTTTATTACAATTTCAGCTCATTTGGATTTTTTTTTCAAAATTTATCACTATTTTAGGTTTTTTCATAAATTTGCTCCATAGCTCACAATTTGTAGTTTTTTTCAATTTTTTTTATATTTTTGGAAACCTTGAAAAAAATTAATTTGGGTATATTATTTAATATTTTTTATTTTAAACCTAATTATTTAAAAAAATGAGTGGTCAAAGTTGGGTCAATGGGCAAAATAAGGTTCACCATCAAGCCTTTGTATGGCTAGTCCTAACACCCACTGAAGGGGAAAGGGCAAGACACACATAAAAATCCTTTATGGGATGACATGGATTCTAAATCATTTGATATGATTTTTCAAATCCAATCAAATCTACATGGCCTAATGTAAAAGGATGTGCAAGCCCAAACTCAAATATTATCCATGCAAGGGGAGCTTAATGGCATGAACAATTAGTTGCATTAAATCATGACACAATTGGATACCATTTCATCTCATTTACCACTCAAAAATCCTCCACTTTTTCCTTCCGATCCTCCTCTTGTCAATACTAATAGCACCAATATGGGGGTAAAACCGAAGTTGTCAAAAGTATATTTGCACAAGTTTGATGGTAAGGATCCACTCACTTAGATCACTAAAATTGAAAATATATTTGATTTACACCAAATTTCTAGCCCTTAAAATGTGGTTGTGGCATCTCTGTATCTATAACCTAGTCCTTTCATTTGGTATTGTTGGTTTTGTGCTAAAAAAAAAGAAGACCGGTGCTCCTGTTACATGGTCAGTATTCTCTAATGAATTGATGTCTCATTATTGGGATAATGTTTTTGAAAACTAATTTAATCAATTAGCCAAACTATGAAAGATAGGAATAGTTAAGGATTATATTCATCAATTTCAAAATCTACTCTTACGTGTGGAGGATATCATTGAGGCAAATCTAACTAACCTTTTTCTGGGTGGACTAAAAGATAGTATTCAATTAGAGGTTTGTATGTTTAACCCCACAACTGTATTCAAATTTATTAGAATATAGTAAGATGATTAATTCACCATAGACATATTTTTATTTAATTTGTTAGTTTGTTATTATGAGTTTATTGTTATTGCATCATCTTATATTTTAGGATATTATTTTGCTATAATTTTAGCTATATAATAGCCCTTATAATGCATTCTGAGTTTAAGTTGAATAATATAATTATTTTTGCTCTTCATTTGGTATCAAAGCAGGAGAAAATGGATTTGAGAATCAAGTTAAGATAATAAGAGGAGGAGCCCTGATGTGCTCTCTCTCTCTCTCTCTCTCTCTCGATCCAGGTGGGCATTTTAGTGGGAGAAGCCCGAGAACTTCCAAATACTCTAAGTCTTTGTGAAGCATTAAAAAAAAATTGGAAACCCAAGTGCCATCCAAAAAAAATTAAAATATATATATAAATACACCAAAGTGTCATCTACAACTACAATCCATATTTGAGGACTGTAGATTGGAGTTAATATTGGTGTGGATTGATGTAAGATTACTGCACACTCAGGGATTCACCATCCATTGTAATCTCCATTCCAATGGAATTTGCATAGGACTTAATATTGGCATTGAAGCAATTTGGTGTGGTGTTGCAGTTCCTACAACAAAATTGTCGGAATAAGGTTGGTGGTTTAAATAAAGTTTTTTTTTTGTTGCATCAAATAAGCTTTACCATTGCACAAAAGTGCCAAAAAAAACTTTGTATTGACAAAAACCACCATAATATACCTCAAAACCTCCCATATAATTCTTTCTTTGCTGCAAAATTTTCCAAAACCGCCTATTTGTCTAACCCGTGGTATTCAAAAGCTAGTGGTTTTGCTTCAAAATCAAAATTTTCCAGCGTTTAAATATCAATTTTGTCTTACCCAAACATCTACTAATGCATAGGTGAGTTGGTAAAAATTATTTTTAGCCAATGAGAGGTGAGAGGTTCAAATCCCCTTAAATTTTTTTTAGCACTTCCTCTAAATTTGGCAATTCTACCAATTTTAGTTATAACTAGATAAATTTGGATGGAAATGTACTAAAACAAAAAAATATGGGGGAAAAGTCAAAGTAAAATAATGTATATATATATATATATATATATATATATGTATATATATATATATATATGTATATATATATATATATGTATATATATATATATATATTTTTTTTGAAAAAGGCCAAAGAGCCCAAAACGAAAAAAAAACAAGTGTTTTTTCATTTTCTAAAAAACATTGTAATTTTTTATTTTGCAAAATATTGTAATTATTTTACATATTTGTACAAAATCATGAGTTTTCAAACTCAATCACAGTGTTCAATACAAGTAGTGCCTCTGAATCATGTTTACAGGTAAAGCCATTACACTTGAGTTACTGCATCCATAGCTATAACAATGATGTCTGGGCATCATCCCTTTAAATAATTGAGGAGAAATAAAGGCACATGTACTCATATACATCCCTTCATCTACCCATTCATTTCAATTGAAGGGTGTAAATATTGACTGGTGGTATTTTTAAGTCTATAGCGAAGTTACACGTGTGTATGTAGAAATCCATCTATGCAGGTGCTACTGATTGGATGAACCCTTTTTAGTATTTTCTAAGTACCACATACTAGACTCTTTCACATACCTTTATGTTTTTTTCATGTATCAATGGGTATACAAAACAGGCAAACTTCTTCCATGTATCAATAGGTATAAAGGAAAGGTACATATAAAGAAAGGTCTTGTATAACGGACTGATGGTATATAGAAAGGAAAACCTTGATACTTGGAGTGATAAGGAACCAATCCATCATCTTTGGTCAAATTCTACATAGTGGCTAGAAATGGGCCAAAATTTTTTCTGCCAGACTCAGCTTCTTCACGGTGATAATTATGTCGCTTGGAAAACTAAAATCAAGACACATTTAGAATTTGAAGACATTTGACATGTTGTTAATGGTACTCTTACCTGACATGCTACTGACGTTGATCATCAGAATAAGTTAGATAAAATTAATCTGAAGGCAAAGATGATAATCATGTTCAGAGTATCGAATAAGGTAAAACCTCATATCTATGAGGCCATAATAGCAAAAGACACTTGAAATAAGCTCTAAATAGTTTATGAGGCCAAAAATGAAGGAACCATTCTTCATTTGTAGAGTCAAATTCATTCCCTCAAATTGAAGTCCAGTGAAAAAGTGGAAGCTTTTCTTCATAGTGTTGCAACCTTGAGGGCCTCGCTCCTAGCATTGGGCAAAACAGTGTCAGATGCATCTCTTATACCTATTATTCTGAGAGCACTACCACCCTCTTACAGGGTATTTGTGACTACTTTGACAGACACAGAATAGAAACCATCTTTTGAAAAGTTGGTAAACATGTTGCAATAGGAAGAGTCTATGCATATAGAAAAAGAAGAACTAGAAGAACATGCTCTTGTCTCTAATCAACAGAAAAGAAAGAAGTAGATCAAGTCTTCTAAACCAACGCAAGGTTAACAACATCATTCATAGGGGGATAAACAATAGAAAGTTTGCCTTATATGTGGAAAAATAGGCCATGAGTTAAAGAATTATTGGTATAACTCATTTACATAGGGCTCTTCAAGCAACAAGAAGCCCAATCAAAAACAATCATCTAATCCACATAAAGGACAAGAACAAAATAAAGGGCATTTGAAGAAGAAATTCAATCAACAAGGCAACATTGATAAATAGGAAGACACCCACTCTGATGAGGATTTCTTAAATGCTACATAGTCTCATGACAAATCAACATCACAAAGTTCTATCTGGTATGTCAACTCAAGTGTAACTTGACATATGAAAAGAAGACAAGATTGGTTCTACAGTATGAATGAGACTTCCCCAAAAAATCATGTCTCTTTGGGTGATGACTCATCCTACCAAGTTCAAGGCATTGGTAATATTTCCTTACCACTTAGATGACATGATTGTAAAATCTCAGATGTCTTGTATGTCCCAGGACTCACAAAGAATCTTCTATCAATCAGTTAGATACTTGACCACAACCTCAAGGTTGAATTTGATTGCATAAGTGGCAAAAAGATGTGTTTGATCAAATATAAGTCAAAACACTCGAGAATTATTGCATGAGCTTCAAGAGTTGGCAAAATATTGCAACTTGACTTTTTTCAATCAAATAATCAAGCACTTGTAGCTTGGGATTTAGACTCAGCCAATCTGTGGCATTGTAGATAGGGTCATGTAAGTTTTGGATACCTCAAATCACTCAGCAATCAAAACATGGTCTGTGGACTTCCTCAGTTGAAGAAAAATATAGATCTCTCCACTGGTTGTCTAATATGGAAACATCAAACATCTTTTGGTCAAAGTTCCTCAAGAGCATCTAGTAAGCTTGATCTGGTGCATACCAATCTTTATAGCCCCATGAGATCCAGTCACTATGGGTTTAAGTATTTCATGCTCTTTGTTGATGACTACTCACACAAGATGTGGGTTTACTGTCTAAAGACCAAATACCAAGCCTATAATACTTTCAAAGAGTTCAATGTCGTAGTTAAAACCAAAAATAGTCATAAAATCAAGGCTCTCCACTCAAATCAAGGGGGATAATTCACCAGTAAAGTTTTTTTTGCTTATTTGAAAGAACATGGCATTCATCTACAAATGACTCTACCATATACTCTATAGCATAATGGTCTTACAGAATGATGAAACAACACTCTCATGGAAATGATGCGTAGCATGATTAAAGATTTAGGTTTGGCATGCACATATTGGGCAGAAGCAGTGAAAATAGTAGTTTATTTATTGAATAGGTCACCCACTGTAGCTCTTCATAATATGACTCCAAATGAAGCTTGGACAGGGCATAAACCTTACATTACTCAGCTTTGAGTTTTTAGATGTAAGGCTTATATGCATGTTCCTAAAAAGAAGAGAAAGAAACTGGATACCAGATCCATGTCTTATATATTCTTAGGGTACAGTGAAGAGTCATTAGCCTACATACTGATGGACCCTAAAACAAAAAAGATATACATCATTAGGGATGTTGATTTTGATGAGAAAAATAACTATAGTTTACCTTCCACAAACTCACATGATTCAATAATCAGACCTCTAGACAATTTAGAAGGTCTTAACCACACTGAAGGTGAAAATGATGTTGAAGATGATCAATCAGTTAATGCAAATCAACTCACAAGAATAGTGCAATGTATGCCTAAATAGTTTACAAGTATATTAAGAGATGCTAAACTGGATAGAATTCTAGACACATCGACGACTAGACCAATGACTCGTAGCATGACTCAAGATGAGGTCAATTTGGCCCTAATGAGCATAGTTGTAGAATTAGTAGATCCCTCAATAGTTCAAGAAGCCCTAAAATCTAAACCTTGGAAGGATTCCATGAATGCATAATATCAATCACTGATGAAACACAAAACATGGTAGCTTGAAGATCTTCCATCAGGAAGAATCCATTTAGTTGTAAATGGGTCTACAAAACAAAATACAAAGCAAATGGTAATATTGATATGCACAAGGCCTGACTCATAGCAAAGGGTTATGTACAGAAGGAAGGCATAAATTTTGAGGAGACATTTGCTCCTACAGCCAAGATCAAAAAAATTAGAGTGATATTTGCTCTGGCTACACAATTTAGATGGAAGATCCATCAAATAGATGTAAAAAGTTCCTTTCTCAATGGAGATCTACAAGAAGAAGTTTACATGACACAATCAGAAGGTTTTGTCTCACTTGGTACTGAAAGAAAAGTGTGTAAATGCATAAAATATTTGTATGGTGCCTTTCTCAATGGAGATCTACAAGAAGAAGTTTACATGACACAATCAGAAGGTTTTGTCTCACTTGGTACTGAAAGAAAAGTGTGTAAATGCATAAAATCTTTGTATGGTCTCAAACAAGCTCTTTGAGCTTAGTACATAAAGATCGATGAACATCTCATCCAACATGAATTCTAGAGATGTCCCTATGATCCAAATCTCTACCTAAAACAACAAGAGGGAGAGATTGTAATTGTTGTAGTATATGTCGATGATCTAATCATCACTAACAGTTTAGTGGAGATGATATATACAACCAAGAAAGATCTTAATTGATCATTCGACATGACAGATCTCAGGCTTCTACACTATTGTCTTGGATTAGAAGTATGGCAAAAGAAACACCATAACTTTGTGTCTTAGATGAAATATGCCAAGACAATGCTCAAGAAATTTAGGATGATGGATAGTAATCTAATTGTTACACATATGGAGACAAGGCTTCATTTGTCTCGTACAGATCCATCATCGCAAGTAAATACAACTCTCTATCATTAGTTGATTTGGAGTCTTATTTACTTAACATATACTAGGCTAGACATCAACCATGTAGTTAGCTATCTTTCAAGGTTCATGCAGGAGCTAAAGATGTCTCACTAGAAAGCAGTAAACCGAATACTAAGATATATCAAGGGTACAATGGACTTCAACCTAGAATATAATAAGAATGATAATTTCTTCTTGACAAGATATTCTGACTCATATCATGCAGGAAATATTGATGACATAAAATCCACTTCTGGATATGTGTTCTTTTTAGGAACTAGTCCTATATCCTGGGGGAGCAAGAAATAAAACTTTGTTTCTCGATCTTCCACTCAAGAAGAATATCGTGCTGCAGGAGAAGTTATCTATGATGCAATATGGTTACATTGTATACTGAAAGGATCGGGAGTACCACATAAGAAGCCTACCATCCTATATTATGACAATGAGGGTGTTCTCAAACTTGTTCATAATCTAGTCTTTCATGAATGCACAAAACACATTGAGGTGCAAGTTCATTTCATTCGTGAACATGTACAACAACACAACATATAGCTCTAATATTTCCCAACAGAAGAATAACGTGCAAATGTCTTCACTAACTCACTTGCACGAGATAAATATTAGGCATTTAGAAAATTTCTCTCCTATTAACTTCAAGCTATGCTGAATTAAGGGGGAGAATGTTAGAATATAATAAGGTAATTAATTTACCATAGGCATATTGTTATTTAATTTGTTAGTTTGTTTTACCCATGAACTCCATTCTGGGTTTATTGTTTTGCACCATCTTATATTTTAGGATATTATTTTGCTATATTTTTGGCTATATAATAGCCCTTATAATGCATTCTAAGTTTAAGATGAATAATATAATTATTTTTGCTCTTTAGAAGCTATACCAAGGGTACGCTTGGCAAAAGAACAATAGATGATCAAATGTCATCCTTTCACTACTAGTCAGGCACGCACCTTCCCAACTCCATCATGGCCTCAACCTACCAGATTGACACTAAAAAAATTGATGATAAGTGTGCCTAAGGGTTATGTTATGGTTGTGACAATAAATAGAGCAAAGGTCATCGATGTGTTGAAAATAAGTTATCTTACATTGAAGGGGCTGACAAGGATCAAGATGAGGAAGCATATGTTGAGGGTTTTGAAGGACCTAAGGATGAAGCTATATATTCTCAACCTACTATATCCTATCATGCCCTTACAAGTATTTCTACTCTTTAGACTCTTAAGGTGGTGGGTTTCATTAAGAAACAGAAGGTCACAATGTTGATTGATTCAGGTAGTACACATAATTTATCCAATAGTAAGTTAGTTGCTCATTTGAATTATTTCATCTACCCATCCCCAGAATTTCAAGTCATGATTGTAGATGGTGGTATAATTAATTATTCTAGAAAATTCCAAATTATTAAGTTAGTAATGGGAAACTATTTGTTATATTCTCCTACGTTTGTTATTCCTATGGGCGAGACTGACATTGTTTTGGGAGAACAATGGCTCACCACATTGGGTACTATTGAGATGAATTTCAATGAACTATTCATGCATTTTTATGATGACATCCTTATTTATAGAAAAAATTGGGAAGACCACTTGCATCATGTGTAATAGGTACTCTCAGTTCTTGAGCAACATTAATTATATGCTAAACCATCCATATGTGCTTTTGGAGTTCAAGAAGTGGAATATTTGGGTCATATTGCATCACATGAGGGAGTAAAAATTGATCCTACAAAAATTCAATCCATCATGGAGTGGTATATTCCCAAGACACTTAAGAAACTAAGGGGATTTCTGGGGCTAACTGGTTATTATTGTAGGTTTTTCAAACACTATGGTAGTACTGCAGCATCGCTCCCTTCTTTGTTGAATAAAGACTCCTTCCAGTGGACTGATAGAGCTACCAAGGCATTTGAATAATTGAAAATGGCTTTGTGCACCACCCCGATATTGGCTAATCCAAATTTTTCTAAAACTTTTGTGGTTGAATGTGATGCATCTAGATATGGTATGGGTGTAGTACTCATGCAAGAGGTTAGGCCCATAGACTTTGAAAGTCATCAACTGAAGGTTAAAAATTAGGTTAAACCCATCTATGAAAAAGAGATGATGGCTATTCTACATGCATTCAAACAATGGAAACCTAATCTATTGGGTGATCACTTTTAGGTAAAGACCGATTATGATAGCCTTAAACATTTTTTGGAATAATGTTTATTTTTTGAAGAACAAAAATGGGTGATGAAAATGTTAGGTTTTCATTTTAAAATAGTCTACAAAAAAGGAAAATAAAATGTGGTGGTTGATGCATTATCTAGGCAAGATGAACCAATTGAGGCATTGTTATGTGCCATGACCATTTGGAAGGCAGACTGGCTTAAGGAAGCAAGGGCAAAAAGGGAGAATGATAGTATTACCCATGCATTGATTCGGAATCTATAGTAGGGTTTTGATGGGATTGAAAAGTTTACATGGAAGGGGAATTCATTATGGTACAAAGATAGATTATATCTATGTCATAATTCTCTTTTCAGACATAAAATATTTTAGGAACTTCACGCATCTCCACTTGGTGGTCACTCAAGGTTTTTGAAAACCTATCATAGAGTCAAGAAGGACTTTTTTGGAAAGGACTCAAGGGGGATGTACAGAAATATGTAGCTGAATGTATGGTCTGTCAGCAAAATAAAGGGGAAACCATTAAAACCCCAGGTTTTTTATAGCCCTTATCCATCCTTAGTCAACGATAGGAAGAGGTATCTATGGATTTTATCACTGGGTTACCATGATCTGAAGGTAGAAATGATATCATGGTTGTTGTGGATAGACTTAGAAAGTATGCTCATTTTTATTTATTATCTCAACCATTGGTGGCCAATACATTAGTTTTTGCCTTCCTCAATATAGTTCAAAAATTACATGGTACTCCCAAGATTAATATTAGTGATCAAGATCCCATATTCACTAATAATTTTTGGACAAAATTATTTGCATGTTTGGAACCTAATTGGATCATAGCTCATCCTATCATCCTCAATCTGATGAAAAAATTGAGGTAGTCAATAAGTGTCTGGAAGGGTACCTTCACTATTTTGTGTCAGATAAATAAGATAAATGGGTTCAATGGCTACCCGTAGTTGAATGGTGGTATAATACTTCAGTGCATAGTTCATCCAAAATGACTCCTTTTATGGCATTGTATGGATACCATCCTCCATCCCTCACTTCACCCTTGAAGACCCACCCAAAGTTAGGTGCATTGGAGGAACACCTTCAACATCAATAGGAAGTCCTTGCTAGTTTGTGTGAAAGTTTAGCTTTGGCCCAAAGTCGCATGAAGCAACAAGCAAATCAACACAAGAGTGAGAGGCATTTTGAAATTGGTGATTGGGTGTTTGATCACTTATATCCATATAAGCAGATGTCCTTGAATTAATAGAAGAAGGATAATAAGTTGTCCCCCAAGTATTATGGCCCTTATCATATCTTGTAGAAAATTGGTAGTGTGGCTTACAAGCTAGAATTTCCTCCATCCAATCACATTCATCTAATATTTCATTTATCTTGCCTTAAGAAGGTCATTGGATAGATATTTACCACTCAAATCAAGTTACCACTCAAATTGAGTTACTAGAATTAGATGAGAAAGGGAGGGTTATTCTTGATCCTGAAGTGATCCTTCAAACATGCACTAAGTAGTTACGATCCAAACTGATTATTGAGTATCTAATCAAATGAAAAAATCTACCTTCTGAAGATGCTACCTGGGAGGATGAATCATTCATGCAACAACATCTGATATTACTTCAATGTTGAGGACAATATTTTTTTGAAGGGGAGGGGCATGCTATGCCCTTAACCGTTGGCATGTCTAGGGATATGTGTAGTTGACTTGTGGCTTGCATACCCATTTTGCATATTATTTTACATTTATTTATGCATTCATTTACTTAGTAGGTTGGCCTATGGGTGGCACATGGCCTTGTTAAACTATATATAGGAGGTAGGGTTAGTTATTAGCATATTTGAGTATTCATTCTTATTGAAAGCATTTGGGATGTTGTCCCCTCCAAGTGGCTTATATATTATTCATATTTTATGTTATATTTCCATATCATTGTGATATAATGATGTATATCTACTTATTTGGTGAATTAATATCATTCCAAAGGATCTCTACCCAAAATCCACTTCATCTAGAGATTCCCTTTATGGTGAAGGAGGTTATGGAGATAGACACTTTACATGTGCTTAGTGTACTTACTGATACACTCATTCATCATATGAGTAGACTTTTAGAGATAGATGATCTAGATATTCTAGCTAGTGGTCATACCCAAACCCATCCATGCAAATGTTGTGGTGCTATATGCATTGGACCTTCAAATGATGATGGTGGCACTTCAGGGGGATTGGAGGATATGGTCTTGACTGATGAGTTGTTAGCACACAGATTTGGTTTGGATACATTGGGAGTCTCTACACACATGCATGTATCTTTTATATAAATTTCATGTTAAATTTTTAAGTTATATTTACAAATTAAAAAGGTAAAAATTTATTTACACGTTTAAATTAAATAATATATATGTATTTTTTTTGTGTTCTAGGAAGAGATGTTGCCTTTGACATCATAACTTGGTAGTGGGCCAACCCCTATTACAGCTATCTGTGTCATTACGACACCATATACATTTACAGAGGTCAAATTTCAAGTGAATCTTATATACTCTAAATGTACATTCATACACCTTAAGTGCATCATTGATAGATTTTATGTAAGGAAATATAAAATACCTAATATAATTTTTTTGGGCTTTTTATTGTTTGATGTATTAACATGGTTTGGCGTAGCATTAGAAACTCATTCTCCATCTCAAATTTTTTCTTTTATTTCAACTTTCAAACTATGTTTTCAATAACCAAAATAGTCCGTTGAACATTTGCTTGATATCCCATTATATGTAGGGATTCCCATAGCATGTCAATCCCAATCAGAAGGATTGGATGTGTGTGTGTGTGTGTGTGTGTGTAATTCATTTGATAAAAGTTGTTTGTTACAATATATTTCTATCAATTTCCCAATCAAGCATAACATGTCTTCATAAATATTCACACCACTCTTTTATTTTAAATACTGGCCTCATAGCCAGCCACTTGATTCCTTGTTATCCTAATCACATATAACGATTCAATCTCTATGATCGATATCCAAAATGGTCATAACTAGTAATTCAATTCCCATCAATTCCAATTGAGCATAATAATTTCATCTCTATCTATAGAATTATAAATTTAGATGGCATAGCCTCTTGATCCCATTGTACCTAGTCAATTTCAATTTCTAACCAGACTCTATTAGTAAAGCTATATAGAATAGGTGATTAGATCCCATTGGTTTGTTGGGAGAGAATTGACTATAAACTATAGCCTATATGTATATGGCATAGGCCTTGCGACCATATATAAATAGGGGACCTTAACCCCATACAGACAGATGGGGTTGAGTAGTTTGTTTCCACCACCTACTTAGGGGGCCTAAAGACCTACTATATCTAGTTAGGGAGAGGGCCTATCTATATCCATGGACTTTCTTCACTCGAGTGACATGTTGATAGTATAAGACTATAACACATTTCATCAAGAAAGTCACCCTAAAATGAATATTAAGTGTCGACAAGACTATAACACTCTTTATTGACCTCAATGTACTTACACTGTATACATATAGACCTTCCCTTGAAAAAATTGAGGGTAAGATAAGGATAGAGAGTTGACCTAATTTCACCTATAGGGCAAGCAAAATCATGCACTTGTAAAGAAGAATATCCACGGATTCTTATCTCTATAATATTCAGTTCTATTTTATATATGTTTCTTTATATTTTGATGAGACCTATTTTATAAGGTTCTAGAAACTCTTAAAAGGCTCAAGTATAAATTTCCCCCATAAAATCAACCTATCACTATAGATGTCTTAACCTTATTAAAACTTATTTTACAAACTTCTTAACAAACACCTATACATGTTACTTGTCTTATCACATGCATTGTTTGTAAGGGCTTTTTTATCACACCAATACTTAGTTGGACTAAAAATTAATGAATTTATTTTTAAAAAGTATTCAAGGTGTTAACATGATCAAAATTTCAAAAAAAAATCAATTTAAACACCATAGCTCATAGGATTGTACTCAACTATACCAAGTCACTATCTTTAGACAATTAGGCATAATGACCAAGTAATCACGTCAAAGTCTGAAATACACCTTAGAAAATCTATACAAGCATCCAAAACAATGTATATAGGTGTATCAAGGATGTTTCAACACCTAACTTTCATTCAATGACTCAATTTCACAAAATTCACTCAAAAATCTTCCCTCGTTGTCTTGTCATTCTCCTTCATGAAACTGACATTTCTTGCCTTCAATGTGGTGCTACAAGTCACATGTTGCACATATCCACTTGTCACATTCATGCTTCCCATGACCTCATTAAATTTTTTCATATCTTATGCAAGACTAATTTTGTTATCAACTTGTTTAATTAATCAATCTCCCAAGTTATTAATTATTAGGTTGTTTGTTCAGCTGAAGACTAGGGTGGACACTCCTCCATAATTGTGAGTCAAGACAAACTCGGGCATTGCTACTACAATGTCATGTGCACAAGCACTCACCAATGTAAGTATATTCACTTGTAATTTTAAAATGTAATTTGGTACTTTTGTTTTAATAATTTTAATATATACTTTGGCAAATATAAATTATATTCACAAATGTATTATGTATGTAGGGTTGTCATATGACATTTGATAGTCTGATTTAGATGACTACTGCAATAGCTCCTCATGTTTCTTCATCATTTGACATGCTTATTTGTGTAGATGATCTTGGCACTAACCCAGTTGAGCATCAATGACAAATTGAGAAGGACCATGAGATTGCAGTGCATGTTTAAATGATTTTTTTATTATAATTTAAAACATGATTTTATTAACTTGATTTCATGTATACTTGTTAATTTTATAATAATTTTTATATTTTAATAGGTTCAGATGTAAGCGAGCTATGAGCTTAGTACTCATAGTCGAACCTTGGATCAATCCAAGGCATTCAGGATATATCCATATACAAGCAGGGCATCTCAGGGAGAGTCTTCTTCGAAGAGGCAAAGAGAGGGAGACTATTTGATGATTAGGATGTTGTAGATGATGTACTTTTTTGTATGTCTATATGGAAATGTACACATTTTTGGCATTATACATACGTACCTGACATTATATACTATCTTGTTATACATGATGTAATTTTTTATTTGTCTATATAGCAATGCATGTATTATTGACATTATATGCCTATATATGGCATTTGTATTTTGCATTCTTATTTTGTACATGAATATTTAAGAAAACAAATGAAGTAAATATTTTTTGAATCACTCATGTTCAGAGTATTATGAATGATTGGTTTTGAAGTATTCTTAAGGATTACAAATGTTATGAGATTGAGAATAACTTGTTACGATAATTTACAAATTGGACCCTTATAAGAAATAAAGAATATCAATGATTAAATTTAAATTATGTTTGTATGCTAATGTAGAGGTATCAAGGAGAAGTATACAAAACATCATTAGTTGGTTCTAAACCCAACTGATCACATTCACTTGTTATGGTTTCATTTGAATCATCTTTCACAAGTTAGCTCCTCTTTTGACTCTTTGGGATTAATTTAGATTCTTACTCCTAGTACTTATTCCTTGTATTTTTAGTAGCACCTCCTTGATGGAATTGAACTCTATACATACATTAACAACACATCATTTACCTCATTCCATTCATCTCATTCACAAACTTCCTCTCAATCTCTTTCTAGTTTCTTACTATGCACCTTATTTGGGTCTCAAGGACCAAATCTTAGTCTATGTTTCAAGATCTCAACTTGTTGTCACATATGGTCTTTTATGATCATAACATACCTTTTATGACCTCTTTCAAGTACTCAAACAATCTTTGACTCGCATTCCACACCTTATGGACATAATGCTCTCTCAAGGCTTGTATCCTTTTTTACTGTGTTTTGCCTTGTATGGAAAATTTAGGATTTCTCAAGACATTATAATTGAATTTATAGGTACATTCTATCCTTTTCCATGTCTATATCAAATTTAATATCCCAACTCCACCTCTAACTATTAATTCCTTCATTAGCCTACCCTCATTTAGGCCTAATTAGCCCTATTCCAAACCCTCAGTCCTAGAATCCATACACATCCATACAATCTTAGGTTAAAACCTTTATATTCACCTTGCACATGTATAAGGGAGTAATATTACAAAGTTTAATTAAATTCTTATGGTTAAATCTCTTGCAAATGTTCAAACCCTAATCTATGGTTTCCCATGCCCTATACATACTCTCCAAAGGATAAATTTGACCTTACCAATGATCTTATTCTATTTAAAACATCCTCATGACATATAAAACATCTCATAACACCTTTCCAATGATAAAGAAACCAACTTTGCCTTTATGCCTTTGAGATTGCTTGTGGGGATTTAAGCTTGCCTATGAGGATTGCATGAAGTTTGGAGTGTAAACACCCTTGAAAGGTTTTTAATAGCTTTAAACCCATCTTAAAATACTTACCTAATCTTTTAACCCTCAAACACACCTTAAAACTCCAAAAAATATGTCGCATGAATAGTGACCATTATGAGACATGGAGGGGACTGTGATAAAAAAAAGAACTTTCACTTGTTATATAACCTTATAAATATTATTTATTGGTATATTATGTAATTAATACCAATATCACCAATTTTTAAGTCATTTAGATATGTACTTTTTCCTGTAGAGCCTTTTTACCATAATTTACCTTGAGCTGCATGCATACTTCCTTCATGCCAAAACTTGTCTTTCTTCAAATTTTTGCATGAAACCCCTAAATTTTAAAAATATAGGTTTAAAACATCATATTATATTGTTTTAATACATATCTAAGTCCTAAACTACTTCCTAGCATCCAAAATTGATAAAACTTCTAAAAATCTCCAATGGTTGCCTTCTTGACTGCAAGAGGACTATGTCAAAATACTAGGCACTTTCACTCTTTATAGGAAATTTAGGATGGCATGGTATGTTTTTTTAGGTCATGGAGACAATTACTACTATATTTAGTGCTTTGACTCAACCTGTAAATGCCCCAAACTGACCAATTTCTCTAAGGCAAGCTCTAATGTTGATCATGATTTGATATAGGGTTGACTGTACTAAAATAGTGAATATTTTCCATTGTTAAAAATACTCAAAAACATATTTAGTTGGTATATTAGGTCATATTGAGCCTCTCCACCAAATTTTGTTATTAGATCTGACATATTTTGAATTGTAGGCCCATTTTGGCAAAAGCTAGTGACACATGTCTGCTTAGTCAAATTTTACAAATGATTCATCATCCTATTTTGCCTTGGTTTGTGTCTTATCATGATTACTTCTTCTCAAAAATTTCATGGAACCTATCTTTTCATGATTCTACCATTTATTTTCTATCTCACAATCTTCCATGTCACCTTATATCTTCTCAAAAAACTTGATATGACTGTGTATCAATAATACTTGGAGATTTATGCTATGATAAAAGGGAGTATTTGGTCTAATTCACACCCATTTATCCCCATTAGTAATTCTAATTCACTATAAACCACCCTTCAATCTTCCTCTAACATGTTTTGACCACTTAGCAAGGTATTTGGGCCTCACAGAGTCAACTTCCATACAAAGGTTTGTACTACATCTTCATGTTCAATCCCTATGATGGATCTAGGTACATATTTTCAAAATATTTATTTGGCCAAGAAAATTCACCATTGACAATCTTGACTTCGTGACTATGTTTCCCTAGTTGTAGGTGCATGCTTTGAGGGTATGATTACAAGTGTTCTTTAGAAACCTTGCCTAGCATGCTTGACTTTGTAGAAGCCCAACTCTCCTATCTACGCACACTAACCTGAAGGATGGGTTGTAGGTGGAATATTTTGACTATGACTGAAGCATTAGGTGTTCAGGAACATTTCTCTAATTATCCAAGACCCCACTGATCCTCAATGTTCATAGAACCTCAATGAAACACCATCATTCCCATTTCAAGTTATGCAACTCACTCTAGCATCCCATTTCACATACAAGGCTCATCTTGGCTTATTAATGACCTCCAAATAGTAAAATGGAACTTACAACATGTCCTAAGGGGTGGATAACGTCTAGGACCGGGTTCTTGGACTCCCATATGGCCTGGTTGACAGATCCACCACCCATTCTACGCTCAAGAATGTCCTTTCCAATACAAAAAAGCTAGTAATTTTTAGCCTTACTTCAGACATGCATAAAACCAAAACTGTAATTCATATGGAGGAATCGTAAGATCCCTCTTCTGCATGGAAAATCCCTCTAATTACACCCCAAATCTAGAACAGACTTGGGAATGGTTGTTTCTATGAATCAGGGACTAGAACAGGTTTGGAGATTAGTTAGCCATATTTAGTTTTGTGTCTATAGTTAAAAACATGATTCGGACAGTAGTACCCTTATGAGTATAGTAGTGCTAATGGAGTTAGTGTCTAATTATGGTGCCAATGTCCTTCTTAGAAGAACTACCTAAAACTTTTAGAGATCCTATGACCTGTAGGTTATTCAATGACTTCTAGAAGTTCATCTATGTCACTATTTTGCATGAATATTTTTTAATACCTTAATAAACACCTGCACACATGAAATAACAAAAGGATCAAACATAAAAGAAAGGCAAAAACTAGGTTGTGGGATATTACAACCATAGAGGACAAAACCCTTGTTATCCTGGCCTTTACTTACATTAACTCCAATGTTATGGGTCTCAGATCGCATGTGTTCCTCTCTTAGAGAACTTGCATAATCAATGCACGTGATATGCTAGAATAAATTTTACTCAGGCCCTTCTTTGATCAAGCATACAAGTCTAGATGTGATAGCTAAATAATATGTAGTGTGTTGGGTTATACTATTAATTTATTTTATATAATCATGTGCCAAAGTAGTAAGTACTAGATGTAAAATGTCTTATGAGACTCTTTATATAGAAGAAATTTTGATTTAAATGTAAGACCTTGTTTGCTATTTGACAAGATGAAAAAAAGGGATAAAAACATTAGAGAAGGCTTAAAAAAAGGTTAGGACCTAAGAAATAGAAGAAAATGACCGTTGAATACTAGCGCCAATGGTGATAGTGTCCTGAGGTCTCAAAATAGAGCAAACATTGGGAAGAATAGGTTAGGTGTCCCTATGACTAGGAGGGGATGACTCAGGACCATTAGAGGTGCAACATATAGAGAAAACAAGACATAAGAAAGACCAAAAGACCTAAAATGACCATGTGAACAAGAGCTACATTCATCACTAAGACCTTCTTATAAAAGAGCAACAAAATATATAATACGTGTTTGACCAAATTAGGGTGTATACAACTTACACAACAAATGAGGTTGAAAAGACTCCTTGGAAAACATAACCCTACCAATTTCTTGTGGTTCCAAAGTGATTCAAACATGGGTTTGGGTTATGCCACATAAATCTTCATATGTATTTATGTTTTGACATTCTTTTGTTATATCAAATGGAATCATAAATTAACCAAAATCAACAAGGTATTTCATTTTCTCATGAAGACAAATTGATGCATATTCCAAATGATAGCATTGGTTCTTCTACTACACATGTAAAATGTGAGGAGGAACATACCATGTACCATTTTCACTTATCCAACCATGATCCAATCAATATAAAAGATCCAAATTAAGGATTGCAAGGTCTCACAGATCTTATTAACTCAACATTTACATATCTTATTAACTCCTTAGCATATATGTTGTTGGTTCCATGTTGGTAGATGGTATATCAGTATTTATTATATATGCATGTGTTTCACACATATTTTTTAGTGTGATTCAGGGATACACAAATACATTATTTATGCACTTTTGGATGTTAAACATTCCCTCTATTCACATCACCAAGACGTTCGAGCCATCCACCTCTTTGATCATGATACATATAAGTTATATCATTCTATGGTCACTTTATACTATCATGTTTGGACTCATATAAATATTTACACATGCCTTTATCCATGCTTATATATTCTACAGTGTATTTGATATGCTACATATTTAATATTTTTAACTAACACATATATAGGGACTACTATGATATATGTATTTTGGTTACTTATGTTTTAATTTATGTATTTTTTTGTCTTGTTTTGCTATTGTCTTAATTATTTGAGAATTTGAATATGCTCCATTGCTTGCATCCCCCGTGCCTTTGTTTGCCTCTCTGACATTTGAATATTTCATTGTTTATTGTATGTTGACATTTGAATATGTCATTTTTTATTTGTGGACATTCCCTTCTGTTGTGTGACATTTGTTAGAGTACACCCCTTGTTTGAGGTTTTATTGGACCATTGTCTTTCGATTTGATTTTGAGAGCTTTTATGTGTGCATTTGATTACTTATTGAGATTGTATTGTTACTATCTAAACATTACCATGATCTACATCGTGCATCTTAGAACTTGGTGTGATCACATTCTTCAAGTTTCAATGATATATTTATATAGACATGTTACCTCTATATGCTACATGATACATTCATAGTTTACATGGTTATCTTATCCTTTTGAGATAAGGTAACTACCACTTGATACTTTTCCTCACCTCAAAAAGGGGCATATCAGTGGGGGCATGCCATGAAGGCATTAATTCCACATTACTTTTTAGATTCAGATTGCATTAAGAACATGTTATGGAAACATGTTCTCTATATCGTCACTTACACTAGCTCTCAGATTTAGATTGCAGTAGAGGCATGCTATGAAAATATGTTCTTTACATTAGCATTTATATCAGTTTCATATTTATCCATATATAGTGGGATCATGTTTTTAAAACATGTTATCCACACTTACAAAGTTTTAAATTAGCCAAAATTATATAGTTATATGATTCAGATACACATTTGTGGCACAAGTTTATACATTGGTACTATTGTTATACATAGTTTCAACATAAGATATATCTAAGGTACATATGCTATGCAATATGTACCTAATACCACATAATCTCATTAGTTTTAGATTCCAAACACTTTCAAAGACTATCACCACCCACTAAGATGGACATTTACAAACTACATTAATCTAATATAATGCAATAGTTGATTCACTTTTTGGTATATTGAGTTGATTAAATCACTCAATATTGTCACACTTATAGGTTGGACTTGATTGCATCATCTAGCCTCACCAATTTTGTAGTGTGAGTTGTCTTGGTTCACTCAAACTCATTAGATTATAAATATGATTGGGTTTCACAGTTGAGCTAATCTCAACTATTGGGTGGAAACTCAACTTTTCTCCAAGGTTGGGGACATGTTCTCTCCAATATCTCTCTCTATCTCTTTAGATATATGCACTTTCTAAATTTATATTTGTCTTGATTTCAATTTCAGTTATTCATAATGATACATCTTTCAAATCAAATTGCCAAAAGGCAAGATAGTTGCATAGATACACAATTGTACTCCTAAACCTTGCTCTCTTTCAATTTCAATCATGTCATTACTTTCAAGTTTATATTATATTCATTGAATATATACTATAACATGTTCTTAGTTGCAACGCAATCACTAGTAAATCACTCAAGTTGGGCTCAAGAAAAGACAATAAATGTTATACACACCCAAATACCAATTTTTTTGCTTTAAATAAACAATTTCATTACTAGTTTAAAAGGGAAAAAATGTAGACACTATTTCTGAATTATATAACATCTCAACCTTGTACACTTGGTAAATATATATCATGGATGTACCTTCAATTTCTAGACCTTGTAAGCTTGCATATTATTTCACTGTGTCTCATTGCTTGCCTCTTAGTTTGACCTATGTTTTATGATGACTTAGACCTTCTATTTTTCTTAGAATGTTATTAAGTTGTTTATCTTCCATCTCTACAAGTTATGGACCCACAAATGTTTTTAAACTACCCACACACATCTTATTTAAACACATACATTGATGTGTCTTATCCCAACATAGGTGTCCAATTTCCTAAAGTCATCTAATTTGCAAATGAAATGTATTCCTATGGTTGATATAAGTGATTTAATGTGAGATATTCTCCAAGGGGATTGATATATTTATAGAAGATCAACCCTCATTCATTCCTCACCTAGAATATACCTAAAGAGATCAATGCAACTTACTAAAAACATTCCATCAAGCATTCAAGTGAGCAATGCTTCCCTGTTTTCTCTTATTTCTGTATCAAGAATAGGAATAACATATCTCCAAGTCTGAAGTACTGAAATAACAATCTAAGAGCTATATTTTCTGAGTTATAAGCTAAGTCATTGTTATACTTGCTTATCACACAATACATGATTCACACAAGCCAACACATAAGGGAGACGAACATAAATATGAGGCCCTCTTTGAAATATTAAATATACATAGACAACACTCATTAGTATAGGGGTCTTGGGGCAACTCAACATTGTGCCTACTAACCTATTTTTTCACAACTAATATGAAGGTGAAGAACTAGAGTTTTCTTATTTGACAAGGAGTGATAGTCCATTACCCAAATATGAATGTACCAAAGCAAAGACAACATAGACCCTAAAAATATCCAAGTGGTCGCATCATGTTTTAGCAGGTATTCCATACTAGACATGTGTCCAAGTCAAACAGTAACATTGAAGTAATTGTCTCAGGTGACACAAGTGTCTATGATTATAGACGTCAAATTTATAAATTCAAGTGATAGTTTCATAATTTAGATCCAGTCCACTTTCCACCTATGCCATACTCAAATCTGTGTTAGCATTGAAATTGACTAAATCCCTTATTTTTTTTGTCATATCTAATATAATTGTATATTATATCTTTAACATCTCAGTATAATAAATTCAGTACATGTTTATCTCAGTTTTTCAAATAATTGACATAATTTAGAGATAGTCTACATCCTTGTGCCCTAAGTTATTTCTAAGTCCTTTATACTTAGATTCCCCAAAAATTAGAAACACTCTCTTGGTTTGTTTGTTTTGATTGATCTGAGTTTTTGACAAAGAACACAGTAATATGCCCTAGTTTGCCAAGGACATACCACTATATTCTTGGCTCCTTTTGTTGGTCCTTCTAACCCTCCATTCAAATTTCCCATACAATTTTTTCTTTTATTTGACCTTTCATGCCCATTGTGTATCAACTTGCATGCCATTATGATCCTAATTTGAATTATAATATAAGAGCATTACTGCATATAGGGGTGAAGTTGATTAGAGAATTAAATGCCAAGGTCAAGAATGATAATCAAATTAAAAGTAAAAATCTAACATTTATTAAAAGAGCAGAATTGAAATGTTTATTGTTAATTTTGATTCGAATCTAAAGAAAAGAGCAATTTTAGGTTTTAGCTTTTTTTCTCCTATTAAAATTATAGACATTACACAAAACATATCAAAAATTATTAAAAAGTAAAATTTTATTATTATAATTACAAAATATTTCAAAAATTTGATAAAAATGATTTATTAAAAAATATAAAATAAATATATTTATAATTTTATTACGAAAAATAATATTTAAATTGTTTTATACTTATTCTGAATTCAAAATCAATCTTCAAATAAAATTATTACTTTAAAAAAATAAAAATAATAAAAAATATACATGAAAATGATTCCACAATCAATAATATCCCAACTTTATCTACAAATAGAACAAGTATCAAAAGACCATGGGTAGCAATGCCTTACTTGTATATGGGACAAAAGTTAAAAAGCATAAAATATTCTACAAAATAAACACGTAAGTCTTCCATTTTACTTTTTAAAAGTCATATACATTTCAATCAATTTCCCTCCACTTCTATATCACCTCTTCACAATTTTAACATTCTTCCATATGTTGTTCTTTTTCGTCGCTCAATTATTTACTTATTAAATCCATCCTTTATAACATAATTTTATTTAAAAGAGGACGGATATGACAGGTGTGTGTTTTGTTTTGTTTTTTTCTTTGTTTTTTCTGCAAAATTGTAGAAGAATATGTAGCCAAATTACAGTATGGAGAAGGGAGAGCAAGATAAAAATGCACTAAAAGAGTTGACCAAGCAGAAGTCGAGACACCCTTTGGATTGCCCTGGACACCCTCCATATCTGGTGTTGTACAGCAGACCAGTGCTCAGTGGTGTTGAAGGTAACAGCCTTGTGTAGCGAATCACATACTCCAGGAAATGAACTCGACCCATAATCATTATCCCTCGTTGGACCATAAATCTGCCAATAATAAAAACACTCAAAATTCACAAATGATAAATGAAACTTTCATGATCAGTTAATGCAAGCAACAATTGGTTAAGGAAACAACAACAGTTAAATGCAATTTAATGGAGAATTGGATATGACCAGCCGAAGGTCAACATCCAGCATGACAGTCCACGCCGAACGCACTGACTGGTTACGCTCAGTGGTAAGTCAGTCTCATACCAAATGTTTATACCAAGGCTTTTCAGGAAGTCCATCTGAGTGGGTAAAAGCACGTTCTGCCATTAATAAGCGGTCATTGAATTCTCTTCTCCGAAACACATCATTAAACTTTTCCAATTCCTGAATAACATTAGCATGTTATACAATATTAGCTCGTCAAAAAAATGCATGATATATTATGAAACACATCATTAAACTTTTCCAATTCCTGAATAACATTAGCATGTTATACAATATTAGCTCGTCAAAAAAATGCATGATATATTATTTGGTCTCGTAAACATAATTAAAACCATTTCATTTCATTTCAATCGTTTTTGTGTTCACTCCCACCTCACCTGCTGTTGATTCTTACTTCCTATAATAGCCATCCTCAATTGTGAAATGGAGTCATACAATGGAGATGCTGTCACATGTTGAGGGCTGCCAACGCGCTCCAGCTCTGATTCCAAACTCACTGTGTATGACTGTTTATATTCAATATAATAATTAGCATAGCAAAGCAAGAGAATGAGAGAGAGAATATAAAGATGTGTAGTTACCTGTAGCTCATCGGCATACTTTTCGTAGTTAAAGGGAAGAATCTCTTCATCCACAAGTTTGAGAGTAACCAGTCCCCAAATTCCTGCTACTGAAGAAGAAGATAAAGACAAGACCCAATCACGAATTTATTCCACAGATGATATCTGTCCAATGAAGGAATTAAAGCATGTTATCACCCACGCAAGATTAGAATCACCTGCAACGTGTCTTCGAAAGAAAGGGTCTCCATAATTTTCCATCCACTTGTAGTTATCATACAAAGAATGATACACCGGGTAGTCTGTACACAACTGTATTTGCGTCAGTATTCATGAGAAATTGAAAATGAATGAATAAATGAATGATTTTAATAATGTTTACTGGATTGAGTAGTTAATGGAAGCAGGAGTTGTAATAGAATTATTTTGTGTTAATATAATTGTTGTCTTTTTGATTATCAAAAAATTTAGACTTTTTTTTTTTTGGGATGTTAATTTTTCTATTATAAATTTTGATTAAAAATTCATTGTACCATTTAACTTTCTGATATATTTAGACGCAAACCTTTTCCAAAATAAATGTCGATGGCAGGCACACCAACATGATGAAGAAAGGATGCATAGTCTGAGCCGCCGCCACCCAATCTGCCAATCTTTGATGGAACACAAACGCATTAACATCATTTTGTTGTCAAGATTAAAGAAGAAACGGGGAGTTATACAGCAATAGCAATAGTATACATAGTACATACAGTAGACTCAGATAAACGCCACGTTTGATATACAGTCTGTGATGCATCCTCAGGATCTGCCACCTGATGAAAACATATATAAAGAATATAGGTATTGAAAACACCAATGTAAATTACATTCTACTTCGGTATAACAAAGCACATGCCTTATGTATAGCCTCTTTCACAAGATCATCCAACTGGGGGGTAGCCGAGGCGAAAAACCCAGGCCCGGCAACCGCACAATCCACATTGATGTATGCAACGGCTCTCGAGTGTAATATATCGAAATTGTGCTCCACCCACTCCGTTGATCCAACCTGTAGCATCGTTATCATTATGCTTACATACCTCAGCCTTCAAACAAATATACTTATTTTTTAGTTGATTTGTTTACAGAAGAAGAAAGGTTAGTAGAGTAAGTTTTCCAATCAGAATTTATATGATGAGAAGGACAGCGCTCATATTAAAGAGTTGTATTAAACAATTAACTCCATCCATAGATTACTTGATCCATGAACGTTAGTAAAATCTTTCGTTCATTCACTCAATACTTAAATGTTAGTACTACTCACAGATCCATACTCCTCGGCATCCCAGCTACATAAGATCATAGTCCTCCGCGGCTGCCAGCCTTGTTTGAGAAGCTTTCCAAATCTATGAGCAATCTATAAAGGCGAGCCGGGAAAGATATCAGACATGATATTCCACTCTCCATTTCCAAGTGGAGAGGACAATAAAAAACCAAACAAACTAATCCCGATCGTACATCTAAAAGAGCAGCTGTTCCACTGTTTGGATCGACCGCCCCAAATGTCCACGCATCTCGGTGATTTCCAAGCAACACATACCTAAAAATTCAATCACGAAACAATCCCCTCAGCCTGTAAAAATGTATATTAAACAGTTATAATCACAGGAAGCGAAACTTACCGGTCGGGTTCCTCCACTCCATTTATCACAGCAAACACGTTTCTAATCGGCGCGATTGTCTGATTCGCCTGCAACCATAAAAAAGTTTTAGGCAGAGCAAAAATGGTGTTTTTCGAATAACCATTATTATGTTGCTTCAGATGCAGTAAAGAAACGGTTACTTTGTGCACAACGATTAAAAGCAAACTGTAAATTTAGCAGAAAGGTGTGTGCACCGGTCGTTTGTGAAAAAGCATGAGTAGGCTACGGAACATTTGTGCAGATTATTTAATTGGAAATGGAAATGAGATGGCAATGGTGGGCTTACCACGTAAGTCAGGTTGAGAATCGCGGGGCCTGGGCCAAGTCGATAAACAGGCAAATCCAAAGCGCCGTGCCAATGAGGAGGGGCGGACGGGCCACCCAAAAACCTCATAACTAGTAGCGCGTCTTCTGCAGATATTGGTAGAGAGGGAATTGATGGCAGCAGGGTCTTCATTTCATCGGCAGACAGCCTCTCTGAATTGGGAGTGCTTGGCCAGCCAGGGGAGAGGGGATCTCCAGAGCCCTCCAGCACTGTGCCCCTTTGGATTCCGCTATCAGGCAGCCACTTGGAGTGGGGATACTTTCCTCCTCCATTCCCATTCCCATTCCCTTTCCCTCCCCCATAATCTTGCGGATCAGAATACGTGACCACCGCCACCGCTCCTGCGCGCGCTGAATTCTTCACTATATCCCCCCTGAAAATCATTCCTTGCCGAGCAATTACGATGGCACCGCTAACATTCACGCCTAGTTCTTCCAGTTTTGAAATATCCTCCACGCGTCCATAGTTAACATAGACCACCGGTGCAGCAGCCTGTCCGCTGGGAGAATACGCGTGGAAGCCTGGAATTGTCTTTGAGCTTCTACTGAAAGGATCGCCCTTTACTTCTCTCTCTCTCAGTTTCAAGCGTCGCGTGCCGTGTCCGTCTGGTAAGCTTAGAGTGAGAGACCTACTGATAGGATAAGTGAGCAGTACATTGTAATCTGTATAGCGAGTAATCAAACCATATTTTTTGAAATTGGAGAAGACGTATTCTGCAGTTGCAAAATTCTCTGGGGTGCCTGCGACATGAGGCTCCGCCGTAAGCTTATGCAGGTGCATTGCAATGCTTGCGTTGCTTCCACTTCCCATCTTCAGAAAATGACGATGGCACTCTTCTGTTCGTCCTCGGCTGTTGTCTATTTTCCAGGAAGCCAAAGCGAATTTCATAGATCTTAAAAAGAAGCCTATCACAACGGCCACAACTATAACACAAGCACTGGTCAAGCAAACCTTGATAAGAGCTCGTTTTTTCAATTTTAGTTGCAGCAACCACATTTGGAGCTCTGTCGGCTTCTCCTCCACTTTCAGATTCGGATGAATCATGCGTGCCCTTTTCTTTTCAAGGGTGTCGTGTCCCGAAGTTATCTGAGGACCGTCTTCACGCAAGTCCATTGATGGCTTGGCTAAAACTTCAAACTTTTAACCTGAACAGAAAACTCATACAAAAACCCTCACTTCCAACAACAAATAACTTAAACAAACAAACAGACAAAAACTGATAACCACCAGTGCTTTCAGAATGACTTTGCTTGGTGCAATAAAAGTAGATTTAAAAGCAGGCTGTGATTGCATGAACCGGATGCACTCCCAGCAGCTTTTGTTTTTTCAATAATAAATAAAACCCAGGGCACCAGAAACCCATAAGGAAAAGAAAAGGAGCACCGGGGAGATGATTATGTATTTTTATGGGATTACGGGACCCACCCTGCCAAGGAGAGAAGGGAGAACAGATTCTTTGGGGACCACATAAAGCGATCCCCAACGAAATCATATCCCACCAATGCATCAAGAAGCGCAACGTCTAAAAGTGGGGATGGAAATGGAAATGGAAATGGAAATGGAATGAGAAGGAATAAGGGATGTGGCGGTGTGTAAAGAAGAGCGGACTATCGCTAAGGGGAGTACTTATGGAGATGGCATATAGCATGTAGGACTCGTCATTTGCATTTTTTGAAAAAAAAATTGGCTTTTATATTAATAATAAAAATATAAATGAGAAGGAATAAGGGATGTGGCGGTGTGTAAAGAAGAGCGGACCACCGCTCAGGGGAGTACTTATGGAGATGGCACATAGCATGTAGGACTCGTCATTTGCATTTTTTGAAAAAAAAATTGGCTTTTATATTAATAATAAAAATATAGTTTTTAAGGTCCACGATGTCAAGTAGCGTCTTGGTTATGGTCTGTAAGGAAACCTATAGTATATGGGACCACTTTGTACTTTCATTGTGGAGAGGCACCTTACTATGCTACAAATATAAGGCGTGCAATCCTTACCCTCTACAAAATTTGAACCTGTGACCTCCCTCCCAGAGACGTAATTATTAGGAGCGACGAAGTTTACATCGAAGTTATATGATAAAACTCTTATATATAGATGATCTTATTTTTATTACAATTATTAATAAAATTAAGATTTTATCGAAAATAAAAAAGGCATTTAAGCTTTATATTTGAAGAGAGTTTACTTGATAGTCTCAAAATATAAATATTTAGGGCTTGATTTCACCAACAAACTCAATTAGAATGCATGCATAATGAAGAGAATCCAAGGAGGTGTCATCATTCAAAACGTGTACCCGTGGATGCTCTGTTGCACAAGTATATTTTACAGTGGGGCATTGAGCGTGAATGCCTTGAACAAGGTGCAAGAGCATTTGACGTTGGGTGCAGAAGTGTTATCGCTCACCTATGCACATTGAGCATCAGTTGTCTTTTCGCAATGATGGGAACCTCCCCCCAAGGCATGGGACCCTTGCGCTCCTTGGGATGAGTCTCTAGAGTACACTGAATTCCTTCTATTCTAAGTGCACCTGATTTAAGACTAATGTATAGACCTAAAGAGCAGAAAGGTAAATCTACCACTAATCTAAATGTAAAATATTTGAGGGAAAAGGGAGGAAGAAGGTAAAATAGTACTAGAAAATAAAAGGTGATATACCAAGAATAGAGCGAGCACTCCTACTGCCATGAACACACTACAAATCCTTAAGAACAAGATGTTATCACGCAAACTCCACCAAGGCCACTCTAAATGCATATGTATTTCACATAGAGGCACGGGAACGCAGTGCAACATTGAAAGGGATGACAAACGATCCACAAACAATGCCTACACAGACCCGAATGCGCATAGGATATGACCTACAAGTGAGTTTTGAGATCCACACAAAGGTGCTAGGAATGGACAGCGATGAGAGGGGTGAATATTACCCACAGATAAGAATCAACAAACACCAATAGCACACAAGGTGTAAAAAGAACAAAGAGAGGTGAACTTAATTCTCATTAACTTGCAAGATTCAGCCAACAGAAGTGCTCTTCGAGGGTAAATTTTAGCATCATGAGGTTGCCAAAATGTGTCAACCCTTTTTACAATGAAGAATAATGCTTTTATAAGATGAAGCCTTTTTTATAATTAATGTGCCACTTGAGGTAGTAGATATAGCTTTTAATTCTATTGCGGTGTTGTGCCCATGCTTCTTGAATTCTACCTGGTGCTTCGGATCTAGGAGTTGGTGATAGGATTCTTTCTGGATCCACGTGTGTGTATGAGAGTAGAAGATTCTTGGAAAATTTAGAGGGGTGGCATGTACTCATATTTTGATGTCTAACTATCAATTCCGTATTTACTTATCATGACAAGGCTTAGAACGCTACTCAACTACTTTTCTAACTATCCCTTTATACCTTGTCACCACTTGGTAATCACTGTGCGGGTCTCCCTTGAACTCGCCACATCATCACTGCACAACATGAATCATAGTTTGTGACTTATGAGATCACAAAAATGAAACACTATAATTTGGCACAGGAATCATTACTTTTTGCCTTTCGAGGGCATCTGTGCACTGAGGGCTACATAGTTAAACCGCATAGGGTTGCGATTTTAGTGAAGGGCACGGATGTAGAAATATCTACTACGGGTGTATGAACTTTTACCCTTTTGTTCAAAATTCCCCCTTAAATAGTCTTCTCAAATATTTGCTTTACACCTGGGGTTTGCGCTAATCTACGAAGTAGCATATGCATAGTAGAGATCACAATCTCTGATTTATGAGAGTACAGAAGCTAAATGTTGCGATTTGGTGTGAAACTTCATCGTGAAGGTATAGGGACCCTTTTGAATAAGAACGCACATGAAGATGGAAGATCCTAGGCGCACTTCTCATAATTTGGAACTACTTTTTGCACACCTCTTCCTACATTGTTTAAAGACTGGAGCTCTACATCCTTGATCCTATGTGCCACTTGGCTTGTGCAATGAAGGATCCTACATGGGATGCACATCAAAAACTCTTAGTGGGTACAAGTCGACACTTAATCAATTCACAAATCTGTACTGACTTCCTTAGGCATGAGCGTAGATGGGAGGCATTTGTGCATGAATTGATTTAAAGAACTCAGCTCTTCACAAGTGCATAAATCCTCTGTAAGATCCTTGTGAGTTCTACGAAAGCTAGGGTTGGATTAAAAAGTCAACACTTCTGGTGACATCTACAGGCCGTTTTCCAACTAAGTGAGAATATAGTAGCCTTAAGCAATCCATTAGGCATGAAGTCATTGAAGTTGTAATGTACTTAGCCTATGCTTGAATAAATTGAATTGAGTCCTACCCTCAATAAAGCAAAGGGAGAAGAACAATCAATAGATGTGCGAAATGCACTTAGAGGAAAAAAAAACTTAATTGAGACTATACAATGTGCCTACAGGCACTTAGGGAAATGCAATGCAAACTAATCTAATCTACTATATACAGCCTACAAACATGAGCCTTCTTTCTCTTGGGTCAAAATAGAAACTTCTTAGATACTTTGTATTGTGTGTCATCCTATTGTTGATATGTGATGAGCTTAGGTGAAAGAGCATTCATTTATTACAAAGGAGGTGTGCCCTGGTTACTTCTAAAGAGTGTTCAAAGAAGTTTGTTTACTCAGGTTCATTTTCAATAAATGACTCCATCGAGCTATGCAAAAGCTTCCCTCCCAGATGGTTGATGTCTTTGAAGTTGAGCCAATCTCTCTCAGATTTCTCGGTGCTTAGCTACACTCTTTATTCGGACTGAGCCTTCTGGAGCTCAAGAGGCCATTTTTTATGCTTAGGAAGCTCATGAACTCAGCAGGCTACCCCCACTCATCTTGCAAATACTTTAAATCTAATATGTCTTTTGGAAACACCCCCATGATGTGCACGAGCATGCAAATATTGATAGTGCTTATTTCCATAGATTCCTTTGCATTTTTGTGATGCTTCTCAAGCTCTACTAGTTGGTATTACTCCCTTAGTTCGAACAAGCCTTTTGATGACTCATTCATGCTTGAATGTATGCCTAGGTCTTTGCAGGCTTCCTTCATCTACGAGGTTATGACCTCCTCTGTATGTGCACCTTGCCTTTCTATGATATGTGATTGAAACTGGTAGTTGGTATAGAATCGATCATGTGTTTGATCTTGAGGGGATGTCAGTTTATCATCCAATCTCAAGTAGAATCCTTTTAGCTCATCCCAAAAGAAGCCTTCTTCTAGCTTTTCTTCACTCTTCTACATGAAAAGCCTCATTACAGCTTCATGATTAAATTTATCTTCTTACATGATGAATGAAAGATCATTTGTCCAAGAGAGTACCTCATAATCTCACCCTTATGCACTACCCTACTGCTCTAGCTGATCAAGTTCATCATCTTCTTGCAATAGCTCTAAAATTTCTGACTTAGTGACATAAAAAACACTGCCAATGATTATTTCCTCGTCATACTCACTTGAAAAATCCTCCTCCTCATCCAAATGGGCTTCACTTTCCTTTCATACAACTGGTCCTCCTTAGAAAAGGTGTTAGGTTGTGGAGTTAAAAGCTTCACCAGGATGCGAACAGGAGAGTTGCTGAAGTGTCATAGACACCGGTGTCGGTCAGGCCAACCGACGTCGGTCAGGGGAGAGACAGGAAGCTACCGACATCGCTCAGGATCGGCCGACGTTGGTCACCTCTAGGCAGACAGGGACCGACGTCGGTCGCCTGTGCGGTTCCAGAACTGCGAGTTGACGAACAGTTTGTTAACGAATCGGTTGTTTGCATGTTAAGAGGTTAATTATAGTCTTGAGTTGCGTGTCTAATTATTGTATGCATGAGATCTATATAATAGACTCATGGGTTGTATTTTAAAAGTGTCCTAGAAAGCCATTGTGCTTGAAGAGAGAGCTAGAGTAGCTCCTCCTAGTTCCAAAGGGGTGCTGAGTGTGTATGATCAGGGAGAGTTGCAGGTTGTGCAAGTTCTACTAGGAGATCCATTGGGGTACTGGTTGAAGAATCATAAGGACTCAGGGTAGTAAGGACAAGGATTCTTCAAGGTGTAGAGACATCTACATGGTAAGTAAGGTCTGTTGATTTGCAGGTGGCAGCAAGGAAAGGGAGATCTAGTTGGAGTACGGTTGTGTACTTGGTGTATTGGCAGCATTGTTACTGACTGGTGGAGGTGAACAACAACTTTGTATTTGAGTTGATTGTTGTGACCGTGATGAGAGAGTGAAGTGTTGAAGGAGAATTACAGGTGAACCCTAGAAGTGTGGGAGCTCTAGAGGTGTGGGAAGAAGAAGTGTGGCATCTTCTTTATTGTATTTTCTTCTAATTGAATATTAATACAATTGGGTATTGTCTCTCATATCCTGTGTTGTTTCATATTTCTAGTTACTTATTCATTCTGGTTAAATTTCGTGTTTAGTTGTTTATACAAGAGGTAATCATATATACTCTTATTGAAGAGTAGGATCCTGACAGTTGGTATCAGAGCAGGTTGAGCCAGGTTGACCAGGTTGGTACCAAGCTTGGCAAGTTGGTATCAGAAGGTGGTTAAGTTACTAACAGGTTGTATTAGATCTGGTTAGTGTTTTGTTGATTATAGGTCACTCTCAGGGGTTTCAGATTGAGTGGGAGTATAGCAATGGCAGAAGAATGTAAGCTAAGAATGGAGAAATTGAATAGCACGAATGGTCAGATTGATGGAAAGAAAGAGCAGGTCAAGGAAGATTGTTGGTCGGTAGAAGATCAGCGTGTAGAAGCAGATGTTGTAGGGGTTGTTGCACAGGTTGCTCTGGATAAAGTAGAATCTTGGTCTATAGATTTTGTTGCCTCTTTCCATGCAGCCCGAAATAGAGCATCTTTTCATAGGTATGTCTTTGGAGACTTTGGAGAGATTTATTTAGGAGCTGGTGAGCCTTGTCAAATGGTTGGCAAAGGGGAAGTGAAGCTGAAATTGCAGAAAGATAACACACAGGTGTTGAATGAGGTCATGTAGGTACCAGTCTTGGAGATGAGTCTAATTTCTTCAGGAAAGTTGGGTGATGAGAGATGCACAGTAACTCTCACATTGGATGCACTTGAATTAGACGGTGGTAAGAAAGTAGGTATCCTTTATCTATCTACTTATATTACTGATTCACCTTCTGTTGCAGAGATGTGGCTTTGTAGGCTTGGTTACATATGTAAGAAGGGAATGCATGTTCTTAAGCGAAAGACAAATATCTTTGACAAACTTAAGAATTGGAAAGCCTTGGTGTTCATGGAGGAGATGACAGATAGAGATCAACTGAGGGGACTGAATTATTCTGAGCAGGGCTATGTTAATTTGAATAGGGTTTTGACCCAAAAGGAGCTCGCGGATAAAAATTCATCACTCACAGGAGAACACAGTTATCGACATTAGTCAGGAGGAACCGACGTCAAACAGACAGGCACCGACGTCGATCATGTGCAGATCAGCAGAGTCAGTGGTGTCGAGCAGCAGGAACCAACGTTGGTCAGACAGGAACTGACATCGACAGCAGGACATTGGCATCGGTCAGGGAGAACCGACGTCGGTAGTAAGGGTCAGTCGTAAGAAATCAACGTCGGTCAGGTGCAGATTGGGAGATGGCTGAGATCGGTCACTGGAACGGATGTTGGGCAGACAATAAGCTGTCAAGGAGTCTCAAATGCCCATATGGAGGACTGAAAGGGTAAGTGGACCTCATATTCATTGTTCACCTTCTTACTTGTTGCTTACTGATGGTCAAGAACCAGGTAGACGTGAAGAGGCAATGCAGGTAGAATCCAGGAAACAGTGGGAGCATGGCATGAATTCTTTGGAAGAAAACCAAGTGGGAGTTTTGGTAGAGTTGCCAGCTGGGATAAAAGCACTGACAGACGAATGGATTCCCAGGTTAAAGAAGAGAGTGGATGGATACATGAGACGGAAGGCCAGGATATATGGTCTTGAGGAAGCTGCAGGACAGTGGTATAGGTTTTGACAAGTGGATGACAAAGCAGGGCTTTAGTTAATGTCAGTGTAATCATTGTGTTTGTCTTACCAGGGTGGATGATGGTCGTGACATTATCCTGTTATTGTATGTGGATGGTATGCTTGGAGCAGGTTTGTACATACAGGGAGTTGCTGAGCTAAGGGTAAGGTTAGTTCAGAGGTATGTCATGAAGAATTTGGGAGCAGCGAAATTCTTTGGCATAAGAGACATGGAGATTTTTGTCTCCAGTGGAAGCTGATGTGAAGAAGGTGTTGATGGGGTTCAATACGCAGGATGCAGAATCGGTAAGCACACCAAGGGATGGACAGTTCAAGCTGAGCTTAGAACAGTGTTCAAAATCACATAAGGTCTGGTGTAGACCTGAGTTTTCCCAAGTAGTGGGAGTTGTCAAAAAGTTTGGAGCCAATTCAGGGAAGAAGTACTAGAGAGCAATTCAGTGGATTCTCAGGTATCTGAGAGGGACCAGCAGTAGGGATTCATGCTATGCAGAGTCAAGGTCTTCACTACATGGAATTGTAGGTTCGGATGTGGCAGGTTACTTGGATGACAGGTGTTGCACCACAGGATGTGTGGTGGTTGGTCTTCAAATTTGAGCTTGAAGAGGGATACAAGCCAAGAAATGAATTAGATGAAGGTACAAGTACAGGTGCAGCTATTTATCTCCAAGTGGGAGATTGTTAGGTTATGGAGTTAAAAGCTTCACCAGGATGCGAACAGGAGAGTTGCTGAAGTGTTACAGACACCGACGTCGGTCAGGCCAACCGACGTCAGTCAGGGGAGAGACAGGAAGCTGCCGACATCGGTCAGGATCGACCGATGTCAGTCACCTCCAGGCAGACAGGGACCGATGTCAATCACCTGTACGGTTCTAGAACTGTGAGTTGACGAATAGTTTGTTAACGAACCGATTGTTTGCATGTTAAGAGGCTAGTTATAGTCTTGAGTTGCATGTCTAATTATTGTAATTAGGGTCTAATTATTGTATGCATGAGATCTATATAATAGACTCATGGGCTGTATTGTAAAAGTGTCCTAGAAAGCCATTGTGCTTGAAGAGAGAGCTAGAGTAGCTCCTCCTAGTTCCAAAGGGGTGTTGAGTGTGTATGATCAGGGAGCGTTGCAGGGTGTGCAAGTTCTACTAGGAGATCCACTGGGGTACTGGTTGAAGAATCATAAGGACTTAGGGTAGTAAGGACAAGGGTTTTTCAGGGTGTAGAGACATCTACATGGTAAGTAAGGTCTGTTGATTTGTAGGTGGCAGCAAGGAAAGGGAGATCTACTTGGAGTACGGTTGTGTACTTGGTGTACTGGCAACATTGTTACTGACTAGTGGAGGTGAACAACAACTATGTATTTGAGTTGATTGTTGTGACCATGATGAGAGAGTGAAGTGTTGAAGGAGAATTACAGGTGAACCCTAAAAGTGTGGGAGCTCTAGAGGTGTGGGAAGAAGTGTGGCATCTTCTTTATTGTGTTTTCTTCTGATTGAGTATTAATACAATTGGGTATTGTCTCTCATATCCTGTGTTGTTTCATATTTATAGTTACTTATTCATTATGGTTAAATTTCATGTTTAGTTGCTTATACAAGAGGTAATCATATATACTCTTATTGAAGAGTAGGATCCTTCACTTTCCTTCCATACAACTGGTCCTCCTTAGAAAAGGGAGATGGTGGGAGGGCAAGAGGTTTCAACTAGCATAGAGTAAGGGGGTTTTACAAGGTTGGGCATTGTGAAGTCAGGGTGCATGGTCCAAGATGGTTGTCACGACTACGTTTGGGGTTTTTGAGGAGGTACATATGGAGTCTATTGTAAACGAGGGGGACCTTAGAAGCTTGGTACTTTGAAATCAGTGGGTTACCTTGCTTGAAGTTAGGGACCTTAAGTGCAGAATATTTTTGTGTCATAAGCTAGCTTGTGAGCATAGGGGGAACCTGCTTGAAGCTAGGAAAGGAAGGATTGGAGGCGGTTGGTTGCAATTCAATTATCTACATCTACACAAGTAACTAACACATCTGTTCTTCTTTGGTTGCAATCTGCCTAGCTAAGCTCTCTTCTTCATATTTGCATTATCTCATCACCTCCTACTACCGTGTGTAAGCTTGATGCATAAGTTCTTCATGTTTCCTACTATACAACTGCTCTCTTTCAATCTCCATCAGTTATTTTTGGAAATCAAGTTGTATATCGATGATGCTCTTTTGGGGTTGATTATAAGCATGAGTAGGTTGCCAAAAAGGCTAAACAGGGGTGGGAGGGTGGTAAACACTATGAGAATGAATATATAATGTTGTGATAGGGCTATTTGGTATAAAAATGACAACATTTTTGGTCTAATATGGATGGTAGGAAGGCATAGAAAATGATTTTTGACAAGAATGAGGGGAAAAAACATAATTTTCAAGATAGCTTGACATATTAGAGCATCAAATAAAGAACAATCAAGTCTGCCTTTTAAATAATAAACATATACCAACAAAGTCACCAGGTGATTAGATTACTTCAAAATAATAGAGAAGACTAAGAATATCACCTAAATCCCAATCTTTGATAATCTTTAAGAGCTTGAACTGCTTAAACTAGTAGATTTGATTTTTGGAGTCACTGCGGTGTTAAAGAAACTACCTTGAATAGTAAGATGCACTACAGAGCACACCAAAACTCTACAATAGATGATATAAATATCATCAAACTGGGTCCCATCAGGTGTACCAAAAACTATTATCATTCAAAACGTGCATTCATGGATGTTGTTGGAACACAACTAGATACTGAGAGGGGGGGGTGAATCAGTATATTAACTAAAACTAGTCATTTAAATACTTTTAATGTAGATTAAAAGATATATGTGGATCAAAATAAATATGCAGAGATCACACAAACTCAAATGCACATGATACCAAATTTATATGTGAAAAACCCATAGGGAAAAACCACGATGAGAATAGCTACTAGAATCTGTTATTCTAATCCAGCCTCACAGTTCAAAGCCTCACTGGCAAACCTCACTGGTTACAATATTTAAGGATACCTATCCTAAAGAGACACCAATCCCTTGATTTAAGATCTTCAACTCTAAGGAAGCACCCACTACCTAATCTGAGCACCCACTTAGTTTATCTGATGGCACCAACCTATTAGACTCTTCAATGGATCTACAACATCATTTTACAAATCAGATTCATACATGAATCCAAATCTCTATTCTTTGTTGCAGGTCTAATATACAACTGATCATACTCTGCACATTCTCTTTGTGCCTTTCTTCCTCTATGCTCCTCACTATTCCACTGGTCCTGTGTCTAGATATGTCTCTATTCGACACACTTCATTGGCTTTACCAACAACTCTACTCTTCTCTTCCCCCTCTAGTTTTGTGTTTTTATGATATTCTATTTGACATACCTCATTGGCTTTTTCTCTCTACGTCTATCTATATTCAATTTGGCTCAAAATCAAAATCAATTGTTCCAACCTAGTTTTCTTTGTCTTAGATATCATATATATATAAACAAATGATCTAGGTTTCCATATCTTCTAAGTGTTCACACTCAAACTGCAACACATCATGCTAATTTTGAACTCTAGTTCATTATGACTTGGACTGTAAGTTTCGCACATCTCAATTTCGTGCATCACATTGTAATTATATCTCTCTTTACTATCTATAGCATCTGTTAGACTCAAGTTTTGATGCACGGGCTCTTTAATGTAGATTTGGTTGGTTAGATCAATCAATCTCATTGTTTGTGTCAAGATATAGAGCTTATATGCAAGTCCCTACATGTTTCTCCACTTGACCATTGGAATTTAAACACTTTAAATATATGGCTTTGATCTCTTTCTTCACGCCATCTCCAAACTCTCTTGCTCTGTTGGATCTATATACGTTGCTAAACTTTAATGTTTTACTCTTTAAAACGTGTCTGTCAATCTCCAAATCCTATCTCCCACATGTTGTTAGTTCTTTGAACTTGCACAAACTTTACCTTGACTTGGTCATTAAACTTTGACACTTTGACCTCATCTCATTGCTTCCTATATCTTTGGATTGCTTTTTCTCCATCAATCTTATCAAACCTGCTCGATCTTTAACTCATCACTATGTCAATAAACCTCGATCACTTTATAACATTTGAGTCCATTCACTTCGTTGGATTTCCTTTGCACGATCACTCAATCACCATCAAATCTTCTAACAAGTGCTATCTTTATATTTGTCCAACCCTTAAGGATATGACACTTGGCATAAGCATGTGATTTTGTACATAGTTGTCAATTCCTGCTATTGAGACATTTGACATCCTCGCATTACTTGTTGACCTTTTGAATTTAAACTGCATAGATTAATTGTCTAGGCTCCATGATTGTGACATTTATCACTTTCACATTAACTCAAAGGTTCTTTTGATAATTTGATTTCATCACACTCCGTTGGATCTCCAATGTATGATTAAGCATTAACTGTTGATCTTCCAACTAGCTCAAACATTAACTCTAACAAGCTTATGCTCATTGGGTCTTTGTCTGACAAGCTTCATGAATGTGACACTTGTCATTAGCGCGTTTACTCAAAGAAGCCTTTGATGATTTGACTTTGCTTCACTTTGTTGGATCATTTGCATATGATGAAGTTATAGCCATTGATCAAGGTGGGACATATATTAAGTCTTAGACTTAGGAAAATATAAAGTCCTTTGATGATTGCTCAGAAAAAGTAATTACTAGGTCGAGGGGCCGGTTTCTTAACGATAATATGGACTTAAGTTGTAACTTAAGTTATCGGTTCCTAGATATACCAAGTCAACATTAAAAATAAAACTTTGGTTGTTGACGCCATGGCTAAACCTTTAGGATTTTACTATGAAACCCTATCCAGTCTGAGAGTTAAATAAATTAATTATGAGCTCATTTCTTCTCCTCTAAACCTGTGGACCATATTTCTAGAATGTTCATGAGAAAACCCATAACGAATCTTCCATCTATTTGAATTTAAACATCCATAAATGGTCTATGTAAAAGCATGACAGTTTTGCACAGTGCAACTGTGAAACATGCTCTTCTCTCCATCAATCATGCATGATCCTTTTGACATCAATGACATCCATAGTGTCCCTTTTCACATCAATGAAAATCATATTGCCACCAATCTCCCCCTTTGGCACTGATGGCAAACTAAATGTTTTGATGCAAACTTAATGTTCTAATCTTCTAATAATTTGATCCTTCTCTAGCATTGCTTGCATTGGCTTCTGATGAGTATGAACTAAAGTTGTTCTTACCAAACTTGCTACCCCTTAGGCAATGACACATTTGCCTAATACTCAACTTGGACACCTTCTCTTCTTCCTTAATAGTTGCACTTTTGCAGAGAACATTTTTCTCTTTCTCCTCTAGAGAGCATTTGCACATTTTTCTTCCCCTTTGACATAATGGCAAAGGGACTCTAGTTAACAATTTGTCCAAATATTTCTCCCCCTTTATCAGAAAAAGGAGTTTGTCCAATAAATTGCAACCATAAACTCATTAGAAATTTTAAAAATATACATACTTGAGTTGCCTTTTCTCTTCCTCTAGGGATCAACAAGGCTTTTATAATCCTTCCTATGGACTTATGCTCCATCACAAGTATCTAGTGATGTGATGTAGGAACCTGACCAATTACAAAGCTACCACTTTGTTTATGCATGAGGATTCAATACATTGTGTAAGTATTGACTTTGTTTGTTCAAGTCATCATCTGAACCTGCTTGACTTAACATATGTAGTAGACAACACCTTATATTTCAATCATGACTGAAGCATCTCACATATGCTCCTTTCCACATCATGCATAGCTCCTCAAGACATTCAAGTTATCTGAGTTAGCTCCCCCTAACTCCATGTTTCATATTTGCACCAAGGGACTACCTATAACACATCATAACTTCATTTGTCACATGTATATCATCATTTTACACATGTTCACTAAGTTTGGTAACCCAACTCATTGTACAACACAAGATACACCATGTCAAGGGTTTCTTGCATTAGAACCCTTATGCCAACTAAACTTATAGACATATATATATGAGATGTACTCCAATCTCATTATGTCATATTGAAGCACTCATTCTATCCTTGTAGACACTACATACACAACACTTATTTCATCTTGGCACACCAACTTCAACTGAGAGCACTCATTTCTTGCCTTTAGAATCTTATGAATAACACCACTTGCTTCTTTATAGAAAGGAGTCTTTTAAGAAGCATAGATAGAGACACCCTACTTCAAAATGTCCTAGAACAATGTGAAACCAGGAGTTGTCCATAACTCCTCATATTCCTTATCCTCCTTTGTCATCTTATGTTTTTTGTTCTCCTTCTTCTTCTTCTTAGGCTTGATAGAAATAACATGCTCATCCATTATGATATTCTCCTTTGGATTAACAATACATGGAGACAACATAGATTCATGACATACCTTTTCATCTTATGAATCTTCCTTGCAGCTTAGAATCTCATCCCTAGGCACAAAAAATTGAGGTTTTATGCATGAAAGTTGCTCAGCAATAGCAAGATGTTCACTTGAATATGTTCATAGCTCAAAACTATCCTTGATCATCACCTTGAGCTTTGTCTTCTCATTCTCAACAGGTTCAGACATTGAGAGCTCTTGACATTTTCCAACCTCTGTAGCATTGGCTTGATCTTTCATTTTACATACATGCTTGGGTTTCTTATATGTCCTATTTTTCTCTTTATTAGAGACTTGTGAACCTTTGTTCACACTAGGAGGCATACCTTTCTTCTTACTCTATAATTTTGATCTTACAAAGTTTGTTCTACAATGTTTAGCTATGTGACCAAAATTATTGCAATTATAGCACATTACATTTGTATCTAACAAGGGTGAAAATAAATTTTCACTTAAAAAATTAGTTCTCCTTGTAGGTACAACTCTGTAATTACTTGATTTATGACCAAAATGATTACAATTATAACAATAACCATAGAAAGATGAGGAATATCTAGTCATAACCTTTCTTTGTGTAGGTGGGGAGTTATTCTCAACTCTTGCTTCTTCAAGTTGCTTACCCTTGTGTAACCATCTGAATCAACTGCCTTTGTCTTTTGAATCTTCCCTGAGATTGCAGAGATGGACTCATTGTTCTTTTTCTTTTCAACTTTAGCCTTCTTCACATCAACATTGCTTGTGTTTGTCTTTGTATCCTTGTAAGCTTTCTCTTTCTTTGCTTATGATCCTTTTGCTTTGAAATTATCATATAACTTAGCAGATGTACTGGTTATGGGACTTTTCCCCTTTTCATAACCAAAACCAGATTTCCCTTTTGATGGATTTTGAGAGCTGATCAATTCATTAAGAATGTTTGATCCTCCTATCAACTTTAGACCTTTGACTATTTGTTCTTTAACCTTTTCAAGCTCTTTTCTCAAAGCCACTATCTCTAATTATAGCCTCATAAACTCATCATATTTAAATTATAATTCAATTTTGACTACATCTTATATTCTAGCAGCCTGTTTGACCTAAGTCTTAAGGCTTACTATCATCTGATTAGATCTTTCAAGACTTTTGGACAATTTTTCAATTTCTTTTTTGTCCAAGCTTCTTCTACCTTGAGTTCTCTTTTCTTAGCTTATCAATCTCATATAGAACATAGATGAGTTCACACTCAAGGTCCACTTCTCCTTCCTCTTCTTCATTAGAGTCTTCAACTTCTTCTTGATCTAGATCTATAGAAGTTTATTCTAATGTCATGAACATGGATTCATTTCCCTCAGCCACAAAATCACAATCATGGTCATCATCTGAGCTATCACTATTATCCAATGAGTCACTATCTTCTCTTATATACAGGCTTTTCTTGTTTTTAAATAATTTCTTCCTTTTGGAATTGTGGGGATTCATCCTTTTTCCATCCTCTTCTTGCTCAGAGTTATCTTTTTTCTCATAAGGGCATGTAGCATCAAAATGTCCTACTTTACCATAATTAAAGCATTTAAAGGGTAACTTACCTTTGTAATTTTTAGATCCTCTTTTCTATTTTTTGACAAAGTTGGCTTCTTCATCATCAGTCTCCTTAGATCTAGATGTAGATGATTTTTCTTTTGCTTTCCTGGATGCTTTGAATGTAGCTTCTCTCTTAGGTGTATCTGCTTCTCCCATTCTCATCTCATAAGCAGTGAAGGTTAGATGCAACTCATCTATAGTGAGCTTATCTAGATCTCTTCTTGTTCTATTGCAAAGATTTTAGAATCATACCTTAATGGCAAAGATCTTAGGACCTTTTTGACAATGATAGATTCTTTCATTTCTTCTCCAAGGCCTCTAATTGCATTGACTATTTCATCTACCCTGAGAAGGTAGTTTGTAATCTTCTCTTCTTTAGTCATTTTAAGACTCTCAAACATTCCTCTGTATGTTTGTAGCTTGGCCTGCTTACCTTGTCATCACCTTCATAGATGCTCTTCAACTTGTTTGAGATATCTTGTGCATTTTAACAATGCATCACTTTGACAACCTTTGATTTGGACAATCCAGAAAGAATAACATTCTTTTCCTTGGCATTGCTCTCATATGCCTTCTTGGTAGCCTGATCAGTAGGAGTTTTAACAGGGGCTATATATCCATTTACTACAGACATCCATACATCAAACCCTAATGAGGATAAGTATGCTTCCATTCTTATGCTCTAGAATGCATAGTTAGATCCATCAAAGAGAGGTGCTTTGTTTGATGAAGATCTTTCTTGACTAGCCATTGTGTTCATTGTTCCAAGATCTACCTAAGATGATTAAGCTTCTTTCAAGAAACCCTAGGCTCTGATACCAATTGTTGGAACACAACTAGATACTGAGAGGGGGGGATAAATTAGTATATTAACTAAAATTAGTCATTTAAATACTTTTAATGCAGATTAAAAGATATATGTGGATCAAATCAAATATGCAGAGATCACACAAACTCAAATACATATGACACTAAATTTATACGTGGAAAATTCAAAGGGAAAAACCATGGTGAAAATAGATGTTAGAATTTACTATTCTAATCCATACTCACAGTTCAAAGCGTCACTGACAAACCTCACTAGTTACAATGTTTAAAGACACCAATCCTAAGGAGACACCAATCCCCTGATTTAATAACTCCAACTCTAAGGAAGCACACACTCCTTAATCTGAGCACCCACTCAGTTTATTTAATGGCACCAACCTATAAAACTCTTCTATGGAACTACAACTTTAATTTATAAATTAGATTCATACATGAATCCAATTCTTTATTCTTTGTTACAGGTCTAATCTGTAACTGATCATACTTTGCACATTCTCTTTGTGCCTTTATTCCTCTCTACTCCTCACTATTCCACTGGTCTTGTGTTGGGATATGTCTCTATTTGACACATTTCACTGGCTTCACCAACCACTCTAGTCTTCTCTGCCCCCTCTAGTTTTGTGTCTTTATGATTTGCTATTTGACACACCTCATTGGCTTTTGTTCTCTGCCTCTATCTATATTCAATTTGACTCAATAGCAAAATCAATTACTCTAACCTAGTTTTCTTTGTCCTAAATATCATATATATATATATATATATATATATATATATATATATATATATATATATATATATATATATATATATATATATATATATATAAAGATCTAGGGCTCCATATCTTTTAAGTGTTCACACTCGGACTTCAACACATCATGCCAATTCTGGACTCTAGTTCATTATGTCTTGGATTGTAAGTTTTCTGCATCTCAATTCCATGCATCATGCCACAATTATAGGTCTCTTTATTATCTATAACATCTATTAGACTCAATTTTTGATGCACAAGTTCTTTAATGTAGATTTGATCGATTAGATCGATCAATCTCGTTGTTTGTGTTGAGATATAGAGCTTATACACAAGTTTCTACACATTTCTCCACTTGACCATTGGAATTTAAACACTTTAATTACATGCCTTTGATCTCTTTCTTTATGCCATCTCCAAACTCTCTTGCTCCATTAGATCTCTGTACGTTGTTAAAATTTAATGTTCCACTCTTTAAAATGTGTCTGTCGATCTCCAGATCCTATCTCCCACGTGTCGTTAGATCTTTGAACTTGCACAAACTTTACCTTGACTTGGTCGTTAAACTTCAACACTTTGACCTCATCTCACTGCTTCTTATATATTTGGATCACTTTTACTCCCTCGATCTTCTCAAACCTGCTTGATCTTTAATTCATCATTGTGTCGATAAATCTCGAGCACTTTATATCATTTGAGTCCATTCACTTTGTTGGATCTCCTTTGCATGATTACCTGCTCACCATCAGATATTTTGATAAGCTTGATCTTTATATCTGTCCAACCCTCGAGGATATGACACTTAGCGTAAGCGTGTACTTTTTGTACATAGCTATAAGTTCCTGCTATTGAGACATTTGGCATCCTCACATTGCTTGTTGACCTTTTGACTTTAAACCGTACCATATATTAATTGTCTAAGCTTCATGATTGTGACACTTGTCACTTGCATGTTAACTCAGAGGTCATTTTGATAATTTGACTCCATCACGCTTCGTTGGATCTCCAATGTTCGATCAAGTGCTAACCATTGATCTTTTAATTAGCTCAAACATTAACTCTGACAAGCTTCGTGAATGTGACACTTGTCACTAACACGTTTACTTAGAGGAGATTTTGATGATTTGACTTTGTTTCGCTTTGTTGGATCATTTGCGTATGATGAAAAGATAGGTGTTGATCAAGCTAGGGCATATATTAAGTCTTAGACTTAGGAAAATATAAAGTCCTTTGATCATTGCTCAGAGCCGATAATTGCTAGGTCAAGAGGCCGATTTCTTAACGACGATATGGACTTAAGTTACTAATTCTTGGCTATACCAAGTCAAAATTAAAAATAGAAGTTTACTTGTTGACGCCATGGCTAAACCCTTTGGATTTTATTGTGAAACCCTATCTAGTCTCAGAGCTAAATAAATCAATTATGAGCTCATTCCTTCTCTTCTAAACGTGTGGACCATATTTGTAGAATTTTCATGAAAAAACCTATAACAGATCTTCGATTTGTTTGAGTTTAAACATCCGTAAATGGTCTCTATAAAAGCATGACAACTTTGCATAGTGCCACTGTGAAACATGCTCTTCTCTCCATCAATACTCCCTGATCTTTTTGACATCAATGACATCCATAGTGTCCCTTTTGACATCATTGACAATCATATTGCCAACAGATGCTCTACTACACAGGGATGTTTTATGGTGGGGTGTTTAGTGCCGAACACTCTTGCACCCTGCGCAAGGCATTTATGGTCAACACCCCACTGCAAAACATCTCTACGTAGCAGAACATCTATGGGTGCACATTTTGAATGACAATAGGAGGATGGAGAGTATTTTACTCTCTCCAAAATAGGTGCCAAGATGTTAATTTATGGGATTGGAAGACCACCAAGGTCATGTTCAGGCTACTAGTAGTTTTAGTGGTACTCTATGGATGCGAAGTTTGGGTTAGTGGTTTGTCAAGGTTAAAGTGGAGGCAATTTGAGAGAATTCATAAATGTCTAATCACAAGTACCTTTAAGATTAAAATGTTAGTTTCATACGAGATAATTCTAGCAGAAATGAGTATTTTCCCAATAAAAGTTGCAGCTATGGCGTGTTTCCTAAGGTACATAAAGAAAGTAGAGGGCATGAACGTAGATAAGTGGTCAAAGGAATAATAAAACAAGAGTTGAACAATTAAAAGAGGACATGGATGAAACTAAACAAATTGTGGATAGATAAGTGGGACACTAACATACATGAGTGTTCGAAGACCAATCAAGAGATAAAGAGATATGTGATTGAAAAGTTTAAAATAAACACGTGGACAAAATAGGTAGGGAGGAAAAAGTAGTACTATACGACCAAGTTCAACCCCAATTATGAGCATGAAGAAAACATTTACATGGGGGCAAAAATTAAATGGAGAATGAAAATGTTCATAGGCCAATTGAAAATGGGGTCACATCAACTTCAATGTGAGATGGGTAGATGAAAGATCCCAAAAGAAAAGTGGAAAGAGAGAATATGTCCAATGTGCACATCAAATATGGTTGAAATAGAATGACAATATCTCATAGAATATTTTACCTATAACAATATTCAAGCTAAACACTGTATCTATGTCTACTCTATTTGAAATAAACATAATTTTTCTAAAAAAAAACCACAATAAAAAATTAGACCTTCGAAAACAAAACAACAATAAACTTAGAAATTTAAATCATAAAAACTCAAAACCACTTTCTTTTTCTAACAATTTCTTCATTCATTTAAATTATAATTTTTAATTTAAGATCCCATACACTCTAGCGAGGTATGTTGCTCCATGATTAGATTGGGAGGGCAAAACCTTCTCACCGTCGGCATGAGGCACCACGTCATTCTCGTCCGTTCCCCCTTACGCGGGCAGTGGGCCCACAGAGGCATTAGTTGTCATTAATTGTAATTTTTTGTTTTAAATTGCAATGAGGAATGTGGTACTGCTATCCCATTACCAAATCTTATTAAATGACACATTGAAAGGAATCTTAAAAAAAGCATTGAAAGGAGAGAAACACGCATCTCTTTTGGATAGCCATTCTGTTCTGTTCTGTTCTGTTCTGTAGAGCCCACAAGGCATGGGAGTGCTTTTGTGTCTCATATATATCTATCCATCCCTTTTGGACTTTACATTTATTGCATTAATAATGATGATGATAATATCCTCTCTCTCATGGGATATCAAATGTCAAACAAACACAAAGGATATAATGATTTGGGTGGAGTCATACTCGGGAGACCAGACCAAGAAAAACATGCTTTTTTATCATCGGTTATATCATTTAACCAAAATCATCTCTTCTAATTGTGTTGTGTATATATAATAATAATTGTGATATAAATAATATTATTACATAAAATCATGATTAAATTTATTAGGTAGATTAGGTTTCACGGTGAATGGGCATTTTTGAGTTATATTCAAGGAACAAGGAAAAAAATGTTTTTTTATGATCAGTTATATCATTTACCAAAAACATCTCCTTTAATTGTATTATATATATATATCGTGATATATATAATGTTATTTAATATAACATTAGATTGTGATATATAAAATATTTAATCATGAATTTATAGATTGGACTTTTAATTAATACTCAGAACTTATATGTCAAGTCTTTTGCAACTTCTAAAAATTCAATCAAAGCATATAATGCCTCTCTTTGTAAATTTTATCTTGAACCAATTAAATTAAATTATACACACATATTTCAATGCATGTATTCATTAACAATGATATCTCACAAGCAAGTATAAACCAACAAGTTTGAGGTTAAAAGGTATTTTTCCACCTCGACAACATGTATATGATTACAAATGCAGTTCGATCAGCACCTAAATAAAAATTATTGATACTCGAAGATGTAATATGTATTGTACTTACATCTAAACACCACAACTGGAAAGTTCCACCGCGTCGGAATAAAAGCAAAACAATCTTAAAGATTGAGAAGCTGGCTCCTCATCATCTAATACTAATTAGGGGTGAAAAGAAAAAAAAGAAAGTTAAAACCAACAAACAAAAGAGAGGCGATACAACAAAATAGTTGTATCCCACACCCATCCAAAAGAACACATGCACATAAAAAGTGCTACAATTTCAAATGATTTTTTTTCAAAACTGATTTATAGGAGAAAAATATTACTAAATAATTTCACACAAATAAATATTAAGTGCAATAAAATAGCCACAAACTCTTCACAAGGTGTTATCCAAGCTACATAATTGCATACCATCTTATGAAATTGAATAAATAAATAAAATTAAAGTAGTTATTGAGGTGCTCAAGGATTTTCAAAAAAAAAATTGAAAAGGAGTTGTAAAAATTCCATGGGGTGAGGACCCAAATCAAAGAGAGACTTTCTTATTTTAATATAAATGCAAAAGAAAAAGAGGTGTGGTTTTAATCTATGCACTTGCATGTCAAAAATTATGAGTAACATCAATACCAAAATCTACCTAATACTTTTGAACATATCTCTAAATTTACCTCCACCAAAATCTGCCCATGAATTCAAAAATCCAAGTGATACCTTTAATATTTTACATTGTTTACCTAAGAAACTTATAAGCTTTTAATTTATACATACCTTTCAATATTTTTATATTTTAATATATAATTTAAACCTAAAGCTCCTAAATAATCTCTCGACCTTTTTGCCTTCTATTCTTGTAGATTTCTAATCTTTAAAAGCCAAAAACTTTTAAATAAAGGCGAGCCTTTGCTTGTTTTAATAAAGATAAGAATATTTGCTTTGTCCTTTATGTTTCTTCTATAAAGGTAAGAATATTTTATTTGTCCTCTATGCTTGTTTTAATAAAAGTAAAAATAATTTCTTGTAATTTGTATATATATATATAGGTAAGAATATTTTATTTGTCCTCTATGCTTGTTTTAATAAAGGTAAAAATAATTTCTTGTAATATATATATATATATATTAATTACAAGAAATTATTTTTACCTTTATTAAAACAAGCATAGAGGACAAATAAAATATTCTTACCTTTATAGAAGAAACATAAAGGACAAAACAAATATTCTTATCTTTATTAAAACAACCAAAGGCTCACCTTTATTTAAAAGTTTTTGGCTTTATATATAAAAACAAACATATACATACATACATATATATCTATAAACACACACATGTATGTGTGTTTATATATATATATATATATATATATATATATGTATATATATATATATATGTATATGTATATATATATATATGTATATATATATATATATATACATATACATATATATATATACATATATATATATATATATGTATATGTATATATATATATCATACAAATAAAGAGGGAATTAATTCTCATGTGATTTTTCCTTTAATTAATCTTCTTTGCCATTGCAACCTGTCATGGTGAAGAATTCAAACTTGGTAGAAAAATAGTGCAAACATCTTAAACAGTGAAAATTTGTAACCTAAACAACTCAAATTATAAATATCAATGCCATGATCTAAAATTTGAATGTGAAAAATCAAAAGAAAAAAATATTTAATGAATATAAAATTTTAAATAATATGTACAACCAACAATAAGGTCAATTATGTGATTGAATGCAATAGTCGAATATTATTCCTACATCTAATTACTTAATTACAATCAAAATGACTAAGATAAACATCATTCAATGAAGAAGATGATATTAACAAAAAATAAACCAAGTTGAAATGAAATATGTCAAAGTCACAAATCCATGACTCATGTGACTACAAGGAAACCCATTCATATGATTTGGCACTATTATGGGGTGTGCTCATGGAGTAGCGTATCTATTTCATGTGACACCACTCCTAACCATGGCTATATATTTACATGTACTAACACACACTTATAACTATAAATACAACAATAAAATATTATTTTGACTTAATTCATATTTAGTGATCTAGATAAGCTAAAATATTAAATATTCAAATTACATAAGATATATTATTTACTATGCAGATCTAAATGTAAAAAATAAGATTAATATTGAGCTTATTATTTATCTATAGAAATGACAAGAGGATAGGGTACTTAGTTTGTTTCTATTCGGTTATGACGCTCTCTATCTAATGCATAGTTGTTGGAAATAGTATACAGTGGATTTGTGAATGCTTAGTTAAGGGAATTGAATGTCAAAATATATTATGATGCTATCGGTAATGTTAAGACACCTACGGTGATTGGATGTGTCCAAGTATGTGAAAATTATATTTATATTTTTTGGGGTCTATTCTCCCATAGATTGTTGTGCCTACTTGTCAAGATGTTTCTAAGTAATTTTCTACCCTCAGTCATGCATGTAGATTCATATTTTAGCTTCATTTACCTTGTAACCCTAATTCCACTTTCAACACTTGACCTATAAATATGGGTTGGACAACCTCAACCACAACTTGCCGAGTGGTTGAGAATTTATTATGTTCTAATACTTTAAATAAGACTCAAACCATATGTATTTATCCCACATATGTGTATTAGTTCTCAATAGTGTTCTGTTAGAATGCAAAACATTCAATTTTGACACTTGACAATATGCAACTTTGACCTTGATATAGATATTCAGACTTGGTTTAGGGATTAATTCCTTTTAGAGTTTTTTATATTTGGGTGCTTTAGGATAATGCCTCGAAGATATGAAAATATATCTCAATACATGTGCATGTATTTTTCCAAGTAGTAGATTAAATTAGCGCTAGATAAGAATAGCCTTAGGTTTGATATGTATAAATAGATGACTCTTTTGGTAATTTACCTCTAAAACAGACATATGAAACATATGGAATGACGTAAGGGGGGATTTGAATTTTAAAAATGGTCATTTGAAGAACTTGAAACACTATTGATGAAGGTAAATATTATCTATAACTGGTAGTGTCTGACTATTTTTGACATTAATAAGGAAGGATGAAACAATGTTATTGAATATGATGATAGTTTACTTAGGATAATAGATCATTTAGTAAAAAATAATAGAGATCTTACATATTAATGATGTAAATTTGGGAAGGCCAATTTAATAGATAGGAAAATGAATAGGGAAAAGGGTGTGCAAGAGTCAAATATGTATGCACGGGTCATGTATGTTAGAAATAGGTCAAAATTGATATTACCAAGTGTTTAATACCAAATTTATTTGTTTTAAAATGCCTCCCTTTTATTTTAATATTGAAATTAATACATTAAAATGATAAAGTAAAAAAATTGGTACCTAAATATAGTTACATTTTGTATCTTCAAATATGCCCTAAATATGTAGCTTTCTCCATGTAAACCTGAAATGAAACATGTAGAAATCAATGCTCACTAATGATAGAAAAAATCCAAAACAATCTAGATCATTTAAATATTTATAATTGAAATAGCGAGGAACAAATATACATGTGAGTATGAACACCAAGCTACCCTTTGAAGTCATTGGAGAATGGGGTGATTATGCCCCAAGGTGATGCCATTGTGATAATTGTCAGTAGCATAGTATGAATTATAGTTTTCATGCACTTGGTAATAGTTGTACATGAAACAAATGTCTAATTTTGTATTTTTTATATGATATAATTGTTCATGTAAGTTAAGGAAAGGAATAAAATATTGATGTTACCTAAGGCGAAATAGAAGAGGAAATTAAAGGTCAAGAAGGTGAAAAGTCATGTTCTATTCAAAGATTATATATATAGGTGTATGTAAATGAATAAGTTATATTTGTGGAATATTTTTAAAATTTAATTTAAGTCTTTTATTTTTGAGTATTCAATTTCATTTTGTGTTTTGAGTATGTCTTCCTTGTAAACTGAGGTATCCACATGTTATAGTTTGCTATAACTTAATCTAAGAGGCAATAAGGAAAATAATGTTACACTATGAATTCTAGATACAAATGATAAATTGTGTGAGATGTTCTCTTTAATAATTGAAGAATAAAGTTATGTGTATTACATCACACAATATTATTCATACTTATTTTATGAATAACTTAACATTTTGAGTTTCATTGTAATCCCTAAAAGACTCTAAAGATTAGCAAGTTCTGAAGAGGAGTTCCAGGGACCATTGCTAACAATGGTTTCATTGTCAGGACCTAAATATGTTAAGATGTTTGTCTAGAAAAGGGACTTATAAAGCTAGTTAAATTTGAGGATATGTGAGTTTGTAGAGGAAGAAGCTTTTAAAATAGGAGTGCATGCCCATGATATTATTTTTATTCACATATATAGATAAATTGATGAAATTTTTTGGTACAAGTTTATTAAATTGTTAGTTGCATGGTTATCTAGGCTAGAATATTATTATTCCAGACCTTGTATCATAGATCACTTTGTTTGAATAGAAGAAAATTTGGATTGATTATGTAACCTAGACACCAAGTGGATACAAGTGATTGAGCATTGGGTGAAGAATACCATTGATGAGAACATTTATTAATTTTTGGAGTAAGGGTACGTTGCTTTTGAAGCTGCATATGATTTATTTGTTAAAATAATTAAAGGTAAATTACTGAAGTGAATTCATTTATTAGTGAAAATGCTAGCTATGGAAAAGGCCATGGTGTCAGTTTCAGTTGATATGGAGTAGTCAAGTATGGAAATATGGGGATGCAAACTTGATCATGATGAAGGTGAATTAAAGTTTAATGAATTATGGATGTTAAACCAAATGAGTCCTCAATAGACACATGTATTAATGGGCAAAGAAAAAATGAAAGCATCCAAAAATATTTTGAGGCTTAAAATAGATTTGAGACAATATAATAGATGGAATAAACAAAGTCTTATATAAGATGAAAGGCCAAAGATAGTTGAGACTAGGAGTGGTATAAGAACTACACATGGAACAGGATGAGCTAGACCTCTAGTATAAGATACCAAGTTTGATGCTCAAGGGAAGTCATATAAAACTGAAAGGAATGTAGAGACTAAAGGGAACTAAAATATTGACCAATAATTTGTGACCAACATGGGAATTCAAATGGAAGATGAATGGAGAATCAATAATAAGGATGTTGATAGGCTATTAGAGTAAGTTGATAACATGTGTAGTGAGTGACTAGATCAATAACACTCAAGTTTATAATAGGAGGAATGATATTTACATGATGCTCTATTAAAGTTGAGGTATAGGTTAGGTTCAAGAGGGGTTATTTTAGATGACCTAGGGATAGTTCATTCAATTCATGGGGAGACATCCCATACACCATATTTAATTAAAAATATTGGTACTCAAAAATCATTTACAGAGCTAGCATATGATAAAAATTGATTTGAATAAGTTGGGGAAACTGGGGGTAAATAGAAGAAGGAATTTGGAAGTGAAGCTAATACCATTTTAGGTTCACCCACATAAAACATATCTATCAGTATCACAGGTAGTCCACACTCACTGAGTAATCCATCATTAGGAGCCATGTCAATCCTTGTGGGATATTTTTTCACCTTTATGCTATACAATGGGTATTTTGATCCATATAAATGACTATTGACTTGCAAAATGAAGTATTAGGCCAAAGGTTTAATGAATGATGTAGACAAAAAATATGAACTTAGAGGAACATTGATTGGTAAAGATAAAGGGTTCATTTTTAATAATAATCACATCAATATGACCTTAAAGAAGGTCAAATAAAAGTTTACAAGGGAATTTAAGATGCATAATGTGTTAACCAAACTATTAAATACTTGAAGGAATCTATAAAAAACTTAGAGAATTAGTATGCCAATATGATTTATAGTTTTTATATGTTATCTATAAGGTGAATTTTTAGTTTTAGGATCTTGATAATTTTTTTTGTTTTTTTGAGGGATTACGAAGTAAATATCTAGTTTGTTATATCCCAAGCTCAATTTAAAAAAAAAAACAAGGCCAAAATCAACAATAATTACAATGGAACAAATAGAGGATTATGGAGAATACCGCCATAACTACAAATATTGATGCCTAACTAGACGAAGTATTGCCCAAGATGGATGAAATCTAGGAAGAAAAGAAGGTAAGGTTGGTTGTATGGTGCATTCAATGTGGGAAAGAAGGACATCATCATAATGAATGTCCTATAATCAAAATATAATTATGCAATCTATGTCACATAAAAGGAAATGTGACATCCAAATATCACTTAGTATAATAATAGGTGCCAATTACAAAGTCTACACTATTTTTTTTTTCAAATCTTACATCAATGATGAAAATCATTGTGGGGATCTATAATATCTTAAGGATGATATAAACAGGAATGTCTTTGTGGTCATTGTTGAGAAAAATCTAATGCCAAGGCCAAGTGCATCAGTTACAAAAGTTGAGATGGAATAGTAGGGAAGATGAGGGCCTCCATCAATATAGGCTTCCACAGGATGCCCCCCTCCATGTCCTGAGTATCAATAAGGATGGGAACCACCTTCACCATAGTATCAATAAAGATGGGCAAATAATTATCCTTAATAAAAACCCAATCGAGCATCCCTTATGAAAAAATATCAGGCCGATTGGGCACCTCCATCTCCTCAGAGACAATATGGATGGAATTTAACTTAGTATTAGGGATGGGGATCACCCCAAAAATAGGGAGGTTATCAGGGAAATTACTTAGGCTATAGGAAAGGAAACAAATAATAAATACAACCAATTATTTTCTACCTATGTGGTGAACTAATTCATTTCACATGAAATTTCCCTTGTAATCCACTGTGGGAAACTCATTTCCCCTACTACATAATCTCAAGGAAACATAATATAGAGTATTTTATAGTGTTATATATGTAGAATAAGGACATAACTATGAAAAAATTGAATATGGCAAGCTCTAGGCTGAAGGAACAAGTGTTCACTTAGGCAATCATCCAAAATTAATATAGATAAAATGGTCTTCCACATTTGGAGATGCTAACAAAAGGTCCTATCTAAAAGGTGTGAGAGGATAAATACCTAGATCATATGAGGTAAAAAGTCTTGAAGAATAAAACAACCTAATTATTGAGATCCATCCAAAATAAAAATGCCAGTGAAGAATAGATTTTGACTATTGAGGCATGTATATATGGACAAATTATGCAAATCATGTGATAGATGGAGTAATCACGACTCTATTAAACGTCATAAAGAAAGTGAGTACTTTATGCAATGAATATATTTCCCAAAATAACACAAATATTCTATATAATTTGTTAAAATGTTCAAACAAAGGGGAAAACTATGAGAAAAGATGCTTTAGGTATGTAAAGACTAAGAAGCCGTGGAATGTGGATGCAAATATGAATATCAAGATTTCAAGATATGAAGTTTCCAATGCAATTTTTGACTTTAAAAGCATAGTAAATGTGATTCCCAAATCCATTTGGGAAGCTATTAGAAGGCCATCTCTATGTTATAGCTATGTCACTTTGAGTTTGGTATATTATGGTCATGTCAAACCTATAGGGAGGCTCAAAGATGTAGAAATAAAGGTACATGACCTTAGTTTGGAGGGGGATTTTTAGGTGATAGATATGAAGATTTATGAAAATCATTATCATTCTTTAAAAGATAAAAAAAAGGGCCTATGATGGTCACATGACCATTAAAGATGACGAACAATCATTTAGAAGCACATCATGGTGATGTTATAATTGTCATATCTTTGAAAAAATCTGATCGCAAGCCATATATGATACTGAAATAACATTCCCATATGATAATAAATATGAAAGCTAGTTTAAAGTTAGTACAAAACCTAAGGTTAAAAAAATGTGAGATAGAACCTTTCCTTATATAGTACAACCTACACAAGAAGCTATAGTAATTTAGAGAATGGAGTTTCCATGGGGTCAACTAATTCAGATATCTTAGGTATTTCCATAGTTTCAAAAGATAGGGTAAAAATTGTATACAAGGGAGAGTGAAGTTAATCTACAAATCAATCCTATCTCAGAGAAGATAAATCAAACTAGCCTTTCTGCTTGTTGGTACCTTTAGATAATCAGGATCATGATCAATATGGATTCACTAGACCTAACTAAGGGGTCTCTTAGTACACAATATCACTAGATAGGGTTCCAAAGCCTCTAGTCGATAAATACCACACAATTACCTTAGTTAGGTCCTATGTTTATAACAAAGTAAATGTTAAAGTAAAGTAAATCCAATCTAGTGCTCACCAAAGCTTATGGTAAAAATGGGGGATAATAAACATGCAAATAAAAACTTTACTCAAGTCAATATAGGGGTAATCCTAATGCATGGAGAGAGAAATACATTTAAAATCCATTACTTATACTAATTTTATATACTAAAATAAAGGAGCAAGAGTTAAAAATACTTGCCTTGAAGATGAACCTATCAAAGCTCAATCTCTCCCTTGGGAAATGGTGGTTTACAAGAGGTTGTTGTGGTTTGTAAGGATTATAAAGATATGTGAGATATAGGATATAAGACTTCTCCTATGCATCTAAGACATTTCCACAAGATAAAATTCTTCTCTCCAAGTGTAAACCCTAAGCAATGATTCCTCAAGTAGAATGGTAGAAGATAAGATTGTAAAAAATCACAAATTAATGATTATCTCTATCTCTCTCATGAAAATAGTGTGAAGGATGTGTTTATATTAACAGATCTAAACCTAAACACTTATGAATTTTTGGCCAACATGGTCAGCCCAGTTAACCTAGTTGTTTAGGAAATAAAATAGTTAGCAGACTAAGTCAACTGGGCTGACTTAGTCCTGTAACATGCTTATTTCCTAGAATAGGTTTGATCCATTTGACTATGTTCATAAGATGATAAAAAGAGGTTTTGGATTAGGTAGGGTCTATTTGAGGTGGTGAATTACTTGGAAGAGTGTGTAAAGGAAGTGTTAAAGCTTAGGGAAGTGTATATGAGGGACTTGTGTTAGTTTTAAATGGTGGTATAGGGAACAACAATATTATAAATCACCAATGATCTATCCACCCCATTATTGATGCACCCTTTAAGGCATGCACTTAGAGAGATTGAGACTCGATGGGTTCCTTCGAAGAGAAATAATCAATAATTGATTAATCAATAATTGATAAAGTTTAAAAATACTATGTGTCTACATATGCCCCACTCGAATCTCATCACATATCATGCAATTATAACATGGGATGGTGCTGTGGGAAAATAACACAACACACAATGTTGAGTTAAGCAAATTAAAATATTTTAAAGTATAAAATAAATAAAAGTAAATGGCTAAAAGGAAATAAGGTGTATGCTTACCTTAACTTACCTTTATCACTTGTTGGGTTTTCTCTTTATGTCAGTGTTGAAACTTCTTCCCAACAAGCTAGCGTATTGGACCTATCACGTGAGGGATTAGTCTCATGTGCTCACCTAAAGCACGTAGTGAAAGACCGGTTCTTGATGACTTTAAAACATGACATGTGTTTACTCATTTCTTCTCAAACAAATATCCTACTATTATTTCTTAATAAATTATACTACCATCACTAGCTAAATATAAAAGAAGAAAGGAACTCATAACTTTATTTACTTAACACATTTCAATATTCAACATAGTTCACACTCCATTGCTCGAAGTACCATATGATAAACATTGATTTCTCATTAAGTGTTTATGGATTACAAGACAAAATGCTCTATATTCCTTCAAAGGTTCACCCATAAATCCCACCATGAATGCTTATAATAGGGGTTTTTATACTTGTTTTACCCTATCTAAGTGTCAAGTTCCTAACTCAAAATGGACACATGGCACACAGATTCTCAATAGGCTAAGAGTTGTGGCTCTTAAAATTAATTGTTCCTATAGAATTAAGCCTTCGTTCCCCTAGATGCTTGCTCTATGTAATATATTCGTGTCCAAGTTTTCCATTCCTCGTGGGTTGGTACAAGGCCTTTGATCGGTGGGGTCAAAGTGTCCTACTTTATTTATTCTAACTGTTTATGCATTCCTCATGCTTCACTTCCTTCACGTTCCTTTAGTCTTCCGCTTCTTATTCTAGATCCTCTATTTTTGGGTTCCTCATACCATGTTCTCTTGACTAGGTCCTCTCACGCTATATCTTTTGTGCTATTGTCCTTTTTTATTCTTCAACTCTTATGCTGCTAGTCTCGTGCCATGGTTCTCTCATGTCATGGTTCTTTCATGTCATGCCAATTCTTACATAAAAATGGACAATGGTCCCTTTGTGCTACTCACCAAAATCAAAACAAATACTTGGTCAAAATTGATGGGCCAACATCACCCCACAGTAAGCTGTTAGTCCATCCTAGACTAAATTGTATTGGCATCCTCAAGGAACTCATGCCATTTCTACTTGAGTTCTTTTTGCAGCTCATCCCAATGCGATAAAACATTGAAAACTTTATAAATTATTTTCTCAATGGCCTCTTTTACTACTTTCAACTCCTCGAGCTGAATTAAGGTCTTAGTCTTCTTCATTTGTTCCTCCAAGGCTATGCTAGTTTCTTTTTGGATGTTCTCTAATTCAGAGACCTCCTTGTCAACCTATCCTTGGAGTGTGGTAAAACTAGCATTTATTTATTGATGATGGTTATTAATAACATCTTCTATCATTTCCACATCCTTGAATGCCTTCGTGTGCTCAACACAGTCTTTTATTAATAGAGCTGCATCACTTGCTACTTGCTACCTTAAGACCTCCTTGTCATTGAGCTGGGCCTCTATTATTTTATTTGGGCATGTCATGCGTGCAAAAATGCTATCCAAAATTGGGATAACCTCCCTAACTATTTCCAAAGTACTATGGAAAATATTTTCTATAGTGGTGAATTGCTCCAAAAATTTCTTGGGACTCATCTTTGGGCATAGGGTGCTCCTTATTCTTTTTGATCAAAATCTCAACCAATGTCTCTAATTTTCCTAGGGCATCCCCATCCAATGGTACACCATCTGCTAGAGCTAAATCTTCCTTCAAAATTGTTTGTTAAAGGTTTAATACCCTTACCTTAGCCTCGATGGTCTCTTTAAGTTATTACTTCAAGGAGGCCACTTCCCTCGACTAACACCTACTTTTTAGCATACACTTCATTATATATTTCCACCACCTTGCCATGTTTATTTTCCCTTTTGTGCACGTCTAACTCTAAATAAATATTTTGGCACATCACTTCCATGGAAAGTTTCAAAAATGTGTTGCTTTTCATTATTGGGGAGAGCTATTATGGATCAAATTTCATGAGGTTCTACAGTCTTGGGGTGTCTAGGCCAGAAAAAATGCAATCCAATAGAACATTAAACTAAGGTTCTTCATTATACATCTCTAAAAGGAAGGATAATTGCTTCTTTATTTCTTAGGTCACGTTATTGGGGTGGAAATGCTTCCAAAGATAGATTTTTTATTCATCTACACTGAACTAGTATGATTCATGCAGATTAGATGACACTCTCTATTCTGATTCCCCCTCAACTGACCCCTTCCCCTTTTTTTAGTCTTGCTCATATTCTTGATGGATTTTGGTAGCCATCCTATCCATTTTAATACCTCCAATATTAACTTGATCAACAACTAGGACTTCTCACACAGGGGATGGAGTCTTCTCTGGATCAAATTCCAAATTATAAATCTACTCCTAGGTGGGGTCCTTTTGGGGTGCTTGTCTTGGAGGGTGATGAGGCACTAACCTAGTGGTAGTCCTTGGAGAAGGTGGAGGTAAAGGTGGTCTTGGTGGTGGAGAATGTGGGGGAGTTAGATGAGGAGATGGTCAAGGTGGAGAAAATGGGGTAGGTGAGTGGGAGTATTCTGAGGTGAAAGTGATGCAGGTGGTAAACTATGAGATGGAGATGGAGATGATAATGGTGAAGATAAAGGATGAGGTGAAGGTGAAGCATGAGGTTCTGGTTGTGGTGATGAACAATTTTGAACTAGCCTAGAGGGTTGTGCCTCCACTAGCCTCTACCACTTTTAGGGGCCCTGTTACCCACTTGTGCTGGTGCTTGGCTTGGATGACCTCTTTTTTAGTAGTACTTAGGAGATCCTCTCCTTGAGTTCCCCATCTTGAGGGTGATTTTTGGGAAGTAACATATAAAATAGTCTATGTACCTATTCCCCAACTAGGATATTCTTGATCTTAAATATTGGTCATGCTTGTTTCTCCCCTCTTCATATAGGCCTTTTTACCAAGATATACAAACATCTTCTAGAGGGTATGGTGCTTTGCATCGATCCATTCTGCTTGTATATTGATCAATTGTGAATCATAGATTATTTTTATGGAATTGATGAAGTAGTGTGTAGAGAAGGCATATAGAAGCTTAAGCCATCCTAAGATCTCCCTCAAAGGATTCTTCTGAATACGTGCTAGAGAGAAGTGCTACTTCATAGTGAATTTTACTTGATCTTTTATTATGGAAGGCAAATCCTTAGGAATGCACCATTCATTACCAAAATTCACCTTCATTCGATCAAATCGATATCTCATCTTTAATTTATATGTTAGAGTGATGTGCTGAGGATAGGTGAAAGCTTTATAGTGCTCAATGAGGGACTTGTGTGTGGGGGATAAACCCACTTAAAATATCCTAAACTATAGTTAGGCACATCATTTTCATCAAAAACTAACAATAATAAGATTTCCCCCAAGGAAACCTAAATTTAGGCATTGTATACACCTTCTTTATATCTTCAGTTATCTTTTGGGCAAAGTACAATGCCTAGTTGTACTATATTCCTTGCACTACTTGGTTTTCTGTGTGAAGGTGGACCATATCCACCTCCTTCTATCAATCAGTCCCCCTGAAATTGGTGGAAATGATCCATGCTATGACTCTTATGGTGAGATCTTACAGGTTTGTGATGTGCATTACATGTCCCTACTTTTGATATATAAGCACAGTGGTGGTCTGCTAGATTTCCTCCGTATCCACCAACTCAACCCGTACATTGACCCATGATCATTAGAGTTATGTGACTTGACTTACCCTCTCTGTGTTGATCTTCATGTTGTGCCATATGAAGTGGATGTAATCCTCATGAATGCATGAGAGGAAGAATAGAACTACCTTAGTAGGCTTTCCAAAATATGGTAGTTAAAGAGTTGGAAAAGGGTAGCTTTGTCCAGCTAGTTCTTGATGGTCAAGTCATAAATCACTTAGTTCAATGTGTTGGTGGTCTAGAATTGATAATCATGTTGCAACTACACCTCATTTCTTGGATGGTAGTGGTTTTATTCAAATACAATGACATTTGCCACCTTAGAGACCCAATTTTCTATGCACAAGACCAACTCAAGGTATTGCATCTCTTCTATGTAAATGGTTTGAGGGGGAGATGGTGGGTAGTTTGTGATGAGGAGGCCTATGCCTACTTTCCATTTTTCACCATTTTAACTTCTTTCATGCTCTCACTTTGAAATTATGTGTGATACTCTTGTCTTAGTGTCTCTTCTAGGCCTCCTAAAGGCTCATCTCTTATAGGGAACCATGCTTCTCTGATCACCTCTCTCTCTCTTCTGGTATGGTTGATAGTTTTTCAAGTCTTTTTGCCTTTTTCTTTGGCTATATTACCCTCCATGGCACTCTAAGGTTAACCCTCATCTATTCCACATTCCCAAATGAATATGTGGTGGCATTCAAACTTACCTCGACTCTCTATCTTCACACTTTAATATTGGCGGAACCTACAACCTAGAATTTCTATAAAGAATGACCTCAACCCACTTCTACACACATTTGCTCTTAACAATATTCCTCCTTTGCTTGGAAATCCTCTTCATGTCTTTGTTTATTTCTCAATCACTCTATTTTTCAATGAAATTAAATTCATCTTTGGTTCTCTAGTTCATTAAGTACTTGAATATTATAGCAAGGTAAAGTGTATAATAGCTTCAACTTGGTTATTTATAGGTCCTCTAGCTAGTTTACCTCATTAATATCTTTCCTACTTCATCATTTCTAGCCATAAATGCATATCTTCTAATAGTATTCATACTTCAAATCTTGCATCGAGCCTTTGTTATTCTAATAAACTTGTCCGATCATTCCACTTACATGCTTTCTCACATGATTGTTGTTATGACTACCTTTGTCATATTTATGGTCCATTCCTTCTCGCACCTTTTTTGGAAGTGGGTACCAACTATCCCATTTTTTTAGAGTAGTAGAAACTAGCTATCACACAAATGATGGGAATTTATTTTATTAAATGACTCACATGCTCTTAATTACTTGAATACCATGTATGACTCTTACACCCTTGAACTTTGTGTGCCCACATGTTATGTCTTGTATTCTTATGCACGATATCTTGCCCCCAAAAAAAGGGTTCATGGTCCTCCATGACAATAACTAAACTAAAAATTTCAAAGGAGATTCACATGCCTCAAGGGTAATACTTTTTATTGAAAGTATAAAATCTTAATCTAATGACCTTAAGACTTATTGAAAAATAACACAAACTTAAAGAGAATCATAATACGACCGAAGTTGACTCCCATTATAGTGTCTTGGGAGGAATTGACCATATATTCACTTTAGTTAGCATGCTCTGGTAGGTTGAATACTATAAATTATTAATGGCCCATCCCAATGAATGTGAAGCTTCCTAGGGTGGCGCATGAACTTAGAGTCATAGAGTAGAACTTTCATACCTGGGGTGAATATTTTGTTCTTTAGATGGTGAACATGCCATGCTTTCTATTTTCATTTCTAAATATCTTGATTTAGTGGGTAAGGAACTGAGCCTCATCAAGTTTTGTGAGTTCACCGAGTCTATATTTAAAAGATGCATCATCATCAAGGTTTCTTATACATGCTATCCAGAGAGATGAAACCAAGAACTTGACCGGCATGATTACTTCCTTTTCATATACTAAGTTAAATGGTGTATTTTTGTTGAGGCATTTGTATGTGGTCTGGTATACCCAAAGTACTATAGATACCCTATCATCCCAATTATTTATACCGATATTGTAGATTTTTATCAAAGTGGTATCAAGGATCTTATTGAAGGCTTCAGTTGTTCCATTAGCCTGTGGGTGGTATGGTGTTGTCTTGTGACATGTGATCATGAATTCAACCAATAGGATTTAAATTATCTCATTTAGTAAGTGGGTTCCATGATCATTGGTGAAACTTAGAGGACATATAAATCATGCTATAATGTTTTCCCAGATGAATTGCATGGCAGTCACTACCATATAGTCTTTGGTTGGCACTACCTCAGCCCAGTACATTAAGTAGTCAGTTGCCACAATTATGTATAATGAGCCTGTTCTTCATTCTACTAGAGTGATGGACCCCAAAAAGTATATATCCCACTTTTCAAATGGTTCTTGAGAAGAAATTGGGTGTAATGGCATGAAATTTATTCTATTGGGTCTTTCCACACACTCGCAAATATCACATTACCTTTGCATCTTTAAATAAAGTCAGCCACCAGAGTCCAACGAGCAACACCTTACATGAGGTAGCCTCCCCAGTATAATGTCCTCTAGTAATACCATTGTGGAATTCTCATAATACCTTTAGGTATTCATGTTGCATTACACAATGGTGCAATACCTTGCCATGGTCCATCTTGTATAATCTCTTGCTATTAGTTGATAAGATGCAATGTGGATTACAAGTTATTTCTTTTCTTGTAAAGTGAGAGAATTAGGGGCACAACCAACATTAAGGAATGCCATAATATCCTCTTGTTATTCAGGTAACCTAATGACTTGGAAGAGTTATATGTCAGGAAGGTCATCTTCTATAACATGTTGAGGTTCTCCATTTTCAATTCAGGATAAATGATCAGGTCTACAGTTTGTTTTCCCAGGTTTCACTACTATGGAAAATTGGAATTCTTGGAAGAGAACTATCTAGTTAAAAATTCTAAAATGGAGAAATAGCTTGTTGATGAGATAATTATGAGCCTTATGGTTGGTGTAGAATGTAAAATGTGGATAAAAGGTATAGTTTGAATTTTTGTAGCATGTAAACCATAGACAAGGCTTCATGTTTAGTGGTGGTATAGTTCCTTTCGACCAATGTGAATTTACTACTAGAAAAAAAGATGGGATGGTCCAAATTTCCCTCTCCTATTTATGCAAGTATTGCACCAACTATTGTGCTAGATGCATCAACATGGACATGAAAGGGTTTTGTCCAATCCATAAATTACAAGATAAGAGTGGTAACTATTCTTTCCTTCAGAGTTTCAAAAGCTATTTTGTAGGAATTAGTCCATATAAATTGTTTATTATGCTTTAATTTCTCTTTCAAGGGCACTATAATCTTAGCATAACCATGAATTAACTTCCTGTAGTAGCCCATGTGTCCTAAGAATGTGTGCACCTCACACTGAGTTTTTGGCACTAGTAGATAGAGAATGATAGAGACCTTGGCTGGATCTACTAGGAGTCCCTCTTTAATAATGATATGCCCAAGGAGTACCCTAAAAGGTGTCATAAATAGTAATTTATTCAAATTTAGAGAAATTTTTAACAGTCGACAATGCTCAAGTATGAGCCTTAGATTGGCGTAGTGGTCTTTGATTAGCTTGTATACCATCTAATCATCTATGTAGACTTGGAGAAACTTATGGATAAAATCTTTGGAAGCTTCCACTGCTACCTGTGAGAATACCATCAGGGTATTTTTCAACCCAAAATACATGATGGCATAAGAAAAAGACCCACATTCCATATCAAATGTGGTTTTGGAATGGTCTTAGCTATCTGGACTTAGTGATACCTTGAGAACCTATCGATAAAGGAGTATATCTCACAATCGACAACACCTTTTAGGATTTTCTCCATGAAAGGTGTTGGGAAAGGATCAGTGACCCATGATGCATTTAAAACATGATAATCCATGTAGATGCAAATACACCCATCCTTCTTAATACTGATTACCATATGACTCACCCATTTAGATTCATCCATAGGATTAATTACTCTAACTTGGAGCATGTTATCGATCTCTTCTTTCATGCACGCTCAGAGGTTAAGGTTCATCTGATATGGGTGTTTCTCCATAGGGTGAGAACCATTAATAAAATTTATATGCATCTTCCTAATAGAAGGGTGAACCCATTTAATTTTAATATAGTTCCATAGAAACACATCTTGATACTCTTTCAACAACTCAAAGATTTGCAAAATTTCTATCTCAGTCAAATAATTTCCAATGATAGCTACCTTAGGTTCCTACTCTATGCTAATGTTAAGTTGAATAGTTTGAATGGGCCCATGATAAGGGTTATCTATGGGGGAGTTGATGTCTCAAATAGTTTATAGGCTAGTACTTGTAAGAACATGTAGGTTGTTACTCAATGGATCGAATAGAGTGGACCCTTCTCTTTCATCTATTTGAAAGATGAGCTTTTGCTTTCCCAGGTGGATTTATTCATGGTGTTATTCACTAGAAATTATTAGTAGTGTAAGAGTTAATTATTTAGGGGGATTGATGAATAAACCCAAGGGTTTCTCTGATTCTTGATGAATATGACATAGATGGTCTTCCACTGGACTCGGATATACAATGATTACTTCACATATGGTTTAAAGAGTAAGGTACAGGTCCATCCTTGGTGAAGAGTAAGAAAGTACTAACATCATATTTTATTTTAGTAGATGCCAAAAATTTGTTCCCATGTGCCTTATTCATGTATGTACCAATCCCGTGCCCAAGTGTGTAAGGTTATATAGAATGTATGGACCCATAGGTATTCTAGTAAAAATGTTTCCTCAGCTTGCCATATTATTTCACATGCTTCAAGGTGAGGTTCAAGTGATTCCATGCCACTATAATTGAGTGTGCCTTTGATCTTATTATCATGGTGGAATCTATGATGTAGAGCAACTCGCACTTGATCCCATTACAAAAGGAACTCTTTATGCATATGCCACCACCTAGCAGTGTTGCCATAAAATATGTGATCTAAAGACCTCATCCATTCATTCTTTGTACCATATAACTCTTTGAGGTGCTAGATAAAATCACACACCTCCATTTGTCCTTAGAACTATGGAACTTAATTAAGTCTCTCCAATGGTGGTCCCTCAAATGGTCCTCACATTGCTAAACCCATGAGGTGCATAAATTTTTGATGCTTAAGAAACTGGCATGGAATATTCTCATCTCTGTTGATGGTGTTGCATAACCTTCTAGTGAGGTCATAATCACCATGGGCCCGACATTTTCAATAATTGTTTATTGTATCTGAGATAGACTAGTTGTCCATCCAGTGAAGAATACCATCTGGCATTAGATCATGCTATTCATCATATTGAGCAATCACATTATACATATTGTTGATGTCTTCATCAATAATTATGGGCTTGATATAGGGTGGTCCTTGTGCTTGGTCTAAGGGTATTATCAAATACTAATTGATATTCTCAAAGATAATGTATCAAATTTTAAAGCTTAAATCTACATGATTTTCATAGCACTAGGGCCTTCCCAGTAAGGCTGGGTAGTCATCAACGTTTTCTAATTCCAAAACCTAAAAATTTTCTTTGAATGGAACCCCAAGTATTTCAACAGTGGCATTTTAAGGACTCTGATAGGATGCACATGAGTCTTATCTACCATGAAAAAGACATGAGGTGAAGGTTGCAAGGCTTGACTAGAATTTTTTTGATAGGAATCTTTAGTGAGAACATTTACTTTAGCACTAATATCTACTAGAATATCCCAAATTACCCATCTACTAATAACAACATTAACTAATATTTCTTCATCTTCTAGGGAAGTGGAACTAAGACTTTCTTGATGTCGAGCATGGTTTAAATATTGATCTTCACTTTACCAACTGAGTTGAGTGTGGGTTTCATTTGGTAGTTGGGATTAACCTTTAAACTAGATGCTAAGCTAGGGAATGATGTCTTCATCAAGCATGCATTTGCATAGTTTCTAAAAACTATCCTACATTACTAGAGGTTTGGTTTCCCTTTGCATTGTGGCATGCTGTGTGACATCCCTGTCCTTAAGGTATTGGATCTTGCCTTAGATCTCATGCACAAGTGCCATGGTATCCTAAAGGACATCCTTTTGCTAAAGTGCATCAAGTTATTTTCTAGCTTGTGGTTCTTCTTGATGTACCTTTTCAACTAAGTTGGGTGTAAATTGTGTCTGGCCCCCACTGTGAGTAGTAATATTTACTTGCTGTACAATAGGGATTGTTGGTTTAGCATGCCATTGTGGTTTGTCTATATAGATCATACTAGTGCCTTTTTCAATACGGTCCTTTGTGATGTCTGTATATAAATTTGGACACTCTTCTAGTCAATGGTCCTTTTTATAGTAAGTGCAAGTTGAGTATTCAAGGCCACATTTTAGTAATTCCTTGGTGGAAACTGACTACCACATCATCCCCATCCTCTTATTCACCCATGATAGCCACCATTTTCTTGGGAATTAGTGACTAAAGCTTAGCATGTACTACATGCTCGAGCTTCATGAATATCAATAATTAGATGACAATCATTAGTGTCATGAGTATAAGCATAAAAAATCTTACAATACACAGATAATTTAATGCTCATGGCCCATTTGAAGAGTGGATAGGAGTGGAAATCATGGTCATCATGACAAATCTCACAAGTTTGCTTTAACACTACATAGATGTTGTTATGTAGGCAATTATTTCTTGTGTGTCCTTCACTTTCACAGTCGGTACATCAAATACCACTACATGTCTCATGTGCATTGTTTGCTGACAATTTTTTAAGCTAAGAATCCATGAATTTTATTTGAGCCTCTATAAAGGGACTAATCCCATTACCCATACTTCTAACTACTTTGACACATAGGGCAGCCTTTAGAGCCTCACGTGTGTTGGTGAAAGTTCTTTATGACAAGGTCTATTGAAAAGGTAACAATAATCCTCCTATGAACCATTATGTATGTTGAGTAGAATTAATTCAAAAGGACAACTTAGAAAGGAGTGTCTTAAACTATGCGTCATATTCCTTTATGCTCTCTATAAGTCCTTGATTTATGTATTTCAACATTGCTATACTCTGCTACTCAAACTCAAGAATATCAAATTCTTGTAGGAACACTACTTTGAGCTGGTCATAGTTGACCACTGCTTGTTGAGGGTTGAATTTATGATACCATTTGTGTGCACACTCTAAAAGGGTGGTTACAAATTATGTTTCCTTTCACTCAGAGAATGTGATGTCATGCACCCTCCAAATTAGTTCACACTTATGAACATGCTCAGCTACATTTTCCACCCCTTGATACTTAGGTAGGTGCAATGTCATTTCATAATAAACCATAGGTGGTTGAATAAAAGATTACTAAGAAGATCTTAATCCTATGCCTAGAGGGGGTCTGCTTCCTCCAGTACCTCCTCCTAATCCTCCTCCAGTGCCTCAAGTATCAGTGCCCATGGGAAAAGGCATGGTGAAGGGTTAACTTCCTAGATTAGGGCATGTATTTTGGCCTTGAGGGCTAAATCCTCCAGGCATTCCAAACCGTGCCATTGACTTCTCTTGAAAAGACAAAGATATGGATTCTAAGTTATTGCCTAATGACCTAGTCTTAGTTTCCCTTATCTATTCAACTTCTGAATCTATACTATCTATATCCAACTCAAAGGCATGAGCATGCACTTTGGTGGGGAGCATGGTTGACTTATACTTGGTTTATCTCTGGCAATCCAGCTCATTTCTCCTTCACAATATAAAAGTGACAAAGGTTGTGGCCCATAAGTGATGGATTCCTCACACGCATCTGGCTCCCTACAACTTCATAATGTTCCTTGAGTGCTCCCAATATCTTCTCATGCCATTAAATCTCATGATCCTCTGTTGAGCTTCATCATACTCTTGTTTTCATATTGCTCACTGGCTTGCTACCATGTTGAACTCACAGTCTTAAACCAATTAGTAGTTTCCCCTCCAAATGTGCGGCCTATGTATAGGAGATTTTAGCCTTCCATGGGTAATGTTTCCAACCCAAGATCAATAATTATCTTTTTAATCTCAAAGGGAAACAATGAAAGATAATATCCCCTTAGTTCTCATAGAAAATATAACTTTGATTCTTGAGGACATGAATATGTGGTCATGATGTATTCCAAGATTTAACTATTCTAAACTCCTTTCCACCAATAGTCAACCACTCGCATCCATGAAAATTTTAGTCATTCTAAGCTTCTCTATAATTCTAGTGTCCATGACTGTCTTCTTCCAAGGTTTTGAGATCATCCTTGAGCATATGCTAAGATCTAAGAATGTAAAAGAATAGGGACCTCAAAAAATAAAGTCTCGTACAATGAGTTGTTGAGGTTTTATTTTTCCCATTGTTGCATAAAAACTCCTCGTTCAAGATATGGAACCACAAAATTGTCTTTGTTATTGGTAATCCATTCTTCAATATTCTCTAATGTAATACGCTCAAAATTTTCCCATAATCATGATCTAATTGCTTTAGGTCCTGGAAATAGAACCAAAATGTTGGGTTTTCTCTTTACGTCGATATTGAAGCCTGTTCCCAACAAGCTAGTGCACTAGCCCTATCACATGAGAGATGAGTCTTGCGCACTCACCCAAAGCATGCAGCGAAAGACTAGTTCTTAAATACTTTAAAACACAATGTGTGTTTACTCATCTATTATAAAAAAAATATCCTACTATTGTTTCTTAACAAATTATACTACCATCACTAGCTAAATATAAAATAAGAAAGTAACTCACGACTTTATTTACTTAACACATTTCAATATTCAACATAATTCATAGTTCATTAATCAAAGTACCATATGATAAACATTGATTTCTCATTAAGTGTTTATGGATTACAAGACATAATGCTCTATATTCCTTTAAAGGTTTATCAATCAATCCTCATACAAATACTTATAATAGGGGTTTTTAAACTTGTTTTTCCCTATCGAAGTGTCAATTTCCCAACTCAAAATAGACACATGACACAAAGACTCTCAACAATTTGAGATTCATGGCTCTTATAATTAATTTTTATTATAGAATTAGGCCTTCGTACCCATAGATGCTTTCTCTATGTAATATATTCATGTCCAAGTGTTCCATTCCTCATGGGATGATATAAGGCCTTCGATTGATGGGGTGAAAGTGTCCTACTTGATTTATTCTAACTACTCCCATGTTCTTCGCACTCCACTTCCCTCACGCTCCCATAGCCTTCTGCTTCTTGTTCCAAATCCTCTATTTTTGGGTTCCTCATGCCACATTCTCTTAACTAGGTCCTCTTGCACTAGATCTTTTGTGCCATTGTCCTTCTGCATCCTTTAACTCTCACGCTGTTAGTCTCATGCCACAGTCCTCTTTTATTATGGTTCTTCTGCATTGTGTCTATACTTGTGTAAAAATGGAAAATGGTCCTTCCATGGTACTCACCAAAATTATGACAAATACTTGGTTAAAATTGAGGGTTTAACATCACTGAATGGTTGTTTTCTATGTTTTTAGTTTTGATCATGGAGGCATAAAGACTGATTTGGATAAACCCTAAAGATAAAAACCTTAAAGAGTAAAAACAAACAAACACATGAAAGTTGAGATAACTAAAATGTGTAGGCATGATGTACTTATCAATTTTATAATCTAAGGTGATAAATACTAAGTTAGGACCAAATAACAAAGTTAAAATTTAGAGTAAATTAGGTAATCAAAAATCCAAGGCTACTAAATGACCAAAAGACTAAAAAAAATGTACCTTAAGTAAGAAGGGTAAAAAACTAAATAAAACTAAAAAACAATCCTTACTTAAACAAATATGGACAAGAAATGGTAAAACAACATTGATGAGTGAGCAGTAATAATCCTTACTCAATCATCAATGGAAAAAGGTACATGAAAGGGAAAACAAAATTGGTGAATAAGAAGTAACAATACAAACTCACTCAACAATGGAAAAAGTATGGAAATATAAAAAAGGACATAGTTGTCCAAAAAAAAGAATGATAACAAAAAACATTCAAATTAAAATAAGACCATTCTAGAAATGTAAAGCAATGGTGTAAATAAAATAATCCATAGTCACTCAAGCATACTATTTTGCTCTAAAGATAGTTAAAACCAGAATAAAGTAGTGCTAACATGTTTTAAGATATGAATAAGAGGAAATATAGAAGTGGGGAAACATATTTAGAATCAAACTTGCCTCTCAAGGGGGGAATGAAATGGGTGGTGGGGGAGATGTAGGAAAAAAATCAAGGTAGAGAAACTCTTTATTGAAGTCAAGACACTAAAATTAAGTCTGTCGAAATAAGAGGAATTTTGATATTGAGGACTTTTAAGAACTTCTCCTAACCACGAAAATATTGGGTAATAAAATCAAGTATGAATATCATCCCATGAAGGCTATATGCATGAAAAGTAAAATGGACCTACCTTCCCATAACATGTTCCCCATTCCTCATGACTTCTTCTAGAGCCATCGACCTACTGTGAAGATTGGATAATTGTGTAAAAAAGTAGGTAAAACTATAGATTTTGAATTCTCCTATCCCAAGCTACTATCCTACCACACCTTAATAGACCTTGGCTCTATTATGAGGCCAATTATAGAGTTGAGATTCAATTAGAGATATGAGATGTGTTATGAATCACATCTTTTGGTGTGATGTTGAATTTTAGATTTGTATATTTTACTTTTGATCATTGCCTTTTGTTTTAAATGATTGAGAATTTAACATTTGATGGATTTTTCTATTCTTCTTCCATACATATTCAAAGGACCAAACATCGGTGCTAAAAATGACTATCATTTGAAAACTTTGGACTAGGTTGCTAATAAAGAGGTCTTAGAGAGAATGGTGTCTAAGAGTCTTGTTTATTCATGTGAAATAAAAGTGATATATTGACTTTGAACTTGTTTTATCCAAAGTGGAGTGAAAGGAAAGGAAATCAAGGGGAAATGAAAATGATTTTTTTTTTAATTACCTCAAACTAAAAAAATGTGACAATATGAAAATGGATACAGTGACAGGTAAGTATGATTCATTATCATAAGAATGTATGTAAGTGTAGGGAAACATACTAACATAGTTTATTGTGCAAGTTTTATCTATAAAGAAATAAAAATTGAGGCTGAGAATATGGGATCATAAACTTATAACCATATATTAACATTCTAAAAAGAAGACTTGGTTTGGTAAAAATGTTTGAAATCATACACAGTTTTTATGAGGAGAACTTGGTCCTATCCATGGCCTTACACTGTAACTCAAAATAAAAATTCAAGTGGGTGAAAAAAGTAAAAAATGGTATTTGTGAGGAATGTCTAGTTGTATCCATGGTCTTATAATACAACTCACAAAAGAAAATCCCTAGTGGGTGTAAAATTGTATTTTTGAGGAATGCCTGGTCCTGTCCATGGTTTTACAATGCAACTCATAAAAATAAGAGGAAAATAAAAAAGATTTGTAAAATAACAAACTTGTGATCAAAGAGAAAAACCATGAAACCTTGACATATGAAATAAAAAGGTTTTCATGAGAAAACTAGGTCTTATCCATGGTATTACAATGCAACTCATGAATTAAAGAAACTAAAGTACTGAAGGAGGGAACTATGGTTTGTGTATAAGATAGATTGCTGCAAGGGGTGAGATCATTAGAGAATTCTTGAAAGAAGTGTTACTAGGATAATATATAGAGTTATGAAGTGAAGGGAGATATTTAAGCAAAATATTTCTTCAAAAATTGTGCATTGGTGGGTTCTTTGAAAACATGACCTTCATTAGTTTGTAGATGATAAGTACCAAGACCAACAATGTCTTTTACTAAATAAGGGCCCCACCATTTTTAGTAATATTTTCCTTCTTTATCCTTTATCTTGGGTTTAGTCTAATTTGAGGACTAAGTCACCATCATTAAATGTGCATACTTTGACCTTTTTATTATGTTGTTTGGCAATGCAAGCCTTGTATTGGTAGTTATGTTATGAGGTGGAAAAATAGTGTTCATCAATAAAGTCTAAGGCATGAAGATAAACTTCATGTAATTATTCATTAGGAATGATACAATGAAGAGATATACATAAAGACAAGAATTCAAAATCTAATGTAAGACTGATTCAAGACCATATATTAGTGAGAATAGTGTTACCCTAGTGGTAGTATGTATGTTAGTATGACATGCCCAAAGTGTGGGATATAAATGAAGATGCCAATTAGTGTGAGTTTTTCAAATGGTCTTTTGTAAATTTTTTTTAGGATTTTGTTAGTGGCCTTTGATTGGCCATTACATTATGGATGGTAAGGTGTGAAAAATTTGTGGGAAATTTTTAATTTAGTACATAGCTATTTCATGTCCTTGTTTTTGAAATTGTTTCCATTATCTGAGATAATAGTATGGGGAACTTCAAAGTTACAAATGATTAGGTTAAGGAAAAATTTAGAAATATTGGTCCTTATGACATTTATAAGAGGCATGGATTCTACCCATTTGGTAAAATATTCAGTAGTAATGATAAAAACATGACTTTCTTGTGATTGAGGCAATTTACCAATGAGATCTTATCCCCCCATAGAGAATGGCCAAAGAGACTCCACTATTTGGAGCTCAGCCAGTGGTGAGTGGATTAGATCATCATGGCATTGACATGGATTACACTTTTTAGTAAAATTAGTAGCATATTTTTATAAAGTAGGAAAAAAAATAACCCATACATAAGTGTTTATGTGTGATAGCATGTCCATTATAGTGACCACCACAAATGCCCCCATGTGTTTGTTCAAGGAGAGTAGGAACATCTTATTGCATCACACAACAGAGCAGGGTACCTTTTACATTATGGTAGTAAAGGGTGTTGTAACAAAATATATACTTGAAGGATTGTTTACATATTCTAGTCTTTTCATGAGAATCTATGTCTAGAGGGTAAATTTGATGTTCAAGGAATTGGATTATGTTTTTGTACCAAGGGCTTTATCAAATAGTGATAGCCTCAATGTGATAAATGAGTGAACCATTTAGTTGAATACAAGAAGGTGATTTTATTATTTAGATAAGAAATTGGGAATCATTAAGTACTTGATGAGGGTGAAATAGGAATGATAAGGAAGAAAGAGAATCGAGTATGGAATTTTGATCTCTTGGAATTGATTCAATGGTAAAAGAGGAAAACTCTTTGGCAAGTGTGGTATCTATTTGATGATATGTAATTAGATTTTTTATTTTACATTGATAATCACCATTAACTTGGTGGTAGATAAGTTGGGAGTCACCCAAAGTGTGTAGATATGGGATATCTAAATCACGTGTTGCTTTCATGCCTAATATTATAGTTTCATATTCAACCATGTTATTAGTGACATCAAAGGTTAATATAAATGCCAAAGGTATAATATTACCATGTGGGTTTATTAGAATACATCTTGCCCTAGCTCCTTGAAGGCATTTGACACCATCAAAGTGGAGGGTCTAAGTGTCTTTGTGCAAATCAATGGTAATTTCAAGGAGTTTTTTGATAACTACTTTGGATTTAGTAGTATTGAGAATGATATTGGTATCTTCTTGGTTATTTTATTTAAAATCAATAGTGAAATTATGGAAATAATCTTTGAGAGAGATAACCTAGTTAAGACCTTCAATATAAATAATGTTATCATCAGGGAGATTATCTTAAAGGTGATTTATAGCTGGTAAAGGTGCCACCATAAGTTGGATGGCTATGACTTGTTCTTTGATAGATTTTTGTGTATCAATTATAAGGTCAAATTTCATCAATAGGACCATCCATTTGCCAATTTTATCTCCGGGTAGGAATGTTTTGGATAAGAAATGATGAAGTGGATTAGAGTGGACAATGACATAAGTGGTTTGATAAAGCATATCGTGATGAAGCTTTTTAGTTACAAAATAGATAGTGAGGACATCACATTCTACTTTAGTATAACATTTTTCATAATAAATAAGTCCTCTACTAATGTAATAAATAACTTACTTTCTACTGGTATTATCTTGTTGGGCAAGAATTTCCCCAACTAATATAGGGGTAGAGGAGGTATATAAGATTAAGGGATGGTCATTTGAAGGTGGTTAAAGAGTAGGAGGATGGAACAAGGATTATTTCATGGTATCAAAATATTTTTGGCATGAATCTATCCATTCTAGAGCATTACCTTTTTTTAGAATGGAATTGACATAGTAGATATGCTAAGCCATTTTTGGGATGAACCATCAGATTACTCCAAGATTTTTAATCTAAATGCATATATTGGGAATGGAATGAGGAATAAACATGTTGATGATATAATTTATTTTGGCTAAATTGACATTAGTACCTTGAAGAGAGACTAAGAAACCTAAAAGTTTACTAGATCTGACTCCAAATACCCATTTATATGGGTTAAGTCTAACTTTATATTTGACTAGGTGATCAAAAATGATATCTAGATTGGCTAGGTGCATTGTATGACTTTTAGATTTGGAAATGAGTTAGTTGACATGGTATTACGCTATTTTGTGTATAAGATAATGAAAATATGGGTCATGTCATGTTGATAGGTGGCTCCTCCATTTTTAAGATTAAAGGGCATCTTGACATAGTAATATGTGCTCCATTCTGTAGTAAATGTTGTTTTGTGTTGGTCTTTAGGGGCTATGCAAATTTGATTATAGCCTAAAAAATCATCCATAAGTGACAACATTTCATATCTATCAGTGGAATATATGATAGCATCTATTGAAGGTAATGGAAAGTTATCTTTTGGACATACTATGAGAATCATCTAGAATTGAGGATGACAAAGATCAAACACACTACTATTAAAGCTAGAAACCTGAAGAGAGTAGAAATATAATATATGTATTCAGAATGAGGAATAGTACACAAATTACACCACAATGGTGCCACACTAGTCTTATTACTTAAAAATCATTAAGCTCACAGTGCTATCGCTCATAACTTACATAGCACTTAGCACACTAGTATCCTAAAACTATAATTTATGATTATTTAGCTCCCTCTATCCATGTAATCCACCTTAATCCACACTAAATGCCTTAGAGGACATGCCTATAAATAGGCTGGTTGAGTGCAGGATGTCTCAGCAAAACAAGGTGAGTGGATGGGATCCTCCACTATGGGTAGAGAGAGTAATAGGGGAACACAATGGAAAAGGAACCTGAGTGGACTAGTCATTCAGGGGACCAAGTGGGATGGATTAGTCCATCCACTCATTATGTGACCCTATGCACTCACAAGTGAACTATGACATTAGGATGATGTCATTATTCACTTGATAGACCTAAATATCCTAATTATCCACCTAAGCAAGGTGAAGTATAAATGTGTAGTTAAAACCTACACCAATACCCCCTTAAGTTTAGCTTAGGTGGGTACAATAATTAGGTCCCAATAACTAGGCCTGATTAGGTACCCAAGTGCAATGAAACTCTAAAAAAATGGAGTAAAAGGAGAAAACCTAGTGGGAAAAAAATCACCCCCAAATAGAGAGAAAAGAAGAGGAGAATAAAAGACCCCCTATAAGATGATGTTGAAGCAATCAACACACCAATCACAAAGTGATGATCCCTAATATCCTAAAAAATATGAAGGATGAGTGCCTCCACAAAGAAGAAAGAGAAGTGTAAAATGTCACATGGTGAATGCTATAGTAGGTCCCTCTATAATAAATGCTATCTTTTCCTTTCATAAGTAATAAACTACAAGATTTCAAACTATAGAATTCCCACTCAAGTGGAATGCAAGTAGGAATTAAGATGTATATCTTTGGAAAATGTTCAAATGTCTCCCTACTAATGCTCAAATGTACCAAAGTTTGATCAGGTATCATAGGACTAATTGTAGAATATGGCAATGAAGAAACATATAATGAATGGGAGATAATAGCCAAATAAGAAGATATACATGGAACATTTACTAAAATAATGTCCATGGGAAGATGATAGCAAGGCTCAACAACTATTGAAAATGAAGAAGATATTACAGATGAAGCACACAACTCTACAATATGAAAATCCATAAGAACATATGAGTCATTGATGCTCTCAATGTGTATACTCTTACTAAAAATAGTAGAGTCCTATGAAGTAAAAATCTATGAAGGCTCTAAAAGAGCAACATACTGAATAGGGATGGAGTTAAAATTTATAATAGTATAATTGAGGTTGGTTAGAATCTCATCCTATAGTGGGGGCTCGATAGAAGGAAGAACACTATCTACCATAGATATGCCGTCATAATAAACAAAAATAGGAGGTAAGAATACTGTTAGCTATCTATATAGCACCCAATAGAGGTCAAATTTATTCAAGTCCAACCCATACCTAGGCTAACATGGGAATGGTCTAAGGTTGTGGGATGCATATAACTATACCAAACATCTAGGATTTTTTATGAGGCTAACTCCTCATATTTTATAATTTGGACCTTTGCTTCTAAAACCTAAAAACTAGTGGGGGTGAAAAGAGTTAAGAATTTTGCATAAAGTAAAACCTATTCTAATATGTGGTGTTAAACCAAGAATTTATTAGACCCACTCTTGAACTCAAACTCTTTAACACACTAATGGATTATGAAAGAATCTAATGCAATACTTACTATAGTTTCTATGCAACAATATTTCATATAAAGGTCAATTTGATGCACTTAGACTAGGGAGCAATCAAAATAAGGTTTGGTTGATGACATTTAAATTTGGCTATCCACTATATCTTTGAGAGATCAACGCCGAGACACATTAAATGACCTTCAAATAAATTTGTTAGCACTTAGGTTTAGCTTGAACATACAAAAATATGATAACAATCAGATTTGCATATTAAACAAACATAAAACATTAAATATAGATTAACAAATGACTACAAAATACTCTATTCACTACTCCAAGAGGTTTCAAATACAATTTTGTCAGAGTCTAGTCATACCAGCTAGAGAGATCCAAAACAATAGCTTGAAGGCTATATTTATAGAAGAAATAAATAAAGAGAGAAGGAGTTTTGGCACTCAAAAGGGAATAAAATGAGCTCAAATCCATTTGAAAAGTTATTACAATGGCCTCTTCAAATCAAGCTCACTCAAAACCTTCTTAATTGGTCTAGGTCACTCTAGTCCATTGCATCATTACATTATTCTCTTAGTGATGCTCCATGGCAGCTGTAACAACGAGATCAAGTTATTTTTACTTTATCCTGATGCAAAATTGTTCATGATTGGTTTATTGATGCATGCCAAAGTGGAGAGAAAAGTCACTTTCATGAAGTTGGATCTTGTTACTACCATTAAAGTCTACATGTTTGCCTTTGTTTTTCGTGCCATTTGCCACTTATGATTCATTATGAGGACTAGATCCTTATACCTTAAAACTGATAGAGTTGCACTATCTATACTTTGAGCATAAGTTCATCAAGTTATCACAAGAAACCCCCTACTATATCTCATTTATCTACCCCTATGGAGTCTTAATGACATCATTCGATCCTAAAATATCCACTCCTAGCCCAATCTAGATCATGCTCAAGATTAGTTTCACTCATACTTGCTCACCTTTGTCAAAAACTGACCCTTTAAACTCCATCTAAGTCATTTGGGCTCATCTTCATTTGATTTTCCATCCAAAACTGACTTATATCATTAAACCCTTGACTCAGCTCACTCTGTTGATCTGCTTGATATGATTAAATGCAAGCCATAAATACTTTACCAGGACTCACATGCTTGTTTCACTTGTCAATCATGTCTTTACACTTAGGGTTCACTAACTCTTTGACTTGCTCGTATGCCATTGATCTTGAATCTATGATTGAACATGATCCATTGATTTATTTGGGCCCATTATCCCATCTTTACCTGCTTGACATTATATTTGATTTGGGTACCTGAGATTTGGAATCTTGTCAAGCCTACACTCAGTTGAGAACCTCTTTGATGATTTTTAAATGCAAATAGCTATTTTAAGGGCCAAACTTGACATTTTCATGACTATTATTGATAAATTTGAACTTCAATGGTCATTTTCCATGGCTTGAATTTGGCATCTACGCACCCATCACTTGACGTCCATGGGAATGTCAATAACTCTACACAACCATCACTCTACTTCCCATACATTTTCCTGACAACAAATAATTCTTTTAGACTTTATGTTTCAACCCTTCACTATGAACCATTTTCCTTGGGCTATTTCTTTTGAACCTATTGCTAGATAATTATTTTGGGCTTTGTGTCTCAACCACTTTCTCCAAATAAATTTGTTTGCCTTATTTTTGCATTAAATAATTTTTTGCAGATAAAATGTCTGAAAGAATTCATGTCTTCAAGATCTCTATCTCAGGCAAAAAGTCTAAAATAAATCATCTTTAGTCTTTTGCCTTGAACAATTTATTGTGGACAAAATATCAAAAATAATTCATGTCTTTAAGATCTCTATCTCGGGAAAATAGTTTGAAAGAAACCATCCTTAATCTTTTTCCTCAAAACAAAACTTTGAAAGAAATTTTCCTTCGAGAAAATTATCCTAGACAATTTTACCGAAGGAATTTGTGCCCTTGTATTTTTTGACTAAAATCTTGTCTTTGGATTTTGTGTATCAAACAAAATGTACAAAAGAAGTTGACCTTTGGGGAAATTATCATGCGATAATTTTTTTGAAAGAATTATGTCCTTAGAATTACCCTTCAACCTTTTCAAAATATCCCCTTGGCCCTTTGCAAATGTCCTTTATAACTTTGAAAAGTGTCCTTCAAAACTTTGTTTTGGTCACTTTCTCAAAAGAAATGATCCTTTGGGGGAATTATCTAGGACACTTTACTGAGAAAAATACACTTTCAGATTTTTGAAGAAGACACTTGCCTGAGAAACTGACCCTTTTGGATTATTATTTTGGAAGTATTTTTATGGCCTTGTGTTTCAGAGAATTTGTCTGAAGCAAATTTGCCTCTTCAAAACTTTTGTCAAACATTTCCCCCAAAAGAATTAAGTCTTTGGGAAAATTGTGTGAACACTTTTCTCAAAAGAAATATGACACTTAACTTAAAAAATACCCTTCAACATTTTTATTTGGTCCACATTATCAAAGAATGATCCTTTGGAAAAAGTGTTTTGGACCAATTTCTCTGAAAGATACCTTTTAAAACTTCTATCTAGGACTCTCTTCGAAGAAATGACCCTTTGGGGGAATTGTTTCAAATAAAATGTCTAAAACAATTCTTGACACTTAGCCAAAAAAATTAAACAAAACTCTCAAAAGAATTCTAACACTTAGCCAAATAAAGTGGAACAATTCCTTTGAGGGAATCATGATTTGTACTTTTCTTGCAGGCTTTATGTGGAATAATTTCTCTGAGAGAACTCTGAATGCTCTAGCACTTGGCCAAAAGTTGAAATATTTGGCTAAGTGTAAACTTAGGATTTTTTTGGACCTATTCCTACAACTGTTTAACACCATGAAAACCTTTTTGGATCCCTCCAATTTAAATGTTGAGCCTAATTCTAAGTCATTTGATCCACTCAATAATTAGGACCCTACTCATCTATTTAGATTAGGCAAAATCTTGGTATGTGGGCCAAAATAGCCAACATTTTTGGTGACTCAACTGGCTTGACCAACCTACTGGTCATGGAACCTAGACATTGATCAAGCTTGCTTATGAAATGCTACTTAAAAAAATACTCTACCTGACTTATGAAAACACTTTCTTAGAGTAATGGGGGGTAAACAACAATAAAGAAATAAAAGACAAAGAAACAACCTAAACTATAAACAAAACAACTAAAAACAACAATGTGTAAAAGCACTTGGAGGAAAAATAGGCATATCTACTTATGTACAAAGGGAAAGATATGAAACTTAGTATCAAAAACTAAGATACCTCCCATTGACAAGGATGGGAAGGATCTTTCCATTCAATCTGGAAAGCTCAAAGTCATTGCTCTCTTTATAACTTGTGATGATGTAGGGTCTACTCTAAAGGCTGTCAAACTTGGAGTATTTTCCTAATTTTGCATGGTCCTCATCCGATTTGAGGACTATGTCACCTTGTTAGAATGTCTTTGTTAAAGATCTTTTGTCAAAATTCATCTTGAATTGATGCTAGTTATACCATATGGTATGCATGGCATCATCCCTTGTTTCCTCTAACTCTCTTAGTTCATTCATTTTGACCTCCATTGCATCACTTTCTAGAAGCTATAGTTGGTGTGCAAGCACCAAAGATGGAAGATCTAATGAAATTGGAAGCCTTCTCTTCCATATACTAAGAGATAAGGTGAATTACCAATGCCCTTCTTGGGGGTGATTCTATTATCTCATAAAGGAGTCTTTATATTTGTATGCCTAACTCTTTGATTATCTTAAATTGTTCTCTTAATGATCTGAATTAGGTTCTTATTAGTGAATTCAGCTAGTCTATTACCCTATGGATAGTAATTTAAATAATATGTTAGATAGATACCTTTCTCAATATCCCACTTACATACATTTTTACTACTAAATACCAAAGCATTTTTTGATATTATGGTGGAAGGTGCTCTAAAACGGGTTACTAGGATCTCATCAAACTCAAGTACAAATTTCTCATTTGCTTCCTTCAAGGGAACTGCTTCCACCCACCTGGTGAAGTATTCTATAACTACCAAGACCCACTTATGTCTAGAACTAGATGGAGGATTAATCATGCCAATGAAGTCTAAACTCCATTGCATGAAAGGCTATTCAACTTGAATAGGATTTAGTGACATAGCAACTAGTTTTTGTTTCCTTGTAAACATTGCACATTTTGAACACTACCTAACCCATGCATGTGCATCTATGAATAAATTGGGATAAAATTAGCTAGATCTAATGATTTTTGTAGCTATGGTCCTGGCTTTAAAATGGCCTCCTTGAGGACTATCATGAAATTGCTTGAGAAGCTTATCAAATTGGTTAGTTTCAACACATCTGAAGAGCATACCTCTAATGTCTTTTTTGAATAACACTCCATCAATTAGGATGTATGGCACTGATTGAAGCTTCAAGTGTCTGCTTTTTGATACATTGAAACCCATTGAATGCTCTCTTGTTTGGAGAAATATAGTAATATCCTATGTCCAACTGGATGGAAGAGTAGTTTTATCTTCCTATTGAGTGTCTTGAATTACCAAAACTATCTAATTTTATTCTATCACATCTTTCGCAAGATGTTCACATAATCCCTTACCTCATATTAGCTTTTTGATCCTAAATTTAATGTCATAATACATACACTTAGTGACCCATGAATATTTCTTTTCATTTAAGTCTCTGTTGAAGATAGAATCTTTCACACTTGGATGAACCACCATTAGTATAATCTTATTGCTTGAAACCAGATATTTGAATTTATTCAAACTTATTACACCAAGTACATGTTTTTCAAAAAAGCTATATATTTATTCAAAAACTTCTAAATCTTGGATGAAGAAGGCAATAGGTTGCTCTATACCTTCATCATTTTGGTGCATAAGCATAGCTAAAATTACATATATTGTAGAGAAGGCATACCAATATAATTCCTTATTGAAATCTAGATTTAGAAGTGTGGGGGAATGAGATATGGCCTCCTTAATAGCCTCAAAGCTTCTCTTACCTTCTCTTGTCCATGTGAACTATTTGGATTTTCTCAACATATGAGTGAGAGGCTTGACCATCTCTACAAAGTCTGGAATGAACCTCTTGATGAAGTTGATCTTGCCCAAAAAGCTCTATAATCCTTTTTTATGTTTTGGTAGTGATAGATCAAGGATTTCCTCTATTCTCTCTAGATAAATGGAAAGACCATATTTGAACACCACATGCCCAAGAAGTCTTCCTTCATGCATTGAAAAAATGCATTTCTTTGGATTCAATGAAACTCCAAATTGTCTGTATCTATCAAAAATATCTCTCAAGTGTGTTAGATGATCATTAGGATTATTTGAAAAAATTATTATATCATCAAGATAAACTAAAACCATATCATTCAAAAGACCATGAAAAGCAACATCCATTTCTATTTGGAAGGTGGCTCCAACATTAGAGAGTTTAAAGGGCATTTTATAATATGCATAGGTGCCCCATTTTGTAGTGAAGGCAATCTTATGTCTATCTTATTCTTTGACCATGATCTGATTATAGCTAGAATAGACATCAAATAATGAGAACCTTTGATAACCTACCACCTTTTTCATAATTTGATCTATGGAGGGTAGTGGGTAATGATCCTTTAGGGACACCTTATTGAGGTCCCTAAAGTCAACACATAAATGATTCTCTCCATTCTTTTTCCTCATTGGCACAAGGTTTTCCACCCAAGAGGAATGCTTAATTGGAAATATTATCCTTGATTCAATCAATTTATAGATTTTTCTTCTCATGAGGTCCTCCACTCTTGGGTTGACATGCATTTATTTCTACCCTATTGGCTTGGCATTGATTTATAATTCAATGATGTGTTGTGCAAGTTTAGGGTTAAACCCTTTCAATTATTTGTACTCCTAAGAAAATATATCAAAAAATTATTGGTACAAAGTAACAAATGTAACTCTGTCCTCTATTGTATTGACCTTTCCTAGCTTTAGAAATTTGCCCCTAAAGATATCTACCTTTTCATAGTGTTCTTATTTAGCTAAGATGTATGCTTTCCATTTTATTACTTGGTCATCTTCATTGAATATGATTTATAATGTCACAATCCCTTTAGGTAGATTATTACACCTCAATTATACTATCTAATCATCATATTGATTTTGGAATTTATCTTGATTCCTATGGTATAATTTTACCTCTTGCATTAAAAAACATATGATTTGATCATCAATGTCAAAGACTTGACAAATCACCTCATTGTTAGTTATAAATGGTCTGCATGTAACTTTGACCTTATCTTGGATTTGGTTACCTTTGATTCCTTATGCTATCTCATATTGGGCACCAATAACAATAAGCTTATCTATATGCTAGTTTGCTTTTCTTAGTATGGACTAGATATTAAATACCAAGAAATACTCCATGAAGTCCCATAATCAGTGCTTATAGGTTTTTAGATGGTGATTCTTGACTTTTCTTAGTCCTCTTACTTGCTCACTATGAACACACTGTCACCCTTGACTTGGAGGAGATTGACACCTCTCTTTCTTGCTTCTTTCAAACCATGCAAAAAAGCTTCATAATTAGCTATATTTGAGGTGAAATTGAATTAGAGTCTTATAGTATAATGATAATTTTAACCTGAGGGTGAAATAAACATGGCTCCAACTCCACTTCCATTATTTAACCTTGAGCCATCAAATAACAAAGTCCATATACCATCCTCTTCTTGAACAATGTTAGTTAAGTAAGGTATAACAACACCTTCCTCATGCATGTAGTACACTCCTAAGCCTACCTCTTCAAAGTTACTATATGAATCAAATCCATGACTCTCATATACCCATTCATCTAAGTACATATCTGATATGACTTCAAAATGATCATGGGGTTCTTGTTTGTTAACCTTTTCAACCTCTTCAAAAATGACATAGTTGGGATTTGCAAGATTAGGCATATAGGGTTCTAGGTGGAACCTGGTGATAAGCTTAGGTCTTATAGTGAATTTGGTTCCATATATGGTTCTAAAAATCATATATGACCAATAAGATGATAAATATCCCCTAATATTAGATGTAAAGTTCCTAAACAAGCATAGGGAAAAATATAGAGGTAGGTTTACCACCATTACATCTTGATTAATGACACAATTTGGACAGGTAGCCAGTGTGATCTGAAGATCTTTCAAGATGCCTACTATCTTAGTGAGGGAGACATCCAATTGAAGAAAACCTTTTTTATTAGGCACATATTTGAGCCCAAGCTTGTATGCTATGGTTTTAGGCATCACTAAGGTTGAAGCACCTGAATCTATCATGAAATTGTGTACTAAACAATCCCTTATGATTATTGATAGATAAAATGGGGGGATTAACAACCTTATACGGATGAAAAACATTTTGAGATTTAATTTTTCTTAGAATTTTATTGGGAACTTGGCTAGGGGCTTGGTTAGGTTGACTATTATTGATGAAAATAATGCTCACTTTATCATCTATCTTTTCCACATGAGAAAGCTTGGAGAGCTCTTACTAGAGAATTTCCTTTTGCCATGGGATAGACAGAGCATCATACATGGACATAGTTACATTAACCTTTTTCAAATTATCCATAATATTAAAGGGAATATTAGTACCTTTGGAATGCACCTTGGAAGTAGGAGCATCACTTGGTATTTGAGTAACATGAGGAACAAAAGGGGACTTTTGCTACTGTCCATGAGGTTGGGGCACTTGTTGATTTGCAGGATCTTTATCAGCTACTTCTAAAGAAGTAGGTTATTGACTAGTCTATGGGGATGGTGAAGAAATCTTAGATTGCCCCAAGTTATCCTCCAGCATGCTCTTCTTAGCCTTTGTCTAAGCTAAAATTGGTTCATTTGACATTTGTGAAGTTTGTCTCATATTAACTTCTACATGCTCAAACACATATTCCCCTTCTTGAAAATTCATGCATGTGGTATCAGCTGGTGCTCTACACATGATCCCCTATTATTGTCTTTGAGCTTCTAATAATGACATGGTAGGTATGCTGTCTTGACTTGTTTAGGGGGGTTATAGTGGAGGAGGCATCATATCATGACCTTGGAATGAAGGAGCATATTGCCAACTAGGGTATTGATACATGTCTCAAGTAGTGGTCATCACCATCTCATTGGACTATCCCTATGATTTCCATTGACCTTCCTGACCATAGTTATTCTAAGTTGGTAGAATTACTTGGAGCATTAACATTGTATTGCCTTAACTAAGTCTTCTACCCTTGTCCTTGTTAATTAGATTGATAGGGTGGCCTATTGCACTAAAAATTCTAATTATTATTTTGGTATGGCCTGTATAGTGGATCTTATTTCCTCTCCATTACAACCAAATTGTTGTTATGGGCTTTGAGAAGACTCTCTATCTTCCCCAGTTTGTCAATTTGATCACCTTCTATTTGGTAAGATTTTGTTGAATCTAGAACTAGAGAAATAGTTGGGGTATGAGGATGTATCTCTAGAAATAGAGGCATTGGTGGCATTAGAGCCAACTTTCCTAATTGTATAAGGTAATTTTGAGCCTTAATTGTTGCTTCAAAAGCTCTAGGTAGGGTGTTCCCTCCCATGGATTAAATTATCATAGATATATCTAAATTGAGGGCCTTCAAATAACACAAGAAAGCATATTTGGGCATAGGCTTGATCACTAAAAGAATTCTATCCTAGGTCTTTTGGAATCTATAGTTGAAATCCACCATGAATTCATGATTGAATCTCTTGATTATCATAAGCTATTCCAAAAATTGAAGATGATCACTCTTGTCCTCAAAGTGCTTGCATATGACCTCTCCAAACTCATCCCAACTAGTAATTGATGTAGAGGCCAATCCTCTATACCACTAAAGTGATTTTCCTTTGAAAGAAGTTGATAATAACATCATTGCCACATTTTATTGAGTCACGTGATATATTGAACAAAGGTTATAAATATATACAATATGTTCTATAGGCATAACTATATTTTATCTTGTATAATAGGTAAGATCCTTCAAAGTCAAGATGGGAATATTTTCCTATTGAGTAAGATTTAAAGGACTACCAACATTGAAAGGCACAAATGTTTACCTTCTAGGAACAACCATCTGAGGTATGGGATTTATAACAATGTTTTGTTGAATAATACTGGCTTAAACTTGATGATTTTGGGCAACAATAGAGGAAACAAGAGGGGTAGGTCTAGGTTTTGACTGAGAGGATTTCTTATTCTTTATTGATTGGAAAGGTAGCTTAGAGAAATCTATCTCTTTTTTTGTAGAGGATCTTGTGATAACTTTGGGGGGCATGAAAAATATGCAAATCTAGAAATGAAACTCTAAAATTTGCTATTATACTCAAATATGCAAAATTATGTAAATAGGTGGTCCCAGTAAGCATGCTAGAACTATTATCTATCCAGATAACACCCAATATAGGTTAGATTTATTCAAGTCTGACCCATACCTATACTAACATGGGAATGGTCTAAGGCTGTGGGATGCCTATAACTAGACCAAACCTCTAGGATTTTTGATGAGGCTAGCTCTTCAGATTTTATAATTTGGACATTTGCTTCTAAAACCTAAAAACTGGCTGGGGTGAAAAGAGTTAATAAGTTTTCATAAACTAAAACCTATTCTAATATGTGGTGATGCACCAATAATTTATTAGATCCACTCTTGAACTTGGACTCTTTAACACACTAATGGATTATGAAAGAATCTAATGCAATGCTTACTATATTTTTTATGCAACAATATTTCATATAGAGGTCTATTTGATTCACTCAAACTAGGGAGTAATGAAAATAATGTCTAGTTGAAGACACTTAAATTTGGTTATCCACTATATCTTTGAGAGATCAATACTAAAACACATTATATGACCTTCAAATAAAGTTGCTAACACTTAGGTTTATCTTGAACATGCAAAATGAGGATAACAATCACATTTGCATATTAAATAAACACAAAACATTAAATAAAAATTAAAAAATGAATGAAAAATACTCTATTCACTACTCCAAGAGGTGTTGAATATATTCTAGAAGAGTCTAGTAATACCATCCTGAGGGATCCAAAACAATAGATCAAAGGCTATATTTATAGAAGAAAAGAAGCAAAGGAGAAAAAGTTTTTGCACTCAAAATGGAATCAAATGAGCACAAATCCATTTGAAAAGTTGTTACAACTACCTCTACAAATCAAGCTCACTCAAACCCTTCTTGATTGATCCAGGTCATTCCAATCCATGGCATCATTACATTATTCTCTTAGTGATGCTCCATGGTAGCTAAAATTTTAGGATCAAGTATTTTTTACTTTGTCTTGATGCAAAATCGCTCATGATTGGTTTGTTGATTCATGGAAAAGTGGAGAGAGAAGTCATTTTCATGTAGTTGGATTTGGCAGCTGCTGTTGGAGTCTACATGTTTGCCTTTATTTTCCATGCCCTTTATCACTTGTGACTCATTATGATGACAAGATCCTCATACCTAAAAACTAATAGAGCTACACCATCTGTACTTTGAGTGGTGGTTCATTGAGTTATGAAAATAAAACCCCTACCATATCTCATTTATCTACCCCTACAAAGTCTTAATGACATCATCTGATCCTAAAATATCCACTCTTGGCCCAATCTAGATCATGCTCAAGCTCAATTCCACTCATGCTTGCTCACCTTGGTTAAAAAATGACCCTTTAACCTCTATCTAATTTATTTGGGATTTCCTTCATTTGATTTGCCATCCAAAATTGACTCAAATAGTTGACCCCTTAACTCATCTCAATCAATTGATCTACTTGATGTAATTAAATGTAAGCCATAGATTCTTTGCCTAGATTCATGCACTTGTGCCACTTATCAATCATGCCTTTGCACTCAGGGTTCACTGACTCCTTGACTTGATCACTATCATTGATCTTGAATGTGAGCCATTAATCTATCTCGGCCCATTAGCTTGTCTTTACCCATTCATCATTAAATTTGATCTAGGCACCTAAAATTTGGACACTTGTCAACCTTGCACTTAGTCAGGGACCCCTTTAATGATTTTTTAATGTAAACATCTATTTTAGGGGCCCAAACTTAACATCTGCATGATCATCACTAATAAATTTGAAATTTAATGGTCATTTGTCATGGCTTAAATTTGACATCTATGCACCCATCACTTAACATCCATAGGAACGTCAATAACATTTGTACAATCATCACTTTGCTTCCCATACATTTTCCTTGTATCAAATAATTCTTTTGGACTTTATGTTTTAACCCTTTACTACAAACCATTTTCCTTAGGCTATTTCTTTCAAACCTATTTCTAGATAATTTTTTCAAGATTTGTGTCTCGACCACTTTCTTCAAAGATATTTTTTTGCCTTATCGTTACCTTAAACTATTTATTGCAGATAAAATTTACAAAATAATTCATGTCTTTAGGATCTCTGTCTTGGGTAAAAAGTTTTAAATAAATCATGTTTAGTCTTTTGCCTTGAACAATTTCTTATGGATACAATGTTTGAAAGAATTCATGTCTTCAGGATCTCTATCTCAAGAATTTTTTTTGAAAGAAATCATCCTTAGTCTTTTACCTTGAAACAAAACTTTGAAATAAATCTACCTTCGAGAAAATTGTCCCAAACAATTTTCCTAAAGGAATTTGTGCCCTTGTGTTTTTTCACTAAAACCTTGTCTTCGGCTTTTGTGTATCAGATAAAATGTCTGAAAGAAGTTGACATTCAGGGAAATTATCATGTGATAAATTTCCTAAAAGAATTGTGTCCCTAGAATTACCCTTTGGCCATTTTAAAATAGTGCATTTTCCCTTTGAAAATGTCCTTCAAAACTTTTAAAAGTGTCCTACTAAACTTTATCTTGGTCACTTTCCTAAAAGAAAGGATGCTTTAGGGGAATTATCTAGGACACTTTATTGAGAAAAATACCCTTCAGGATTTTTGAAGAGGACACTTTTATGAGAAATAGACCCTTCAGGATTATTATTTCAAAAGTATTTTTATGGCCCTTGTGTTTTAGATAATTTGTCCAAAAGAAACCTGCCTCTTGAAAACTTTTATCAAATATTTTCCCTGAAAGAATTAAGTCTTTGGGAAAATTGTGTGGACAATTTTCCCAAAATAAATCTAAAACTTAGCTTTAAAAATACCCTTCAAGATTTTTGTTTGGTCCAATTTGTCAAAGAATGATCCTTTGGGAAAAGTGTTTTAGACTAATTTCTCTAAAAGATACCCTTTGAAACTTCTGTCTTGGACTCTCTTCAAAGAAATGACCCTTTAGGGAAATTATTTTAGACAAAAATTTCAAAACAATTCTCTACACTTAGCCAAAAAAATGAAAAAAACTCTCAAGAGAATTCTAACACTTAACCAAATAAAGTGGAACAATTCTTTTGAGGGAATTACACTTTGTAATTTTATTGTAGGCTTTGTGTGGAACAATTTCTTTGAGAGAACTCTCAATGCTCTAACATTTAGCCAAAAGTTGAAATATTTGGCTAAGTGTAAACTTAGGCTTTTTTTGGCCCTATTCCTGCAATTGTTCAACACCATGAAAACCTAATTGGATCCCTCCACTTGCAATGTTGAGCTTTCTTCTAAGTCATTTAATACACTCAACAATTGAGACCCTACTCATCTATTTAGACCAAGTAAAAGCTTAGTATGTGGGCCAAAATTCCAACAAGTACATATGTCTCTAAAGAGAGAATAGGAAGTGGAGGAGATGGAGTGATGTAAGTCTCAGTAGGATCTTCAAAAAGAGATTGTAGAATGCTCCAAATAGTGCTGTGACACATGGTAAGATACACATGGTGATGTAAATCCCATGAAACATGTAATAATAAGGTACCACAAACCTTATCATAAGATTTAGTCCACTTAATGTATTGATGATGCTCAATTAGTGTAAGAATTTATCCATATAAAAATGGAGTATGATTCTTTTTCCTGAGTAAGTGTTCCATATACGTACACCAAGAAGCATAGTTAGTCTTACCAAGAAGAATCATTGGAGTATACTAAACCTTCCTCCTCAATAGTTATCTCTCAAGTGGAGTCAACATGATCAAGAGAAGACACCAAGGAAGTCTAGGAATACACAATAAAACTGTAATGAATCCCTAAAACATGCTCATGAATGGGACATCAGGCACAACTAAGAATGAATCCAAGTGAGCAATCAGTGCTAGAGTGAGGAATAATTCATGCTCAAAATGGGGATGTCATACATAATAAAAAATTCATCCACATGTGAGCAATAGGTACACAAAATATAATGCAAAAAGTAGTGGGACTTGTAGCATAAGTAAACCACCCCCGCCCCCCCCTCCCCACCCCACCCAAATATGGTACTTTATAACTTTAGTAAATTATACAATAAAAATAGGATTGATGGAATGGGAATGAAAAATAAAGCATTTTTTCAAAAAAATACACTCAAATTTGAGTTATCGATCAAAAGTTATGGCATAATCAATTTCCCATCATTAATGGCCTATTTTAATGAATTTGCAGTTAAAAGTTTAAATTCTCATTCAGACAAGGCTTAGGTAGCCTTCCATCTACTCTTTGGAATTGACACATAATAAGGAATTCAATGGTTTTGTTTATGAGAGGGAATTGGCCTCCTGCCAATCCAAGCCTCACTCTTCGTCTTCAACAAGGGAAAATATAAGGACCTAAACCAAGCAAATAGCTTTTTCCCAATAATATATTGTTTTTAAATAAAAATAATAAAAAAATGGATGTCATGCCCTATCATATGTTTCCATCCACAATGAAATCTATTTCCATTAATAATGTTCTCCCACTATGTCTGTTATGTATTAAAAAATCCTGAAACATGCCTTAAATCATTATGTCCCCCATTTATGTTTTCCACTTTCAAAGGCGAGTGGGTGGTGAGGGACCTATGGATGAAGGAAGGCTGCCCTTCCAATGGAAATCTTATGAGTAGATGTTATAAATCAAAAGGTAGTTTTTAGTGTAACCAACTAGTGGATGGTTTAGCAAAACCAATATGCAGAGCATGGTTCTGAGTGTAGAGGGAGGTGTATGAGATATGACTCAACTAGGAAACTATTAACATAACAATATTGGTAGAATGGTAAGCCAAGTCATGGGACTTCTAATGGCATCAATGGTATAAATGGAAGGTGAAGGAGGTTAGTGAGGATCAACTAGATGGTGAGTTTGGAACAAGTTATTTTTAGTTTTCTTGGAGGTCATCAAACTCTGATGGTTGGGTGCAATCAATTTATTTTTGAGTTATTCCCCTTATACAAACTTTCAACCCCTTGACTCAACCTTCAAAACTTGATTTGAAGTTCAAATATGAAATAGTCAATCTTTGATGTTTATAGACCTCACAATGGCTATGGTAGCAATAATTAATCTAATCTTCCCATAGAGATGGATGGGCTATTGGATGGGGCCTACTTGCCATAGCATTACATGATAGACAAAGATCTTCCTACTATTAACAGCATTGATTATACAAACAAAATAGAGTCTAAATATATCTATTGGTTGGATACTTAAATAAGGAAAATGAATCGATCCTAAGGGTCAAATGGACCTGGTGATAGTGGTTGAGGTAGTTCATTGGTTTAAATCCAACACCACCTATTCCAAAAATAAACTAACATGATCGAGACACATGAGGTGACATGTATATTGAGATATGGTGTCTTTTAAAGATTTGATAGAAATAAATGGCTTTAAAAAAGACTTATATGTTAAAGGGATCAATCTCTACATTCAAATATGCATTAAATCATTGCCCAACAACTTCAACCCTACTTGTTAATAATCAACCACATGCCACAAAACCAAAAAACCAAGAAAATGCTAATATGAATGCTAATTAAAATAGTAGATGAACATAGATATGATAAATTCTTTGCTTAGTTATTCAAGGGAATACAAAACATAAAAGTACTTAACATTTATTATTAACAATAATAACAAAATAAATATGATGTTTGATACCAGTACCTAGAGCTTTGATACCATGTGAGAATCATCCAAAATTAAGGATAAGAAAGATTTAGAATGTAGAGTTGACACACCACTATTAAATATAGAAATCTAAAGAGATTATAAGTATAATATATGCATTCAGAATGGATAATAGTACACATCACAATGGTACCACACTAGGCTTACAACTTGCAACCCACTTAACTCATAGTGCTATCACTCACAACTTACATAACACTTATCACACTAGTATCCTGACACAATAAGCTATGTCTAAGTAGCTCCCTCTATCCACACAATCCACCCAAATCCACACTAAATGCCTTGGAGGATATGCCTATAAATAGGTTGGTTAAGTGTGGGATGACTCATCCAGACAAGGTGAGTGGATGGGCTCCTCCACTATGGTTAGAGAGAGCACTGGGGGAACATAGAGGAAAAGGAACTTGGATGGACTAGGCACTCAAGGGACCAAGTGGAATGGATGACCCCATCCACTCATTATGTGACCCCATGCACTCACAAGTGAACTATGACATCAATATGATGTCATTATTCACCTAATAGACCTAAATAGCCTAATTATCCACCTAAATAAGGTGAAGTACAAATGCGTAGTAAAAACCTACACCAACACATGTGAGGTTAAGATTGTGAAAATAAATGCATATATGAATGACCATGGTGATTTTTTTATGAATGAGAACAATTTTTGATACCCATTTAGAATATTGGATAGGTTTGATAAATTTGGCATCCAAAATTTTAATAATTTCTTTATAACAAAAGTAGAAATTTTGGGTGGTAATTTTCATTGTTTTTGTTTAACATATTTTATGTCTAGATAGGTGATGATAATATGTACAAAAATAATAGGATTGATACCTAGCATACATTCATATGACTAAGCAAAGGTTTTGTGATACTTGTCAAAGAATACACTAAATTTATCATGCTCTTTTAGCGTGAGTTCTTTAGAGACAATGATGAGTCTAGGACATGATGGTGTGCCATTTTCTATTCCTATTTTTTTCAATGAGCATAGCATTTCCATCTTATAAATGGTATGGAACATGAGGTAGATAATAAATAATATTTGTTTTAATATCCATACTAGAAATGAGTTTATTAAAAATAGGAGCTTTTTGTTTGAAGTTTCAAAGTTTATAATGTTATTAGGGAAGTTGAGGTTCTCTAGCATGGAGTAACTCAAGTATAACGTCATCATTAGGGAGTATGGGTAATGGTCCATAGTATTCCACATCAAAATTTGAGATCAATGATTTTATTACCATTGTGATCATGTTCAAAATTTATTTGTCATACATCTATGGCTTTAACATCTAAGATAATTTCAGGAGTAGGTTTAAGTGTAGGTTAAGGTTAAGTGGATTCAATTAGGTTAGTAATAGGTGTGTTAGGTTGTGTTCAATATAGAGGTTTGAATTAAAGCAAGGTGGGTAGCCTCAGTGGCATCTATAGGATTGTGACAATGAAGGAAAGTTGGTATATTGGTTGGTTGTGTAGAAGGTATAAAAAGTTTAGAAGTTTTGGAATTTTCTAGAGTTGAGATTTGTTAAATTATCCATGGGGTATAAAGAAGTGGAGGATTAATGGAAGATACATGACCTTTAGGTTTTGATTCACTATAAGTTGATATATGAATGACGTGGACATTATATACACATAATATTTTTAAAATTTATCAATTACCGATGCTTTATCTCTTGCAAGAACCCATCAAGACTCAATCTCTCTGAGTGCACGCATTAAAGGGTGCAATGAGAAAGGGGTGGATAGAATTTTGGATATTCACAAGATTTTTATCCATTATACCACCACTTGTAACCAAAACAAACCTCTCCTATACATTTACCTAAGATTTGACACCTACCTTACATACTCCAAGCAATTTACCACCTCAAAAAGCCCCTACCTAAGTCAAAACTTCTTTTTATCATTTATTGAACAAAGTCAGCCTGGGATAACCTTGTTATTAAAATATAAGCACGTTACGGGATTAGGTCAGCCCCAACCAACCTAATCTGGGACCTAAATCCTTTATTTATTAAAGAACATGGTTGATTGGGATGATTTTATTAGCTAAAACTTTTAAAAGGTTTAGATTTAGATCCAAATATATAAACACATCCTTTTCACCTTTTTCATTAGAGAGAGATAGAGATAATCATTCATTTACACTTATTTACAATCTTCTCTTCCACCATTATAATTGAGGAGTCATTTATTAGGGTTTACAATTGAAGAGAAAAATCTTGTCTTATGTAAAAGTCTTGGATACAGAGGAGAAATCATATAGCCTAGAATTAGACTATCTTAGTGATCATTACAAACCACAACAACCTCTTGACAAACACCATTGGCTAAGGGAGATATTGAGTCTCGATGGGTTCATCTTCAAGGTAAGTATTTCTAATTCTTACTGCTCTATTTTAGTAGATAGAAGTATCATAACTAACAAATTTTAAACGTATTTATCTCTCCATGCATTAATATTATATTTATATTGACTTGCTTTGAGTTATTCTATGCATTTTTAATTTTATGTTTATTATCCCCATTTTGTGCCACATGCTTTGGTGAACACTCGATTAGTTTTACTTTGATAGTAAAACATAAGACCTAGCTAGGGTTATTATGTCGTATTAATTGAATATAGGCTTTGGAACCCTCTCTAGTGATATTATGTGGTAAGAGACCCCTTAGGTCTATTACATTCATATTAGTCATGAACCCAATTGTCTAAATGTACCAATAAATGGAAGGGCTAGTATGATTTATCTTCTCTGATCTAGGATTGATTTTTAGATCAACATCACTTTCCCTTGTATACATTATAATTAACTTGATGTGAAATAACCATCAAAGGTTTTCCTTCATGCCTTCATTTATCATTTGTTGACTATTCTAGAATACTCTAGAATTTGGTGACTGTTCTAGAATACTAAATCTAGAATATTTTGAGTGTTTGAGGTAATAAAAGTATTAAATATAGAATTTGGGGACTATTATAGAATACTCTTATATTCTACTTTGTAGTTATTTTAGATCCAGATCTGTATTAGCATGAGAACCAACTAAGTACCTTGTTTTCATTATCATTGTAATATCTAGTTGTAATCACCTAAAAGTGGTAATTGGATGATAAGAGTGTCACTTGAGTTACCCTATCCCTAGGCTTGCCATAAACCTATTCTAGAGCCTTATATTTATATTTATAGATATTTAATAGACCATAGTCACCTACAGCTAGTCAAGACATAATCCCTAAACTATCACCTTTAACCCCATTCTAGCTTTCCCATAAGTTTGCCAAAAGGCCATTAGCGCCACATTTGGGACACTACAACCACATGGAGCTAGTGTCCCCAATTGGGCACTACTATCCTTATCCCTAACTCTGTGCAAAGATACTTTTTCAAATGTGTACCATTCTTAAGGTTGGCCTAAGCTCATTTTATTATTTTTTCAAGTGATAAAACCTTATATATACAAGTCTAATCCACCTCTATTGACTAGATGGAAAACATATGCAAAAACTATTCAAACCTAAGATAAAGTTGTATAAAATCAAGGTACATTATCATTATTCTACATACTACCATTTACAATAACCCTAAGTATAGTTTTCAAGCATTAAAAATCTCAAGCACATTCAAGGCATCCAAGACCACTCTCATTGTAGCATTCACTTGCACATACATCAAGTAGTAGGTGGGAGAACTAAATTAGAATTGATCCCTCTTCAGAGTATTTATATGTAGATAAATCTTTACATAATGGGGTGTTGAAGATTTCCAATCCATACTACTAACACACTCTAATCTTGCTCATATCACACTTACAAAGAGAACTATGTTTTGAACATCAATTCAAGCTTTACAAGTATAATATACAACTATAGGATTCAGTATCAAAGGAATAAAACACACAAACATAGATGTAGGTGCCCCCAAAAAATAGGAACAATCTTGAAAAGAGGACATTAGCACCATATATTAGACACTACACATGGATGGCACTACTATCCAAACTAGGCGCTACTGTCCAATGAATAAATATATATCAGAAACCTATGTGCAAAACTTAGAACTACTCAGATTTCTAATTTCAAAACCCAAATCATCCACAAAAGTCTATTTTCAGCTAAGTATATATCTCTCCCTATATATTTCTATTATTAGAATGTCAATCAAGGTCAAATTCATTAACAAATCAATAGGTTAATTAGTGCAATTTATTTGACTTATTTAGACACCTCATCCCTTTAAACAAAAAATGTAATTATTTATGTAAAAAACTAAAAGGTTAAATCATTTGGTGAACATGTCTTACTTCGAATATTGATTTAAACCCTATCCAAATTTTGTGAAATAAATTTAGGTTGAATACTTCTAATTTTATGATTTTATTTAGACAACCTAGATGATTAAAATCAATTTTACATTAGGGTTTCAATTTATTTTACATATAATTTAAATTGGTGTAAAGAAACCTTAGATTCAAAAACCCTAACCCTAGACACACTTAGGGTTTATATCCTTTTCTATTTATACTCATATTTTATTTCCAAAACTCAAGATTTAGATTCACATATCTTCTAATTCATATCATCATTATTATAATGACAGAAGAAATAAATTAATTTTTATTGTAAAGTTTCATACTTTCATTTGCATGCTTATTCCCTTTAATTATGCATGAAATAAGAAAAGACATAAATACATGTATAGATGATGCTTACTATCAGATACAATACTTATCATATTCCATAGCATGTTATCTTTCTTCTATGTGAAAAATAATTAAGACATTTTTTTTAATCACATAGACATATGCATACATGATGTTTCAAATCAACTAAAATATCTTTCATGTTGTGTTATTTATTTCAAATGTTATCTTTATCCTATATGGAATTCCATTAATAATCAAACCTATACACACATAGAGAATTCAATACATAAGCTGACAACTATGTTCCAAGTTTCAAGGTCATATCTTATGTACAAGAAAGAATCTCCTTCTCCTGCTCATGTCCATGAGGGTGATAGATAATTTTCCTCTAACCAGGTCTATGCTATCATCCCTCCATAAGATGAGGCAACCTATACTCTTGTCATTAATCCCCCTACTCAGCCTATTCACACCTCTTCCCTACAGGGTGTGTGCCTACGTGTTCAATCATAAACAACTAGGGTTGACACTTGTGAGACTCTAAGGGATCAAATTATCAGTATGAACAAGATAATCACAAGTTTACAAAATCAAAATCAACTACTACATGAAAAAATTACAACATTAGAAAAATAATTTAAAATAAAAAGGCCTCCAGGGTACAATAGTGTAAATCATGTTTATACATCTTCAACTAGTCAATTTATGGAAAACAATGTTACATATCAAAACACAACATCACAAAAAAGTACATCTACAACTAGTGATTCAAAAATCATTGAAAGATCAAATAAAATTTCAAGTGAGATACTAAGGGAAATCATTAAAACTAAGTTGATTAACCTATCTACTCTCCACCCAATGAGGAGATCCGTATATTTTTATGCATATCATAGAATGCATGGGAATCACATAGATTCCTATTTAGCATTGAAAAAGAAAATACAACAGATAATGGATACATGTGGCTCACACAGTGACACTTCATCCACACAACATATAATGGCACATATACCAATTTTAAAAGGGTCAAATTTAGAAATAGTATAAAAATGGTTACCAAAGCATAACTCAGAACAAAAAAAGGTTCCAAAAGTACAATCAGATTGAGAAACAATACAATAAGCACAAATAAATCAAGTAAAGCTACCTCTCTAAAAGGAGGCTTAACATTCCATATGGTTTGGATTTAGTCAAAAATATATACAACAGTATGATTATCATGGTCAAGGTTTGGGCAAATTGGCCCAAAGCATCACTTATCATATTCTAGCAGTTGATAATATTGGTCAATAGGGTTTGGGGTTTATTGAACATCCTAAGGCAAAATAGTCACAAATACAGTTTATCAAGGCAAAAAATCTAGATACATAGGAAATATTACAAAAAGCAAGAGCTTCAGTTGCAAATTCAAAATCATTCTCATCTAACAAGCATTCTCAAACAATGTTTTCTACAAAAAAATCCTCCACAACATAATATGTCTACAATAAGCATAATTTTAGAGGGAAAAATCATAATCAATCTTCCAAAGCACATTTTAGAAAGGTCAAATCCACAGTATCAGGAAGTTCCATCAAGTAAACCAGGTTATTATGATTCCAATATGGAATAATATTATGATTTCGATGAGGAATAATACTTAGATTCATACTGCAACAAAATTTAACTACAACATAGCAATCACACTGCATGAGAGATTATCATTCTTATAATTGACATAGGTCATAGTGATAGTGAGTCTCTAATGAGACTCATTGGTTAGTATGATTCCTACCCTTGTACATACTTTCTTCTCTCCCTTTCTCCTTGTACACAGTTTATTTTCATTTGCTTGTATATAGCTTATACTCAAAAAACATAAAAATAATATAACATGTCAAAATATAAAAACATTCAAATATTTCAAAAACATAAATATTTTATAGATCATATGCATTGTTATGTTTACATTTCTACTACTTGCTAGATATTACATATTGCTAGCTATCCTAATATTGTCAGGTTTATCATACACATATGCTTCACTTGTTCTTATTGAGTGCTTACAGATTCTAGATAAGAATCTAATCTACTAAACTAATTGAGATCAGTTATCATCTAACCATTGGAGACATTTACATTGATCCAAGTTTACATATTGATACATTTTCCCACTTAGGGGCATCTCATACATAATTTTTATAACCAGGTTCTATCTTACATACTATACATTTCAGTTTCACATTGATTTATCTTAATATTGATCATTGCTCCTTATTGCCTAGATTTTTTTGATTATCACTAGTTAGACTCAATATATATGCACACTGGCATCTACATATATTTGTATTACATAGTTATACATGCTTTCATTTCTAGTTCCTAGATTAGACCTGATTTTGTTCCTATGGCTTTTACATCTTCAAGGGAATTTGAATATGCCATTGTTCATTGGATTCTATACCACTTCTATATTTATATGCCTTGGGCATGTGCCCATGTCCCTTGTGTGCACTCTTTCATGCTTCTATATGTGGAAATTTAAACATGTCCTTTGTGGCTCTACACCAAATTTTTAGAGGTATAATTACTAAGAGGTGGGGGGGTGAATCAATGAGCCTATATATTTTGATTTTAATTACAGTCCTTTAAACCATTAACCAATTAGAATATATCAACTTGATCAAGAATCATTAACAAGAGAGATCATACATTTAATCCATACACAAGATCAAACACATAACACATAGTTCCAGTGGAAACCCTCATGGGGAATAAAACCCACTCTCAAGTTTGCAACACAAATAGACTACTATCTTATAAAAAATACAAACAAGAGACTAATCAAATCCTTTAGACCATCAAACCTTGATCATATCCTCCTGACCAAAGGTATTTAGTGAAACACCTATTTCACAAGGAGTAACTACTCCCAAGGAAGAGAAAATCCTTTAGAATCTCATTTGGACACCTCCACCTTAGAAATGATGTCTTCAACACTTGATGATGGATCTCTATTTTTTAACCTTTGCACAAAATCTCTTTATATCTTAAAAAGGCCTCTCACATAGGCATGCCACAAACTCTTTTCTTCTTCACTCAAACTATCCTCATATGCACGCTCAGACCTCTTTGCATATACTCAAACTACAATATCACTATCTTGACATTTTAAACATGACCTACAGGTCATACACATAGTCAATAAATTGTTATGCTCATTAACTCAACCAACATGCACACTTCCTACCCTTCATTTCACAAATCTCACATCCACCTTGCATAATTAGTCCACATTCAAGTCGCTCACAAGTCTATAAACCAACACATTTGGTTTCATTATATATAGAGAACCCATTAATTAACAAGACCACAATTTTTCCTTGTCATCCAAAATACATGCCTTTACCCTTAAGGCATCTCACATGGGTCACATATAAACATAATCCTCTTTCAAATAGGCCCAAGTTGCGTTATACAACTCTTTGACACTTCTCCAAGCATAATAAGAAAATAATAACACTTTACAAAAACATGGAACCATTATCATGATATATAGGTCCCCCTTAAGTGTCCATATCCAACATAGTGCCCTCTTGCTTAAGCACAATATTTGTCAAATAATTCTTTATAAACACAATCATTATGAACAAACACACAACCACCTTTTAATCCTTTATTTATATAGCATGTGATTGGTAAATCCTCCATAATGCACATAGAGCATCCTCATGGAGTCTACAACACTCCTTACTATCTAATTCACCACGAAACATCGAAATAACATCTACATAAGCTCAAATACTCTTCTCGGGTCACTTTTAGAATAATCATGAAACCAAAATCAATTTTAAAGCTCAATATATTTGTCTATACACACTTATATATATTAAAATTAAGTTCATTAGATGTGCCATGCATTCTTCTTCGTCTTTGATTTTTGAATCATTAGTAAATTTGTCTTCTATCAAAATATATGGTCCAAAAACCATAGACTGGTTTTTTCCTTTATAAAATTCAAATATTTAAATGGAAATAGTCATAATTAAGCATCGATCACTATATTCACATCTTATGTCCTCTCAAATTTATATCAATATCACACCATTTATCTCTTCCAAAATTTAACACATAGGCACTAATGCTCAAGTGTTAAACCTTTTTCACTTTAACCTCATCTTGTACAATCTTGTAATGTTGACTCCATGTGCTCTATTGATCTATGTAGATCAGTCAAGTGTTATCATGTAATGCATATTGTTTGATAAATCTATACAAACAATCTCTCACCATTGGATCTTTATCTTATACCTTTTCTCAATTATTTAACCTCGAACACTTCTTACCATCTTGATAAATATGCACTATTAGAATATGATTTGTATGATTACATGAATACCATTGGATCTTCATTTGGTCTTGATATTTAACTCTATTAACTAGAAAACACTTTGACCTCTTTGACTTGGTACACACCATATTTAATCATTGTATAAACTCTCACAAGCCATTATATCTCTAGTAGGTCTAGATCTTTAACATCATACAAATTGACTAAGTATGAGGACTAACTAAAATATGCTTGGAAATCCTACTTTGGACTTATTAGGACTCTTCAACTTCAAAATAATTATCCACCTTATAAAAAATATTACTTAGACCTATAGACTCATCATAATTCTTACTTACCACCTTTGGTCTCTTTGAGTTAACTTGCCTTCTTCCTTGCATTCTAGGAGCCTGATTGAATCCTTTCTGACTTGTATGCCTCTGCTTGTAAAATCTAGTAATGTGACCTTTATTTTGATAGTTGAAGCACATCATACATTTTGCAAAAATATCATTCTATCTTACCAGATTTGGAAAAAATATTTTAATATGTCTTATGTCATAACAACTGTAGCACTCAACATTTCTTGAAGGAAACTTAGCTTGTATTACCTTAAATGGAAAATGTTTTACAAAGTGTCCCACATCATGACAATTGAAACACTCATCCTTGCTTACACTTTTTGATTAATGACCCCCATCATAGTTATATGAAAATTCATTCTTAATAGGTATTCTACATTCTCTTGCTCTATGCCCAAACTGGTTACAAGTATAATAGTAACCATTTAAATTTACATACCTCATGGCATTTGACTATTTGATCTAATTTGTATTCGTTTGCCAATATCTTCATTCCTTGTTTGATGATTTGCCTTTAAAGGCTGATCCACCTTGCTCTGATTGACATTCATGTCAAATTGATAAGTAAGTTTAGACTCTTCATTAAAACCCAATCCAGATCTATCACTATCTAAATTTTTACTCTTTAGGAGATCATCAATATCATTATAACTTTTATCAAACTTGAAAAATGATTTCACCTTGTTTTCAAATTTTTTTAATTCATCTTTTAAAGACATAATCTCAGAAGCATACCTTGAGCACTCATCTTCTTTATCTTTCAGGTTTGTAGATAGGACTTAGAATTGATAACTGAGATGCTTGACCATATATTCATGCTCTTTGGTGTCTTCATCCATTCTTTTCTCAAACACACTAAATTGATCTTAAAATTCCTTAAGTTTAGATTTTGTCTCCTTAGTCATCTTCTTCTCAATCTTCAATTCTTCATAAGCATTTGTCAATGTAGTCTCATAGTCCACCTCATCTTCATTTGAATCACTCCAAGTAGACCCCTTTTGATGTGAGTAACTACATTCCTCATCCATGAATAAGTATTAATATTCAATAGGACAATCATTTTCATGATCATACTCTGAGTCACTATTTTTACTCTCATCTAATGAGCTATAATCTTCTTTAGCGTATAGACTCTTCTTGTCTTTGAAGTACTTCTTGTTGTTAAACCTTTTGAATCTCCTTTTACTTTTATTAGATCTAAATGATCTCTTTCCATCATCATAACCTTGACCATGCTCTTCTTCATCATCCTTCTTATACTTCTGAGGTCACTTATTATAAAACTGTCCTATCTCACCACAATTGAAGCATTTGAGAGGTAGTTTACCTTTATACTTGCCTAAACTTGTTCTCAATTTCTTGTAATCAAAACAATTAGTTCATCCTCATTTATATCAAGAATGTCATCATCCTTGAAATTCTTACCTTATAACTTCTTCTTTGTCTTCATTTTAGTCTTGAAAGGTGCTTCCTTCTTTGGTGGTATATCATCATTCTTCCTCATCTCATAAGAAGTAAGGGTGCCATGCAATTGATCCATCTTCAACTGAGTAAAGTCATGGATCTCTATATAGAAGATTAGTTTAGATCATAATTTGGGGATAGAAACCTTAATACATTTTGAAAAATAGTAGCCTCTTCAAGGTTCTCTTCAAGACCTCTAATGATATTCACAATCTCATCAACTCTCTATAGAAAGGATGCCATAAAATATTCTTCGTTCATCTTGAGACTTTCAAATTACCTTTTGTGAGTCTACAACTTAGCAAACTTGACCTTTGAATCTCCTTCAAAAATAGTCTTCAATTTATCCCATAATTCATTGGTAGATGTGTAATGGATTACTTTGGTGAACTCAGTCTCTGTAAGACCATAAGTGATGGCATTCATTTCCTTAGATTTATTCTCAAACAACTTCTTGTCTGCAACACAAGATGGAGGAATAGTAGGAGCAACATAACCATCAAAAACAAATTACAATACATAAAACCTTAGAGACATAATGTATGTCCTCATCCTTGCACTATAAAAAGCATAATTGGATCCATTAAACATTGATACTTGCCTAGTAGAGAAGCTTTCTTGATGACTACCCATTTTGTACCTTGGATCACCTTCAAACTGTTAAGACTTTGCCAAAGGACCTACTCTGATACTAATTTTTAGAGGTACAATCATTGAGAGGGGGGTGTGAATAAGTGATCCCAAATATTTCAATTTCAATTTCAAACCTTTAAACTATTAACCAATTGGCATATATAAACTTGATCAAGAAGCATTAATAAGAGAGCTCATACATTTAATGAATACACAAGATCAAACACATGAGACATAGTTCTTGTGGGAAATCCTCATGGGGATTAAAACCCAATCTCAAGCCTGTAACACAAATGGACTACTATCCTATTAGAAATTGCAAACAAGAGACTGATTAACTCTTTTATACCAATAAACCTTGACCATATCTTTTTGACTAAAGGTATTTAGTGAAGCACCTATTTCACAAGGAACAATTACCCTTAAAGAAGACCAAATCCTTTAGAACCTATTTTAAACACCTTTACCTTATAAATAATGTATTCAACATGAGATAATGGATATATATTTTCTAACCTCTACACAAACTCTCTCTCTATCTCAAATAGGCCTCTCACATAGGCATGCCACAAACTCTTTTCTTGTTCACTCAAACTATCCTCATTTGCACACTCAGACCTCTTCACATATCTTCAAACTACAAGAGAACTATTCTAATATTAAAAACATGACCTATAGGTCATACACATAGTGAACAAACTATTTTATTCATTAACTCAACCAATAGGCACACTACCTATCATTTGCTTCACAACTCTCACATCTATCTTGCACAATTCTTCCACATTCATGTCTATCACACACCTAAAAACCAACACATTTGGTTTCACTATATATAGATCACCCATGAATTAATAAGATCACAATATTTCCTTGTTGTCCACAATACATGCCTTCACCATTAAGGCATCTCACATGGGTCACATATAAACACAATCCTCTTTCAAATATGCCTAAGTCACTTTTAGGTCCTATGAAGACCCATTCAAATCTTTGACACTTCTTTGAGCATAAAAAGAACATAAGAAAACTATAAAAAAAATTGAACCCATTATACATGATCTATAGGTCCCCCTTAAGTTTCCATATTGAACACAATACCCTCTTGCTTAAGCACAATTTTTCTCAAATAATTCTCTATACACACAGTCATTATAAGCGAACACAACCAAATTTTAAGCCTTTATTTATACAACATATGATTGGTAAATCCTTCATAATGCACACAAAGACTCTTCATGGAGTATTAAAAACTCCCAAATATCTAATTCACCATGAAACATTGAGACAACATCTACATAAGCTCAAATACTCTTTTTGGGTCACTTGCAGAATAAGCATGAAATCAAAGTCAACTTTGAATCTCAATATATTTGTCTATACACACTTTCAGATCTTTAAATTAGGTTCATTAGATGCACCATGGATTTATCTTCATATTTGGTTTTTAAATCATGAAAAAATGCATCTTCTATTGAAAGATATGGTCCAAAAACCACAGAATATTTTTTCCCTTTGTAAAATTTAAATATTTAAATAGAAATGGTCATAATTGAACACTAATCACTATACTCACATCTCATATCCTCTCAGTTTTTGATCAATATCATAGTATAAATATCTTAAGAAGTTTAACACATAGGCACCAATGCTCAAGTTCTAAACCTCTATCACTTTGAACTCATCTCATGCAATCTTGTAATGTTGACTCCATGTGCTTTGTCGATCTTTGTGGATTAGATAGGTCTTTATCATGCAGTACACACCATTCAATCAATCTATACGAACACCCACTCACCATTGTATATTTATCTTGTACCTTTGATTAGTAATTAAATCTCAAACACTTTTTACCATCTTGATCAATACGCACTATTAAATCATGATCTATATGATCACCCATGTACCATTAGATATTCATTTAGTCTTGATCTTTAACTCTATTAACCAATGAACACTTTGACCTCTTTGACTTACCACATATCATACATCTTCATTGTATGAAATCCTATGGGATGTTATATATCCACTAGATCCATATCTTTAACATCATGTAAATTAACTAAGTATGAGGACCAACTGCAATATGCCTATAAATCCTATTTTGGACCTCAATAACTTCTTATGTACTTAGATGCATGATCTCAAATTTGGACCTCATGATCACCTTTCAAAGGAGAATCCATCCATATAAAAAATTTCTCCTAGAAACTTCACATGTGTGAGATATAATTCCATTAAAATGCCTTCTCAAAATATTTTATCATAGAGCCAACTATTCTTATAATTTGTCTAGGAGACCAACTTTGCTCTTGCATAACTTTTGTTACAATTTGGCACATGATCTAAAATTTAGTGTAAATCAACTATGCATAAAACTAAACAAACCCATATTTATCACCTTCTCATAAAACATCTACATGTGTGAGATATTACACCATAAAAATTCCTACTTGGCTCTTTCTTACCTCATGCAAATTTGGCTAAGCATGGGAGAACATTGTCAAAATGCCTGGGAGCCTAAATTTGCACATGCACATCTTTTTATGCATTTTATTGCATGACCTAATAATTAGCACATAAAAATAGGAAAAAGAATGAATAAACCCATATGATCATTTTGTATAGACACCTTCACTCATGTAAATTTTGACATCATCAACATGCTTACTCAACTTTGCTTAAACCCTTTGCAAATTTGGCTAAGTATGGGAAATTGGTGAATTCTATTTGAGAAGCCAACTTTGCACCCTCATATATTTGACTATTATTCAATGCATGACATAAGATATAACACATAATAATTAGTGACTAATATGATCACAACCATATGATCAACTCCCCTTGACTCATCCACACATGGCAATTATGATGTCATCAAACTGCCTACTCATATTTTCTGCCACTTGACCCAAACTATCTAGATTAAAACTATGGACTACCAGATAAATTAAACATATGAAAAAAAACACTCAAATATTAGAAAACATCTTATAGGACCCCTTTAACGTGATCAATACTCCATACTCATCCCTAAACATCTCTAACCAGTCAAACTCTAAGGATAACCTAAGCCAACTTAAAGAACACTATGATAAGCACATTACACACTTTGTCATTATTACTTAGGTTATCAAGGCACTTCATCCACTTACTACGACACCTCCATGACATGACCATGACATAATAAAAAAATATCTATCACAAATTTATTACCATTTCCATATGTGAACATTTGAACATGTTCTTGTAATAATCATTCTTAAAAGTAGTGACATGTGCCCATGTGCCTTGTATTATGGCACCTTGGCCTACCTTTTTCATGCCTCATGTGTTTTTACATTTAATTACCTATATGATTATACACCATGAAAATTTTATTTGATTGTTCCACACACACATTATGTTTTGATACCATGAGGGATCTCATGTATCTACCCTTCTTACTTGGGAGCCTTGATGGACATCATTCCCCATCTCCCTAGGTAGTTACTCAAATTTTATAGCTATTATACATTACCGACATATATCTTGACACCCTTTTGAAATGTTATATTACAACATACATTTATGTTTGCTACTTATGTTCATATACATTTACATTCTGATGTTATGTTTTACATTATATTGGAATATCATGCACATGCTATGGCTAACACATTTTTCAAAGCTACTTATTTAGAGGGAAATTATTCCATATATTTCACAACTACCCTCAAAAGAGGGGGAATTTATAAAGGTTATCACAAATATTAAGCTCATATTTTCATTTTCATTGATACATTTTAGCACATAGGCTTAGTTACAAAGATCATACTCAGGTCAAACATAAAATAGAACATAGGTTTAGCAGTCAGTTCATACTACATAGAGATAAGGCTAGGTATACATTAAATCTAAGATTGGGACACTAGTGCTATAATGTACTAAATTTTACTACAAGGTGCTACTATTAAGTAGCCCTAACTATAGGATAATCTAGATCATTCAGACTAGTATACCAGGTACAATACATATTTACATAGATGAAATCATAGGTTTGGTAGTTATGTTCATATTTATCTCAGATTCAATCATTTCAATCCAGATTCATATGAGTTGTTTAGATTTGGGGGAATTATGCATGTAATGATCACTCATACTTTTAGATCAGTACATAGATTCAATTATTACATACTTGAATTAGATTCAGTATACTCAGATACCAGATTAGGGGCATGTCCATGGCACATAGTTTGCATATACTCAGCTTTAGATAGGTTGATAAGATAAAATGGTAAACTCCATGTCATTATCTATGCTATATTATATCACATTCTAGGTTGTCACCAAATTCATTATTTAATCCATATGTAGTGGTTGACATTCTCGAGTGGCCCAAAGCTACCTAATATACTCGAGTGGCTATGGAGATGAATACACAAATATATTACTTAGTTAGATAGTTTCAACACTTTTGTAGTATAGTTATAGATGCATCTAATTCACATAGGGGAAATGATGGAGTCATGGAATACTTGAGTTCTTGAGCCACCTACATGAGATGGTTTAACACATATACATTCTTATCCAATATATTCATAGAGATCAAGGTCGACCAAGTAGGGGTGGGAAATGATGGATTCAAAACTAGATTGAGTTCTTGAGCCACCCATATGAGGATTGAGCAATCCATCAACTTAGTTCAATTTATTCAATGATATGACCACTATACACTTTCACACATGTAGGTTGTCACCAGGTTCATGCATTGGTTTGTATACTAATGAGGTATATTTGTTCCTTCCCTCTCTCTTAGTTATTTCATTTTAGTATAGTCTTTTTATTTTTGAATATCTCATTAGTAAGGATTGATTTTTCATTGTAGGACAATGCTTTGGATCATATTTTACATACATAAACCTAGATTCACATATTTAAACTTAGCTACACAAGCTTCACTTCCAAGGTAAGTCCGGGTATGCTTTTTTTCATTTATACTAGTCATTTTGCTTTGCTACATTATTATCATAAATAGGGGGAAAATGTAATCATCTAAAATTGGTAATTGGATGTAAAGAGTGTTGATTGAGTTACCCTATCCCTATGATTTCCATAGGCATATTATAGAGCCTTAGACTTGCATTTTTATCCATTTATTAGACCACATTCACATACAACTAGTCAAGACATAGTCCCTAAATTGTCACCTCTAACCCCAATCCAACTTTCCTAGAAGTTTGCCAAATTTGGGACACTACAACCATATGGTGTTAGTGTCCTTGACTAGGTGTTATTGTCTTTATCCCTAACTCTTCCCAACAAATAATTTTTCAAATGTGTTCCCCTTTTAAGGTCATCCTAAGATCATTTTATTATATGCACAAGCAACATAGCTCTATATATACAAGTCTTATCCACCTCTATTGACTAGATGGAAAATAGATGCAAAAGCTATTCAAACCTAAGACAAAGTTATGCAAAATCAAGGTACATTATCCCTACTTTGACTTAATTTATGTATACTACCATTTAAAAAAATCCTAATTCTGATTTTAAAGCATTCAAAATCTCAAGCATAATCAAGGCATCCAAGGCCACTCTCATTCTAGCATTCACTTGTACATACATCAATCACTAGGTGGGAGAATTGCATCAAACTTGATCCCTCTTCAAAGTATTTCTATGTAGGAAATTCTCCACATAGAAGGGTGTTGAGGATGTTGATTCTATCCTAATAACACACTCTAATCTTGATCATATCACACTTGAAAAGAGAACTAGGGTTTCCACATCAAATCAAGATTTATAGGTACAATATATAGCTACAGGTTTTGGTCTTATAGGAACAAAACACACTGACATAGGTGCACATGTCCCCAAAAATATGAATAGTCTCAAAAAGAGGACATTAGAGCCACATATTAGACACTACACATGGATGTAACTATTATCCAAACTGGGTGCTACTGTTCATTGAATAAATGAATATCAGAAACCTACTTACAACACTCAGAACTACTCAGATCTCCAATTTTAGAACCTTGATCATCTATAATAGTCTATTTTAAGCTAAGTCTATATTTTCCCCTATTTATTTATATTATTATAAGGTCAATAAAGGTAAAATTAATTTATAAATCAATAGGTTAATTATTGTAATTTATTTGTCTGATTTAGACATATTAGCCCTTTAAGCAAACAAATGTAATTACTCATGTAAAACACTAAAAGGTTAAATCACCATCATAGCTAAAATTTATATTTTTAACATATCTCAACATAATAAATTTAGTATATGTTCTAAGTTTTTAAATTAATTAGACTAATATAGAGATATTTTATCACACTTGTGCCCTAGGCTATCTCCATCCCCTTTAGCCATAGGTTCTCTAGTCTATATTTTTAGGGTTAAACAATACCCTAGAGTCAGTACTAAGCTAAGTTAACTAAATAAAAAGTGAAATTAATAGATGGGCATCACATAGGGATAGGTGTAGGGATTAATATCTGAAAAAATTATCAACACATGAAGTGAAGAATTAAAAAAATTAAAAGACGTAATTTGTTCCTTAGTCATCAATCTAACAACCATTGCACCTTTTACACTATCCACAAAATGGTTCCCAATCCATTGATGCCAACATAATTTGATTAGAGATAATTTTTGAGATGGATAGTGGATGGTATTTAATTAAAAACCTTGTAATAACCATGCGGTTTCATTTTATTTTTTTAGGAAACTCTATTGTGAGTTTTTCATCAATCAGATTCCCAACTAATTTCACTATAAAGAGTTTTAGGTTTGAGGGAAAGACTATGTTTAGGATAGACTAGGTGTATGTCCTACACCAGATCGACCTACAAGAGTCCCTACCCAAAACCACTTTATCCTAACATACCATTTTTAGTGGAGTTTGTGGTAATTGATACTTTTCATGCACTTAGTGTGCTTACTAATAAACTAATTCAACATACAAGTAGGACTTTTAAGACTGATGTTGGAGAGGGTAGACATGGGGAGACCTAGTGTGTGTACTTAACCTCACCATTGTATGTATTTTGGTTCTATATTCACTTGACCTTTATATGATGATGGTGTTTTTTTGAGAGCCTAGATGATATACTTTTGAGTGATGAATTTTTATCACATATGTTTAGTGTACACACATTGACTACACATATGTAGGTATCTTATATATTTAACATATTAAATTTTAATTATATTTGTTTTTAAAATCAAAAATTAATTTACACATAAATTAAATAATATATATGTAAATTTTTTTGTTACAAGAACACACAATGCCATCATATTCATGGTCCACTATTGCATTTTTTGATCTTAGCCAACCAATGTTTACTTACTCATGGTCAATTTGTGGGCCATCCATTACTACATCTTTTGATATTACTAGGTTGATTTTTACATATACAAAGGTGATTTTTCATTAATATTATACTCCATGTACATGTATTTATTTATATAGATCTATGTTCAACTAACAATCATATATTGTTTGTTTAGTTGATGATCACAGTAGAGACTCCTCCATCTTTATGGACTGAGACAAACATAGGCATTACTACTACAATGTCATCTATACAAGCACTCACTGAAGTACATGTTAACTTGTAATTTTGAATTTTAAATATAGATTTGTTTTAATAAATTTACTCTATACTTGGGAAAATATAACTCATGTGAATGTATTGAGTATGCAAGGTTGTCTGATGACATATAATATTCCCATTCAGATGCTTAGTAGGGAACATTATCATGTTTTATCCCAATTCACACATGTTTTTGCAACTCATCCTACCACTGACCTTATTGAGCATTAGGTGAAGATTGAGTATAACCACACGATTGTGGTAAGTGCACATTTAAATGATTTATGTATTAGTATAAAATCAATTTTTGAACTTGGTTGCATGTTTAGTATGTAAAGTTTCTAATAATATTTTTATAGATATATGTTAAGCTACATGTGATCTATGAATGTATAAGGACCTATAGTTAGACCTTAGAGGAATCCAACATGTCTGAAGGATTTCCATCTATAAGGAGGGCAACCCATGGAGAGCCTTCTTCAAGGAAGGCAAAGAGAGGGATGATATTTGATGATTAATATGTATTCTATGATATACTTATTTGTATGCCTATATGGCAATGCACATATTTTTGGCATTGCATGCCTATATAACATTCACCCAACATTCTATTATGTTCTTAGATGATGTAATTTTTTGTATGAATATATGGCAATCACTTGAAATTATATTATGTTATTATTTTGTATGCCTTTATGGCTTTTATGTGTGTATGTTCACATTTTGTGGTGATCATATTTCTGTGTCTAATTTAGCCCACATTATTGTTTCAAAACTAAATTTGATGGTTATATGGCCATATTTATATATGATTGAATATTTAATATTTCCTTCATGTAATTATTAAAAATAACTTACAATCCTTCAATATTTGTTACAATTAAAACTATATGGGATAAACTAGTATAATTTTGAGATAGAGTCATATACTAGTGTGAAGTGCCTCTCATAATCATGTAACAACATTTGGGATACACCATTTATCACTATTATAATGTGGATAGATACTCCATATTCACCCTTTAAGAGTGAAATTCCTCCTTACCTTCTCATGCAAATGGGGTCAGTTAATCATGAAGTGATGTTGTGTTATCTCCTTCTTCATAGACTTGTTTCCCTTCTTTTAGAGACTCTTATTTAGCCCTTTGAAGTAGTGAAATATTGTAATTATCATGTCTCCTAAGGCCTTGGAATATTTTGGTGGTTATATCTCTTTTTTTTTATTCTTAAAATTTGTTCTCTCCCTCTCCACTACACTTAACATGGCCATTTATTCTCTTCTCATGATATGCCAACATGAGAATGTTAAAAATGATACAACCTCTTTGATGAAATGGGTTGCTCTAATTTATGCTTTTCAAATATATTGTAAATATGTCCATATAAATTTTTAAAGAGAAAAATTCCTCCTTACATTATCATGCAAATGTGGTCAATTAATCATTAACTGATATTCTGGTATCTCCTTCTTCATAGAGTTGTTGCCTTACTTTCAAAGAATCTTCTTTATGCCTTTGAAGTAGTGAAAGATTTTAATTATCATGTATCCTATGGCCTTTTAATATTTTGGTGGTTATATATATTTTATTTTTTTCCTCAAAATTTTTCTCTTCGTCTCCATTGCATTCAGCTTGGCCATTTCTTCTCTTCTCATCATATATCTGCTCAACATATATATACACTTTCACTATTAAAGAATCTCAATAATATTTGTTCAAAATATCATCCCCATAAAAAGGACAAATAAAATAAATTAATTATTATTACAATTTTAGGATGTGGATGTTTTTAAATAGGGAAGACCTTCCCTATGACATGCAAAATGATCAAGGCAAACATCTTCACGTATGATCGTGGGGTGATATATGCTTTTACAATTATGATAATTTGATATCTCCACTTTTAGTGCTTCATGGATAAAAAATAATACTACCAACATGTTCAGGCTAGAATATAACATTTAGGACTAGGTTCTTTGCCTCTGATCGTGCCCAGTCAATAAACACACTACTTATTCTAGCCTCAAGAACACCCTTCCCAATACAATAAAATTATAGTTTTTAGCTTAATTGTAGACATGCATAAAATTAAAAAATATAATTCATTAGCATTAAACCAAAGAAACCTCACATGTATTTTTAATCTCACTAATCACAACTCAAAACACATTAATGGAACATTTGAGATGAATCCATGGCACACACTACAATAACGGGCCTGGAAATGAAACTTTTTTATAGCGAAGAGATAAGTTATTATCCTCCAAATAAAATTTACACATAAAGGACCTCTAGGTGAAATTTTATCACTTAAAACATTTTAATATAGGAAAATTACATGTGCTCCCATGACACATCATAAAAATCCACCTGGATGCATATTTTCACTACTGTTCAGGAGCGTGGAAACATTGACAATAAATATTGTCAAAGTTGAAGGGGTAGTTCAAGATATAAACCTATGGTGATTAATGAATCAAAAATGGAATTTAAAACACATATGTGGTGTCTAATATCATAATAAATAGGTTATTAGCCTTCCATCATGCTCGATCGAGAGACTAACTACTCATTTTAACTTGAAGAACATTCTTCCCAATACAAGAAAATTTGTAGTTTCTTGGCCTAACTTTAGATGTGTGTAAAATATAATCATAAGTATTTTATATGTACCAAAATAAACCTAATTTTAATGTATAATACATATAATTTCACCCTCAATAATTTTTATAGAAGCTTCAAGATGAATCTATGGCACATGCTATAGTAATATGTCTTAAAATGTAATGTTTTTGTAGTGAAGAGACAAGTTCTTATTCTCTGATTGATGTTTCCACCTTAGAGACATATATGTGTAAGTAAATAAATTAAAATACATATGTATATTAAAATTAATTTTTATAACATGACCATGACATCCAAATCCACCCAGATTCATGTTTTGACTACTATTCAAGAGCATGGAAACTGAAAACAAATATTGTTAAAGTTGAAGGGGTAGGTCAAGATCTCCACTTACAATGCTTCATGGATAAAAATTAGCACTAAAAACACATATAATGTGGTATATAATTTATATTAATATTTTATTGGCTTTTCATCATGCCTGATCGAGAGACCACTACTCATTTTAGCCTTAAGAATGCCCTTCCCAATATAAAAAAATTACAATTTTTGGCCTAACTTCATATACATGTAAAATATAACTATAAGTCATTTATATGAAAAAAAATAAATTTAAAGTGAATTTTTAATCCCTATAATATCACCCTAAATCATGCAAATGGAACCTTCAAGATGAATATGTGGCACACATTGTAGTAACAAGTCCTGAAATGTAACTATTTTTTAGTGAAGAGATAATTTCTCATCTTCCAACTAAAAGTTATGCCTCATGAACCTATAGGTGAATATACATCACTTTTAACATGTATAAATAGGATAATTACATGCTATTACATGACCACAACCTCTAAATCTACCTGAATGCATGTTTTCACTATTGTTCAAGAGCTTCAAAACACTAATAATAAATGTTGCCAAAGTTGAAGGGGAAATTTGAGATACCCACCTCTAATGCTTCATGGCTCAAAAATAGAAATTAAAACATGTATAATTTGGGGGATAAAATATAGGAATAAGTTCTTGACCTCCCATCATACTCGATTGAGAGACCCACTACTCATTTTGGCCTCAAGAATGCCCTTCTAAATACAATAAAAATATATTTTTTTGGCCTAACTTTAGATGTACATAAAACATAAATCATAATTAATTTGTATGAATTGAAATAAACCTATGAATTTAAAATCCCTATAAATTCAACTTGAATCATGTTAATGTAACTGTCAATATGAATTCATGGCACATGTTACAGTAACGCGTTTTAAAATGTAACTTTTTTGTAGTAAAGCGACATGTTATTGTCTTCAAAATAATATTTATTACTCAAGGAAATTTAGGTAAAATTTAGTAAATTTAAACACATATGGATAGGTGAATGACATGGGATACCAATACCTCCAAATCCACTTGGATGTATGTTTTCACTAATGTTCAGGACCGTGGAAATAATGACAACAATTGTTGTCAAAGTTGAAGGGGAAATTCAAGATCTCCACGTCTGGTGCTTCATGGATATAAAATGGAGATACCAAAATGTTCAAGATGGTGGATAATATATATACTAGGTTGTTTACCTTCCATCACACTGGGTCAAGAGACCCACTACTCATTCCAACCTCTAGAACATCCTTCTCAATTCAAGAAAAATTTATATTTTTTGTCTAACTTCAGATGTGCATAAAATATAAATTATAAGTCATTCAGATGAACCAAAAAAACCCTCACATAAATGCAAAAGCCTTATAATTTCAATGATAATCAAATTTATGGAAAATTTAATATGAATCCATGGCACATGTTGTAATAATGATTCATGAAATACAACTTTTTTGTAGTGAAGAGATAAGTTCTTGTCCTTTGACTGACATTTCTATCTTGGGGAACTCCAAATGCAGTCCATCACTCCAAACACATATAAATAGGAAAATTATATGTGATCCCATAATCATGACCTTAAAATCCACTTAAATGTGTATTTCCACTATTGTTCAAGAGTGTGAAAACACTGACAATAAATGTTGTCAAAGTTGAAGGGGTAGTTCAAGATCCCCACCTATGGTGCTTTGTGGCTCAAAATTGGCACTACCAACATATATGTGGTGGTGGATAACATATAAAACCAAGTTTTTGGCATCCCATCATGCTCTATTGAGAGACCCACTACTCATTACAACCTCATGATCACACTTCCAGATATAAGAACACTGTAGTTTTTGGCATAACCTCATATGCTTAAAATGAAAACTATAAATCATTTAGACAAACTAAAAGAACCCTCATGTGTGTATAAATCCCTATAATTATGTCGTAAATTAATTTGATGGAATATTCAATATGAATATGTGGCACATGCTATGGTAATGGGTCCTAAAATGTAACTTTTTTATAATGAAGAGACAAGTTATTATCCTCCAACTGACATTTCCACCTTGGGGATCTCTACATGCAATTCCATCACTTTAAAAAAGTTTGGATATGAAAATGACATGAGATCCCATGACCATGACCTAAAAATCTACCTAGATGCATGTTTTTACTACTATTTAGGAGCATGGAAACACAAAAAAAAATGTTGTCAAAGTTGAATGGGCAGTTTGATGTCTCCATCTCTGATGCTTTGTGGATCAAAACTTGCCAACATGTCTGAGGTGGAGGATAATGTTAATGACTAGGTTGTATGCCTCCTATCACACCCAATTGAGAGACCCACTACCCATTTAGGAATTAAGAAAACCCTTTTTATAATAAATGAGTACTTATATAAAGCTTATCTTAGCTTCAAGAATATGAAATTCTTTATTAACAGTGCCAACTGTGTGAAGGTAGAAGCTTATTTGACACCACTAGCCTAAAATTTTTTTATTAGTAATTTAAAATGAAATTTATATGTACTACCTAAAAAATCAATAAAATTTGTTAAAATTAAATACATATACATTTTAAAACTCAACATACCTTGGAATTTTAATACAATTAACCACTAGGATCTACTCTAATATTGATAGTAGCAAGAATAGCTTCATGGTTTGACTCACAAATTTTCCATAGATTCTTGTTTAATGACCTCCTATGATATTTGACAAAATGAATATTTATTTCAAGAAACAAATTAAAATAGTGTAGTATCTTCCTATGCATTTTAAAGTATTCAAACAACCATACATCTAAATTTTTGATAGGATATCATCGAAGCCAAGTTTCAGTGACTAACACAAACCTAGTGGGATAGTCATTATTATATATATATATATATGATTGGAGAAGTCAATTTTTTTCCTCTACACACAACATAAGTACTAATATATTCCATCTTCATTTTCATCTTTATAAATAACCATAAAAACATGCCATGTATCACAAAAATAATCTTTATGATGTTGTCAAGATAGATAATGAGAATAAATAGTACATAATGATTAATATTATACTTGGTTTCACTAGATGAGATACATGGTCAAAGTCATGTGATGATGTCATATTTTTATGTTGTAAATACATTGGAACCTAATATGTGTCAACTAAAATCATAGGTATATAGATCCATTCATCCACGTACTCTTTTGACTCACACTCATTCCAAATAGAGTCCATGCATGTAGAAAATAAATGTGCCAAGTGTCTCATATGAATAGTCCAACAACCTATATTTGAGATACAAAATTAATTGAGATCACTTGGTCTTGTTATGGTCATACAATCCTCATACTTTTCCAAGTGTTATTCCTCCATCAACTAGAAATATCTATGAAATTTATAATTTTATTGATCACCATGGTCCATTTTTTTGATACACCATTCGACAATAGTTAATGCATTAGTCAAAATAACATCATATTCAAACTTCAAATCCTCTTTTATAATGACTCTTTTTACACATGATCCAACACCTTAATGCTCCCATTTTCCATGGCTAACCATAGTAAAACTATAAATATGTTCTACACTAGTGGTAATGTGCATCCTAATAAACTATTAAAAAATTCATGCATTCTTGAATTATGATGTGTAATTGTTTAACCAAATGTAATGTTGATTAAAATTAATGTTCCTCTTAGTCAACTTTACATATAACATCTCAAAATAACATTGTAGTAGTCTGTACAATGTGATCGATCATCATTGACATAAAAATGGTACTCCCTTAATATTTTTTGATCCTTCTCTATACTATCAAGTGCATGCATGAATGTTATATTCATGGATACGATAACATGTGCTAAGTTACAATATTATGACTAAAATTCCATTTATGGTTTGATTGTGTATTTTTTTTTAAAAATGACTACTAAAACAATATAACCAAGTGAGAATGTGTTATTTTTTATCTTGAAATGTTCATCTAACCATTTGGCCCTATGTGTATGCCTTGCATAGTCATAAATGTTTTTCCTCCATGAATTTGACTATAAATTCTAAGACAAGTATCTGGTCTATAACAAGCTCACACTTTTTATATTCTTTCCCATCTTTCACTTGATAATTCATAGATTTGTATTTTATCAAACCATCTTATTCCTATCCAATTTCACTTTTACTTTCCTCAATCCACCACAAATGCTACAATTTCCATCTAAACATGCTTTATTATAAAAGAATTGTCCATCTAGTTTTTTTCAAAAAATGGATGGAATAAATTCCCTCACTAATTTTCATGGGGCTTCTAAGCCACACTTTTATAAAATGTTATCAGTATGTAAAATACAACATATATGGTAAAACAATCATAATGCATTGAAAATTAAACATGTTTCCTACAACAAGTGGTGCATGTGTGATTTATTTTTACATAAAAGGGTTTGACCATCTAAAAATATCTTTGACTAATATAAATTTGTGTATATTTTTCCAAAAACTTAAGAGTAAAATTATATTTGGGTCATATCCAATAAATGTTTTGAATGCATTTCATGATTGTGAGAACCAACTCTTCTTTTCACTACATCTCTTGCATTGAGTGAAACTCTTGTATTATCTTTCCAATATTTTGCAAGAAAATATATGAGAGCATTGGATATAGACTTATCATTTCATGTAATTATACCAAATAATTCCCAAAGCTTATTGGTATTAGCATCGTTAAGTCTTTGGTGTATTCCAGTTGCTTTTATTAATGTTTTTCTATTTATGTTCAGTGCTCAACTAATTTTTGAAATCAATCATTTCTCCCTATTTGACCACTTACTGTACAAATTGTAATTATATGTCAGGTAAAATTACAATATTTGTTGTGTATGTCAGTCCTATAGTATGATATGCATCATGTAGATTTTAAATAATGTCATTATTTTCACCATCCATTTTAGATGTTCTTAGTCCTAGGATGTACATCGTAGGTCTCATATTAATCAATTTCATCAATGAAATAAATAATTGAGATTTTTTACTCTCAAAATATAAATTTGGAATTAAATTATCTCAAATTTTTTCAACTTTCTTGAATGGTGGTTATACATTTTGTTTTGCATTGATTTCAAAATATTTTCATAAACTTCAATTAAGTACTTATCTTTTCTATGCACAATCTTTGGAGGTATCATTAATGGTGGAATTTTCTAAGAGGGTGTTTCAAAATCATTATGTTAACTACTAGTTTCTTTATTATTACTTTCATTTTTTAGTTTTTTCATGGAATTTTATTAATTTTTTTTTCATCTTATGTGTTTCTATGAAAATTTATTCCTTGCCAGAGAATAAATAATCATGCATAGATTCATCATCAACAAAGTAAAAAACTTTATAGTTTGAATGTGGAATTGAAACATAAATTTGACTTTAGGTAAATGTTCCTCCTCATTATTCAATTCATCAATGTCATTTCATCATTATATACAACATTTGGTTCATTAATGATAGTGTTTATACCTTATCTTGAGTGAAATGTTTGAATTCATACCTTTTATTTTTTTCTTGTAATTACTTTGGTGTTTAGTTATTTAATTGATTCCTCTTCATTGAATGAGAACCATCACCCATGACTAGAAAAATAACAATTGGATTTTTTTTGATGGTGCGATCCCAAAGAATAATTTCTCCATTTTGTCTTTGTAGTGTAAAGTGTAGAATGAGGTAGAGAATGTAAGTGGGGTAAAAATCTCAAAGTACCCTCAAAATAAATGTTGGATAAAGAGTTTTTGTCTATTATTCCAATAAAAATTATGGATTATAACTATTATATCTATATATTCATATATCATTTTATTATGATAAATGATTATATTATGTGATGCAATCTATTTTAACCTTTTAGGGTTTTACTAATGTAAATCCTATGTTTGATTAAAGGGATGAGTAATCTAAAATAGATAAATAATATATAATAAATAAACACTAATTTGTTATAGATTTTGACTTGCTTTGAATTTTTTAAAATAGTCTTAAATATGTGTAAATAAAGACTTATCTAAAAAACACTTGACACAAAAGATCTGAGTGCTAAAAATTGAGATACAAATAGGTATGTATGCCATCAACCAGATCCTTATGTCATATCCTCTCTTGAATAGTATCTCTACACTAGAAAAATAACACCATATGGTTATAATGTCCTAAAAACGGTACTAGTGTCCTTTGTGAATGATTACTCCTAAATTATGGGTGTACTTTCAATTTTGTTTCTTGGTTCTATTCCTATACGCATAAAGTCTGAAATTTTATATTGTACATGTAATAGATGATTTATGATGCAAACCCTAATCCTCCTTACAAGTAATGTATGAGATAAAAATGTGTATTCATTAGTAGGATAGACTAGACATCCTCAACACCCTATTGTGAAGAGAGTATCCTACATACACATACTCTGAGGAGGGATCAAGCCTGATGTAGTTCTCCCTACCTAAGTGTTGATGAAAGTGCAAGTGATGCTAGAATGATAGTGGTCATGAATGCCTTAAGTGTGCTTGATATTATAAATACAAAAAATCTAGGCTTAGGGAAACTATAGATGGTAATATATAGAACTAGGGTATAATAAGGATTAATAATCTTGATTTTACTCAATTTGTTTCATGTTTGAATAGGTCTTTTGCATCTATTTTCCATATAGTGGATAGAGGTTTGAAAGACATGTATTTATAGTGTTCTATAGCTTGTGCAGACAATCAAAGATGCTTAGGCTGACCTTAGGAGGGTTTTACATTTGAAAATGTATACGTTTGATAAATGTAGGGTAAAGGGCATTAGTGCCATTTTGGGGATATTATAGATAAGTGTTATAATAGGCTCTAGGATAGGGCTAGGGCTAATATAAGAATATGTTGTCTCAAGTAGCACTCTTATCACTCAAACATTACTTTTAGGTAGTTACACAATCCTAAGTTATATGGTTGTATGATGCAATCCAGACTATGCAATATTATTATGTCATGCAATCTTATACAATTACCTTTGTATTTTCATTTATGATACAATTCTAGGGTTGATTTAACCAGATGTTGTATCTTATATAATTAATTGATCCATAATTTAGGTTCACAAGGATCAATTTAGCCCAAAACAAATCTCTAATTACACCAATTGACTAATTTAATAAATTCATGACTAATTTATCCCTAAATCATGTGTAATTACACTAATTGACTAATTGGATAAATTCATGACTAATTTATTCCCAAATCACATCCTGCTCTTGTATAATTAGGTTGAAGGGGCTCAAATTAGCCCTAATTTACCTCATGATTGAATTTTTATATTATTTACTTATTTTTTTATGATATCAGGGTTGATTGACCCCAAAATTACATATTATATATTTAAAATTAGGTTCATAGAGTTTAATTTCATCCAAATTACATCAACTAATTATAACCCTCAATAATAAACCTTAAAACCTAAAACATAAGCCATAAGCCATAATTTAGGTTCATGGGGCTCATTATATCCCAATTCATGTCTCTAATTACACAAATTGATTAATTGGATCAATTAATGACATAAATTTATCTAATTTAGTGCCAAAATCATGACATGCTCTTGTAGTTAGGTTGAAGGTGCTCAAATTGGCCCCAATTTTCTTTATGATTGAATAATTTGACTATTTGGTTTAGGGTGTTATGATAGTGGGGTTGATTGACCCATAACTTACATAATATATAGGCAAAATAAGGTTCATGGGCTTCAATTTCATCCAACTTACATCATTGATTGTAACAATCAACTAATCGGCTCAATATTTTAGGAAATATGAGCTAATTTCTAGCCCCAAATCACATCCTATACTTTAATTTAGGTTAAATAGGTTAATATTGACCCTAATTACCTTTGTATTTACATTTTTGATATAATTAAAGGGTCTATTAAGCCATATGATACATCCTATATAATTGATTATGCCATAATTAATTTTCATAGGGCTCAATTTTTCCCAAATCACTTCTTTAATGACACCAATTGAATAATTATATCAATTCATGACTAATTTATCCCCAAATCACGTCTTCCTCTTGTAGTTAGGTTTAAGGGGATCAAATTTGCCCCAATTTACTTTGTGATTTAATTAGTGGACTATTTACTTTATTTTATTATAATATTGGGGTCAGATGACCCCCAAATTACATCCTATATGGTCAAAATTAAGTTCACATGGTTCAATTTCATCCAAATTGAATCGACTAATTGTAACCATAAAATTTAAACCATAACCTATAATAATTTAGGTCCATAAGGCTCAATTTGTCCCAAACCACTTCCATAATTACACCAATTGCCTAATTGGATCAATTCATGACATAATCAAAGCTAATTTAGCCCAAAATCTCATTTTGCTCTTGTAATTAAGTTTAAGGGGCTCAAATTATCATCAATTACTTCATTAATTAAATGAATCAACTATTTGGTTCACTATATGATAATATTAGGGTCAATTTCACTCAAAACCACATTATATAATTCAAAACATGTTTTAACGTGGCTTAAGTTTTCTAGAATGGTGTCACTAATTACACCTTTTGATGACTAATTAGCTCAATATATGATGAAATAAAATCTAATTTAGCCTCAAATCACATTGTATAATCAAAAATAGGTTCAAGGGGCTTGTATTGACCTTAATTATCTCCATAATTAAACCAATTGACTATTTTATTCATTACATGATGACATTTGAATTTATAAAACCTCAAACCATGTCTTATACATGTGAAACTTGCATTTATCATTGAACCAAATGATTCTTTGATTCATTCTCTAATGAAATTGAAGCTAATTAAGGCCCAAATCACAATTTATCATCACAGTTAGGTGGAAAGGGCTCAAATTACCCCTGATTGCCTTCAAATTAAAGTAATGGACTATTTTCTTTATTTTGTTATGATATTAGGGTTGAGATATCCAAGTTACATCCTTTATAGTCAAAATTAGGCTCATCAATCTCAATTTCACTCAAATTACATCATTTATTTCATGAATTCACTCATTCACTACATATGTTAGTAAATATAAGCTAATTTAGCCCCAAATCACATCAATATTCTTAGTTATGTACAATGGGTCTAAGTGGACCCTAATTGTATCCATTAGAACAATTAACTCTTTCATTCATCTTTTGAATGAAATTTGGTTTGGTTGAACTATAAATCATATTCAACATAGTGAAAATTATGTTCATAGGTGAAAACACACCAAATATGCATCACTATACCAATTATGTCCTTTTCGTGGTAGTGTATTTATTGACACACTTTGTATACATAATATTTTCAAACTTTATCAATTACTGATGATTCCTCTCTTGCATAAACACATCTAGTCTCAATATATCTAAGTGAATTCCTTAAGAGTGTACTAGTAAAGGGGTGGATAGACCATTAGTACTTCACAAGATTGTTGTCCCTTTACTACCACTTTCTATCTACACAACCATCTCCTAAAAACATTTCCCTAAGCTTTGCCTCCTATCTTTCACCCTCATCTGGTCATTTTGTGCCTTCATTAGCCATTCCCTAGCTTAAAATTATTTTTTATGGTTTAAAATACAATGTCATCCCCATAAACCCTGCACTTTAATTGACAAAACTCATTTAGGGTCTAGGTCAGATCTTAGCCTACCTAGACCAGGACCTAATTTAATTTTGTCAATAATGATATAGAGTCGATTGGACTGACCCTATCAACTAAAATTTTGAAAATTAATAGGGTTATATTCAAAATATAAACACATTAATTTCATCATTTATTAGGAAGATAAGAGAATAATAAGAGATACATATTGTTCATCTGATTATCCACCATTCTACTTGAGGAACATAACTCAAGGTTTCATACTTTATTTGAAGATATAGATCTTGTCTTATGGAGAAGTCTTTTGGATGCATAGATATGTTGTGTATCCTAGAGATGATTTATACTTATTACATAACAAAAAAATATTTTGTGAAAGACCTTGGAAAAGGGAGAGATTGAGGCTCAATGGGTTCATCTTCAAAGGTAAGTATTCCTAACTTTGTTCCTCCTTTGTAAGATTAGATAGATATACATTTGTACATCTATCCCATGTATTATGATTTTGTATACATTGAAATGATTATATGTATTATATGTATGTTTAAATTTAATTTTTATTACCCCCACTTTGTGTTACAAGATTTTATGAGCACTAGATTAGAATTTATCTTTGCTTTTGTCATTTACACATTAGTGAATATGAAAACATAGAACCTAGTTAGGGTTATTACATAATTTTGCTTGACTAGAGGCTTTGAAACCCTCCCTAGTGATATTATTATGGTAAGATATCCCTTAGATAGGTCTAGAAGATCCATCTTGGTCATGACCCCAAATATCTAATGTATCAACAATCAGATGTGTAAGTAGGATTTATCTTCTCTGAGCTAAGATTGATTTATAGATCAGTTACATTTACCTTTGCATATATTTTGGTGAGCCTAATGTGAATCTAGAAATTAAAAGTTTTATTTAATTCCATAATTCTTATCATCATTTATATTTGCATTACTGTATCAAACTATTCAATATAGTTCTAGCTTTATGTGCACAGGTTTAACACACAGTCACATCAAAATGACTCTATTCTATGCAGTTCAACAAATAATCTTATTCAGTTATAGGTTATCATATATAGTTAAATAGGTAAATTTTTTATATTATTTTATTATTTTCAGATACACACTAAAAACACTATCGAATAGGTTGACTCTATTCATCATTTCTTCTTCAACAAACATGGTTTTGAAAACTTGGTCAAACTAGTCAACCTAGTTGATAAAATTTGAAAGAAGCATTTGAATATCTTAGTATAATTTTTTTTAATCTAAATCATCTTCAAGCCCATGAAGGTTCATTTATTTTCTCTCTTTATCATTTTAGTTCTTCCTTCAAGTACTATTTTTCACAAGTGTGCAGTCTACAAAACTCTAACCCTACAACTAATTAGGTCAACCTAGTCGACGTAGTTCTGTAGTATGTCTTATATTTAAGAGACATAATAAAATTGTTTAAATTTTTTCTTAAAGACCTTGATTCTATATAAAAATAGTGATCCGTTCAAATTTGTGCTATATTGTTTGCATACAGTGTCACCTGATCTGACTCTATACTATTAACAATCAAGGAATTAACATCTAGTTGCTAGTAATTAATTCACATTTTCTTTTTAGTTGTTTGCCTACTTAAATTAAATCATATAATATAAATAGGTGATTTTTAAAATTATCATCTTATTTAGAATATTTTACTCTTTTTCACACACCACCAAATCACTTAACATTTAAAAAGCATTAAACATTTATCTTCCCAAGGTTTATCTACTTGGATTTCATCACTAATGGGGAAGCCAAATTGGTTTTTTGGAAAAATATAAATACATGATTAATGGTATATATTATAAAATCACCTGACATCCTTATCTATATGATATTGTGAAGTGAGGGGGTTGGCCCCAATACCAAACTAGTACCATTTCCAATACATATCTCTTTCAACCCAAACATCTTGAAACCAACTTTAGATTACTTTCTAGTTCCCTATTTTCAACCAAATTTATTATCACATTAAAATCAAACTTTATTATAATATAATAATGCTTAGGGTGAAAAATTAGTTAGCATTTAATTTTTAATTGCTGCTTGCTCTTTGATCATTAAGTGTTGTATTACAAAACTTGTATTGGTCAACATTGGTGTAAGGTTTATGTTGTGTGATCCAATTAGATCAGTCACATTGATCTAATTATTTGTGTTTGATTTAATTATTTATTTAAGTTATCTTGACAAAATTTCCCCTATCTCACATTACTATCGTCTTGGTTGATATAGTCTATTACAGACTATTCTACCTCACTGCTAGTAGTACATAGTCGACCTAAATGACTGTGTCTTCTTATCCCCCTATTTAGTTCTATGTTTAATAGTAAATAATTGACCTACATAATTATGTATCTTTATCAAATTGTTTAAAATTATTGTTTTTAATACATAGTTTACTTTAATGACTGTGTATCCTTACCTTTCTATTCTCTTCCCTGGGTTATAAAACATGGTTGATCAGTTTGAATATGTATCCAATTTTTTAATTTTGTATTTGCATCATCCTTTTAGTTCTCTTATTTCATCATGAAATTACTATTTAAGTACAAATATAATTAAACTCAATATATATTATGAGATTTACCGATCCTAATAGGTTTCCCCATAAATAGCTTGTGGCTTCCACTTTAGATGAAATCAATGTGCATGCAGCTACTTTCACTACAAATTATGGGACTCCTCCTCATTTATCTTTAGTTCGTAACCCTCTTTTATCCTTAGAATATTAACCTAAATTAGAGTATAATATCGAAATGTTTTTCTTAATGAACGAGTTTCCTCAACATAGGGGAAAACATCCTTTAACTATTTAGAATCTCATGATAAGTGGTCAAGAAGAAAAACTGCATTCACCTTCCCCCACATTCTATCATGGATTTGGGGGTGATACCTTATTTACTTCTCAACCTCTTCCTTCTCTCTTAACTCCTTATCAAACTATGAAATATTATTCTTTGATTTATTCAATCTCCATGCTAGGTATTGTTGGCCTAAATTGGCCTACATATAAAACTTTTGCCTAGATGGATCATGCCACTCTCCTGGACCATTCAATAACCTTTTGCCTTCCAGGATGTTTTGAAGATGCTCCAAGTTGATCCAAAGACATTATTTTGATCTTAGATGATGCTTATTAGAGATCTAAAAAATATTGAAAAAAGATCTGAAGATGCTCTAAATATGTTCTAGGATGCTCTAGGTAGCTCCAAAGATGTTCTATTGAGCTTTGAAGATGCTTTGAAGATGTTTTGTTGAAACTCCAATGAAGAAGTAATCCTAGTGTAGTAGATGATCCAAAGGTGGAAATAGAAGACCAGATTCATGACCCTACTTAGTTTTCTCATCCTTCTTGAGTGCCTTCCCCATACTCTTTTAGGCCTCTACAATTAGGCTTTGATGAGAAGTCTTGGTTACTAGTTTATGCAATGAAGAAACCATGATGCAATGAGATGAATGGCATAGTGATTGGTAATTATAATAATTTTAAAGGTTTAATTAAAGGTGATAAATGTGTCTATGATGTTTTTAAGACAATAGGATCATATCTCAGGGGTTATATACATATAATAGTGTTAAAAAGTTCATTGGCCTAGTGTGCTCTCACAAGCATCATATGGAGATCTCCTTATGAAGGTTGCAGTATTGTATAAATAGATATATATGATAAATACACTATAAATATTGATATCATCACAATACACAAAAAAAAAATATGGATTTAAATCATGGATAAGGTTGAGAATTTTTTTTCAGACTGTACGCACAGTCATAAGCTTGACTGCTAATTTAGAAAAGATTTGAAGAGTTGAAGATACTAGACAGGTGATATAACCTCCAAATTTAGTTAAGAGGGTAATTATGAAATATATTAGGTAGTAATGACATATATTTACCAAAATAACAAGGGAATCATCCAATTTTTTTTACATACCTGAGGCACTCTCCAAGTCATTCACACAAGTAATCCATTGCTAGTTTTAAGAAATTTATGATTTTGGAGCATCTAGAAGAGGATTTAGGTTATAATTTTTGGTATATATGATCATGGTGAGTATATAAAAATTGATATTACATATTTTAATATTCATAAATATTTTAAGCATCTGCTATTTTGTTATAGACCTACTACAATCACAAATAATCATTCACTCAAGTAGCCCACTAGCTAGTTTTGAGAAAAAATAGTTTTAAGGTCTCTATAAGCATAATCTAGCTATGAAAATTGGTAGAGGCTATGATAATAAGGGGTTATAAGTGTCAATGGTATTTTTTAGTTAATAATAATAGTGTAATAATCCATTGTTTTGTCATAGTCCTAAGCTTATCTATTGATAATCGCCATTGGAGCTTAGAGGGTTTTTGAAGAGTTACAAGTATGACAAAAGGATTTAACTTCATGGGAGAGTTTTAAAGAAATTTAAAGGTGATTTTAATTCTTAAAAAATATTGTGAGAGTGATTACATTCATATTTTCAATTCAAAATGAAAAGAAGTGCAAAATTACAAAATTTAGGATTTTTGCATGCAAGTGGAGACAGTCAGAAAAAGCATTTTGAAGAGATTTAAATGGTTGGATGATGAAATATAATGATTTGATAAGTTTTGGGAGATATTAAAGGTTATAATTAAAAATTAATGAGGTATTAATATGTTATAAATATAAATATATGCCTTTTTCTCTCTTCTTAAGTTTTTTGGTTCTCATTTTCTGAGTGTGCTGTGGGTTTAAATATGTGATTCTAGTTGGTTTTAGAGGTTAAAGATGGAAAAAAATGATTGGATAAGTTGTGGGGGTAAATAATAGTATTAATAAAAAAATAATTAGGTCTTGGTACCTCATAAAACTCAATAAAATGACAAAACTTAGACCTACACACGCTCAAAAATTTGACAAGGCAGAATGAGGCAACCCCAAAAGATGCAATTTTTGAGTTTTAATTAATCAATTGAATTGAAATTTTACATGGAGGTATATTTTTGTGTCCTTTATGTGTTTAAATTTTTCTCATTCCCCTAATGTACTTCAAATGAAAAAACCAAGTTTTCATATCTCCATTACTAGAGTTCGTGTTCAAAACCAGGTCTAAAAGAGCCTTTAACATAGGTTAAAAGGAGGATTTATGTATGGAAAAGTGATAAAGTATTTTTATAAAATACAATATAATTTTTTTAGTGAGTTTTAAAGGGAAAAAATACTCTAAGTGGCTCAAATTAGAAAAGAGATCCCCTAGACCTACCTAAGCCTAGAAGGTGGCAGACCTTCCCAAACTAATTTAAAGAGTTTCCAAGTGAATCAAAGGATGAGAATAGTATAAAAATAATGGTATTAAAAAAATAAATAACCCAAGAATAAAATAATCTCATTAAATATCCCAAACACCATGGAAAGGCCTAAACTTGTTGCAAGCTTCTAACGAGTTTGTTTTAACCAATTTTGATTTTTTTGAGCTCATAGGTCCATGAAATGACTTGAAATCACATGGAAACCACCTAGATCATGTAGGGGAATATATAAATCTCATTTTAACCTATTTTTAAAAATAAATTAGAATTTGTGGATGCTTAGTTGGCCCAAAATGGCTTTGAAATCAAGTTTTAGGACAATTGGTTGAAGATGGCTTGAGCTTGATGACTTCCATTAATGGAGTCCAAAGGATTTTTAGGTTACATGGTGTCTTTTTCAGGTTGGAATAGAAAATATTAGTGGGAAAAAATAAGAAAGAATAAAAATTTAGCCATCAAGGTTAGTACAAACATCAAATGTCAGAATGACTAACCATTTTGCCAAGTAGCCAGCACAAGCCAAGTGGAGATGAGGTGTAGAAGCCAAGTGGAGTGGATATTTGGGGAGTTGAGGAACATTTAAAGAATTATCTATATATTTTGAGTTTTTTATCAAGAATTTATTGGAACATTAAATGAGATTTCTAGTCTTTGAAGACTTTTCTCAAAGCTAGTGGAGTGCGACATCATCTTCCTCAAAGATTTTTTTGTCTTCTAGTGCCTTTTTAGGCCAATGGGAAGGATTGAAGACCCTTTTTATCTTTAGAGTTTAATTTTATGAGAGAATATAAGTGATTAATTAATATAATTTTTTTTGAGATTCCATGAAAGGTGGTTGAGCTTCATTTATTAAATTTTGAGAGCTTTCTTCTCCTCTCTCTTCCCTTTTATCCTATATATTCCTTTTATACCCCATTTGTAAAATATGCTCCTAATTTTGGTATGGATTATCCCTATATATTTTTGTAAGAATAGCCTCTTTAAGAAATCAAACAAATTATTTTTCCTATCTCTTTGCTTACAACTAGTACTATGGTTAATTTGTGCATGATTGCTTTGTGGGGAGGTGTTCTTCCTTGGTGATTGTCCTTCTTTATTGCCTCTTTACAAGTATTCCACCATTTTTGTAGGTCTAAAACTTATGATTATTTTATAAATGATGATGGTATGGTGTGAATTTTATACTCCTTTATATTTCAAATTTTGTCTAATGGACCTAATTTTAGAAATATTGATGCAAAATGACTAGGTTAAGAGATTGTATGAGTGAGGGTTGTCTTTGAGCTTATTTAGTGTCAGTTTCATGAAAATTGGAGTGTCAAATCTTGGTGTATTACCCTTTTTTTATTAATTATTTTCTCCTCTTTCTAACCCTTTTATTTGGTAATCAATAGTTTAAATTAGTTTGCTAAGAGCCTAATTGATACACCTAGGGAGCTAGCCCATAACCCAGAAGTTCAACCCCACCATAGGATACCCAAAACCTAGGGTTGATCCAATTTTGTAGCTAGGAATGAGATATATTTAATAACCCTCTCATGAGGGTGTAATTATTTTCTATTATAGTTTTTGGCATGCCCAATGGGACTACTACATTCTTCACTTCACTGAAGGGTTTTTGGTGTTGCTCTTTAGTGTAATCAGCCTTTAGAGGCATGTTTTCAAAAATAAATGGTGATTCAAATACAAAAATAAAATGGTTAGGCAACCTAAATAACAAATATTATAACCTTGGTATGTATACTTAAACCTCTCTTGATCACCATGCTTATTCTCTACCTCAACATCACTCATATTAGGATAATAATGTTTATGTGTTGCCCCAAAGTGGCCCTCACACAACCTATCAACCCAATCATGGAATTTTCATCACTCCAACCCTTGAATACGACCAAGAATAGCCTCCTTTTCATTTAAATCAGTCCTCTAATTCCCCTTGTGAAGACTTTATTTATCATGTTACATCCTTATCAGAATTTAAATAAGTATTATCAGATTATATTGAATTGATAAGGGATATTGGTAGGGATTTAGAGAATTTTTAAATCATCCCTATTCATATTATATAAGATGAAAGGGTGTATCTTTAGTTTTTCAAGAATAGGTGTTCAATTTGTGAAGATGAACAATGGGCAGTTTGTGAGAGGGAAAATAAAGTGTAGTTGAGAAGCATGGTCAAAAGCTTGGAGAGTGTGTTGATGTCTTATGAAGATAAATAAGCTCATTTAATTCAGACCTATGTGTCCTCTCCCCTATAAGATCATTTTTATTAGCCTCTAATATCTTTAAATCAGCCCCCTATCTAACCTTTTCAAAACCTATCCTTGTTAAGAATCAGAGAAGTAATAATAGACCAAGGGAGAGTAATCATGAAAATTAGTAAGGAGGTTGGACTTGGACAAGAATTAAAAATTCATGCCATGGAGGGGATAAGGATATTATTACATGATATTTGGAGTGTGTGGACATCCATTGAATAAGGTGACTATCTATATGTTGAGAAGATAGAGATGAAGGAGTGGGTACTATCCATTGAAGAGGTGTTAGAGCAGTGGGAAAAAGAATATATCAAACAAAAACAAATTATTTTACCCTCTCTTACCCTTATAAACACTCTCCTTCATGAGCATATCCATCCCACTCTTCCCCAAGAGTATCTTATAACTCTTTATTTGACTACTCCATAAAGTGGACCTTCTTTCCCTCCCACCATTTCCCTTTGTAAAGGAGGACCTATTGTATGGAGAGCAAATGAAAACCATTCAGATAAAGAGCATGAAACCATCCCACCATGGATCTCTCCCTATTCTAATGATCCTAGTTATATCATTCCCTCTCTAGTGAAACTACTCTCTCCTTTACGTATTCAATAACAATAAGACAACAAGGTGGCTATACCCTATACATTTCCCTCATGGAAATCAACCAAGGAAGGATAGAGATGGAGGAGGTGACTCTAGAGATGGTTTTAAAATTTGTATAAAAGGATGGAGGGGTTGGCCTATTTTAAGAGCTTCTATTCAATTATTTTGATCATGAAAATGAATAAGATGAAACTTTTGAAATGGTTGTAGCACTTAGTTATTTAGCCAACTATGGCAAGGAGGCCCTTGAGGAGATCATGAAGCATTTCTTAGAGCCTTTTGACAAGATTAAGGATCTTGTTATAATGGAATTTCAAGTAGATACTATGAATAAAATAGTGGATCAGTCCATTTGTAATGGGTTTGACATTTTTGAATTGGTCCTTAAATAAGACATATCAAAACTCTCTCAAGATCAACATGAACTAGACTCTAAATGGACTACTAAATGTCCATTATACAATGATGAGAAAAAAGATAAATCAAATTGTCATACATTAGAGCATGAAGAGAGAGATGTTAGTGGTTATAGGTAAGAAAATGAAAAATATCAGAATGAGGTGTCACTTGGAGGTAGTATTGATGTATTCAAGTTTGAAAAAGATTGGCCAAATCAAGAGTCTCAAAAGCATGACGAGTTAGACCTCCCTTGCAATGATGAGCCTCCCTTATTTATAGATGAAGAAGACCAATATAGATTCTATAGATTTAGTCTTGATGAATTTGAAACTATCTATTTTACAAGTTACTACAGGTAAGTTTCCTTTTGGGATGAACTAGAGCTCTTTTACATAAGCCTAGATAGTCAACCTTCATGTTTAAAAGAGTCATCAAGTGAAAAGTTTGAAAGCGATCCTATAATCCATCATGAAGTGAGTTTAGAGATCTTTACCAAGGATAAAGACCAACATCAAGTAAGTCTTGAACCAATAATGGATTTTTTATACATTGGAGACATGTTTCTCCCATTTCATCCATTGGATAGCATGACTAAAATATTAGCAATCAAGTAGCCTAACTCACCAAGTTTGGTTCCTCACAAGCAAGGAATTTTTAATCCTTGTTCATTAAAAATGAATGATGCCAAGAGATTCCCATTTGATCTAGGAGGAAATTATATGTAAGTTACATCCTTGTACACATTAGAGTATATTTTATTGTTTTCCTCTAGGTTACTTATGCACATTCCCTTTTATTATGTATTTTTCTTCCCTAAGTGCTTTGAGCACATTGTTATTTTGTTTTGGGTTGTCCTTGATGTTTTTAGAGTTCTAATCAAAATATTTTTAGCCTTGTGATCAGTTGAAAATTATTTGAAAAAAACTTATGTGAATTCATAATCCTAATGGATAGACTAAACAAACTAGTATTTTGCATAGATAGGCATGCAATCCTGGGAAGTCGCTAGAAATTTTGGCCAAAATTGGCCTACATACAAAACTTTTGCCTAGATGGATCAAGCCACTCTCCTAAACCATTCAATGACCTTTTTCCTTCTAGGATGCCTCAAAGATGCTCTAGGTAGCTCTAAAGATGCTTAGTTGAGGTCCGAAGAAGATCTGAAGATGTTCTAAGATGCTTTGAATATTCTCTAGGTAGCTTTGAAGATATTCTAATGAGCTTTGAAGATGCTCTGAAGATGTTATGTTAAAGCTCCAAAGAAGAGGTAGTCCTAGTGTAGTGGATGATAAAACGGTGGAAATAGAATAATATATTCATGAACCTAATAAGTGTTATCATCTTTATTAAGTGCCTTCCTCATCCTATTTTAGGCCTCTACAATCAAGCTTTGATTAGAAGTCTTGGTTACTAGCTTATGCAATGAAGAAACCATGATATAATGAGATGAATTACATAATGCTTGGTAATTATAAAAAATTTTAAGGTTGAGTTCAAGGTGATAAATGTGTCTATGATGTGTTTAATACTCTATGATCATCTCTCAGGGGTTATATACATATAATAGTGTTAAGAAGTTCATTGACCTAGTGTGCTCTCACAAGCATCATATGAAGATCTCCTTATGAAGGTTACATGGTTGTATAGCTAGATGAATATGATAAATCCAATATAAATAATGATATAATCACACCCCAAAAAACATCAATATGGTATTAAAGCATGGCCAAGGTTGAGAAAATGGTTTCAGACCGTACACATAGTCATAAGCTTAAGGGCTAATTTAAAGAGTTGAAGATGCGAGAGAGGTGATATAACCTCCAAATTTGGTACAGAGGGTAATTATGACATAGGTTAGTTTTTAATGACATATATTTGGCTTAAATAATAAGGTAATCATTCAATTTTTTTTACATACCTGAGGCACTCTCCAAGTCATTCACATAGGTAACCCATTATTAATTTTGAGAAATTTATGATTTTAGAGCATCTACAAGAGGAGTTAGGTTATAATTTTTGGTAATTATGATCATGGTGAGTACATAAATATTAATTTTCCATATTTAAAGCCTCATAAATAGTGCAATCATCTACTATTTTTTTACATACCTCCTGTAGTCATAAACAATCATTCACTCAAGTAGCCCACTAGTTACTTTTGAAAAAAATTAGTTTTAAGGCCTCTATATTCATAATCCAGCTATGAAAATTTTTATAGGTGGTGATAATTAGTGGTTATAAGTTTCCATGTTATTTTTTAAGTCATAATAATATTTTAAGAATCTTATGTCTTGTCATAGTCTTATGCCTATCTGTTGACAGTCACCATTGGAGCTCAGAGGGTTTTTGAAGAATTACAAGTATGACATAAGGTGTTAAATTAATGAGAGAGTTTTTAATGAATTAAAATGTTATTTTAAGTCTTAAAACACCTGATTATATTTATTAAATTAATATTTTATATTCAAAATGAAGAGAAGTGAAAAATTGTAAAATTCAAGATTTTTGCATGCAAGTGGAGATAGTTAGAAAAAACATTTTAAAGAGGTTTAAAGGGTTGGATGATGAAATATAATGATTTTATAAGTTATGGGAGATATTAAAAGTTACAATAAAAAATTAATGAGGTCTTCATACCTTATAAATCTCAAGCTATGCCTTTTTCTCTCTTCTTAGGTTTCTTGGTTCTCATTTTCTGAGTGCATAACAGGTCTAAATATGTGATTCTAGTTGGTTTTAATGGTTAAGGATGGAAAATAAATGATTTTAAAAGTTATGGGTGTACCTAATTATCATAATTAAAGAATAATAAGATATTTAGACCTTATTAAACTCAATAAAATGACATAACATATACCTATACATGCTCAAAAATTTGACAAGGCAGAATGAGGCAACACCAAAAAATAAATTTTTTGAGTTATACTCAATGAAATGACTTTAAATTTTACATGGAAGTAATTTTTTGTGTCCTTAAGGTGTTAAAAGTGGTATCATTCCCATACTATACTTCAATAAAAAAATCCAAGTTTTCATATCTCCATTAATGGAGTCCGTGCTCAAAACCATGTCTAAAAGAGCCTTTAGTAGAGGTAAAAAGGAGGATTTATGTATGGAAAAGTGCACATGAATTTAAATAAAATATACCAAAATGTTTTTATAGGTATAATCATTGAGTGGGTGAATTAGTGATCTTGGATATTTCAAATTTCAATTCCAATCCTTTTAAACTATTAAACTATCAACATATGTTAACTTGATCAAGCAACATTAACAAGAGAGCTCATTAATTTAGTGCATACACAATATCAAACACACAACACATAGTTCCTATGGAAAACCCTCATGAGGAATAAAACCCACTCTCAAGCCTGAAACACATGGAATACTTATGTTATAAGAGATTACAAACAAGAGACTGGTCAAGTTATTTAAACCAAAAACCTTGGTCAAGTACTCCTAACCAAAGGCATTTAGTGAAACACCTATTTCACAAGGAGCATCTTCCCCTAAGGAAGATCAAGTCCTTTATACCCCCGTTTAAAATGAACAACTTCACCTTTGAATTTGTCTTTAACACCTGATGATGGAATTTTGATTATCACTCTTCACCTTCAATCTTTCATCCAACACTCCCTATTGGCCAAAGAAAATTAAATACTTGAACCAACACATAAAGATCAATTAGGACACATTACATATCCCAACTAATTCTTCTCTTCAACTCTTCTCTCACACTCAATATTTAAACTTTCAAGAACACTATTATGACATCATAAATATGACCTATAGGTCATACACACCATCATCAACCTACTCTTCCATTCAACCCATCCACTAGGCACACACAACCTTCACCTTGCCTTCACTCACCATACATACTCTCTCAAACAACGTCTTGAGCATACTCATTCATTCTATCTCTTTTAGGCTTATTAGATTTAATGACCTATGTGATCACCTTAATTACCTTAATTAGATAAGAATTTATAATCCTCTTCACTATTTTCTAGTCCTCACTAACCTTTACCTCCTATTTCAAAGGTTCTCTCCTTCACTTGGCTCCACATTCATACAACTAGAATAAATAGGCCAAATAGGCCTTGTACTTATACCATGCTCTTGGTATAACCCATCTTGGTCAATCAAGATGATTAACACACTTGTTCCACCTTTTAAATAAGTACTCATATATGTTACATGTAAGAACTAAATACTCCATAGGTCAGTCGATACCTCCTTACCCCCAAACCGCCATTAGGTCTTGGTGAGACCTAAAACCATTAGGCCTTCATACTCACACATTACATGTGAGACTAATTAAACCACCTTCATCCTTTACCAATTATTTGAACATATCAAACATAGTTCCAATATCCCCTTTCTCACTCCCACATGGGTCCATGCCATCTAAAACACCAACTCTACACTTGGACCTACTAATTAGGTCTCCTAGCTCTTCATTCATAGAAAACACAATCTAAAACTTATGAATGAAATACTCAAGTATTTCACATAGTAATATGATTATATCACATGGGTGAACCCTTCAGGAACTCAAACATATCTCTATGTTCTTTAAAGACATTAACATATGTTCTAAGTACTGAAAACAACATACACCAAATGACCACTCAAAATGGTCATATACAATCAAAATATAGTCAAGCTATTTTGACTTTACATATCTAATCAAAGGAATACAATGATAACCAATACATTATCATAAGACTTAGATACTTATAAAACATATCCATGCTCATTTTATTCTTAAAATTTTCTCAAAACACATTTAAATTACCTCTACAAGATGGTCACTCAAACTGCCAATGCATTCAATAAACATAGTCATCTTCTACATATTTATTCATATAGAACATAGGTTATTCAAACTTCCAAATACCACATAGATAATCCACAAGGATTATAAAACACTTTCCAATAGTTAATTCATCATGAGACATCTAAACAATAGTAACACAAGCTCGAACAACCTTCTCAGGTCATTTACAGTCTATGGTAAAATACATAGTCAAATTTAGACCTTCATAAATTTGACTGTACACACTATTAGATATTTATAGATGTGTCTTGGAGTCCTCTAAAATTTTTATTTTTACACCATAAGAAAATTATACATAGATTGAAAGATATAGCCAAAATACATAGAATTGGTTTTTCTTTTGTTAAATTCAAATATTCAAATGCAAACAATCACAATTAAGCCTCAAACACCATGATATCATCTCATGTCATCTCTACTTAGATTTATCATGAAACATTTATCTTATTTGAAATTTAAAATATAGTATGCCAATTCCCAAACATTAAACTTAGAATATTTGACCTCATCTTGTGCAATCTTACAATCTTGATCACACACGCTCCATTGTTCTCTTCGAGATTGTCCTTTCTTTAACAATGCTAGACAACTCTCACTTTGACCTCTTGAATTTAACGTGAACCATTGATCTCAATTAGTATGAACACCTACTCATTTTTATTTCTTATAAGAATCTTGACATTTATCTCTGCTCAATGTTAAACATCAAACACTTGGCATCATCTCGTTGCATCCTAACATCTTAAAATAAACACACTCTATTGATCCTTTTTTAAGGAGCTTGGTCTTTACCTAGTTTAAGTATTGAACACTTTGACCCATTTGAATTACTATGCACCATATATATATATATATATATATATATATATGAACTCTTGTGAACCATTGGATCTCCATTTGGTCCTGATCTTTGACATTATGTAAAAATGACTAAATATGGGGACCATTGCTTATCTACCTGGAATGCCAACTTTGGATCTAAATAAATTTTGTTGCACTTAGATGCATGATCTAAAATTTGGACCATATGATCTCCTCACAAAGGAAAATACAACCATATATCAATCTGATTATGTAATCCTCATGCATGTGAGATATAATGCTATTAATATGCTCACTCAGATTTTTCTCTACCACAGAGCCAACTATGTCAAGAACTACCTGGAAGGCCATGAATATCTTTTGATGTGCTACATTTCATGACCTAAAACTTAACACAAATCAACTAGGAACAAAACTATACAATCACATATGATCAATTTCTCCTTAAACCTTCACATGTGTGAAATATAACAACATCAAAATGCCTACTCAACTTTTCTTGCCACATTACAAATTTGGCTAAGTATGAAAAAACACTATCAAAATGCCTGGGAGCCCAATTTTGCACTTGTATATATTTTATCATGATTCATTGCATGAATTTAAACTTGTAACATAAAAACTTGGGACTAATTTTATCATAACCATATTACCATATCCCCCTAACTCATCCACACATGGTAATTATTATGTCATCAAACTACCTATTCAGATTTATTTGTCACAGAGCCAACTATTCCTAGATGAACATAATGATGAACTAGGTGAATTACACTCATGCACACAATATATAATATCATAATTAACCTCTAATAGGACCCTTATAACATCCTAAAATTACCATACTCATCCCTAATCACCTCCCTCAATCAAACACTAAAGAACCATGCAAGAACTTTGAGGCACATTTAAACACACTGTCATGAAAGAACTATTGAAGCACATTTTGTAATTGTCAATATAACACACATAATACCTCATAAAAATCCTTTGTCACATTGTAAAAATCATTAAGAAGCCTAAAATAATATCCCCATTTGTCATTTATGTCAAACACCAATACAAAGCTTATGCTCAGACTCTGTCTCTCTCTTTAGGTTCTTTCTCCCCCTTTGACACAATGACAAAGTGGGATAAACTTATGATCCTATGGACCTAAAAAGACATCAAGGACCAATAATAGGAAGATAACATATTGAGAGATGATACAGACTCCCCTTAACATTTAGCAAAACTCTTCTCACCTTGAGCTTATCAAACATGCTCCATCACAACACTCTTCTTTGATCATACATAGCTTCTATAAAACATACATGAACAATAGAAACTACATGAGATTATCATGAAAACATTAAGAGGAAATCCCCATAATTAACTTGAGCTTAGGCACATTTTATTTTATCATCTTGAGATCATTTCCAATAATGATGAATCAACATAATTGCCTCCATACCTTCTTTCTCAGATCCAACTACATATTCCTTTGATCCTAGAATTTGACCAATTACAAAGCTCCCCATTTATTTATGCAAGAGGATTAAATACATTGTCAAAGCAACTAACTTGGTTTGATCAAGTCATCATATCAACATACTTAAGAACACATCTATAGTAGACTTCTTTAAATTTCCACCATGACTAGAATATCTCACATATGCTCCCCCTCAAATTATGCACAACTCCTCAAGCCATTCAAGCTATCTAAGTTAGCTCCCCTAACTCCATGACATACATAAATTGTCATCTAAAAAACTTAGAGAGCTTCTTCACGATATCAAATATAAGACAACACATCTTATCATGACCTTATTTGTCTTGCACCATCAATAAAGACCCAAACAACATCTACCATGCTTCCTCTTTCTATAAAGTGTCTCCTCAAAGATTAGAGAGACATCCCTTCAACATAGAGAGACTAGAAGTCCCAAAACTATGAAGAGTCCCATATCTCCATAATCTCATCTGAGTTATAGTCCTTCTCAAATTTAAATGAATATTTGACTTCATTTTTTTCCTCATATTTGTCAATAAATGCTATCAATAGGAACTCTTGACTTTCCTTCATGTCTATCATAGAAAACAAACCATCTTTGATCTCAGTCTAATCTTTTCTAATAGGCTTAGGTTTTCATACCCATTTGTGACCTCTTCCTTGTATAATAGGATCTCCATACACCTTATTTTTCTTTGGGAACTCATTCAACCTATTCTTGCAATACCTAGAAATGTGACCAACTCTATGACAAATAAAACAAACAAGATCATTCATACTTTTTGCTTAATGATGATTTTGATCTTATTTTTCTATCTAGGTAGAATAAAAATTCTCTTAGTAGTCCTATATCTTCTTCATATCTGATTCCTTCTTTGATGTAGCAGGCAATCCACCTCGATAAAGATTATTCTTCATAGTCTTGGGTGTCTACACCATTTATTGAATTTTAGGAGTAGAGTGCTTCTTCAAACTATTCTTGTAGAATATGGAAATATGTCCTAATTTATTACAACTATAGCAAATAATATCATTCAACACACCTCTTGACTGATCTAAGTTATGAATTATCCATAACCAATATCTCCTTATTCCAAGGATCCACAAATGTCCATACTTGATTGACTTCCTTCTACAATCCTTATCTCTATGACCATACCTATTACATATTTAACAATGACCATGGAATAAACTAGCATACCTTGAAGCATGTGGTTGTCTAACAGACCTTTTTTCATTACTTTCAAAGCTTGTAATCTCTTTGACATACTCAAGCTTCTCATGCTTCTTTTCTAGCTTATACAACTTGAATATAACTATCTCTTACTCACTCTTCAATGACTTCATCTCAATCTTTAGCACAATGTACTCATCTTCTCTTTCTTTCATATTTGTACTTGTCATGCTTAACTGATCCTAAAGAATAATAATCTTTTCTTCATCCTTTTTGGCCTTATTAGCCATGTATTTCAATATAAATGATTTCAATTCAATAGACTTGATCTATTCTTGATAGTTATTCTCATCTCTCTCAAACTTGCCTAATAAAATTCCTCAAGAGAACTAAATTATGACTCAAGACCTTTGATCACATACCTCATCTTGTGATTCATCCTTATGAGTTCAACTCCTAGATACATTTCTTCTTCCTTGCTATCATAGAATACTACTTCTTCCTCACTGTCATGACAATATTATTCATCATGCATGATGTCCTTTTATTTTCAACAACTTTCCTTGGAATATTCTAGATGAACCTTTAGGTCATTGATAACCTTCTCATCCTCTTTAGCATCTTTCTTCAAATTACATATATATTTCTCAAGTTCCTTGATCACAGTATTCCACTGTTGATTCTCTTTATTTAACTACTTGGCCATCTTTGTACCTCTTAGGATCTCCTTCAAGCTGTTAAGCTTCCTCCAAAGGACCCATTATGATATCATTTGTTAGAGGTATAATCACTGGGAGGGGGTTGAATTAGTGATCCCATATATTTCAAATTAAAATTCCAATCCTTTCAAACTATTAAAAAATTAGCATATGTCAACTTGATCAAGTAACATTAACAAGATATTTCATTCATTCAATGCATACACAAGATCAAACACACAACACATAGTTCTTATGGGAAACCCTCATGTGGAATAAAACCCACTCTTAAGCCTACAACACATGGACTAATTGTCCTATAAGAGATTAAAAACAAGATATTGGTCAATTCCTTTAGACTATAAACCTTGATCAAGTCCTCTTGACTAAAGGCCTTTAGTAAAACACCTATTTCACAAGGAACAACTACCTTTAATGAAGAGCAACTCCTTTAGACCCTCCTTTGAAATGAACACCTCCACCTTTGAACTAATGTCTTTAACACTTGATGATGGACATATGATTATCAATATTCACCTTCATTATTTCATCCAACACTCTATATTGGAAAAATCACATTACATACTTGAACCAACACACAAAGATTAATTAGGACACATTACATATCCCAACTAACTCCACTCCTCAACTCTTCAATCACACTCAATATTCATACCTAAAAGAGAACTATTATGACATAAAAAATATGAATTATAGGTCATACACACCATCATCAACCTAATATTCCCTTCAACCCATCCATTGGTCACACACGATCTTCAGCTTGCCTTCGCTCACCATACATACTCTCTCAAACAACCTCTTAAGTATACTCACTTATTTTACCTCTTTGAGGCTTATTAGGTCCAATGAATTAAGTTATCATCTTCATTAACCTAATAAAACAAGAATTTATAATTATATTCACTCTATTTTTATCCTCACTAACCTATACCTTTTCTTTCAAATGTTCTCTCCTTTACTTGGCTTCATATCACATAACTAGAACAAATAGGCCAAATAGGCCTTGTACTTATACCATGCTCTCGATATAACTCATATTGGTCAGCCAAGATTATTACAAAACTTGTTCAACCTTTGAAATAGGTACTAATACATGTTACATGTAAGAACCACATAACCAATAGGTTGGCCAATGCCTCATTACCCAAAACCAACATTAAGTGTTGGTGAGACCTAAAACCATTAGGCCTTCATACTGACACTTTACATGTGAGACTACTTGAACTACATTCATAATTTACCAATTATTAAAATATATCAAACATATCTACAATAACCCTTTGATGACTCCCACATGGGTACATGTCATCTAGAACAGCAACTCCACACTTGGACCTACCAATTAGGTCTCGTAGTTCTTCAGGTTTTCATACATAGAAAACATAGTCTCAAACTTCTAAATAAAATACTCAAATATTTCATAGATAAATATGATTATATCACATGGATGAACCAATGGGGAACTCATATATACCTCCATGTGATTTAAACACATCAACACATGTCTTATGCAGTAAAAAAAACATTCACAAAATGACCACTCAGACTGGTCATATACAGTCAAAATATAGTAGAGCTATTTTGACTCGACATATCTGATAAAAGGCATATCATGACAAATAATTAATTATAATAATACATATATACTTATAGGACATCTACATGCTCATTTTATTCTTCAAATCTGCTCAGAACACCTTCAACTTACCTTTGTAAGATGGTCACTCAAATTGCCAGTGCATTCAATAAACATAGTCATCTTATACGTCTTTGTTCATATAGAATATAGATTGGTAAAGATCATAAATACCACATGAATCATAAAAAAGGAGTATAAAACATTTTATAATATCTAATTCATCATGAGACATCTAAAAAATAATAAAATAAACTCAAACAACCTTCTCAGGTCATTTACAGTCCATAGTAAAATACATAGTCAACTTTAGACCTTCATAAATTTGAAGTCAACTTTAGACCTTCATAAATTTGACTATACACACTTTTAGATATTCAAACATATATTTAAAGATGTACCTTGGTTTCCTATAAATATTATATTTTTAAACCATGATAATTTTATATATATATCTAAATATATGGATAAAATATAGAGCACTAATTTTTCCTTTATTGAATTCAAATATTCAAATGCAAACGGTCATAATTAAACCTCAAACACCATGTTATCATATTGTGTCCTTGATAATTAAATATATCATACACCATCAATATTATTATAAATTTAACACATATTTCATGAATTTACAAATTTTAAACTTTTAATAGTTGACCTTATCTCATGTAATCTTGTAATCTTGACTACACATGCTCCGTTGATCTCTTCGAGATTGTCCTTGATTTAATAATGCTAGACAAATATCACTTTGACCTCTTAAATTTAATACGCAACATTGATATTGATCAGTATAATAACCCAATCACTATTTTTCATTGTAATAATCTTGATCTTTATCTTTTCTCAATGTTAAATGTTAAACACTTGGCATGATCTTGTTGCATTCTAACATCTTAGAATAAACATGTTTCATCGATCTTTTTGTCAGGAACTCAATATTTGCCCAGTTTAAGCATAAAAAATTTGACCCATTTGAATTAATTCACACCATAGATATATATTTATAAACTCCCATGAACCTTTGGATCTCCATCTGATCCTGATCTTTAACATCATGTAAAAATGACTATGGGGACCATTGCTTATCTACCTAGAATGCCAACTTTGGACTTCAATAACTTTTACTGCGCTTAGATGCATGATCTCAAATTTGGACCATATTATCTTATAACATAATATAATACACCCATATATAATTATAATCATTTAATCCTTGTGCATGTGAGATATAATGCCATTAATATGCTCACTCAAATTTTTCTCTACCACAGAGCCAACTATGTTAAGAACTGCCTATAAGGCCAACTTTGATCATGCATATATTTTGATGAGCTATATTTCATGACATAAAAATTATAAAAAAACAACTAGGTAAAAAAATGAATAAAACCATATGATTAATTTCTCCTCATATCTTCACATATGTGAAATATAACTACATCAAAATGCCTACTTAGTTTGGCTATGGAAAAATACTATCAAAATACCTGGGAGACCAACTTTGCAGTTGCATATATTTTGTAATACTAATGTGATCACAACCATATGACCATCTCCCCTAAATCATTCACACATGGAAATTATGACATCATCAAACTACCTATTCTGATTTATCTATCATAGAGCCAACTATGCCTAGATGAACATAATGAATAACTAAGTTAATTAAATTTATGAATACAATATATACAACCATAATTGACTTATTATATGACCCTTTGAACATAATCAAATCACCACACTCATCCCTAATCAACTCACTTAGTCAAATATTGAAGAACCGTGCAGTAACTCTAAGGCACACTTTGTCATTGTCATTTTAACACACATTACACCTCATAAAAATCCTTTGTCTCCTTGGATACATAATTAAAAATCCTCAAACACATGTTTTTATTGATTTTTAAAAGGCAAAAAATACTCCAATTGGCTCAAATTAGCAAAGAGACCCCCTAGACCTACCTAAGCCTAGAAGGTGGCATACCTTTCCAAACTAATTTAATGAGTTTCCAAGTGAATAAAATGATGAAAATGGATTAAAATAAGGGAAATACCCACCCAAAAATTCATTAGTATAAAGGAATCTCATTGAAGTTCCCAACCACTATGGAAAGTCCTAAAACCATTGTAAGCTGCCAAAGAGCATATTTTGACCTATTTTGAGGTTTTTGAGCTCATAGGTCCATGAAATGACTTGGAATCACTCAAAAACTACTTATAAAATGTAGGGGACTCTCTAAATCTCATGTTTGACCTATTTTTTAGAAGAAATTGTCATGTGTGGATGCTTATGAGGCCCAAAATGGCCTTGAAAGTAGGTTTTTGTACAGGTAATTGAAGATGGCTTGAGCTTGAAGACTTCCATTAATGGAGTCCAAAGGATTTATAGGATAGGTTGAAAGATAAAATATGAGTGGGAACAAATAAGAAATAACAAAAATTTATCCATCAAGGTTTGTACAAGCATCAAATGTCATAATGACTAACCATGTTGCCAAGTGGAGATGGGTCATAGAAGTCAAGTGGATTAGATATTTGGGTAGTTGAGGAGCATTGATGGAGAATTTAAATAATTTTCTATATATTTTGATATTTTTCTCAAGTATTGATTAGATCATTAAATGATATTTCTAATCTTTGAATACTTTTCTCAAAGTTAGTGGAGTGCAACATCATCTTCCTCAAAGATTTTTTGTCTTCTAGTGCCTTTGTAGGCCAATAAGAAGGCTTGAAGACCCTTTTGAAATTTTGAGGTTAATTTTATGAGAGAATATTTGTGATTAATTAATATAAATTTTTCTAAGACTCAATGGAAGGTGGTTGAGCTTCATTTATTAAATTCTGAGAGCTTTCTTCTCCTCTCTCTTCCCTTTTCTCCTATATACCCCTTTTCTTCCCCATTTGTAAAAGATGTTCATCATTTTGGTATGGTGTATCCATACCCATTTTTGTAATAATAACCTTTTAAAGCAATAAAAAAACTCATTTTGCCTATCTCTTTGATTTTAATTAGTGTTATGGTTAGTTTGTGCATGATTGATTTGTGAGGAGGTGTTCTTCCTTTGTGATTGCCCTTCTATCTTGCCTATTTGTAGGTATTCCACCATTGTTATGAGTCTAAAACTTGTTATTTTTGGTCATTAGTGAAGGTATTGTGTGAGTTTCATACTCCTCCATACTTCGTCTCTTACCTAGTTGTCCTTGTTTTGGAAATATTGATGCAAAATGAATAGGTTGAGAGATTGTGTGAGTGAGGCTTGTCTTTGAGCTTCCTTAGTGTCATTTTCATGAAGTTTGGAGTGTAAAATATTGGTGTATCACCATTTTTTAAAATTCATTATTTCCTCCTCTTTTTAACCCTTTTATTTAGAAATCATTAGTTTAGAGTAGATTGCTAAGATCCTAATTGATACATCTAGGGAGTTAGCCCATAACCTAGAGGTTCAGCCCCATCATAGGATACCCACAGCTTGGGGTTTTTACCATTTTGTAACCAGGAGTGAGAGAGCCTAAATAAATCTCTTACAATGGTGAAATTCTATGCTACAATAAGTATATCTAGTAACATGGTAGTTTCAACATCTAGTGGGCCTTTTCTAAGACCTACCTTCCTCAATCATTCCACGAGTGTATCATTTGCTACCAATGGTAATCATGCCACTAGTCCTTATTTTTATTCTAATCCTTCTCCTAGTGCATCTTTCACTACAGATGCTAATCATTCCAATATTTCCTCCTTTTTTACCAATGCCTCTCAAACCACTACTGACATGCATGAAAATACTTATAGTGGTACCCAAACCACTAATACCAATGCTAATGCCTCACATGTTGTGAAACCTAGTTAAAATACCACTCAAACCCATCAACTATTATTAATAAATATTAATAAAATGAATTATTTCCAATATAATAATGCCAACCACTTAATGTAAATACATATTCACCTTTATCATCTTTAAAATCAACCTCAACAGGTTCTATGGGGAATGCACAATCAAAATTACCCCCCACCCTCTTAAGGATTCCCATGGTAAATTTATTCCCCAACCACTCCTTGTTAACAAAATTATTAAAAATCTTCAAAATTAACCTCTTACTCCTCAAATTACCAACATAGATATAGGATATATCACACCTACCATTAGTTACAATGGGTCAACTGATCCTACCTTACATTTAAAAATGTTTGGTAATCTCTACAAAGATTGGGTCAAGTTAAACACTTTTTCCTCTACCAAGATATTAAAAAAAAAACTCTCTAGAGATGTTTTAGATTGGTATAATAAAATCAAATCCCATTCTATTACTAGTTTGGAAGATCTTGTTAATGATCTATTACAAGAGGTTCAAGCTAGTGACCTCCCTGATAATACTTTGGCTGATTTTATCAATTGCAAACAACTTAAAACCAAAAATGCACAAGATTTCATCAAACAGTGGAAGACCTTGTCTAATAAGTGTGAGAATAACATGGTGGATCATAATATATTTCATCTATTTAATAATGATGTATATCCCAAGTTGTAATATCAGGTTAGGATTCTCTCCCCAAACTTTTAAAGAGGCCCTTGACTAAGCCAAGCACCAATATTTTCTCATGCATCAGTTTGAGCCATTCCAACCTCCTATGGGAACTTTCATACTCATAAAAAATAAAACTCATCATGCTACCAATGATGGTATCACCGATTCCTATGATACCATTCATAACTTTCAATTTATTCCTACCAATTCTACTTTGGAGCAAGCTTCCCCTTTAAACCACACCCCTAATCCTCAATTCTCTCCAATAAATAACATCAATGTTCATAATCCATTATCCTTAATGGAATTATAAAATCATATACCAAGGCCTCTTCTATGAGAGCTTGACCCCACTCACTCTATGAAATCATGGTATGATTCAAATAAATTCTATTGGTTTCATGCTAGTTAGGGTCACTATCACGAGACTTGTAGGCAATTACATAATGTAGCTATGTATTTCCTCCTTGGTCCAAATTTTTATCATGATCGAATCATTTATAAACACCAAAAATCCTATGACATTGCCTTCAAATCTCACAAAACACAAAATAAAAATTAAGCTTTGAAATAGGCTAATGTTCATCTGGCCATTTACAAATACCCTTTTCCTAATCATCAAGACAATAATGAAAATCCTTCTCCTTCCACCAATAAAATCGAAAGTATTATAGACCAATTTTATAAAGAGAATGTGGTAAATATGACTAATATGTGAAGGGTAGTTGTTTTCATTGATTCTAATCCTACACACATGCACCAATCATCCTAGACTTTCTGTGTTATCCAAGATTCCTCCCCATCTCACTTAATAGAGTTGGGGTAAGAGGACCTTATCTCTTTTTAAGAACTAATTCCAACACCTCCATTAGATAACACATCTCATAATTTTTATACAATTTCCCCAACCTCTCTATCCATTGACAACATTTTTCAACCTTATAATACCTCTCCTTCAAATCAATAACAAGATAAACCTAAATTAACTACCCCATCCTCTCAAGACAATCAATCGATTTATGCCCAAATTCAACTGACCACATATTATCAACACAATTTTACATGTAATTATAATCATCCTTCCTAGGAGCTCCTCTAAAATTATGCACCTCTATCTAGTAGTCCACCCATGGGTTATGATGAATGGGACCCTATTGTAGAGCTTACAAATCTCCCATCTCAAATTCCATTTCTTAAACTCATGCAGACTTCTCTGCATCATCATAACTACCATATGAAATTCTTATTCAAAATGAACATCCCCCATCCTCCACTAGGATGTGAAGCTACCTTATCTTGATCAAAAGATAGTAACTTGAAATAGGTGAATATATGTCTATACACATTGATGAAATAGTGGACACTTCTTTTTCTCTCAAATTTCCTATTTATTTTATGATCCCAAATGAGATTATGCTTCTTGTGGATGATCCTCCACTCTTTATAATCATCCAAATTTGTGATATCCAAGTCAAAAATTCTTTGATTGATGAGGGTTTAGGTACTTTTTTTACCTCCCTCAAATTCAATAAAACCCTTGGATATTTTAAGTGTAATATTAAGTCCATAAATAAAACATGTCAAGGTTATGATCAAAGGCAAATGAATACTTTAGGTTGTGTGTACCTTGAATTTACCATCCCTCTTATCATTGTTCAAGTTAATATTATGATTTAAAAATTTCCCCTTTATTACAATATCTCACTTGATAGGCCTTAGACTCATTGCATGAGGGATGTTGCTTCTTCTGCCTACTAATGTGTCTAGTTTCCCTACTATGGTGCTCTTTATAGGATTCAAGGAGACATTAAACATTATAATTTTGAACAATTCCAAGACTGTGGTGTATTCAAAATTATAACCCTTGAACCCTTACCGAGTGTTCCATTCTAGGAATATCAATGTTTCAATTTTACCATTAACTTTATGAGAGGTTATCATGGTCACCTCAAACTCATCAGGAACATACCACCTAACCTCCTAGAATTTGATGATAATGAGGCAAATTAGATCAACCTCAAAATCAAAACTTTGGATCTCTCTCCTCATCTCATTTCCTAGCTTCCACCATCCTTGAAACTATGTTCCCACCAATTACCTATCGATGGTATCCCTGTGGTCTTAACTAAGACTCAACATTATATTCATCACACAAATTCTGATGGGAAGGTCATACCTACCTACATGATCAATATTTATACACCTAATTATGATGATGGTTATAATTTAAATGATCCATTTCTAAAAGGTCTTATTTAGGCTAGAGATGTTGAGATCTTTCATTATCATTTTATCTTAATTCAGTATTTTCATTCCTCTTATCATCTTTTATCTTACATAGTTTCTAATTATATAATTATTCCTCTTATTCATAGGGTAGAGATGACACATTCATATGACACACCTCCATTTTTCAAATAACCTTTTAAGAGAATGATTATGGATCATGCTATGACTAGTCCCTATCATTTTTATAGATACCCAGATCCCTATAGCTTGCTTCCCCTAGAGATGGTTGATACCATCCTTAAGTCCTCTACACATCCCACTCCTCCCTTAGGTAAGATTAGTCTAGATCCTATTCTTAATATAACTTTAGATGAGCCCCTTATTATATCTAATTTTTTTCTATTTTAGATGAGCCTCACCTAGTCTCTCTGCCAGCCCTATCTCCCCTTGGTGATGGCCTTCTTCCTTTACCACAACTTGATCCCTTACCCACCTAATGGGTTGATCGACTTTACTTTGACATTCACAGAGTTTTTGGTCATTGGACTAGAGACTTCTAGCTATAGTATCCTTCCCTGGATCCTAATTCTACTCCCTTTGTTAGTAAACCACAAAGTTTACTAAAAAGTGTATCTATTTCTTCCATGACATAAATAATCATTCCTCCACCCACTATCAAAATATTTAATAATATATCAACACATTGTGTCCTATAATTCCTCAACCTACAGACAAAGATATACCTCCTCCCAGGTTATTACTTGAGAATATTCCTAAATAGGGAGAGGTATATTACCTATAACACTAGTGTGGTACCCATCATACTAATTATTTCCGCATCCTCCAATAACATATTTAGGATCACCTTATGATCATTCATGTAAATTTTATTCCTCCTCCCACTGGTCACCCACATAATAAGGTTCCTCCTTCCCCCATGCTCCCTCTACCTATGGTCCCTTTTCCACCTATGTTTTTTCCACATATAGATTCTTGTCCACCTATGGTTCTCTATACACCCTTGGGTCCTCTTTCACCTGTGGTTCCTTTTCCACTGGTAGCTCCTTCTTGTCCCACATATACCACTCTAATTATTTTTCCTATGTATTGTATGCATGATGGCCTTCATGAGCATGATCCTTTAACTATACCTACATTTTTTCTAGATGATATTCGATGAGAGGTCTTTTCATAGCTTTCACTAAAGATAAATGAGATCCTCACTACAGTTAGGATCTAATTCGATAGAGATATATCAAATGATATGGATAATGTTTGTGGATAGATTTACCAATATTTATGAACACATCATGGTGTTCTTTCACTTTATTATTCACTATGGTTTTGTATTGGACGTGTGATCCATTTTTATATTTATCTACTTTGTATCATTTGAATCTATGCCAATTTTTTTTTTCATTTATCTATCTTACATGGATATGTATATTTTTGCATTATGTTGTATATGGTTTCCTTTATTTCATTTTATCTTATGGCTTATTTTACATGATTATATTTAGGAGTTCATTTCTTTATATGGATGTCTTTTTCTTTTCTCAGGTTTGTTTGTTACTTTATCTCCATAACATGAATAATTATTATCATGACTTGGTTATACAAACCTTGATCCCCTTATTAAATCCTTCTTTACCATGTGATAAATTAGAAAAAAAGTCATCACATTGTAATCCTATTTTATCGGTCCACTTTGGATCTCCATGATAGGACCGAAACTCCCCAAAGCTCTGACACAACTTGTCAGATTTAAGAGCACACATGATTACCAATGTATAAGCAACTAAACATGCGAAATCCAGAAGAACAAATAACTATCAATGAGAAAGCACACAGAATATGAGAGGCAATATACAATTATATTCAACTCATTACAAAGGAATTTACAACAAAGAGGTGGCACTCTTTCTTCCACTTCATGGGCTTACAGTAAACTTCCCTCTAGAGTAATCTTCTCTCATAGGTCACAACACACAGCTAACACAAGCTGTTGTTCACCTCATTGCAAATCTGTATAATCGAGTACACAACCGTACTCCAAGTAGATCTCTCCATGATCCTGCTGATGTATTGCTGTCACCTTGGATCTAGCTACCCCGCTGATCTCCTTTCTAACCCTCGCATCCACACATCCCTGCATATCAAACCTGATCTTACTTATCCATACATGGGGAATCCTACTTGATTCCACCATGAGAAGAACTCTCCAAGCTTCACATAGCTCTTCTCCAAATTCTCCACCCAATAATACAGCCCATGAGTCTATTATATAGATCTCATGCATACAATGATTAGACTTGCGGCTCAAGACTTCAAACAAGCCTTTAACATGCAAACTCTGCGTTCACTTAACTGACTGTTCATCAACAACAGTTCAGACCACTACAGGCGACTGACGTCGGTCCCTGCCCTCCTAGAGGTGACCGACGCCGGCTGATCATCTGCCGATGTCGGTTTCCCTTCTGCGTCCCTTGACCGACGTCGGTGTGGCCTGCCGATGTCGGCGACTGCAAACGCCAGAAACCTTCCTGTTTGCCTTAAGGTGTAGCTTTTAGCTCCACACCCTAATAATCTCCCACTTGGAGATAAAGAGCTGCACCTGTACCCAAAACCAGTACTCTGTCCAATCTGCATCCTGGCTTGTATTCCTCTTCAAGCTCCCACCTGAAGACAATCCACCACACTCCTTGTGGCGATAATTCTGTGCCTGATTTCCATTGTACCATCTTCTGCCTTGCTATACTCCCACTCAAACAACAACCTCTGTGAGTAACCTGTAATCAACAAACACTTAACAGATCTGGGACATTTGTTATTCAAACTCACTCTGAGAACGTCCAACCTCGCTTTGATACCAATTGATGGGACTGAAACTCCCCAAAGCTCTGACACAACTTGTCAAATTTAAGAGCACACATGATTACCAATGTATAAGCAACTAAACATGCAGAATCCAGAAGAACAAATAACTATCAATGAGAAAGCACACAGAATATGAGAGGCAACACACAATTGTATTCAACTCATTACAATGGAATTTACAACAAAGAGGTGGCACTCTTTCTTCCACTTTGTGGGCTTACAGTAAACTTCCCTCCAGAGTAATCTTCTCTCATAGGTCACAACACACAACTAACACAAGCTATTGTTCACCTCATTGCACATCTGTACAATCGAGTACACGATCGTACTCCAAGTAGATCTCTCCATGATCCTGCTGATGTATTGTTGTCACCTTGGATCTAGCTTCCCTACTGATCTCCTTTCTGACCCTCGCATCCATACACCCCTGCAAATCAAACCTGATCTTACTTATACACACATGGGGAATCCTACTTGATTCCACCATGGGAAGAACTCTCCAAGCTTCACATAGCTCTTCTCCAAATTCTCCACTTAACAATACAGCCCATGAGTTTATTATATAGATCTCATGCATACACTGATTAGACTTGCGGCTCAAGGCTTCGAACAAACCTTTAACATGCAAACTTCGCGTTCACTTAACTGACTGTTCATCAACAACAGTTCAGACCGCTACAGGTGACCGACGTCGGTCCCTGCCCTCCTGGAGGTGACCGACGCCGGCCGATCATCTGCCGATGCCGGTTTCCCTTCTGCGTCCCCTGATCGACGTCGGTGTGGCCTACCGATGCCGGTGACTGCAAATGCCAGAAACCCTCCTATTTGCCTTAAGGTGTAGCTTTTAGCTCCACACCCTAACACTCCATTTAATCCCCTTATTTGCTTTTGAAAACTAAGCATACACATGGTTGAAACTTGAGATAATATACTGGTTCATAAGTAATCATAAATGTTTTAATCAGTCATGTCTTTGGATACTTAGTTTCCTTTTGCCAAATTCTAAAGATAATTAGTGTGTATCACTTTTATTGCTCATTTTGGTTATTCCAAGTCTGTATGGAGGAGGAATCTTAAAAGCCATAAAAATTTAAAAGACAAATAATTTAACAAAAGGCAATGATAGAAAAGGTAACATTTAAATTTAAAAATTCAAATCACACTACAAGATGTGATTCAAATCACATCTCTCTTTTATAATCAAAGCTCAAAATCCATAGTTGGCCTCATGATAGAGTCGAGGTCCATTGGAGTGCATTAGTTAGTGGAATGGATAAAGAGAATAAAAAATCTTTTAGTGATACCTTCTTTCTCACATAAGTACCCAATATTTTGTAGTATATTGATGGTTATGTAATAAATATTTAGGAATAGGGAACATGTTGTGAGAAGGTAGGTACATTTTACTTTTATTTTTCATCCAACCAACATGAGTTGATCTTAATATCTCACTTATTTGCATATATAGTTTTGGGCCTATTGAAAACACATACCCTTTGTATATTGATGGTCACTATCCACTTAGTGTCTTTTCTGTGCCTTAGTGTGCCTCATGTTCCCTAAGGTATTATCATAGACACCTATATTTTGATTTTTACATTCCCTCTTTCATTTACAACATTCTTAATATTTTATCTTAAGAAATATTGTTTTGTTAACTAATCATTCCCCCTAAGGATTCCATTTGTGAGTTGTATTGTAAGACCATAGGTAGGACTAGGTCTTCCTCATAAATTACCACATTACCAACATTTTATTTTAAAAATAATTCCCAATTTTTTCCACATCATTGGTGTTCCCTTTAAAAGTTGTGTAAGACCATGGATAGGACTAGGCCTTACTCAAACAAATTTCGAATGCCCAAGTCACAATGAAATTACATGTGTTAAATTTGAGATAAGTAGTGATTGATTATGAGTTACATGTCATTGACATGCTTCCCATCTTGTTATAGTATTTTTTTTCTTACTTCATTGATATTTCACTTTTATCTTCTTATTTTCTGATTGCATGTATGCTTACAACTATTTTCTTAATTTTTTTCATACTTCCCAATTTGAATTAGTGTGATCAATTTAAGTTCATTTTTCCAATTTTGTTTCTCTTTTATACTTCCCAACATGATTCAGTAGGATGGATTGACTTAATTGTTTTGTTTTTATACCATTTGGATTTCTTGTGCCTTCCATTTTGTTATATTATTTTCATACTTCCCAACGTGATATAGTGTGATTTTACTTGTTTTAACTTGGTGCAAATATTTTGCATGGTTTAAAAACATTTGTTACCCTTTTTACCATCTTTGGTTTATTATATTTAGTCATATTTTGTTATTATATATTTACCATCGTGATATAGTGTGTAGTACATTTGTTATGGACTACTTTAGATAATTTGGACTTATTTATAGTCTAATTAAAAAACAAATATCAATAATACACCTATATTATTCAAATTTTTATAATTTTAAATTATCTCAAATATAATAAATGGGGAAAATATCCAAAATATTACTATAATATCTACGTGTAACTTTTGTAAAACACCAAAACTATTGATTTTCAAAGATTATCTCCCATCCAATTTAAGAACATATGCCCAGACTATTTGAAATAGTACATTGTTTTTTATTATTTATACTTTTCCAAGTCATTTTTTCCCTTTTATTTTTAACTATGCATGTGCATCACATAATGCTAGAATAGAAAAAAATCCACATATATTTCCCATAGCATATACAAAAAAAGCTAAATACATGTGATATAAAGATATATATCCATGCATCAACATCCACAACCAAATATAACTCATGAGATCACATCCAACTATATATATATATATTTCCCATAGCATATACAAAAAAAGCTAAATACATGTGCTAGAAAGATATATATCCATGCATCAACATCCACAACCAAATATAACTCAAGAGATCACATCCAACTATATATATATATATATATATATATACATATCACTTGTTTTATATAATACAAAGTAAAAACTATAATCTCTTCAATTCTAAGGTTGGGCCCCATCATGCTTATCCTGTGGCCTAGCCATGCTACCCATAGATGCCTAGGATTGTTACATATAAAATGGTACAATATAATGAGGTAGTTTAAGGTCTCAAACTTGCTACTTATCCTTGTAGATTGGCCACATGGGCCTACAACTATCTAAATTAGATAGTGGTAGCCATGTGCACCAATCTCTCCTGAGATGAGGATTGCTAGGCTTATGCCTCTCCCTCTCCCACTAATGCAAGTGGTTGAAATACATTCTCATGTGCCTGAAACTACCTTGTGTTCTCCCCCACAAGTCTAAACCATCCTACTTGAGCTAGGATAGACAAAACCACATGATCATCTAGCATGGTGGGGTCGTATGGAGCTAGCACCCCATCCAAAATGTTATGGTGCACATCTATAACCAGAGATCCCCATATGATATCCTCTATCATAAGATGTATAAAACCAAAACAAGATAAACATTAGATCACACATAGATATCTCTAAACAATCTATCTATCTACTATAATCACATGTAGCTAGTGTCTTATATCAAATATTAAAATCAAAATTGCAACATTTCTCACTAGTTTTGATGTCACCAACCATCATCTCTCCATCTAATCATACATTGAGCATAGTCTCTCCATCTACTTAAAAATTGAGCACCTCTTTTTTAAGTCACTTATACACTAGTGCAAATTTAGGAGTCACCACTTGAGCATGCTATGATCCTTTCCTAAGAGGTGCCTCTATGGACTAGTTATGTCCTAGAATAGATATTGGGTCATCCTATGATATATCCCTTGCCTTTTCCTACTCTCATTGATGGTGCTTCCATCTACAGTGTGGCTAGGATGGTTATTACTGATATTGCTAAAGTGCCTACTTTAGTACTAACTATGCACCTGCATCTACATTCATCTCATATCCTCCTACTACCACTTGTTACCATACTCAACCAATCCATGGTCCAGAATGCCATGAACTAATTATAAGTATATCTACTAGTACTCTTCCCCATCGACTCTCTATCATTCCATTCCCACTAAGTAATAAATACTAGGTGGGTTGTTAGGTGTGGGAATTTGAGCTACCCTAGAAAGTATGCCATTGGATGTGACTCTACTTATGAGGTGTAGTGGCCTATGATACATGCCTATGTCAAACCTATCATAATGGTCAACCAACTAGGCTATATAATATTAATGTGTGTGTAGGTCTACCACATGATCTCCCCTTGTGTGATATTCTACAATGTTGGCACATGGGGCATGACTCAAGCCAGATGGTCTTGCATCCATCTTGCAACCTGAGGTAAGTGATCATTGACCACATGGAGTAACCCAATTGGCCAATACATGGGAAACCTCTCATATATCTAGCTACTCAAAGAAATAATAGGCCCCATGGTCTTCTTCCTTATGGATAACATACCATACATATCATGTATTAAATGAACCTAGACGACAACCCAAAAGTTGTAGAGTGCTCCCTGATCCAATATGGACTAACACAAGGCTATCACATATCGCTAGTGATACCTTACTATCTGAATTGTGACATAACACTCATGGTTTCATAATTTTGATCATGGCCTTATAAATGTCCATAATCTCTATAATATATATATTGAACAAACTCACTCTCAATCTAGGGTATATCTTATTTTATCATTTTTCCCATCGAGCTAGGGCTTGCCTCTCCTCCAAATCATCTAGTATCCCAATGATCATCGGTATCCCTTTTATCAGTAGTCCCAATAAAGTGTGGACATTATCTAGTGTGATACCCACCTTAATGGTATCCCCATCCACCACCCATAAAAAAGTTTTGGTCAACCATTCCCATGCTCCAAGGAACATGAAAATGAGATCAATACTAAGCGGGATCCACCTCATCTCTATGATACCTCCAAAGCCTAGTATGACCAGTCTCACTCTGTCTACATCAATCAATCAATCTGTCAAGTTTAGAAGCCATGATGCATCTATCAGGCACCAATGCCTCTAATGTATCTACTAAATATTAAACAATAAAGAATGTATTAGAACTTGATGTCATAAATAACTGAAATATAGTCTTAAAAATTCATAAATTAGTCACTTAAATCAATTATTTTGATTTAGTTTCTCACTTTTCTATAAAATCAACCCATTTAATGCTAAATCAACCATTCCTATTCAATACTAGATCAACCATTTCAATATTAGATTGACCATCTTCTTGCTATCCAAAAAACTAAGTCAACCCTATTATATGTAGTTGAACTTTCTCCCCTTACCAACTAAGTTGGCCTACTGCTATGCAATTGACCACTCATTATCATACTAAATTGGTTTACTAATATGTAGTTGACCCTATTTTTTTGGCTTGATTTATGGACTAAGTCAACTAGGTCAAATCTATTCTTTCATAGTGGTGACTTTTGACCATTTACCATAAATGTCTTAGGAATTTATTGGTCCAACTTCTTCTTACCCACTACCCCATTTTACCCCTAGTCTACCTAAAAATTTCCAAAGGTTCTTTCTGGTGCCTAGATTTTGCCTACTCATTATTTTTTTTATTTTTAACTTAATTTAAAATAAAAATATTCAAAAATTTAAAATTTATTAATTGATTACCTATTCTGTACTCGCTATGGCCATTATGCATCCTCTCCATCTCAGTTGTTATCTCCTCACCATGATGGCTCTCTGGTCTCCAACTAGGTCTATCAGAGATCTATTTTCTCAAGATAGTGAAAATAAAAAATAAATTATTTTCACTCTATTTATATTTGCTATTCAATGTTATTTACCTTTCAAATATTTACTACCAAATTTCATGTTTTGATCATATCTTTATTTCTACTAGCTCCTTTTCCAAACCATAAAATGTTCTAGAATCCTTACATTGTAAAGAATATTTTCACCTATTATATGTATATGTTACATTTTTTAAAAAAAAATTTAAACTCTTTTTCTAATAATTTATATAGGTTCACCAAATATTTCCTACATTAGACACCTTCACATTTATTACATATCCTTCTTTATCTACAACACTAAGGTAAGTAAAGGTATGTGTTTTTCAATTCTATCCTTTCATTTATCTTATTTTCTCCTTACTATAATTTATTTAGGTTCAACATTATGTGTTTCTATGATATTTTATAAAATCACTATTGAAAATATAATTATTGAGAGTGGGGATGAATTGGTATCTCAAAAAATTTCTTTTAATTCCTCTTTAGCATACATGAACCATCACATCAACATATAGATCAAGTAATGCATAAGCAATCAGCCATACAAGTATGAAACAAGATTATATAAGAAAACACATTATATATGTGGACAAAATTCAAGGGGAAGGAAAAAAATGATCCATAAAAATTGACTACATCCCTATAAGTAAAAATATCATAATTTAGAGAATCACCACCTCCACATGGAGTACCAACCCCAACTAGATAAGCACCAACCCAACTACGCTTTAACAAACACTAACTTTCAAATAGGCTGCAACCCCTTAGATGAATCAAAATCAAATCAAACAACTAATTTTTTTTTATCACCTTTAAAACACATTATTTCTCATACAACAAATGATGATGACCTTCTTCAACTCTTCTCTCTTTTCTACCGTCTCAAGCTGCCTTCTAGGCTTCTTCACTCAGCTAGGTCTTTCCAAAACAAATTAGGTCATATGAACTTGATATTAATATAAATAAACACTATAAAACCTTAATTATATATCCTATACACTCTTATTATGGTATAAAATAATCCTTAAACTCAAAAATATACTATATCATTCACATTCTCTCTGCACTACTAAATAGGGCTAAAACTGCCTTGTATATATACCATTCCTTGTTCATAAACCATATAGTTAGATAATCACCATTGAAATATTAGTTAGGAAATGGAATAGGTCATAACACATATCATAAAAATTATTAAAATGAAAATTTAGTCTCTTTTTAGTCTGCCATAACTCTATTATACTTTTCACTTTTAGGTCTCATGGAGACCTAATTCCATTAGGTCTATTTTAAGACATGTTACATTTTGAATTAATTGAAACAATTTAAAGATACATAAAAATGAGAAAAATATCATATACAATTAAAATATACCCTCACTAATGTATTATTAGGTCCATGAAACTTTTAATCTCTAACCACCACTTGAAACACACCATTAAAATTGTCTACATTAGGCCTTGACACACATAAAGTTTTATCTTGAAAAATTGAAGATAATACATTATTTAGATATAATAATAATAATAATAATAATAATAATAATAATAATAATAATAATTTTACTAAGTTAATTTTACTTCATCACATAGGGCATAAAGCCTCAAAAACACTCTTGTAACTTGCTCACTCAGAACTACCAACTAGCCTAAAAAATAGTTAAGATGAACTTGAATTTTAACACCTAAACATGAATTTATCATGAATAAAATAAATTAAAATGATAAAATTTAATACTCATAACAACATAAAATACAAAAACCATAAGCTCTAATATCAAACATTGGTCTTACAAACCAATCTCCTAACTTTATCTCATACAGTCTTGCTTGAACCAGACAAGCGATTTTGACTTCAAATTTTAAAATATTACACTAAATTCAAAGATTTAAATAATCATGAAAATTAATTTAAATTCATAAAAAAAAAAAAAGAACATATACATTATATAATTTGACTTAGGGCACATAGCCTCAAACTCATTACTACAGTTCACTTTGAATTACCAGTTTACCTTAAAGCATAGTCATGGTGACATTAACCTTCAACACCTATATGAACAATTTTAAATAATTAAAATACATTAATATGATCCTATAACATCTCTAGTCCATCTTAAAATATAAACAATATATGGTCTGGTGGCAACTATTAGTCTTATATACCAATTTATTGACCTCACTACATATAGTCCTCACTGAGTCTAACAAGCCATTTTGGCTTCATCATTTTCACCACTATACGTGACTTAATATGTTTATACTAAGCATAAATAGGAATTAAAATTCTCAAAAAACATATTCATTCACTTGTTTTTATCACTCTATCATGATAACACATTCCTATTCATCTTCTCACTATTGTTTGGGTTTCTTATTGTTTACACCCTTCGACATGTTAGCGACTGGCTAAGTTGGATGACTAGTTTAGAACACTTGAGGAATAAAAAATATATATATAACATAATAGACATAAGTATATAACTTATTACTCCATCTATTTTCATACTTTGACTTGGTCAACTCTAAATTTTACAAAAAATCTTTAAGAAATTAGCACTTTTTTGTAGGTTCTACTCACACACCTAAAAAATCAATCACACATGGATGTGCATGGGAGAGTTGAATAAAAATTACAATATCTTAACTGAGAATACCAATTCATTTTGGGCACTTTTGATCAACATATTTAACATCGGATCCTTATTTGGGTTCCAAGAGGGTTTAAACCTATTTTCATTATTAACTATTGTTCATAAAACATAGCCCCTTAATCCAAAAAGATACATAAAGTTTTGAGTTAGGAAATTTACTCATCTACCATTAATATCTTAGGTTTCCACGTAAAGTTTTGATGAGCTAATGAGCACAAGAAAATCTTTCTTGGGTTGAGAACCCTACATTCTAAGCACTCGAGAGAACTCTAAACAACTTTTCATGCCTCATCATTCAAAATATGACCTCAAACTACATGAAAAAACTTGAAACAACATATTTCACCTTTAAAAATTCTTACATGAGCTCAGACACCTTAATATCTGATCATGACTCTCATTAGGCCACATTCTCTCTCTTTGCTCTCTAAACCTTAACCTGTAAACCACATTAGGCCTTAAAATTGACCTTCATGACTCTTTACACGTGATCTACACATCACTCATATAATAAAATATTCTTTCTCATGCTTAAAAAATGTCATACATCCTTCATATGTCTTGATAAAATATCATGATTCCTCAATAGGGTAGGCAGAGTCTAGGAGAGGTCTTACTCTTATAGGATCATCTTAAGACTCTCATGAGTATTCTAAGGCCTCACATACATGATCAAAAAACCTCATAAATACTTTCATGCCTATGTGCATCCATATTACCAAGTCACCATACTCATAGCTTCTCATAGGGACTTTACATGCCATGACTAGTGCTATGAGTAGGCTTCTTAAGCACTTGAAACTTCACAATTGACCTTGAAATAATTCTAAAAGTATCTATAATTTAATTATATGATCACACAATTCCAAAAAAAAATTCACAAGATTGTGATTAATTACTTCACCAAAATTCATTATGCACACCTTCTCATAGGGTCTAGACTAGGCTTCTCAAAACACCTTGTACTCAATAACTAGTACTCAAACATGCTTACCTCAATACTATTAAATAATAAAACTCTTAATGCATCACTCTCACAACACTAAATTTTTTTATTTCTATTCAAAATTATCTCATGACCTCATGTATACCTAGAGCCTCATAACCATGGTTTAATGCTCACTTGACCATCATACCTCTTTATGATAATACTGACAACTACAAGCTGACTTGAACCTTGACATTATCTAGTAGAAGAAACATTAGTTTCTTTTAAATTATCTCTTTCCTTAAAATTCTCTCTTGCATCAAGAACATCAAACTTGACATCAATGACAATACTTCTCAATAAGCAACATCCCCTATTGCACTTGAATGACATGTGATGAGCTTTAAGTGGGGCATATAAATACATATAATATTTTCACACTTTGTCAATTACTGATGCCTTATCTCTTTCAAAAACTCATTGAGTATTAATCTCTCTAAGTGCATGCCTTAAGGGGTGCACTAAGAAAGGGGTGGGTAGAACATTGGTGCTGCATGAGATTATTATCTATTTACTATCAATTTATATCTACATAACCATATCCTAAAAATATTCTCCTAAGCTTTGGCTCTTATATTTCACACTCCTCTAGTAATTTTCTACCTTCATTATCCCTTCTCTATCTTAAACTCTTTTTTCATAGTTTACGATATAATATCAACCCCATCAACCCTATACTCTAGTTGATAAAACTCATTTAGTATCTAAGTCAGCTCCTAGCTGACTGAGACTAGGACCTAATTTACATGTGATCTCCACATCACATGTAAGGATGATATAATATCAGCCCCATCAACCCTATAAAGTTTATTGGGCTGACCCATCAGCTAAACTTTTGAAAAGGATTGGGTTATATTCAACTATATAAACACATTCATTTCATCATTTCTTAGGAAGAGAAGAGATTAATAAGAGATATATATTATGCATATGCTTATCCATCATTTTATTTAAGGAACATAACTTAGGGTTCATACTTTATTTGGAGATATGGATCTTATCTTATGGAGAAGTATTTTGGATGCATAAATAGGTTATGTAGCCTAGAGCTGATTTATCCTTGTCATCCTTACATACCACAACAACCTCTTATGAAGCACCTTGTCTAAGGGAGAGATTGAGGCTTGATGGGTTTGCCTTCAAATGTAAGTATTCCTAACTTTGTTCCTCTTTTGTATTAATAGATAGATATTCATTTGTAATTCTCTCCCATGCATTAGGATTTTACATACATTGAAATGAGTATATGTCTTCTATGCATGTTTAAATTTAATGTTTATTACCCCCACTCTATGCCACATTCATTGGTGAGAACTAGATTAGACTTTTACTTTGATTTTATCATTTATAATTAGTAAATATGAAAACATTGGACCTAGTTAGGGTTACTACATAGTTTTCCTTGACTGAAGGCTTTAAAACCATCCCTAGTGATATTATTATAATAAGAGATCTCTTGGATAGGTATAGCAGATCCATCTTGGTTATGACTCCAAATATATAATGTATCAATAATCAAAAGTGTAAGTAGGATTTATCTTCTATGAGCTAAGATTGATTTATAGATCATTTGCATTTTCCTTTGCATACACAATCCACTTTAAAAAATATATAAAATTATGAATGTGAATATATATAAAAATAAACACATATAAATAGTTATTTTTTTATTTTTATGTGCAATGTAAATAGAAAGTGTATGCGTTATAGTGCGTACATGATTTTGGCTCAAAAATGGCTTAAATTACCAAACCAAAGGCTTGGACCTATCAACACATAGCCAAATCCAAGATCTTTGACAAAAGATAATAAAAATCAACTTCCATTGCCAAATACACTATTAATTTTAATTAGCCAATTCATAAAATTATTACCATGATGATGAGCATTCTCTTCTCTTTCCAAATATATGTTTTTTAGAATATTTTGGACTATTTTAAGGTTTCTATCTATGTTTATTTCTAACAATGAATTTTTTAAGGCCACTACATGTCACAAATATACATGTTTAAATATTTTTGTTTTCATTTATCCAAATGTGAAAACAATTATATGGTCACAAACTAGGCCTAATTATATACACATTAAAAAAAATCATTCTTTTGAGGTATTTATGGAGGTTATATGACCATCTATCCATTTTTTGTTAGTTTTTTAGATCTATTTACTTGTAAAATTATTTAAAAAAAATATATTCATTAATTGTTTTTTAAAAATGTAGGTCATAAACTAGATGATTTTATCTAGATTTCCACAAAAGGGTTTCAAAAAATACTATTTTTTTTTATAAAAGGTTGTATCACACAAAATATTATCTACTCTGTTTTCCTTAAAAAATAGGAGTTTCTCTTCAAATTTTAAATGTTTGACCTACATATATACTTAACCATTTAAAAAATAAAATATTGTTTTTGAAATGATACTCGAAATTCTACAAATCATATTCTTATACCATCTTCAAATTTTGAGTGTAGCCATCTCAGATAATCTACATAATTTAAATTTTTTCAATTTTTAGGAAAAACTTGTCCGAAGGTGGGGCCCCTTTTTCCCACCATCTTCCAACACTTCCTCACAATTTTTTATATATTATTTTTACTATCCAAGTTGAATATAAAGAAACGATCCTTATAATATGAATATCTCAAATCCATTTAAATAACATTGTTTAAGTAATCAAACTACCATAACAAATTCTTCACATGTAGTTAAAATCACATATAAAATGTTTTAGCGTTAAACTAGTAAGTAAATTTCCTGCACAATCCACCATGTTATTCAAGAAATTGGCATGTTAAATAAGATGTAAAAAATAAAATAATTTTATTACCATGATTTACATAAGTAACTAAGTATAAAGCCATGATTGATTATAGGTTTAAAGCATGATACTCTTTTTTGGTATATAAAATTTAAAGCACTTAAAAATATATGGTATTCATTCATTTACTTCAAAAGAAAAGGCACATATCAAAACTAAATAAATCATCTATATTTTCCTCAAAATCATGAATGCCACTTCATGTGCACCTAAGAATAGGGTGGATTTAGCTTGTGGAACTTGTGATAGATGTTCTCATATTATTCTATCATACCTACATCCCTTCATGCAACCCTCATACCTCCTATGATGTCTCCTTAAAATATTGAACCTTGAAATATGACTAAGTCTGAAATATGATAAAATGATCCAACACCTAGGATTTGCATTATAGCTACAATATAACTATAACCATAATTAATGATATTTAATGCTAATTTGGCACTACTATTAGTATGTTACATAAATAATATCATTGATAAGTATTGGTAGTAAGGCACATTCATTTATACAATTAAACTAAAATGTTAAATATTTTTTTTTATCTCTCCACTTAGCTAAAAATCACTACAATAGTCACCTTAAATCACTACGCTACCATACACACCCAAAGTTGAATAGTACGTAATCCACCTATGTTGATTTATTATCTTTGTATAGGTATAGGTAAGGACATCACATTCAATAGTTAACAAAGACACAAAATTAAAAAAAGAAAAGGAATTCACTTATGTTTCCAAAAGACCCACTACTCATGTCAGGTCGAGAGACCCACTACTCATTCCAGCCTCAAAAACATCCTTCTCAATTCAATAAATTTTTATAAATTCAAAATATAAGCAACCAACCTTCCTCATCAAAAGAAATAAACTACTATCAATAGTTTCATCTATGAATATGTATTACTAACAATGCACTAATTTTCATATGCAAGTAAGGGATTTAAAATAAAGAGCTAAAATCAATGCCATCCATCCTCTCAATAAATTCATTATAATGATTAACAAAGGGAGATTTAGAGTAGAAATCACTTTCCTGGCTAGAAAAAAAACAAACCCAAAACTCTCCTTCTTCTCATTGTTTTTTTACTTCCTTGATGCTTAGAAAGCTTCCTCCAGAATGAATCCAAAGCTGAAAAAAATTCTAATCCCTCTCAATTGCATCCTTCTTCTCTCATTTTATTTATTTTCACATTAATAATAAACCTTATATTTTTTCTCACCTATTTGAGCATTAATTTTTTTTATATAAGTAGATAACTTGGATTGGGGGGGGGGGGGGGTGGTATGGAAGGCTCATTTAATTCATTTTGAAGAATTTTATTCCTCAAAGATGATGTGGGAGGATGAAGGGGCCATGTTTAAAGTTGTAATTATTTATTATTGAGATAAAAATATCTCAACTACTAATTTTCAAGCCCTTCTATATATTTTATGTATTCATCACCAAACATTGTGTGAAGTTTTAAGTCACTTGCCACAATTTCCTTGCTACATTGAAGAATTTCTAATGACATACCAATGTTTCCATACAATTTTAAATTTCCCTTATATATATTATAAAAAATCATATAATTAATATGATATTTATTTTTTTCACATAATTTACTTAAGCATATCAGTTTTAGTATCAATATAAAACAAACTAACACTTTTTATATTACAAAAATCACTCTTCCATAATTTCCCAGGACTTCCCCTAAATACCTTAAGGGGAAGTTAATTGTGAAAGTAATACATTCCTTAGTTTATTTTCACCAATATCTATGGATCAAAGATAAAATACAACAATCTAGCCATGTTGTTGTCTCAGATTTAAAATCCATTGTATATTAAATGCAAAGTAATTCTGGTTACTAACAAGTAAAGTTGGAATAAAAAAAAATACTCAATGAAAGTCAGTAGGCAGCATCACACACTGGACATAAGCATAAAATATTAAAAGATGTATTTCATGTTACAAATTCAATAAGTTTGACAAGGAAACATTGGTGATTATGAGAGGTATTAAAAAACCAAACCATCTTAGTCACATCCAAATAGGGAAAGAATTCAAAGATGTATAATGAATCTCATTATGCACATCCATTTCAAGTTAGTGTGATCCTTGAGTTTCTATAATTTTTTTGAAATTTTTAGTAACATGGCACATTTATAAAACATAGTATAGAAATGGATAAGAACAAACTTATCACATGATCTCTAACCTTTAATATAATCAATGGTTTCCTTTACATGTTGGGTAAAGATGACATCTTTATTACAGTGGCCTTGGTGTGCTAGAGACCAAAAGTGTTAAATTAGTCTCATTAAAGGGTTTATAGAGGAAATTTAACAAGTGAATTGACTCCAAGGAAGATATTACATAGTGGGATTTGGTGGCCCAAATTATTTCATGATGCACAAAAACATGCAAAATATTACAATGTCTATCAACACACATGGAAATTGAATAAAATAGATGAAATGCTAGTGAATCCAATTATTGACATAAAACCTTTCAAACAATGTTGGGTTGAATTTAAGGGATATATCAATCCCCTATCTAAAAGGTCTCATGCCATGCATAACATTATTGTAATATATTATTTTACTAGATGGATTAAGTTAGTTTGAACTCTAATTTACAGTGTTGAGGATGATACAAAATTATTATATGAGAATATTATAGTTGTCAGAGTGGGCCATAATCAAGGATCATGACTTGATAGACATGAATTCATGATAAAAACACTATTATATAAGTTAAATCAAACATGAGAAAAAAGAATTTTATCTTCAATAATCAAATATTGTATTATGAGCATTAGCATCCATTAGCCAAAATAACTTTAGGAAAGGTACATTATATAGAGAAAAAACTCAAAATTAGAACATACGGTTAAGCCATATTTTACCTAATGACCTAATATGACACCTAAGTGACACCTAAACAAGATAAACACCATGTGTAGGTATTAACCATTAAATGGAAAAAAAACATACACTAACACCCCATCATAAGTGAAACTTAGGTGGGTAGTTTTATTGGGTCTTGAAAACAAGCCATGATGAGGTATCTAAGTACATAAACAATATCCCAAAAAGAATAGAGCTAAGGAAGGAACTAAACCCTCCATATAAGATGATGTTGAAGCTCCCAAAACTCAAAGTAGAGCTCATAAATGATCAATGTTGATTATGATATCCTATGCTTGAAGACTAAAGAAGGTCCATATGCATTGAATATCATTTTTCCCTTAAGAAGAGGGACTATATCCCAATGTTGTTCCTAAGCAAGGAACCATACTCCTTTTCCATAATAGCATCCTAATTAGGAGTGTCTGATTCCTTATGAAATGAATGTGGATCATAAGTATATGCAATTAATGTATGTGGTATGTTATGAAATTGTGAATATGTTTTATTGGTGTCTAATGGATCTCCAATCCAATGTCCAACACTTTGAAGTGTCTATCTAGCTAAACAAGGAATACAATTTGGATATTTGAAAGGAGATTCCTCATTCTCTAAATATATACTAGGATAAGGAGGACATGAATCCACATCATTACTCTCATCATCAAAACTAGAAGAGGAATTTGGATCAAATAGATTTGAATCATTAAAATTGTCATGAAATCCCAGTGCATCCAAAGAAGAGGGAGAAGTGTCAAGTATGGTGTAGTGTCCCTTTTAGGATAGAATTAAACAAAACTATTATTTAATGTAGATCCTTAAAATAATAATATGAATTATGATTTATATTAAAACCCTAACCACACAAATTTCAAAATTCTAAAAAGACTAATTTAAGATCAAAATTTTAATATTTTATTATCATAAATTCTCACCAAAAATAAAAAAATAAAGCCATACAAAATACATTCAAATCTATATTTTTATACCACATATATGGATGGAAATTATTATAAAATATTTTTTGAAGGTATATATGATAAGACATCTAAGTAACCATGAAATCACCCCAAAAACTATAATTTTTAACCTATAAGGGGGTTCGCTACCCTAGGAGAGGGCTCCCAACTACTGTGTTATCCTTTCAAGACCCTCCAATAGATATTCTCATCCTTATATCACCCTCCAATATATGTGTTCAACCTTTAATGGTTGAAAAACTATTTCACTGACCCTCTAAGGCTACCAATATTGATTCACTACCCTTCAAACTAGCGTTATTGATTTGCCACTATTTACAAGTAACCTAGATGGCTAAAAATGAATTTAAAAAACAATTGGGACCTATGAATAAGGCCTCAAACTAAGTATTTTAGGGTTTTCATCCTTACCAGTTATGATTAGGCAATCATACTTAATAATCAAAAATTTATTCAAAGATAATAAATATATGCTCAAAATTAGATTTCCCTATCTCCCTTGATATTATAAATTAAGGGTTGAATTATATCAAATTAAATAAGTCCCCTTATTTAATATAACTTAATTTAGAAATAAGTTACCAACATGTTACTTTTTAACAACTTGACTAGAGAACTAATGTTTCCCTTCATTCTCCCCCCCTTTAGTCGACTAAAAATGATTAAAATAGGCTAAGCGTCTTCTTTATGATTTGGTATTTAAAAATATGTTTTATTTTGATAAAAATATTATGAAGTATTGATTCTTGTTGTGAGATGTGGTGATGATTGTGGCCCTTATCAAGATATGAGATCCGATCATAAAAACCTTCCTATTATTGGTAGGAGAGATGACCATCCTATTGGAAGATGTTCATAGGATTACATGAATACCTATTCAAGGGGAACCTATTTATCATATTGAGACTCTTGTGTAGGATGAGCAGATGGAGATACTATATGGTGAGGATTGGGCCCTTGTTAGGTGGCATTCATGTGGTTTTAGTTATGGCCCACTATACCAAAGGTCCTAAATGAGAGGTGCTTGATGACAATGATGATGATGGTTGTGTTTTATTTCATGTTGCTTAATTCAATTAGTGGATGATTTCCCTATGTAATATTAGGTGTGATGGTAGAGGTGTTACTGGGGAGGATAGTGTTTGGGTGGGCACTAGTTTTGTTAGTTTAGATATATAGGGAGCTTTGGGCACTTTGAGCTCATAGGAGATATGGGATAAATGTGGTGTTCATGATCTATTTTTGGGAATATGAGCATATTTAGGTTCTAAAACCATTGGGACTACCACAAGATGGTTATGATCAGGTGGACTATAGAGTGGGTTTCCTATGATGGAGGGGAGATTATGCTTTGATAGGAGCTAATAGAGGGATGAGGTACATTGACTACTTTAGAGATGCATTGGAGGGTTTGGTTGTGGGTGATGTCATTTAGAGGCCATATGTGGGTTAGCCTAGGTGGGCCCTATACAATTATCACACTTTGTCTTTATAGATATGGAGGTAGATCTATAAGAGAAGATAGGGCGAGACTGAGCTCATCATATTCATTAGAGTTTGGAGGTAGTATGGTCTAGTGTAGGAGATTGTAGGTCCTTTTTTGAGGTATAGGAGAGAGGATGCTAAGTTTTTATTACTAGAGCCATAACTAGAGGACATGATATTAGACCATGAGGAATTAATTTCTAGAGCAGGGATAGATGATGCCGATATTGTTGACAACTATGTAGCATGGTACCAGGCTTGATATGTAATGAATAATTTTGGATGAGATGATGGAGGTTGATAGGCCATGGATGTGGATCTAGTTGGATCACAAGTACATGGTGGTGGTCCTTACAGGTAGGTAGAAGTAGTATTAGTAGCTATATAGGCTCAAATTGTAGGTGTATAGGGATAAATGGCCACATTAGAGGGCAAGATTATGACTTTATAGGGTCAGGTTACCACTATTATAACTAAGAGAGATCAGATGAGGACCTCCCTTGGTTTGGTGACCTAGGAGAGGGATACACTAAGTCAAAGGGTAGGGGTAACAAAATCACTAATAACACCACCAAGTATTATTCTTATGGTGTGGTACTTGACCATGGTGGAGGAGTTGAGATATTATGAGGCTATAGTGCTATCACAATATCCACTAGAGCCATGATGGGGTAAGTATAGAGTCAGTTTAGAAAGCAAGGTAGTGGTGGTGACTCCAAGATAGTGGGCCTGTATAGTGAGTGAACTTACAAGCATCTTAGGAGGACCAACACTAGATGGTTGTGTAGGTGAAGGAGTAGGAGGGGATAGTGGTAGTGGTGCCCCAGGGGCATGATGTATGATATGATGTATAGATATACATGATTTTGATATTGACTTATGTATCAAAGATGCAAGATGTGCATGAGAGAGAGATGATATTATTGTATTATTTATTCAATCACATGATGTATATGATGTTTATGATATAGATATGATTACAAATGTTATTTATGGTTCATGGTTTTGATGTTTTGTGCTTATGAGATGTGGACTCAATAGATTTAAGCATGTGATGATCTATGGATGATGTTTTTATTTCATTCATGGATATGATGATAAATGGTTCAATTATGGTTATTGATGTGGTTTATGATATGATGTTTGATGGTAGATAGATAGGATGATACTTATGATATGATGTGGTTCATGATGTTTTGATCATAGATGGATATATGATGTGGTTCATGGATATGGTTCATAATTTTGTGTTCATCATTGATTTTTGTTGTTTATGATCATGGAGATGTAATGTGATTATGGTTAAGGATGTAATTAAAATACATAAAGTTAAATAAAAGACTAAATGTAGGAAAAATAAATGAGAATCATGAAATGTATGTCCACATGAAAAAATGATAAGAGGGTAAAGAAAAATCATGATGCCTTTTCATTGGTAAGGACCTAACAAAACTAAATTTAGATTGGCTTAAGGAATATAAGCCTTTTGAATGCTTCACATTAGTATGCTTTGGTTGATAAAATGGTGTCTTGATCACATCGTGCCAAGTAAGTTCACAATCCTTTGATTTATAGATAGAGTAAAAAGGAGATAGGTGATAAGTGAAAGGTAGATGGGTTGATAGGTAAGGTAACCTTACATGAGTTAGTTTTCCCCTTATATAGGTAACCTAGGAACTAGAGTAGACAAGTCCATGTCTTAATGTAGGTGTAGACTAATTGACCTAAAAAGTATACTAATGCTATATATGATAGATAATTGTAGCTTTCTTGGGATAACTTCTTCTGATTTTGATATAAGGTCATTCTTTTTTTTTTTTGATAGTTTTGTGAAACTGATCGATGTGGGAAGCTTCTAATGATTGATTTTGACCTATTCGACTTAGCATCCTTCAAGGGAGCAGTCTAAGTTTGGTTTTGTATGTTTGGTAGCTATCCTTGAAGGGAGTAGACTATCTTTTTAAGTAATTTTATATTTTTTGGGCAGATATCCTTTAAGGGAGTAATTTTCTATGCTAGAGAGATATGAACCAAGTGATATTTTGGTATCCCAAATTGTATTGATGCAAGGTTTTAGACATGGACAAGTTTAATTAGGCTTAGAGGTTTACCTTTATGAGGGAAAAAATTTTAGCACAAGAGCATAATGATAGATAAAAATTTGGTTTTGAGAGACAAATGATCATGGGATTCCATTTGATGAGAGATGAAAGGTTTCCATGAGAACCATCCTATGATAGATCCATGGTACCCATATTTAGGATTAGGCTATGACTATGATGGTTAACACATGGTTCTATGTTGTAATCAGTTGTCCTTAAAGGGAGAGGGATAGGTAGGTGAAGATGAAAATCTCATAAATCAAGGGACAAGATTAAGGTAGACAAAAAGGTGAGTTTGATTCTTCTTTAACAAAAGAAAGGATGCATATGCAAAGTAATGAGATGCTTAGGTTTTGGTTTACCTTAAAGAGAGGACAAATGGTAAGATATTGATCCATACTTATGGGTTATGATATAAGGTCCAAGGCAATTGAAAGTAAACTTGCCTCTTTTGATTTTCTTTATATTAGTTACATGTTGGTTTTCCTTTAGGATGAGGTCTCTGATATTGAATTCCCATTCTTTTAGGTGTTTGTTATAGGCACTGTTGATTCACTCTTAATAGACATGAATATGGTTAAGCACTACAAGGTGATGCTCATCAAGTAGCTCAAGTCATGCTAGATGTTCTTGATGATAGTCACTCTTAGAGATGATCTCTTGCAAAGATATGTGAAGAAAGGAAATTTGGAGTTCGAGAGGCAAGACTGCTTCTACTTTGAATACTAGAGAGAATGGGGTATCACCCATAGAGGTTCAAATGCTAGTGTGATAGACCCATAAAATGAAGGGGATGTGCAAGTGCCAATCTTGACCTGAAGCACTAACTACTTTGGTTAACATTTTATTAAGTGTTTTATTAGAGGTTTTCACCTATCCATTTACTTGTGAACGGTAAGGTGAGGAAAAGATTAACTTGATGCTAAATGAATTTCAAATACCTTATACTTTCTTGTTTTTGAAAGATTTACCATTATCGATGATGATCTTATGAGGAAAACCAAAATGATAGATGATATGGTGATTGATGAAGTTGGCTATCTTTTTGGCTCTAGTCTAGATGAGAGGAATATCTTCCACCCACTTGGTGAAATACTCTTTGGCAATAATGATGGATTGATCTCATTGTGAAGAATGAGGGTTGATTTCCCCAATAAGATCGAGTCCCCATTTTGAGAAGAGACAATACTCTTTGGATACTTATAGGCCATAAGTAGGTGTGTGATGTAAATTGGTATGTTGTTAGTATTTAACACACTTATTTACATAGTCACAATAGTCTTGGTTGAGGGTTGAACAATAGTAGCCAAGGAAAAGGATACTTTAAGTGACAAATAAACCATTTAAGTGCCCCCATATATTCCATCATGAATTTCAATGATAACATGGGAAGCTTCATGACTATGTAGACAATGGAGAAAGAGGCCATCAAAGCCACACTTATAAAGGATTCCCCCTAGTATGGTATAATGAGAGCTACTCTGAATAAAGGCTCTTTAAGGATTGGGAAGAATGATGTTGAGGTTGAAGTAGTTGAAGGTTTATTCAAAGATGATGGTGAGAATAGCTAGGTGGTCCTTGTGATGTTTAAATTTACCAAGGAGATCATCAACATAGTCCTCTATGATTTTATGGATTAGATCATGAAAAATTTAAGTCATAGTATGTTGGTTGGTTGCACCAATGTTCTTTAGACCAAATGGAATGAATCTATATCAAAAGGTTCCCCATGGGGCGATGAAAGAATTTATATGTTGTTCCTTGGGGGAAATCAAGATTTGATTATATCTTAAGAAACCATCCATGAGAGATAACATCTCATAACCAGCTATATGATCATTAAGTTGGTCAATGCTAAGCAAAGGGAAGTCATCCTTTGGGCAAGTGAGGTTTAGACATGAAAGTTGATACAAAGATGAATTCCCCTTATGGGTTTGGTAATGGGAACAATGGTATAAACCCATTGGGGATAGTCAATGGATTGAATTAAGTCAATATATAAGAGGTGTTGAATCTCTTCTTTGAGTAGAAGAGCAATACAAGGGTGCATCCTATGAAGCTTTTGCCAAATAAGCTTAGCATCAAGATGGGTGACAATGTTGTGGAGGGATATGGAGGGGTCGATTCTAGGTATATCTTAATAGGAATAAGAAAATGTTATGATATGATCATGAAGGAAAGAAGGATAATCTTGTTTCTCCATAGAATGTAAGGATTGACCAATCTTGATAATACGAGGGTTATCCTGCGTACCCAAATTGACATCGATAGTGGATTCACTCAACATACTTTAGTTGTTAGGAGGAAGGGGTTTACAGATAGAAAAATATCCTATACCGAGATAGGTGAGAATGGAATCATCATCCTAATGTTGGATGGTATTGATGGTAGGAGAATAATTTTCTACCATTTCAAGATAGATGAGAGGAAGATTTTTAGTTTGATCATCCTTTTGATAAGTTATGGGCCCAAACTAATAGTATTGATAAAAAAAGTTAGAAGGAATGATATCAAAATATTCTAACTTTGAAGGAGATGGGCTCGGTGAGGATGGGATATCTTCATCGATGGTGGTGATGGGTTTAGGTGAGGTGATTAGTTCTTTTGGTGGTATGAACCTAAGGCCAAATAACTCATGAGGTTTTTGAGTTTTGATGGAAGGTAGCTTGTGAGGTACATGCTCATAATAACCTAGGCCAAATCCATTCTAAGCAAACCTGTGAAGGTATAATTTGGAAAATGTTCATTTCTCAAGATAGGAGAAGTTGGAGGTAAATGGTTATATGGTAGAGGTAGTGGTGGAAGCAAGAAGTGGTTAATCAAGTCCCCCATAGAATAAGTTAGTTTGATGGTTGGGAGGCCCAAAAGGGATGATGGTTCTAATGTTGGGGTCATAATTAGGATAATGGGTGAGGTTATCATACTATTTAGGAGTAGGGAAATCATCTAAGGCTAAAAGATGATATTCCCCTAGTGAGAGATGTTGGAACGTGTGTTCCAAGGGGTCCTTTATAGGGATCTAGGAAGAAGGGATAGATGATCTAGTTGAATCTTCATCTATGGTAGGGGTGGAAGTGTTGGTTTTGGTTGGTGAGGTGGTTTAAGGAGGAATAAGAATGTTATTGGGTTGATATGTCATGTTGTATGATGCAAAAGGACTAGGGTTAGCTTTTATGGTAACAACTTGACCTATATGTTCAAATTTAACACATCAGTGTAAGGTAGATGGGACATAACTCATGACATAGATCTAAAGGTTTCCAAGTAATACATTTTATTAAAACTCACCCTCTACAATGTAAAATATTTTTGGAATGGTGTGAGGTCCCAAGTAGATGTGGAGGATGATTGTCCCCAAGGTAGTAGCCATAGTATCATTGAAAGAGAAAAAGACCACTGTAGTTTTTGACATAATATTCTTAGGTAATTGATGTTGGTCATAATCATGGGAGGAGATAATTTTTATGCTATCTCCTATATCAATCATCACCTTTTTTATATGGGTTTGATTGATGTATGTAGTAACGAAAAAGGGAGGATCAGGATCCTCATAATGGATAGAAGGTATTTTTGAATCCTAAAAGGTTATGAAGGTATAAAGTTGAAGGTCTTTGACAAAGGATGTAATAGGTTGAAGATCTTTTGGTTGAGCCTCTATCAATTATAGGGCCTCTATCAATACTTGGTGATGATGGGGTAAGGTGTTGATTAGTTCATAAAGTCTCATCTTCACCAGTGTCTAGTGAAGTTATTTTAGAACCACTCTCTAAATGGATTCGGAAGGGTTAAAAGGAGAGGCACCCAAAATGGATATTTTGGGTTTTGGTAAAGGTGATGGTGATTCTTTTTGGTTGTAAGGTTAAGGGGTAGAAGGGTATGTCCATGGTATGGACACTTTTGATTTTCCCTTATCCTATTATTGGGCCCAAGATCATGTAACCATATGGATAGTGTGGATTAAGGGAGGTGTTAGGCTAGATGTTTTCTTTAGTTGCTCCTCACTTTCAAATGAGAGTGGAGGAGTTTGTAAGTGTTGGATGTTTTGAGTTGGTGGTTGTGTTGGTAATGGGATAAAGGGAGGTTCATCTGATAATAGATCATCCTCATCCCATAAGCTATGGGTAAGTGTTTGAAGATATTTTCAATTCTCCATATCATGTCCAATAGTCCTATGGTATATGAAAATCAAATTATCATTGAACCATGATGGTTTAGGACATGAAGGGTTGAAAGGTTTGATTGGTGATAAGGTTAAGGAGGAGGTTTACAACAACCTTTGGAGAATGGTCGAATAAGATTCAATCAAAGGCATTGAGGGTGTTGGGTTTTTGGTTTTAAGAGTGGGAGCCTTCTTAAGAGTAGGCTTCACCATAAATGTTGTAGGTAGTGGAAGGGTTTTAGTAGGTGGTTTTAGTTGTGATTGTTTGGTTATGGTTAATTTAGAAGTATAAGATTTAGAGGTGGATGATGTGGGTTTGGTGATAGGTGGGAAGCTAGAGGTGGATAGGTTAGTTAAGAATGATGGAGATTTTGATGATTTGGTGGAGGTAGGTGTAGGTAGAGTAAAAGGATAAGGTTTACTAGATGAGGAATAGGTAATTATAGGATGGTTCACCTTCTTGGTATAAGGATGAGCTCCTAGTATGGTATAAGGATGGGGTCCTAAGATAGAAGGTAATTATGAAGGAGGTGGTATGGGTCTAGTTCTAGGTGGTAGTTTAAGTGATTCCACTTTCTTAGTTGGTTTGGTTTGGGTTTTCTTTCATAGACTAGAAGGGGTAAAGTCCAAATTCAAATATGGGTGAGCAAGGCTAGGTGTTGGAAGTATTCTTAGATTCTTGATGGGTTTGGTTAGAGAGGCATAAGGTGATTTGACAATTTTAGATAGAGGGTGGGTTGGATGGTTCTCTTGTGGTTTTGGAGGAATAAGTGTTTAAGGATGGGGTTGAGGTAATGATAATTTTAATGGTGGATGAAAGTGAGGTTATGGGTTCAAGTTTGTTTTGTTAAGGAAGGCTGAGACGATGCCAAAAATTAGCTCTATCTAGGTTGGGTTGAGAAGTAAGCTCTATAATTTGGACCAATCTAGAAAAAGGATTGTAAATGGGTTTGATACTGGTTATTGGTTTTAAAGGTTAATCCCATAGGTGGAGGTGAGATAATGGTTTATTCAGCTATGTTCTTGATGGAATGTTCCAAGGTTTGGGAGGATGTTTCCTCCATGGAAAGTGTAGGTAAGGTGATATATTATTTTGGGATGGTTCTTAAAAATAGAATGGGTGGTTCTAAGATAGGTGAGGAAGGTGTGATGGCCTCAAGTGAAGGGATGGAGATGATAGTTTCCTTTGGTTGGGTGTTCAATGTAATGGAGGGTAATTCAACCACTTCAATAAGTGGAGTGGGTGAATAATTTGTTTAAGAAATGGTTGCCTCCTTTGGTATTTATATCAAAGGAGATATGGATAAGCACATAGTCTCATTGAGTAAAGAAAGAGGGGTGATTGCTTCCTCTATTTGGGTGTTGAAAGGAATAGAGGGTGAGTCCACCACTTCAATGAGTGAAATGGAGGAAGAGGTAGTTGAGGTAATGGTATCCTTAATGATAGGTTCACTAATATTGACATTAAACATATAAACCTCATGAGTGTGAGATGATTCCAGTTTATTATCATCATAGTTGGTAGAAGGGGCATGTTTGGGAAAAGGTTTATGAAAGATTTCAAGAGATTAATTTGGAGGTGCATTAGAATTACCAAACACAAATTTTCCATTATCAATCATGTTTTGGATAATATTTTTAAAGGTATTTCACCTACTAACATCATGTCCAATGATGTGATGGAAAGCATAAAGATCATTCTCATTGTGCCAACTAAGTGTAGGGAGAGAGGCATCAAATTGTTGGGGAGGTTTTATTAGAGGAAGTTGTATGATGTTTGATTTGAGTAATTTATCCAAAACTAAAGAATAAACTCCCCTATTAGAGTATATTATTTTGGGGCAACTTGGTTTTGATTTTAGTTTGGTTGGTTGGAAGATTTAGAGTAATTAGTAGGGTTGGGTTGGTTGACATTTGGTGGTGGGGCAGTTTTAAGGACAACCAAATTAGTAGATGCTTTTAGTTTGGTATTAGGATGGTTAGATTGATTAGTGGTTTTGGTTGAGGAAGGGTCATTGGATTTAAATCTAGAATTTTTGTTTTGTAGTTTCAATTTTCCCTCATCAATGGCTTGGATTTATAATTTTCATGCCATGGTAAAAGCCTCATCAAAAGTCCTAAAAGTTTGAACTTGAAGAGTTGGGGAAATATGTTTGGCACAAACTTGAGATAAGAGTTAAATCAATTCAAGTTGGGTTAAAGAGAAGAAATTTGGTCAATAAGACCTCCCTATCTAGATACCAAATTGGCAATTGATTTGTCATCAAATTTCCTAATGGAATAAAGGTCAATAATAGATACCTTTTTAGATATATTGAATGAGAAATGATCTAAAAATACTTGGGAAACTTGAAAAAAGGAAAGTATGGAGTTCTTGGTGAGAGAAATATACCATTCCAAGGATGGTCCAGATAAATACATGGGGAAGATATGAATAAGGAGAGCATCATCATATGCAATCAAATAGCAAGAATGGCAAAATGCTCTCAAGTGTTGTTGGGGGTCGTCCTTGTTTTGAAACTTTTAAAACTTTTAAAACTTTGGTAGTTCCCATTGAGGAGGATGAGATTAGATAGGGACATATGAATGGATAGGTTCATTGTATATTTTATCATAAGATAAAAGGTTATGATCCCTAGAGATAGATGACTCTAGGTTGGTCATTTTTTCCAATAACATTTTGACCAAATCTGTTTGAGGTTGGGAAGATCCATAATTGGATGGTAATTTTTGGTTGAGGTTATGTGGTGGCAATGTATGGATAAGAGATATAAGGTTAAGAAGATACCACATTTTGGTATATGGTCATTAGAGGTTGGGATGGTGCCACATAAGGGTTGATGGGAACGAAAGGTTAGGTAGAAGGTGATATGTATCCTTACAGATTAGGAATGTATTGGTAAGATGTCATGGGTATTTTTTGTGGGATTGAGATGGGTTGATTTGGAGGTATGTATGGGTTGGTAGATGGTTAGGGTTGAGTGGTAAACCTTTTGATAATAGGTGGAAGGGTAGGAGGTATGGAAAGCACCAAATTTTGAAGAGGAATAAAAACTAGTAGATTGGTAGTAATAAGAGGAATGGTGTAAATATGGGTAGAAAATACCCCCATGATGGATGAGGAAAAGGTAACAAGAGGTGAGGTTGCCCCTATATTGGAGGTTTTAGTTGGTATAGGATATTTTTGGATATTAGTTGGGATGATGGATTGGGTTTGGGTGGTGGAAGTGGATGGGATATTACTAGAAGAAGATGCTTAGGTGATCTAAGGTTGGGTAGAGGTAACACCAAACATAAGAGGGGGAAGCATACCATAAGGTGGATCCATGGGAGAAAATGGAGAAATAGGGGTATGGTGAGCTAAGGTGTTGAGATAATGTTGGAAGGACATGGGGTTGTTATCGAGGAAGGTATCAAAATCTGTATCACCCTCAACAACTATCCAAGGCATGGTAGGAGGGGATAACAATGAGGAGAAATATCAACATCTGAAGTATACTCCCTGGAAGAAGAGGAAGATGGTTGTTCTTGGTTGGTTTGATTCCTCAATTGATATCTAATAAATACCATGAGAAGAATATAAAAGAAATGACAAAAACTCACACCTCAAACATAAATCAATCAAAAGGAAAAGAATCTCAAGGCAATCCAAACATACACTAAAGTACATTTTTAAAACTTAGGATTATTTTTATATTGATTATAACTTATGCCTTAGAAAGTGTGAAGAAAAAAATTTGGTTTATAGATGACTAAAGATGAAATCTAAGGTTGGTTTTAGGGTGTGTTTAGGTTCTAAAAAAAAAGAATCTATATTAAACTTTAGTATGTGGCTTGATATTGGGGCCTCTTCCCTTACTTCACACATCGTAGGAATAAGGGTATCAGGTGCTTAGCCAATATATACTAAATTTTAGATTTTATACTCAACTAGAGAGCTAAGTTGGTTCTCCCCTTCATAATGACCTCCAAGTAGGATTTCTAGGAAAGGTAAGCTTTACCCCTAGGTGATGAAATCCTAATTAGGTGTTGTCTCAAGTTTGTTTTGATGTGTTGATTGATTATGTGGTTTGGTAAAGTGTGTGATAACAAGAGTGAAACTAGGATTAATTATTTTTATTTTAAGTTACTAGATGAACTAAAATAAGCAAGTAATCAATGTATGCAAGGTTTATTTTAAGCCCAAAAGAAATTTTATATTTCATTGTATGAGAAAAGAATAAAAATAAAGGGGCACCTAGATTATGTTAGGGTCCCATCGGGCATGCCAAAATATTTCTCTTAATTTTTTCTCATTTATTAATTTTGAAATAAGATAAGACACTAGTAATAAGCGTGTGGTAGAAATACCTGGTCGGTGATCCACACATAATCTAGATGAAGATGGAGAACTCTTCTTTGGCTTAGAAGGAATAAGCTACAGAAAAGAAAACACTAACAAAGGGGTTGTTAGTAAGATAATTAAGTGGACTGCCTAGCATGAGCTAGATTTAATAAGTGTAAGCTTGCTAGGAGGTTGTCAATCCACTTTTAATAACAATCAAGTTGAAAGAGATAAAAGTAAGGTACTTGCATAAAGAAAATGAAATGTAATACAAGAAGAAAGTAGAATGCTTGTTAAATAAAATGACTACATATATCAAAAGTGAGTCAATAGTCATGTCAAAGTGGGTGAAGTCAGGTTCAAAAAATTAGAAAAGGGTTTGTAAACAATTAGGAACACAGAAATTTAAGTTTGGTTGGGGTTATGGGGCTAAAAATAACTTGTTATTTTCTACCACAATCACCATTGACAGTTAGGTTAGCCATCAGTGGTTAGGTTAACCATCAATAATTAAGCTGACCATGGTTGGTTGGGTAATTGTCAATAGTTAGAGGTGACCATCAGTGGTTGTGCTAACCATCAGTGGTTAACTATGGATTCTTGAAGGTTTCTCAAAAGGAAGTGGTAGAATAGGTGAATGGTCTGATAATGGTTCTATTAAGGACTTGAAAGTTTAGGAAATAATGTGTAGATAGGTTTGATTAGGTTAGGGGGCTTAGAAATCTAATGAAATAAAGAACAAGTACAATATACCTATAGGTTACTAGATGGTTGATGGTTGAATCCTAGGGTAATTTTGCTAGAGTAACAATACTTTGGCCTCAAAAGCAAATTCAATAGAGGTTTGGGTCTCTTTCACTATTATTCAGTTTTTGAAGGAAGATTAGATGCTGGAAAGCTTGAATACCTATATGCAAAAATGATTGTGATGATCCTCAATCTATTTCACCTCCTAATCCCCTCCTTTTATATGTAAAGAGAGATGGAGGATAGATAGTTCCCTAGTAGGTTAGGTTGCTGATTTCAATGCTTAGAAGTTTGTTAGCACCACATAAGGTGAATATATTAACTCATGCCTCATTCGCTTGCACACAATTGGTGATGGGTTAGAGAGGTGAGGACCTGACCATTAATGGTCAAGATAACCTTTGATAGTTAGGTTGACCATCGATGGTTGAGTGTTTAGAGAAAAAGGGGTCAAGGTAAGTTAAAAGGGCTAGGTTAATGTTCAAGTTAGTAAGTTAGTGAGTTTAGTTAGCTAAGTAGCTAACTAGACTCAGGGTCTGAAGGGTTGGTCAGTGGGTAGAAAAGGGTTAGGTAGTCCCTAGGGGGTTCTAAGTCATTTCAATACCTAGTATAATTTTCTAGTGTCTACATGTGGTTTTTCCCCACTGAGGGTTTTCCATGTAAATTCTATGTTGTGCATTTACTTGTTATTATGTGAATGGTTTCTTTATGAAAGTTAATTAGAAAGAAAGTAAAATATTATTACCACATTCATTCCACCCCCTCTTAGTGTGGCATGTACTCAATAATTGGTATCATAAAAAGGTTCTTTTAGGATTAGTTTAACCACTAGAAGGTAGATCTCAAAAGCACACATGGCCAATCATTAGGGTTAGTAAGGCTTCTCTGATAATAAGGCTCCATTATTTAATATGAGAAATTATGCATTATGGAGTATAAGAATGAGGACATATCTAATGACCCTTGGTTTTGACATTTGGTGAGTAGTTGTGGATGTATACATAACACCACAAACTCCACCAATAGATACAATAGGAAAGAAGGCTGGTGAAAATAATGCAAAATCCATGAATGCTATTTTGTGTGGTTTTTTAAAATTGAAGTTTATAAAAGTAATGTAATGTGACTCAGCTAAGGAGATTTGGGTTAAAATTTAGACCATCTATGAGGTAGATAATAAAGTGAAGATGGACAATCTTCAAACTCACATGAGACAATTTGAAAGTTTGAATATGAGAGAGGATGCAAACATTATGGCCTATCTAATTCATGTAGATGAAATTGTCAGCATAATTAGATGGCTTAGAGAAAATGTCAAAGAATCTATAATTTTCCAAAAGGTACTAAGCTCTCTACGTTTAAGATTCGATGCAAAAAGTTTTACGATAAAAAATAAAAGATCTAAATAAATTAACAATGGATGAGTTACATGGAATTCTCAAGGCATATGAGATGAAAACTAAAAAATAAAAAATCATCTAAAAGGGAGGTACCATTAAAAGCCTAAAAAAGTCAAAAAATAAATAAATTGAATCAAACAATGAAACTAGATGAAAAGGACGCTTTGTTTGTCAAAAATCTTAAAAAGGGGTCCAAAAAATACAAAGATAAGTTACCCTTCAATTGATTTAATTATGGTAAGATAGGACATTTTGCTACCAAGTGTCCTCATAAGGATGATAGTGAAGATGAATAAAATAATAATGATGAAAAGAAAAAGAAGGAAAGCAAGCCTCACTTCAAGAAAAACTTCAAATAAAGTAAGTATAATAAAAATTCTAATAACTACAAGAAAAACCTCTATTCCAAAAAGGATAATACCTTAGCCGAGGAGAAAAATGAAGAAACATTAGACAGTGATAGGGAGGAAACATTGTTCCTAGAAATAGAAATAAAACTTGAAGATTTTATGAGTACAGATACCTTGGAATAAGAGGATGATGTCAAAATTGATGGGGTGGTAGATCTTGAAGAAGAGCTGATTTATTCCTTGGGAGAGATAAAAATGCTAAAGAAAAAGAATTTGAAAAAAATAGTACAAATTGAAAAACATGAAGAGGAAGATATCATATTGAAAACAAATATGACACAAAATGTTGAAGAATCAGACAAGGTTATTAGTGGCTTAAAAACTCAATTTGAGGAAATGAAAAGAATCAAGGAGGAAATAAGAGCCAAATTGAAAATAAAAGAGGACGAGTGAAAAATACAAGAATCTAAAATGATTTCCTTGAAATTAGAATTGGATAAGACAACAAATGAGTTAAAGAACATGTCAAAATTTGAGAAGAGGACTAGAGTGTTGTGTAACATACTAAATAGTCAAAGGTCACCGTTCATTAAGTACGATACTAGCTATGATGAGAACCAAAAAAAAAAATTTAAAAGGGCAAAGTTTAAAATCTATAGACTCATCAAAGAAAGTAAATATAAAGAAGCTAAATAACTATGCAGATACACTTAAGAGGTCTATGAATATAGAAAGTGAAAAGAAGATATAACATGCCAATTCTCCTCATAGAGAAAACAAAGGTAAGAATATCCCTGTTAGAGATCTCAAAAGATCATTGCCATAAAGCTAGAGCAATGTGATAAGGTATATAAGCTACTTATATGGTTATTTTTATTCTTGGAATCAATTTGGTCATAGATCAATAGAGTCTAATGCACATGCAAGAAATGAATATGCATTGAACTATGGAAAAGACACTTATAGAGTTTTCAATAGAAACTATAATTCATTTGCCCCACTATTAAATTACAATGAGAATAATACTATATGTTATAATTGCAACAAATATGGACATATAACATGATTATGTAAGAGTTTTTTCATAAAAACCCTTAAAAAGAATAAGAAGGTGAATACCCTAGTTATAAATAAAAAGGAATCTTAAAAAATATGGAGAGAGAAGCAAGAGGAAGTTAATCAAAAAAGGAAAAACTATGCTTGTTCAAACAACATTTCATGCAAAATATGAAGGTTAGTAGTGGTATATTGATAGTAAGTGTTCAAGCCACATGATAGGTGATAAATTTTTTTATCACTTTGGATAAAATGAGTGAAGGTATAGTAAATTTTGGGGATAATGTTATGACTAGGATTTATAGAAAATGTACCCTTAGCCTTGATAACAGAAAGAATAAACTAAAAATGTTTTGCACATTGAAGGGTTCAATCATAACCTATTGAGTGTCAACCAAATGTGTGATCAAAAACACACACTCACATTTTATGCTCAAATCTATAAGATCAGGAGAGCTGACATAGGAAAATTAGTTTTAGATAGAAATAAAACATCAAATAATCTATACATACTCAGTGAAGTAAAAGGAGAGGAATGCTACATGAGTCAAGTTGATGAAAGATGGATATGACATAAAATTATAGGCCATATGAATTTTAAAAATTTAGTGAAAATCAACACTAATAATGTTGTAAGAGACACGACAAAAATCACAAAACCTTCAAACACTATTTGTAAGCAATTTCAACATGGGAAGAAGACACGAGCAAGTTTCAGATCAAAAGAGTAATTGATAACCAAGCCATTGGAATTGATAAATACCCATATGTGTGGACCAAAAGAACACAAATAATATAAGGTGAGAGTTATATTATAATACTTATTGATGATTATTCTAGAATGACATGGGTTGCCTTTCTAAAAGATAAATTTGAGGCATTTAAAAAGTTTAAAGATTTAAAAGTTTTGTGAAAATAAAATGGATATAAAGATATAATGACTAAGGTTAAATTGATGGGGTGAGTTCCTCTCAAATGAATTCTATGAAGAGCATGGAATAAAGAGACATTTCTTAGTCGCTAGGACTCCACAACAAAATGGAGTTGTAGAGAGAAAAAATTGAACTGTGTAAGAAATCGAAAGAGTAATGCTAAATGAATCCATGATTTTAGATAGATATTAGAAAGAGGTAGTCAACACCATATTTTACATCTTGAATATATTATATATTAGGGTAAATGATAGTGAAACACCCTATGAGCTATGGAAGGGTAGACTAGCTTCAATAAAATACTTCAAAGTATTTGGAATCAACTACTACATCAAAAGAGATGATTAAGACTTGGGGAAGTTCAAATCATGATTCGATGAAGGTATTTTTACTTGGTTATTTCTCAAAGTGTAAAGCCTACAGATGATATAAAAAAGGCTACAAATAATTTTAGAGAGCGCTAGTGTTAGAATGGATAAAACTAGGCCTAAACAAGTGATTGTACCAACTAATATTCATTCAAAAGAATTAGACTTTGAGAAAGAATAAGAATTAACAAAAGAAATTCAAGAAGAAGAAGAAAGGAAAGATACAAGGGCACCATCCAAATTAATTTAGAAAAATCATGTAAAAAATCAAATCATTGATGATATTGATGCTAGACTGCAAACTAAGAGAAGGTTAATGAATACATCAAGAAATGTACACTTCTCTCTATTGTCAATGATAAAAATGAAGAGATTTTAATAATCCAATAATGATAAGCATTGGATCTTTGCCATGGAAGAATAATTGAACTAAATAGAGAATAATGAAACTAGGGAACTTATTTCTAGACCAAAGGACAAGAATGTAATTGGAACTAAATGGGTCTTTAGGAACAAACTAAATGAAGATGGTAAGGTAACAAGGAACAAGGCAAGACTGGTTTGTAAAGGCTATGCTCAAGAAGAAGGTGTCAAATTTGAGGATAATTTTTCACCTATGGAAATATTATAAGCTATAAGACTATTCTTAGCATATGTTAGATTCAATAATTACAATTTCTATCAGATGGATGTGAAGTTTATATTTCTCAATGGGAATCTTGAAGAAGATGTTTACATAGAGCAACCTGAAGGTTTCTCTCTATTAGGGAATAAGGACTATGTGTGTAGGTTGAATAAATAATTATATGGACTAAAACAATCCCCTAGAGCCTAGTATGCTAGGTTTGAGAGATACTTGATCAAGGTTTGAAGAGAGGAGTGGTTGATAATAACCTATACATCAAGAGTGAAGGTAAGAACTAGTTAATTGTGGTTGTGTATGTTGATGACATTATTTTTGGTGGAGACAATGAAAATATGTATTAATAATTTGTATGGGTAATGTGACAATAATTTGAAATGTCTATGTTAGGAGAGTTATCATTTTTTCTTAGGTTGAAATTACTCAGTCAAGTAAAGGAATCTTCATCTTTTAGACCGAATACATTAAGGAAATGTTGAATAAATTCAATATGGATGATTGTAAATTAGTAATTAATCTAATGGTAATAGGGTGTAAATTGAATAAGGATGATGAGTCAATAGAAGTCAATCAGACCTTGTATAGATCAATGATTATAAGTCTATTGTATACTACTACATCAAGACCAGATATCATGTAAGAATTATGTCTAGTGGATAGATTTTAGTAAACATAAAAAGAAACACACTTTCAAGTGGTCAAAATGATATTTAGATATCTCAAAGTCACTATAGATCCTGGTTTGTAGTACCTAAGAGCAAATGACTTCACTTTGACAACTTATATTGATGCAGATTAGGCAAGCAACATTGATGATAGAAAGAGCACAAGTGAAGGTGCATTCTTTATTAGAAATAGTCTTGTGTCATGGCTGAGTAAGAAATAACCTTCAGTTTCCTTATCCATAATTTAATCTGAGTCCATAACAACATCATCATATTGTACATTAAATAAACAAAATTAAGTATAACAATCCAATTTCTATTTTCTATGACAATACAAGCAAAATAAACATATCCAATAATCTAATTATGCATTCAATAACTAAGCATATTTCCATCAAGTATCATTTTCTATGAGAATAGGTTGTAGATAAACAAGTAAAGATGGAGTACATTATCACAAAGAAAAAAATAGCAGATTTCTTCACGAAGCCCCTCCCAAAATAAACTTTTGATTTTTTAAGGAATAAATTGGGAGTGATCCATTCTTTATATATTAATTAAATCCATCAATAAAATCATTAATTAAAGGGGAGATAATCATATTATTATTCAAATCCATGGATATTTGGGTGATATACATCATGATTATGTTGTATGTCTCTTTGCCATTGATGTCAAAATGGGAGAATTAAAGAAAGGGGGAACAAAGGAGGAAAACTAAAACAAGGGGGAGTTTATGTAATATATTTTATACAAGATGGACATTAATGTCAAAGGGGAAGATTATTGGAATATTATCTTTGATGTTAAAGGAGAATTGAAGGGCAAGTTATGCACTCACTTATATCTCTAGACTAGCTCAATAACTTTTAACTCGCCTAGAGCTTCAGACTCACTCAGTAGTTTTAAACTTGCCTAGAGCTTTGGACTTGCTCAGTAGCTTTGAAATCACCCAAATATTTAGACTCACTTAGTAGCTTTAGACTCAAATAGAGATCTAAACTTGCTCAGTAGATTTGGAATTACCCAGAGCTCTAGACTTGCCTAGTAGCTCTAGACTTGCCCAATTAGCATCTACAAACTCACCTATTATGACAGACAAAATTGACAAGGCCAACTAGCAATAATTTTCTTTTAATTTATAGTTATATATGTATTAATGATGTTTGAACACCTTTGGATATATCATATCCCTTGGGAGAAATCACACTATTTCCAAGAGGCATGAAGAGGTATAAAAGAGAAATTAATGGGAGTTACAAAATAAATAAAAATAATTCTTTCTATCATATACAAGGATAAGAAGAGGAAGAAGAGAGAGAATATGGATAAGAGATTTCCTTTATTATGTCATGATTTATTGACAAATAAATAGTGAGAAGGTGGAAATTATTTAAGTGATATCGGTGTCTTAGAACATAAAGATTAGTGTCTTTCACTAAGTCAGTGCTTGGCAGTGAAGTTGGTGCTTCAATTCAAAGAGATTGGTGTCTCATGCTAAGTTGGTGCTTTGTATTAGGGATTTGTGTCTCCAATTCGGTTGGTTCCTACATAAAATTTTAAAAAATAATTATTAATCTTATGGATAGATTTGGATAATACATCCAAGTAGCCTTTCAAGTGTGGTTTTTCCCCAATAAAGGGTTTCCATGTAAATTTTGTGTTCATTTAATTTTTATTATGTGAATGGTTACTTTATGAAAGTTAATTAGAAATAAAGTAAATTATTATCACCACACTGGTTCACCCCCCCTCAATTTGGTGTGTGCTCAACAACACAGGTTCAATTTTATAAGAATCTAGAATAGCACCAATGCATAAAGCTCAAAAAAACTAGAACTTCAAACAAGTGGCACTCGAAATGGAGTTGTGGGATGAAAATTATGTGAGTTTGAAGTTATTGCTCACAAAATAAATCTCCAATTTGCATAACTTATGGGTGTGCAAAAGTATGAGTCAACTCTTTAAGCAAAAGTTAATCCCCCTTAGGTTGGTTGTGAACAAGGGCTAAAATCCCATATGAATAAGGGATAAGCCCTAAGATGAGTGCATAAATGGGAAACTATCTATATAGGGGTCAGGTTTCAACTAATGTCTAGGTAGGATTCAAGTTCTAATTTATGCTTGGGAAGTCCTCAGAATCTAGTGCATCTCCATGCAAGGCTCAAGTTCCATCAAGTGTTTAGATGACCATCAGAATCCAATGAATTTTCAAGTGAGGGTCAAATTTTACTAACTATTATGGAAAGTGTTAGATTCTAATCCCTGTTTAGGCAAGGGTTGGATTCCTATGAGTGTTCAAATAGGTCTCAAATTCTACCAAGTTTTTATTAGGGTGTCATGATCCATTATATGGCCATGTAAGGGTTTAGATATGATATTTTCTACATAACGAAGAATTACACCAAGTACAAAACTCCCAAAATATTTAAATTTGGTGCTATTATGAAAAAACCAGTGAAAACCCACCAAGTTTATTGAAAAACTTAGAAAAACCTAGAAATACATTTTCCAACAAGTCTGTTATCTGACAAATTTATTTGGATTCTAAGCAAAAGCCTTCAAACCCTCAAAAAATGGATGAAATAAATTGTCACAAAATTAGGTTATATTAATAGTCTATCCTAGGGTTTTGACACCTTTTGAATCTAATGGCATAATCCATTTTTAAAAACAACAAAAAAGAAGAGATATCCTAGAAAAATGCCTTTTCCCTTGTTCTTTTTCTAAATCTAGATAAATAAATGACCCTACAAGAAGAGAAAAATATTAGAAATAGTGAATCTACAATATATAAGGTCAAATAATCCCTGATCTATGACATTCAAGCTAAAAGATCAATATTTCATAATAAAAGCTATGGCATTTAACTACTAGAATAAACTCTTATACCATGTTAGAGTGGGCCAAAATCAAAGATTGAGACTAAATAAACATGAATAAATGAATAAAATCATGTTTTATAATCAAAATCAAATATAAGCATAAACAACTTATCTTCAACCATCAAATATTGTAGTATGAGCATTAGCATCCATTATCCAAAATAGATTTAGGAAAGGTAAATTATATAGAAAAGCAAAAAACAACTCAAAATTAGAAAATAGGGTTAAGCCATATTTTCCTTAATGACCTAATATGACATCTAAGAAAGATAAACAACATTTGTAAGTAAAAACATTAAATGGAATTAAAAATGTAAACTACTAATAACAAGTTTTATGCATTTATAAAAGCTAGTAAGTGAGGTAAGGGCACACTTTTTGAAGGCTACTATGAAAACCTTGATATAGGAATTCATGATTTCAAACCAAAAGAGTATAACTTACCACCCTCAAGTAAATGGTGATGAAAAAACATCCAATAAGGTGCTAAAAAATTCTCATGAATATTTTTGATGTAAAAAAATATGATTGGGAATATTCCATCCCAATAATATTATGGCATATAAGAAAAATAAAAAATGTGTGACAGGGCACAACCAATTTTAGTTATTTTATAGTATGGAAGCTATCATGCCTATAGAATATCAACACCTAGCTTTCGAATTTTGATTATTATAAGGCTTGGGGATAAGGAGTATTTGTATAATAGCTTTGTGGAATTGACTTGCATGGAGGAAATAAGGACTACTAGATAGAATAAATAAGTCAATAAATAAAGTTAAAAAGCATGGCATGATACTGAAATAATTTTTTTCCCCATATGAGAATAAGTTGGAAAGATAATTTATATTTAATTTATAACCTAAGATAAAATTAGTGTGAGATAAAACCTTCCCTTATATATTACAATCTACACAAAAAACTATAATATTTTAAATAATTAAGTTTCCATGGGGTTAACTAGTTTAGATAACCTAGGTACTTCCATAGTTTTAGAATACAACATAAAATTAACCTTATGTTTGATCACCCAAAATATAAAAAAATAATAATATCTATCAGTTGGGTGTGATAAATTAGGACTACATTTAGCCCATATAGGAAGGTGCAATGTAACAGGCATTAGCTTCATATATTAGTGGAGACTTATATATTAACACACTAAATTATTTGTGAGTTGTTAATGAAATTAGACCCATGAAATTGGTATTTACAATAAACATGCACATTCCTAATTACTTTGGTATATAAAATTTAAAAGAGTTCATTCACAGACTAAAAGAAATTATTCCTCTCATGGAGACACAACTCTGTGGACTCAACTATGCACTAAAAGGAATAGTTTATGTGTTGTTAATCAAGATAATTATCCTATTTGGGAAGAAGTATGTGATATGTTTTTTGTTAGATTAATATTACACCTTGACTTTCATAAAAGTGGTCTTATTTTCATGTAGGCAATGTCCTGAAATACATGTACAATATTGTGTCAACTTGTGGAAAGAATAAAATATTGAACCTAAATATTGGATACACATTTTTCAAGTGACTTCATCCCATATTTAAAAGACTTGGTACATAAATAAATAACTTAGATAGGATACTAATACACAACCTTAGATTCAACAAGATTTCATATATACTTTGTGTTTAAATATGAGAACCCATTCATGCATAAATCCCTCTAGAGCATGAAGAAAATTTTGTGCCATGGGAAGGGAGGAATGCCTATTATGAATAAACATTAATATCAATTTGATGTATATTTAAACATCCATGAAACAACTTAGTAATTATAGTTATGATTGGACATAAAAGGGATTCATTCTAAAATCATGTAATAGGAATAGTTCAAGTAGTTCTAAATACATAAAAAATGAAGGAGACATGGACATAAAGGGACTAACTGTAACTTTAATGATTCTAAAGTTTCCAAAGAATAATCTTAGATATAAGGCCAAAGAGAATTAGTTTTCAATTTGATAATTATATAGCAATCAAGAAAAAGGGTATTAGTGGATTCTATGAAAGTTAAAGAAAGTCAAATTTACTAAGAAATGGTATTAAAAAAGACATAAAACATAGGTACAAAGACATACCTAAGATTAATAATATTGATGATAACTGGACACAAAAATTCATTCAAAGGTTCTTCAATTATTATGTGATTATAAATAGGTTTTCCTTTTAAAGCTTAGTGAAGTAAAATGTGTAGATCATTCCTTGGGATAGATGCATATTGAACTCAAAGAGTATGCAATTCTAATTAAAAATGACCATATAAGCCATTCCCAATATGAAGATGAAGCTGAAATCCTCTATCCAATTTATAAATTTGATTAGGTTAGTCCTCTGGTAATTTATCTAAAGAATATATGCGATATCTATGTGTGTGGTGACTATCGCATACTAAATGATGCCTATGTTAATGATTTATTTCCTCAGCCCTTTATACACGAGGTTTTAGAAGTTATCACAAGGCATGATGTATACCCTTTTACATAAAATTTTAGTGGGTATCACCAAATTCCCAGCATAATTGAATATCAAATAAAGATGGCTTTGTTTAACCCTTAAATCTATATTGGGGAATTTAGGGTTAAAGGGGTAGAGATAACCTAGAGAACAAGGATGGTAGACTATGTCTAAATTATACCAATGAATTTGTAAACTTAGATAAACATATACTAAATTTATCCTGCTGAGATATGCTAAAAATATAAACTAAAACTATGCTAGATATTGTAATGATAATGAAAAAAAGATAGTTTTGATGCTAATATAAATCTACAACTGGAATAGGGAGAAATCGGATTGGAATTCAATTATGGATCGGTCTTTAGATTATAGATTAAGAAATTCTATGACCTCAGACACTTGCATCGATTGTGAATGGTTATATTTACACTTTTGTCTAACTTAGACACAAGTGTCTTATATAGAATACCTACCAGATCTAGATGCAACCAACTATAATATTATGGGTTATGTGTGACATTCGATCTAGTGTGCTTAGATCTACATCATGGGCTATCACTCCATGTCAAATAAAAAAACCTTAGTTCATCTTTATAGTAGATATGAGAAATATGGGTTAATGGGTATATGGTGTTGATCTAACCCAAATACTCCTCTATCAATGATCACTTTTTATATAAATAATAATATGAAGAGGACCTCATAATTATGTAGTTCTCCCCTACGTGTTGTCTTATTTGTGTATAAATATGCAATGTGTGGTAAACAAGTACATAGAGTGACCTAGCTTGTAACTTTGAAAATGTGGTTCATGAGATGCTCCTTCAATAATTCATTCCTATTGATGTGTTTTACCTATGAATGATAGGGGAATAAGGGAAAATATGGAAGCTTTGGTCACTTGGATGCTTGATTTAATTCTTTTGGTAAATTAACTTTCAAGAGGTAAGAAGTTGTTAGATGAATAAATAAATAAGGGTTAGTCCTGTATATATATAAATCCATTTGGATAATATTTCAAATTAAATCACTTAGGATGACCATAGGAATATGTTTCATTTATAAATTGGATGAATTTATGGCACTAAACACTTTTATTAGAATTGAACACTAGCATTGACATAGCCATCTAACTGGGATGCAAGTGTCTAAAAATCTAGAAGATAGGCATAATTATAGAACATCCATAGACATAAGATAAGTAGGTTTGTATAATTATTGGCATGATATAAGGTATGAGTCATTATAATAACATTGGTTGGACTAATAGATAAGCAATAGGCACAAAGAGATAATGTATGTGAGTCTTTTGGTAGTAGGAATCTCTAGTAGTTGAAGGTACATCCATGTTATGTATTTACCAAGTGTATAAGACTGAGGTGATATATAATTTTAAAATAGTGTCTACATTCACCTTTTTAATCTAGTAATGAAATTACTAGTTTAGATTAAAAAAATGCGTTCTTAGGTGTGTATAACACACCTTATCTTCATGTGAGTCTAACTTGAGTGATTTGTTGGTGACTAACCTAAAATGAAGAGAATGTTATAGTATATAGTCAATGTATATAATCTAAAATTAAAATCATATTAAATGATTAAAATTAAATCAAGAAATGTTTAGGAGTACACGTGTATCGATACAACCACCTTGCCTTTTAGCAATTTGATTTGGAAAATATGTATCATTATGAATCATTAAATATGAGATTATGAAAAATATAAATATATAAAGTGCATAAATATATAAATATTTAAGGCAAAAAATTACCCTATGCTTGGAGCTAAAGGTGAGTTCCACTCTGTAGTTTAAATTAGTTCAACCATGCAACCCAATCATACTTATAACCTGGTGAGTGTGAGTGAACCAAGTCAACCTGTACTATAAATATAGTGAGATTGGATGATGTAATTAAGTCCAACCTATATAATTGGAAAGATTTAGTGATTTAATCACCTCAAACATGCCAAAAAAAATCAACTAGCATAATATATTGGCACAATATAATCCATAAAAACCCAAACTAGCGGGTGATGACAGTCCATAAAAGTGTTTTGAAATATGAAACTAATTTTGATTTTAAAATTTAAGTTCCATTTTCATATCGTATGCACCTAATTTATGTCTCATTTTTAAACCTTAGTATAGAAATGGTGCCAATGTATAAAATAATACCAAAACTGTGTATTTAAATCATATAACTATGCAATTTGGCCAATTTACAAATTGTGTAAGTGTGGAGAACATGTTTCGATAACATGCCCCCCTATATATTTGAAACTAAAATTGGTGTAAGTATGGAGAAAATATTTCTAAGATATTCCCCCACTATATATTTGAATTTGGTGAACTATGAAAAATGTGGAAGCCATGCCTCTATGACATGCCCCCACTAATATGCCCCCATTTTGAGGTTAGGGGAAGTAAAAAATAGTATTTACCTTACCTTAAAAGGATAATATAATCATTTAAACTATAAATGTATCATGTAACATATAAGATAAACATATATAGGTAGATATATCATTGAAGCAGACAAAATGTGTTCACATCAAGTCCTAAGATGCATAATATAGATCATGATAGTGTGTAGATAGTAACAATATAAGCTCAACAAACAATAAAACACGCACACAGGAGAACTCAAAAGTAAATAAAAATACAATGGTACAAGGAGACATTAAATAAGGGGAATTTTTAAATACCACACAATCTAAGGTACATGACATAGTCAAATGTCCACAAAGCAAGGAATGACATATTCAAATGTTAACATGCAATGAACCATGCCATATACAAATGTCACAATAGGAAAACATAGGAATGAGGGAGAAAATAAATAGAGCATATTAAAATTATTGAACAAGTGATAAAATGCATGACAATAACAAGTAAGGAACACACTCAAGGAAGTGAAAAAAGAAAAGAATGGATAGTAAGAAACCAACACAAACATATCATACTAGTCCCAGATATATTTGTTATTAAAAAATGTTAAGTACATATCATATCAAGTATATTACAAAAGATATAGGTAGGGATAAATGCATGTCCAAATATATAAAATCAAATATGATAATGGAAAATTATCATATAATGATATAACATGTGTGTATTATTATCAAAAAAATGGATGCCCCCTATGTTCACATGATAAGAGTAATGGCGGCCCAAAGTCTAAAATTTCAAAGATCATGTATCTGTGTATACTTTTACCACACTCAAAAGATGTGTGAAACACATGTGTGTATAGTAAAGTACTGATATTCCATCTATCAACATGGAACTGACAACATACATGCCAAAGAGCTAATATAACATTATAAATGCTGAAAATCGTTTTAGATTTTTTTCTATTTTGTAGGATATTTGAAAATGTTATGCAAATAAAACATGTATATATAAAAATGATACCAAGATCTAATGTACTCATCAAGCATATGTTTCTATAAATGCTCTATATCATGTGTATCATATTCATATGTTATGTAATATGTACATCAAGATCATATCAATCATTTGTGGTATTATAATCATACCAATATTATGTGTTTTAGATTGAAGGTAAAAGCAAGTTTTGAAGGGGCCTCGAAACCCTGTTACAAAGAGTGAAAGAGAGAACGTTTAAGACCACAGGCTAAGCCTAAAAAACACTACAAGGAAGTAGCAAAAATAGGTTTTAAATGGACTTGGAACCACCAGATAAACATCCGATCAAAACCCAGAAAACAAAGTTCTGGAAACACAAGCGCTGCCAGGTTAACAAAAGAACCAGTTAACAAAAATAAAACCATAAAACCTAGCAGCCAAAACACTGATCTAAAAGATGACCAGTAGAAACAACAAGCTGAAACCAAAAACCAAAAAACCCGACCAGAATACAGCCCCCAGAGAAAACCAGTCAGCGAAAGGGGGCTTTAGATGAATCTTTTAAGTTTGGGTTATTTTTTTTACTTGACCGAAGATTCATATCAAGGGGAGCAACCAAAAGCTTTGACTTCTTTCTTCTTATAGCTGTCCAACCTTCCTCCACCTTAGCTGCCTCAGCATCCCATTCCTCAGAAGACCTGGATCTTTGGATCCCAGGAGGCGTAAAATCCTTGTGAGATTTAAACATTAACTGGCTCTTAGAGAGATCCTCCAAAACAGGGGAAGATACCACCACCTCCTCCTCTGGCTCAACAGGTTTGCTACCCACAACCTCTGCTTCATTAGAATGATTCACCAATGAATCTTCTTCATCTTCCAGTTTGGATTGTAAGCTTTCCTCATTCTCAGTCTCAGATTCAGAAGAAGATTCCAAAGGTTGTTTGTCTACTTTGTGAACAGAGGATTCCTTAGTCCACCAAGAAGGAGGACGTCTGGGATGAGATTTCCCAGCACCACAACGATCAGCTATATGTCCCATTTGGTTGCATTTCCTGCACCGAAAAGGGATCCCCTCATAATCCAGAATTTGTGTCTAGTTACCCCTAGGGGATTCAAGGTAGATCACCTCAGGAAGGCCCTTAGAGACATCAAGATCTACTAGAAATCGCGCACAGGTCGAATGAGTAAGTGGACAATCTTCCTCATATAAAAAATCCCCTAAAACATTTCCTATGGTTCCATACCAATATTATGTGTTATTAATATAGGAAAATGTAAATTCTTAGGTTGTTATTAAACTTGTGATATACCATTTTGAGCATCCATGTATGAAAACTTGGCTACACCATAAATTGGAGTCTACTTCTTAAAATTTTGTTTTGCTTGTACACTAGGAAAAGATGTAATTTGTGCCTTGGATTCTTTATTTGAAGATGAACGTATAGACTTCATAGTATTATAATTACTCATTTATTCCTCTATGCATGGATTAGTTATGGTGTTTAGATACTTAACAACCATATGTTTATCATTTGATTTTTTAGGCATGTCTTACTTTGAAAATTTCTTTATTAGAAACCCTCTTTTGAGAGAGCTTGTTTGCTTATCTTCAGTTTGAATTGGAAAATTTTGTTCTTCATCTTTTTTTAACATTGTTTTTAGAATGTTTTATTGCTCTAAATTTGATATTTACAACTATTTTTTTATCTAAATCTTTCTTTGGTAACCACATTTGATGTTTTTATATTTTTGGTTTAGGAGAGGTACTCAAAATGTGAGTGGTATTCTCAGTTGATGTATTAATGATATGATCATCACTACCTTTGTGACTTTGTATTTTGTTATTTAATGCATAAAAACAATCTGTATGATGTTCATGCATTTTATGATATACATAATAATATTTGGATCACCTTATATGATGTGGAAGAGATAATTTGATCACTTTGTATCAAAGCATTTCTATTAGGATTTCACTTAGACTCTTAGTAGCCTTTTGGTCACTTGTTTTAAATGTATTCTATTGTAGTTTTTCATTTGAATGTGAATCCTTTTTGGCACAACATTGGTAGATGAGGATGTAAATGCATGATTAAAACTACCATGTGTTGGATTATGTAGGTATTAAATTTTATTTTCCAACAATTATATCTTTGAATTGAAATTATTTTTACACCCTTCTATTGAATTTGTCATAAGGATGATTTGATATTTTAAAGATTCATAAGCACAAAACCTAGGTACCTCATATTGATTATGAATACATTCACCATCTCTCTTATCCCTTGAAGGAGTGATATCATTTATCTGTTTAGAAGGATGGTAGTTGTATACACATAATATTTTTAAACTTTATCAATTACTGATGTTTTTTCTCATGTAAGAACCCATCGAGTCTCAATATATCTAAGTGCACACCTTAAAGGGTGATTTAGGAAAGGGGTGGGTAGAACATTGGTACTTCACAAGATTGTATTTCCCCATACCACCCCTTAAAACCAACACAAACCTCTTTTATACATTTACCTAAGTTTTGACACCTCCCTTACACAATCTTCCAAGAAATTCACCACCCCAAACAAGCCCTACCTAATCCAAAATCTATTTTTGTCAATTATCAAAAAAATTCACATGGGTTGACCCTGTTTTTAAAATTGAGCATGTTACATGACTAGGCCATCCCAATCGACCTAATCTGGGACCTAACTATTTTATTTATTAAATAAGTATGTCGACTAGGTAAAATGTTTTGGATAAAACTTTGGAAGGGATTAGGGTTAGATCTAGATATATAAACACATCTTTTTCACCATTTTCATCAGAGAGAGATATAGATAATCATTTATTTGTGAATATGCTTATCCACCATTCTACTTGATGAGTCATTACTTAGGGTTTCATACTTCTTTTGGAGAGAATAATATTGTCTCGTGGAAAAAGTCTTTTGTATGCATAGGAGAAGTTGTGTAGCCTAGAGATAACCTATATTTTTTATCCTTACAAACCACAACAACTTATTGCAAAGAACTATTGGCCAAGGGAGAGATTGAGGCTCGATGGGTTCATATTCAAGGTAAGTATTCCTAACTCTTGCTCCTTTTTACTAGTAGATAGATTTTTAGGTGTTAGATTATGAATATGTTTCTCTCTATGCATTAGGATTACCTCTACATTGGCTTGAGTAGAGTTCTTATTTGCATGTTTAATTTTATTTTTATTATCTCCATTTGTGCCAATTTTTTTGGTGAGTAATAGATTAGATTTATCTTATTTTTTCATTTACTTCAATAAGAAAACATAGGATATAGCTAGGGTTATTGTGTTTTATTTCTTGAATAGAGGATTTGGAACCCTCTCAAGTGATATTGTGTGATAAAATACCCCTTAGGTTTAGTGGATCCATATTGGTCATGACCTTGATTTTCTAAATGTACCAATAAGTAGAAGATCTAGTTGGATTTATCTTCTTCGATCTAGGATTGATTTATAAATCAACTTCACTTTCCCTTGTATACATTATGATGAATCCAATGTGAACTGACCCTTAAATATTTTCTTTCATGCCTTCATTTATTATAATTTATAATTTATTTCATTTTTACATCACTAGATCAAATATACTTACATGATCTAACTTTTTGTGCATAAGTTTAACACATAGTTGATTTGATTGACTATGTTTTTATTTATGAAGGTCATCTTCAACCACAATTAAATAGATTAATCCTCTTGAATTAGTTTGCTTCTTTACATATAGGTTTTTAGAATCTGTCAACCCATTCAACTCTATTAACAAGTTAAAAATCTTCATTTGGATGGTAACTATGACAATACTAAATTCAACATCTTTAAAATCAATAGGTTCATTATCACCATATTACTGATTTATTTTCTTTGTTACAATATTATTTTTCACAAATTTTAGTCTATAAAACTGTAACCCTACAATGAACTAGTTCAATTGGATTGACATAGTTTTGTAACTTTATTTATTACCTAGGTGACTTGGTTGACTCATTTGAATGTGTTTCTCTAGGTCTTATTTTAATATAAATTATTGACCCAATTGATTTTTTTTGTACTCTTTGCATACTTAGTCATCTATATCGACCCTCTACTCTTCAAGTAAAGGAATTAACTCATATTTCTAGTAATTAACCAATCTTTCATTTTACTACTTTATTGCTTACAATAACCCACATAAACTAAATATGAAATTATGATTTATCTATTTAATCACACTATTTTTATTTTATTCACACACTTATAAATCATATAATATCAAAAAACATTAAACACATTCTACTCAAGGTCTACTTATTTAGATTTCATCACCAAGGGGGAAGTCAACTTGGTTTTTTGGTCGAGTATAAATACATGGTTGATGGTATATATTTTAAAATCACCCAACACCCTTATCATTTTAGGATTGTGAAGTGAGGAGGTAGGATCCAATACCAATCTAATATCATCACCAATACATATCCTTTTAAGCCTTAACTACTTGAAACCATCCTTAGATTACCTTTCTAGTTACCGTTTACAAACAACTCCCTATCACATTTATTTATAAAAGTTATAAATTAAAATAATTAGGAATGACCATATAGATTAGAAATTCTATTTTTGTTTCTTGGTATTTGATAATTATATGTTGTATTGTAAAATTTGTATTCTCCAATGTTGGTACAATATTTTTGATGTGTGTCACAACTGGATCGACTAGATCAACCTAGTTACCTATATGATTATTTTAAATATTATACAAAATAACACTAGATCATCTAGGGTCACAATTGGAAAAACATATCTTTACCTTTAGAACATAGTTGATCTTCTCAACTATGTCTCTTATAGTCTTTGTTTTCCCATAAAACATAATTTCTCTATTTGACCCAGTCTCTTATAGACTACTTGTTTTGTTTGCCTTCAACACATAGTCGACCTATATAACTATGTGTCTTTCAAACTTCCTTAGTTTCACCATTTTTAAAACATAGTTGAATAGTTCAAATTTGTGTTTTGCATCCTATCATATCTACTATCTTACAAGATAGTGTTACCTAGTATCCTATTAATTGATCCTCATTTTTACCATGTTTTTATCTTATCTCCTTCATCATGAATTTATTATTTGATGATAATATATAACTGCATAAAATAAACATGATGAGTTTTACCAATCCAAATAAGGTTCCTCAGGCACATCTTGTGGTACCTACTATGGGTCAAAGCAATGTTTATGTTTCCACCCACACTACAAACTATGGGACTCCTCCCCATTATTCTTCGACACTTAACCCCTTGTTTTCATTAAAATATGAGAATGACCTTAAGTTTAAGTACACAACTAAAATGATATTTTTAATTAATGAAAACCCTCAACAAAGAGGAAAAGATCCTAAAACCATCTCTAAAATCATGATGGGACCTCATATAGGAGAACCCCATTCACCTTCCCCTAGTTTTTACCAAGGATTTGGGAAAAACCCTTTCTTTTATACCCAATATTTCCCTCTATTATGTATCCTTACCACACCATGATCTAATCCTCTATGTATTCTTATACCTCCATGCTAAGTATTTCTATAAACATGGCATGTTCAACTTCTAGTGGGGATTTTAAAAATCCACACATCCCTAACCATGATAATGATGCATCCCATGCTACTAATACATCCCATGATATTAATACATCTCATGATACTAAAGATTTTTTAATACTAATTATTATTTTAATACCAATGCTACTCATGCCATTGTACGGCGCATGCTACTACCTTATCCCACTCTCATAGTGTATCTCAAGCTCTTAATACCTCACATAATACTAATGCATAACATGTTGCATCCACTAGCCAAAATAATGATAAAACCAATCAACTTCTATTACAAATTCTTAACCAAATACATACTTTTCAAACTAATAATTTAAATTAGATGATGTAAATGCAAAACCACCTTATACATCTCCAAAACCAGCCTCCCCATGTTCCATGGGGAACACAAAATCCTAATCCCCCCCACTCACCTTAGGGATTCATTTGGTAACCTCATTCCACAATCCCCACTTTATCAAAAAACTATCAAACATTTGCAAAATGAACTCTAGTACCTTAAATTACTAACATTGACATAGGAAGTATCACTCCCACCATCACTTATAACAGATCTATTGATTCTACCTTGCATCTAAAAACATTTGACAACGTTTACAAAGATTGTGTTAAGCTTAATGATTTCATTTCCACTAAAATCTTAGTTAAAATGTTTTCATAATATTCTTTATAATGGTATAATCAATTGAAAAACCACTCTATTACTAGCCTAGAAGACTTGGTCAATGAACTTGTCCAAGAATTATAGATTAGTGATCTTCCCAAAAATAGCTTAGCTCATTTTATAAGTTATAAACAACTTGAAACCAAAATGGCACAAGTCTTCATCAAATAATGGAAAAATTTATCTAATAAATTTGAGAATAATATGATGGATGAAAACATATTCCACTTATTTACTAATACTCTCCACCTTAAACTAAAATATCACATTTGGTCCCTTTCTCCAATTTTTTTGGAATAATCTATTGACCAATCCAAATGACAAGACTTCCTCATGTGCCAATTTGAACCATGTCAACCTACAATGGGAAATCACATGCTTATAAAAAATAAAAATCATCATACAACCAATGATCGTGTTACCAACACTTATGACACCATACACACTATCCAAGCTATTTTTCAAAATAATACCATGGAGCATGTTCCTCCCCTTAATAATAATTATAATCATAATCATCATCCCACATTTTCTCAAAATAATCATACTAATATGCACAAACCATTGTCACTAGAAGAAATTTAAAAGTGTCTTCCAAGATCTCTACCATAATATTTTGAGCCCACTCCTATGAAATCATGGTATTATCCAAATAAATTTTGTTGGTTTCATCAAATTTGGGTCCATTATCATGAGACTTGTAGACAATTAAGAAATATTTTTATGGATTTTCTTCTAGGTCCTAAATTTGACCATCAATACCTTATATGAAAATGGTAAAAAGCTTATGAAATAACACTTAAATCTCATGAGACTCAAAATTAAAATCAAGCTTTAAACCAAGATAATTCTCATTTATCTATCTACAAGGGTCCCCTTCCTAACCAAAAATAAAACATTGAAAAACTTACCCCTAGTAATAAAAACATTGAAAGTCTTATAGAACTTAACACCAATTATGAAAATGTGGTTAATATGAATAATATGAGAAGATTAGTTTCTTATATTGATTCAAACCCAACACATACACATCATACCTCTTCAACATTGCATATTACATAAGACACTCTCCATCCCATCTCATTGAATTGGGGCATAAGGAACCAATACCCATACAAACACCACCTCAAATAACACAAATTAATCATACGTCTCATATCATTGATATAAATTCTAATCCTTCTCCAATTTCTATACCTCAAACTTCCAATAATATTTCTTATATTTAACCACAAGACATACCTAAATAAACATCACATCACCTAAAGTCACTCAACACACTTTCAACCAACCTAAACCTACCATACCTTATCAACATAAACTTAATTCCACATTTAACCCCACTTTCTAGTAGGTCTTATGACATTATAGATCTCTATAAAAAAATATTATCATGGGTTATGATGAATGGAATCCTATTACGAAACTATCTCATCTCGTATCTCAAATCTCCTTCTTAGAGATAATGAGAACTTCTCCCTACCATCATAATTACCTAATGTAATTATTGTTTAAAATGAACATCCCTCATCCTCCTCCTATAGGTAAATATGATACCTTATCCATATTCAAAGATAACATACTTCAACAACATGAAAATATGTCCATCCATGTTGATGAAATAATGGACACTTCCCTCTCACTTAAATTCCCTATTTATTCTAGATTCTCGATGAGATATTACTTCATGCAGGTCATCCTCTTTTATTAATTAACATCTAAATAGGTGATATAAAAGTTAAGAATGTTTTAATTGATTAAGTTTTAGACACTTGTGTTTCCTCCCTTGACTTTATTAAAACATTTGGATACTCTGAATGTAACCTTAAATCCATATGCAACACATGACAAGGCTATGATAGAAGACAAATTCTTCCTCTAGATTGTGTTTGGATTCCCATTAATATTCCTCCCATTATTTTCCATGTGAAATTTATGATATTTGCCTTTCTTTTTTCTTAAAATATCTTACTCGGTTGACCTTGGACTCATCGTATGAGAGCAGTTGCTTCATCTACATGTCAATGTATCAAATTTCCCCATAATTGTGTTATACACAAGATTCAAGGGGACATAAATACTTATAATTTTGAACAATTCCAAGAATATTGTGTCTTTAAAATACCCACCCTCAAACCCTTACCCATTTTTCCATTTCAAGAATCCCAACACTTCAACTATCCAGTTAACTTCTCTAGAGGTTATAATGGTCATCCAAAACTAATTAGGAATATTCTACCTAACATATTAGACTTTGATGATGATGAACTAGATGAGATAAGACTAAATATAATTTTCTTTTGATCTTTTCCATCATATCCTCACTCAAATTCCTCCTTCCCTCCAACCTCGATCCCATCATCAACCTTATGATGATATATTGGTTACTTTAACCAAAACTAGACATTCCATTCACCATGATTCTTTGACTAATAAAATATTTTATACATGTAATATCAACTTACATACACACTATTATGATGATAGCTATGTGTTAGATGACCCATTTTTATTTAGATTCATCCACACTAAAAACATCAAAGTTCTTAGATATATTTGTTCTTTATTTTAGTGTGTTCATTATTTTTTTATCGTTCCTTATCTTATAACACCTAATTTTAATTTTTCCACTAATGTTCATAGGTTATTGATGTATCACTCATGTATTACACCTCCAGTCATATTAGATCCTCTTATAAGTATGCTCATAGATCATGCCATGATAGGACCTTATCACTTTGATAGATATCATGACCCTTCTAGTATGCTTCCTTCACATATGCTAGCCACTTTGCTTAGACTCACTGCATAACCAACCTTACCTATAGATGAGCCTAGTTTAGTTTCCACTCTAGCTACTCCTCCTTGGTGATGGTTTTATTCTATTACTTAAAATTTATACCTTACCCACACAATGGGAAGATTAACCTTATTATGATATTCATAGAGTTTTTGGTCATTAGACCAAGGATTGTCATCTATATTAACATATCTAGGCTTATTCTTTTACAAAATACCTTCTAGATATGTATGTGACCACCTAAACTATTTTTATTTTTGCATCACCTTCACTTTGGTGTTCTTATATTTGGATAATGGGTTGTCACTCCTTGTCAAATAGTAAAACCCTAGTTGTTCATCTTCATAGTTGTTGTGGGAAAAATGGTTTAGTGGGAATAAGGTGTCAATGTACCTCAAAGATCCCTCTATCAAAAAGCACTACCTACATAGAAAATACTATGAAGAGGGCCTCATACTTATGTATTTCTCCCCAATGTGTTGGCTTATGTGTGTATAAGGATGCAATGTGTGATAAACAAGTACATAGAGTGACCTAATTTTTAACTTTGAAAATATGGCTCGTGAGATACTCCTTTAGTACTTCAGATTTGTAGATGTGTTGTCCCTATGAATGATATGGAAATAGGGGAAAATAGGGAATATTTTCTCACTTGATTACTTGATTAAATGCTTTTAATAAGTTTCCTTGTGAGAGGTAAGAAGTTGCTAGGTGAAGAAATTAATGAGGGTTGATGTTATACATATACATACATATATATATATATATATATATATATATATATATCCCTTTAGATAATATATCACATTTAAGAACTTAAGATGACCATAATAATATGTTTCATTTGTAACTTGGATTATTATATGGTATTGGACATTTGCATTGGAATAGGACACTAACATTGACATAAACATTTGATTAGGACATAAGTGTCCAAAAAGATGGAAAATATGCATAGGTCCACAACTTGAATAGACATAAGATAAGTAGATTTATAACATTCTAGTTATGATAAAAGGTTTGATTCATCAAAATAATAGTGGTCAGACTAAGAGATAAGTAATAGGCTCAAAGAGATATTGTATGTGTTACTTTCAGTAGAAATAAGGTCTATAAGCTAAAGGTACATCCATGATATGTATTTTCCAAGTGTATAAAATCAAGGTGCCATATAATTCAAGAATAGTGTCTATAAAATTTCACTATGGAATGGGGGTCATTTTATTATAAGGTGGTGCCTTTTGGTCTAAAAAATTCATTAGCAGTGTTCTATAGAGCCCTGTTACTACCTTCAAGGATTTCATCCATGAATTTTTGGAGGTATATCTAGATGATTGGGTAGTTTTATCCTTATTTAATGAACATTTTTCAAAATTGTGATTAATATTAGAAAGATGTTGTACACTATGGATTACATTAAATTTAAAGAAGTGTTTATTTTCACACTATTTGGTGTGTTTCTTGGGAATTTGGTATGTATAATAAAAATTGGTGGATAAATAAAAAATCATATTAATAGTGGATCTCAAACTATCTAGTAACCATTGAGAGGTATGATCCTTTTTGGGTTATACTAGATATTATCCCAAGTTTATTTGGGTGTATTGAACCATATTAAAACCTTTATAAATGTTATTATGAAAATATATTATGTAATTATATGCCCAATACTAATAATAGGCCTTTACAGAATCGAGGAAAATATTAGTTACAACTCTGATTTTGGTTTCACCAGACTGGAATAAACCATTACATGTTCATGTCAATTCCTTAGGATTGACAGTTGTAGTAGTTATCACAAATAGATAAAGGAGGGTTAGAACATTCCATTCAATTAATGAATATAAATTTATCTATGATTGAGGAAAATTACACTAAATTAGAGCATGAATCTCTAGCAATGATCTTTATACTACAAAATTTTATAATTTTTTTTGTTAGTCATTTTGAGTTTTTTTACAGACCACCAAAAATTGTAAGATGTGATAAATAAACAAATGTTGGGAGAAGTATTTCAATATGTTTAATTATATTTAATTAATTTAAATTAAAAATAAACCAAGAAGGGAAAATTTCAAATGAAACCATTGCAGTCACATTCAAATAGGGAAAGAACCCAAGGACTTGTAAGATAAATATCCTAATGTACATTGATTTTAGGTTAGTGTGATCATTGAAAAACTAAAAGAATTTGAAAATTTTCTATAACATGGTACATTTATAGAACACTAAACAAAAAGGGAGAAGTGGCATATCACACAAGCTCTACCTTTCAATATAATAAATGATTTACTTTACATCTTGGGTAAAGATGATGTGCTTTGTAGAGCGGTATTTGAAAATGAGATACTAAAAGTGTTAAAAGAGGATCATTAATGGGTTGTTAGAGGAAATTTGATAGGTGAATTAACTACAAATAAGATATTACATACTGATATTGGTGGCCTACATTATTTTAAGATGTACAAAGGGTTGATGAACATTTTGATGTCTGTAAATGCACACGAAAATTGAATCAAAGAGATGAAATGCCATTGATTCCAATTCTTGATGTAAAAATTTTTAAAAAATGAGGGATATAATTTATGGGTTTTATCAATCCCATTTTCAAAATTTATCATGCCAAGTGTATCATTAATACAAAATAATATTTTATGATATGGGTTAAGGTAGTTGTGACTTTAGGTTGTAGTGTTAAGGATGCTATGAAATTATTGTATGAGAATATTATAACAAGTTTTAGGTGTTTGTAAAATCTAATAAGTCAGAGAGGGAACCATTTTTAAATTGTATTATTAAAACCTTGATAAATAAATTCATAATTTAACACCAAATGAGTAAAACTTAACACCCTAAATCAAATGGTCGAGCAAAAACATCTAATAAGGTGCTATAAAAATACTCATAAATATTTGTAATGTAAAAAAATATTATTGGGAATATTTTGTCACTAAAGTAATATGGGAATATATTAAAAATAAAAAAATATGTAATAAGGGACAACCCATTTTAGTTTTTTTACAGTATGGAAGTTGACATGCCTATGGAATATCTAGTACCTAGCTTGATATTGTGATTATTACAAGGCTTTGGAATGAAGAGTCTTATAAAAATAACATGATGGAATTGAATCACATGGAGGAAAAAATAAGAATTTATATCTATAAAATAAGTGAACAAACAAATTCAAAAACCATGGCATGATTGTAACAGGATAACTAAGGAGTTACAACTAGAAAAAATGGTGTTATTTTATGATAGCAGGTTCAAAGTGCATATAGGAAAGCTAATAATTAGATGGAATTGATAATAAATAGTTAATAATTTTATAGGGAATGGTTATACATTATTGAGATACCTGTTAGGAAATATTTTCCTAAGAAGAATAAATGGAAGTAGGTTTAATCCCTATTTCACTTGTGATCAAAGGAAGGTAATGTTGAAAATAAGTGTTATATAGCAAAAAGTAGTTTAGGATTTTATTTTTTTAGGTTTTTTAGTTATATGAGACACACTTAGGATAACATGACATAAGTTAAATCATAAGACATATAGTGATGTGCTGAAGTTAATTTACAACTGTCAGTGATGACACTAGATCAAGTTTGTGAGAGGTATCTAAGATAAATTTGAAAATATTATGTTTGGGAATGATATAGAAAAAATGAATCAAGGAAAGAATTAAAATTGATAATGGATCAATGGAAAAAATTATAAATAGGAAGTTAATGGAAAAATAAAAAGAATATCACTCACATTCCAAAAAGATTATATTTTATGAATATAAATTAATGTTCAAATAGGAAAATTAGTTGAAAATGAAATGAAAATAAATCACATACCTAAAAAAGAGAGAGGATAAACTATAAAAAGGACTAGATGTCAACTCATGAATGGATACTATATTTAAGACACACATGTGGGGGAGTATGAGGTATATCAACATATTAAAAAAAGAAAAGAGGAAAATTTTCTAAAAGGAGAAGAGGCATGCATGCACATCACACTTTGAAAATTTTGTGGGTTTGAAATTTTATATCTACATTAAGAGAGAACTATATGGAAAAAATAATATATTGTTTAGAACTAGCAACAAGCTTTCATTTTAGGAAGGAATTCCATGCTCACAAGATTAGTGGTATTGCACCCAATCTTTTTTCCATTAAATGATACAAAAAAGGAAGGGATGGGAATTGGATTGTCATTTTGATAGGGCATGTGTAATGATATAGAGCTATTTTAATTCATATATTCCATAAATAGTGAGTGATTTACACATTATTAAGGAGCTTCACCAACCAAAAGAGTGGTGGGTCTTCCTCATCCTTTAATAGGTTCATATGCCAAATAACTAGTTATATTATGCAAGTTTGGCTAGAATGATGAGATCATGATGACCCCCATGAGTAAATATAATGAGAGATCCATTTATATCTCACTAGAGGTGTCTATTCTCATGAATGGTGAAACCATCACATAAGTTACATGATTACCAAATAGAGGGAAATTACTAAAAGCTTATAATCCAAAAAAACACCCTTTTTGAGATGATATTCATAAACAATATTATAGTGTAACAAGAGGAGGACCCATTGTGAAAGTCATTTATGTGCCAATAATTGTTTTTGTAAAATACATAATGCATTAGTATTGGAAAATGACAAAGGGAAAATAGTAGGTAACTAAGGACATAATTATTATAGCATTAGATGGTGAGGCTAGGAAAAGCATTAAACTTTCTATATTAAGATTGGTGGCATGTCTTGAGTCCATCGAGTATGATCCATTGTCTTCAGCAGCCCAAATAAAGTGGTCTTCATTCTAAAATGTAGGGATATAGACCTAACTCATTAAAGAGTTGACAGATTGAATAGCCAGTGATTCTTTTACTAGGAGTCCTTCATAAAGGAGTATTTTCTATATTTTTACACCTTCATTCATCACCTAGTAATATTTGATTTTTTATCCCCATCTTTGCTTGAGATCTCTATACTATCCAGCCCAAATCTATTATGAGGACAAGGGAGTGGAGGATAGCCAGGCATCTTCCTAGAAGTCAATTTTCTCATTGTTGCCAATTTTCCATATGATGTCTTTCTTTAGGATATCCTTGCAGTTAGTGATAGATTTACATAAGGTAGATCCATCCATAGGACCTTCTTCCCATAGGTAATCATCAACTTCCACTCCTTTCAGGTATTTATATTTGATAATTCTTGCCCATTCATTGTTTTCCTTCATAAGTCTCTAGCCCATTTTTGCCAACAGGGCTCTAATCATAGATTTTATGCTTCACAAATCGAGGCCTCTGTTTGCTTTAGGAAGACAATATTTTTATCATGTGATGAGATTATATATGAATATTTATTCAGTGCCCCTCCATAATAAGCTTTTTTGCATTTATTCAATTCTAGAGGCTATTTTAGAAGGCATTCTAAAAATAGACATCTGGTAAACAGGAATGTTCTACATCAAGGCTTTGAGTAGCTGATATTTACTTGCTTGAGTAATAAGGTGACCCATCCCACAAATTTTATTTGAATATGGTCAATGAAAGGGTTTCAAATTTCAAAATCCATTTTTCCTTTAAAGAGAGAAATGCCTAAATGACTTGTCAACAAATTTCCCACTTGACAGTCTAAGATTTTGGCAATTATTTTTTGATGAAAGAGAGGAGTGTTAATTAAAAATAAATATCTCTTTTGAAATTTAATACACTAATTCAAGACTTTTTCATAATTTTTTAGGACGAGTTTTAGTTTTTTTGCTTCCTCTACAGAGGCTTCACCTAGGATGATGATGTTCTCGACAAACTATCCATGCATGATAGGTTTTGTATTTAGAACCACTAAAATTCTTTTAATTATTCCATAAGAGTGGGATTTTAGTAGACTCCTACCCAGCATTTCTACTAGAATGATAAAGAGGTAAAGAGAGAGGGGGTCACCTTGCCTTAATCCTCTTGAAGTAGGGAACAAACCTTTTGAAACACCATTTATAATAATAAAAAAATTAGGAGTGGAAATGCAATTCTAGATTATCTTACTTGTGTCTTAATTCAATCCCAACCTTTCCAAAATCTACATGAGGAATTACTAGGAGACCTGATCATTAGATTTTGACATATACAACTTAAGCAACATTCCCTACCTCAAGGATTTAGAGATGGAATGAATGGCTTCATGAACCAAGATGATGTCATCTATAATTTGTCTACCAACCAAAAAGGCCCCCTATTAGTCCCTTATGAATTTATCTAGGAGATATTGCATATGCTTCAAAAAGATAGAGGAGCAAAGTTTGTGCATGGAGTTGTAAAGACTAATGGGTCAAAAGTCCTAAACATTGGTAGCACCCTACTTTATTGGGATCAGTACAAGGAAAGTGTTATTAATTTCCTTGAGAAAAGATTTTGATTGGAAAAATTCTCTAGTAGCTGCCTTGACCTATAGATGGATAATGTCCTAGAATTTTTGGAAGAAGAGTGGTGGGAACCCATCAGGTTCTAGTGCTTTGGATCACTCCATTGAAAATACCACACATTTTATCTCCTCATATAAAAATAAATATTATCGCATAGGTTTGCACCTATCTTGATTTTGTATCTTGTTGTGAAATTACCTAATGATACAATGGGAAAACCTCAAAGCTGTGGGACATTGCAAAATTTAGGTTAACCTCTAGAGAAATCTAACTTCCTTTTACTAAATCTGATGCAACTGATAGGATATCAATTCTTATATAAATTTTGCTTGTTTTTAGTGTTCTTTCTCCTAAACTAAAATGTGACTAGGAAAAGAGTTAAGAATTTATTTATTTTTAAAACTAAAATGGTGATTGTACCAAATATCTTAGTGGGTCTTAATGCTTGCTTGATAAACAAAATAGAACAAGAAATCAATTGAAATTTATTTGAGCATAGACTCATGCAAATGAGAAATCAAAGGTAATATTTGTTATTTTCATAAAAGGGACAAGATTCACTTATTTTCATCAAAAAATATTTTAGAAGGGTAAAATATTAAAAAAACAAAAATTATGACTAAAAATAAAGACTATAATATCCACAAATACTTAAATAGCTTATATACACAAAGATCTCTCAGACAAGAAAGGTAAATCTTCAATTTATTTTTGTTTTGAACATTATATCTTGTCAATAATACATTCAAAACTCAAAAAAAATATCACTAACAAGAAGATAGATTGGGCCATAGGTTCTACCCATCTTTATACAAAATATCTTATAGATGAGATGCAGTTGTCAAAACTTGAATGCCTAGTAAGAGAAACTATGTAGATATAAAATCTTCATGAAAAAAGAGGTAAGGTCTTCTATTTATAACATTTTTGACTTGTAGAATAGTTTGGAAATTATCACGAAGAGTTGGGCATGATCCTTTACTTGGAATGACATGGATGAAACTAGAATATCTTCATGTAATGCTTGGGTCTCTTCATGAAGCTAAAAATAGCTTATCATAAAAATAACTACATCAATTAAATCTTGATCTATAATTTTACTGACTAAACCACATCATATATTCCCTACCATATGACACCTTTTGATTCATGGTGAGATTATAGGTGGGGCCCTTTAATTTTATTGGTTTTGGGGGTGTCACTTGTTCCTCTTGTAGGCAATCAAGACCTTACTTGGATAGGTGTCCCTCTCATGGGCCATATAAATATTACTTGGACACTCCTTTTGATTTCTCTCAAGAACTTTAATGATAGTTATTAGAAACTTTGTATTAAATATATGGCTTAGATGGAATCATGCATCACTCTTGGGGGTAATCTAGTGATCTTGGGTGTAAATCTAGGGGGATGACATGCATCATCACCTTATAGGTCCAATGGGGACATGTGTCATCTCAATAAGCTCTCAAAGTATTATTTTTTATTATTAGATAGGATTAGTGTGAGTGTGACATATGTCCTTTGGAGGGACACTTGTCACTCTCAAAAGGGTCCTTAAATAGTTTTAAACCATCAAGTCTTAGATCTGATAGTTCAGGAGATTCCATTTTCATCTAAGGTACATCTAAAGGAAGCATGTGGCATCTTAGAAGATGCTCAAGTTATTATTTAGACACATGGAATCATCTCATGGATTTTTGGATCATACTGGGATGCATGGTAGCTCAGATTTGAATGGACTTGCTCATGAGATTAGGTATCTTGACACGTATCTTGTGGATTTAAATTTTGATAGCTAGTTATTTTATGAGATTTTGGGATGATGCCACATGTTATATTTTAGGTCTAGTATATTTTCTCCAAGTTTCATGTATAAAGTGCCTTTCTTTCAACTAATGGTGTAGTTTGAATTTTTGAAAACAAAGATTTGTGCCTTAGATAAGTGCCGTCGTGACATATGGCATGTTGCAGAGTGAGTGTTCTTTTTAGAAGCCTATCTATAATTTGGAATCCTATGAGGCATCATTAACTACTACATTTAATTTGAAATCCTTGAAACATGATTTATTTCTTTATATTATAACCATATAGTGGGCCTCACTCATTACTCTATCGGCCAATGGCACTCTTATAAGCTCTGATAAAAATAAACCTAACTTTGATGAGCACTGAGTCACCACATGGAGAGCTGGAACTACTCCTAAGTGAACCAAGAACTTCTTCATGATAAGTGAGCATCAAGTGAGGAAACTTGTGATGAAAATTGAACTGCTCCAAAAATTCAAAATCTAGATTATGATCCATAGTTCTTGATGACTTGTAGGTACTTTTTTTCATGTGGTTTGAGGGTTAGATGCATGTTCAAGGTCGGTAGAGTTCAAATACAACTTAACATATTAAACTAATGATAAAAATCCCATAAATTATTTAGTTTATATAGACATTCCTACAATTAATGCATTATAATGATGGTTTGTGGTATAACCTTAGGGTGTTTGAAGCAAGTCCCATGTCCATCAGGATGAATGGCTTAAAATATTTGAATTTTAGAAGGTAGAACCCATGGTGCAATTCATAATTTTACAACTTGTAAATTGCATCCATAGTTCTAGATTTCATAATGCAAAGGAAAAATGGGATTTTTTTCAACCTAAGGATTTTTTTCAAAAAACAAAGGGGGTCTCCCTTAGGGTATTAGATGTTATGATATTTTTTAGACAAAAATATCAACATTTTTGGTGACCTCTGTAGGATGATTACCTACTAATCAATTTATATCCAGGAGCCTTCTAGAACATTAGGCATGGAGTCAATTTAGATTGACAAACTTTTAACCTATGGAAGAATAAACTAGGATTTTCCTAGACATGAACAAAACAAAGGAAATCATAGACAAATAAAATAGGTAAAAACAACACAACTAAGGAAATAAAAACTCCTAAAGAGTTGACCCATGCAGAATTACTTATTGAAAAACATAACTAACCATATTATATACAAAATCTTATTTTTTTAGAATAAATTCCTACCTCAAAAGCAAGCTTTGAGGTATATCCCATTGAATGGGATTGGTAATTCTGATCCATAGATCCTAGAGAGATGGAATGTATTAGCTCCCTTGCACTGAGTAATAATATATGAACCACTCCATATTGCATCAAATTTGGTGTGCTTACATGGTTTAGCCTTATATACATCCCATTTGAAAACCATGTCTTCTTTATTAAAGTTCCTTTTAGATGAATTTTTATTGAAAGTCTTCTTGATTTTGGCTTGATTCACTTCCAATACTTTCATTAATTGGTGTCTAGTTTTTTTGAATTCTATGAGTTTGACCAATCTTACTATCATTGCATTATTATCAATCAAATCCAATTAGTGATTGAACTCTAGAGAGGGTAGCTCAATTTATAGTGGGACTTTATCTTCTCTTCCATATACCAACATGAAATGGGAATTACCAATGGTTCTTTTAGGAATTATCCTATTAGCCCAGAGTGTTGATTTCAAATTAGTGTGCCAAGTCATCTAATTATCCTCTATTTTTATTTTGATAATTCTGATAAGGTTCTTGTTGGATGACTCAGCCAAGTCATTACCCTAAGGGAAATAATTAGAATAAGTACTCAGATACACATTATGCTTGACATCCCATTCACTAACCTAAGTTCCCATAAATTCTTTAATGTTATCATAGATAAGGTGTGACGTACACCAAATCTTGACACTATAGTATTCATGAAATTTAGAATAAATGCCTTCATAGCATATTTTAGTACAACTAATTTGATCCATCATGTGAAATAATCTATTTTTATGAGGACCCACTTGTGTCTTATACTCAATTGTGGATTAATCATGCCAATGAAATCCAGTTCCCATTAAGCAAATGGTTGATCTAATTTAATTGGTTTGACAGGAAGGGCTACTAACCTTTACTTATTGGTGAAGTAAGCACACTTTTCATAGTTCCTCACCCATTGGTGGGCATATTTGAATAATTTAGGATATTAATAAACTCCTCTCATTATATTTATGTTCATGGTTCTTATATAAAAATGTCCCCCTAACGAACCATCATGAAACTCTTAAAGCACCTTGGGAACTTGATCATGCTTAATCATCTTAACAAGACTCCATTCATATCTTTTCAAAATATTATTCCATTAAAAATAATATGTGGAATTGATTGGATTTGGTAATACATTTTCTTTGACTGCTAAAAGGCATAGGGGTAATAGCTAGTCTATAATAAATTAGTCATGTTATAGATCTAGCTATTGAAAGGAGGTGGAATGGTTGGCTGGGCTATAGTTTGAGCATTTATAGTTTCAAATGTTGCCTCAAAAATATTGATGTCAGAAGCCAATTTTTCACACAATATTTTTCTTCTTAAAATCTTTGTGATTATGATGTCCACATCATATTCCATGACTTTTTTGATCCATCCTTCTCTTTTTTCATTTATCTCCCTACTTAACAAAAACTTTTTCACACTCTGGTGACTCACCATCAGATGTATTTTGTTGTTGTAAATAATATGCCTAAAATTATTAATATATTTGATTACTACATATACTTGCTTCTCTAAAAAACTATAAATCTCTTCATAATCCTTCAAGGACTGGCTAAAGAAAGATATTGGTTGTTCTAATTTCTCTTGATTTTACTGCATTAGAATGGCTAAGATGCTTCCTTCCCCTCTAAATACATAGAGAATAAAGTCTCTCTCATAGTTTGGATTGACTAGGGTAAGAACTTGGGAAATAGCCTTCATGATGACTTTAAAATTATATTTTCCTTCGTACATCTAGCTAAAAAGGACACCTTTCTTTAGCATGTTTTGAATAGACAATTATATCATCTAGATATACTAGAATCATTTTATTTATCAGACCTTTGAATTTCATAGCCATGGACCTCTAAAAAATTTCCATAGCATTAGTCAAACAAAAGGCATATTTTTGTATGCATACATTTCCCATTTTGTGGTAAAGCTAGTTGTGTACTGGTTTGACTCTTGTACCAAGATCTGGTTTGTTGGCTAGATATTTTATATGCTAGCAAAAGATACCTAGGAAGTCATGGGATTAAATCCCCTTTATTTAATGATGAAGCTCCTATATGTTTATGTTTATCTACTCTTACTATTCACACTTTAGTTTTTTATAATTTATACAAATTATGCACAAGATATACATAAGTTATCTTATTTTTAGGTATTACTTTAATCAAAAATTTCATGAACCATAATAGAGTGATCTTTTATCAAGTAATTAGTTGATTCAGAGATTATGCAAAGAAGTTTTTATAAATTGGAGAATGAAAAGACTAGAATATGTGAAAGAGAAAGAAATTGTACTTTACAACAAGTAGTTTTTTCATAGCTTATTACATCCATAAAAATAGATAAATATGCAAGATGTGATAATTATTTTAGAAAATTATTATGAAATACTTGAATTCACAATCAAATTAAATAATAACACAAATTTTACCATTTTAATCCTAACAAAATGCACCAAAAGATCTCCGTAGATGCAAAGTTCCTCAGAAACCAACTTTCTTCTTATTCACTTTGAACAAATTTGATACAAAAACATACAAAAATCTAAACACAAAGTTTCAAATTGCTTAGTATTTTTTGTATAACATTACAATTACTTTTCCAAAATGACCATCCCCCTATATGCAGGTCTTCCCCATATTTATACTACTTTTAGATATCAAATACAATTAGGGGATAACTTTTTAAATTTTCCATGTGATGTGTTAAATTCTAAAAACCACTGGGAGACATCTTACTTTAATTTCTCATGTGTAGCATGCAATGGCTAATGACATGTAACTCTTCTTAGTTTTAATTTTTGGATCAAATACAAATTTTTTGCATGTTGGGCTCAGTTCACTCAAGTAATTTATTTTTTACAAAATAACTTATGACATCTAGCCAAGTTACTTGAGAAACTTACTTTTATAATTAATTTCTCAAAACAAAACTACTTCAAATACATTTCACAAGTCTTTTGAAGAAAACATAAGAGGTTGAGAAGAAAAGTAATGGTTAATCACTCTAATTCATGAACTTATGTTCTACACTTTTCCATATAGTTGATGTGTTGTGACAACATAAATTGAATGGTTGTATCATATGTCTTGGGGACTGATTGCCTTTCTATTTCAAATATCAGTAGCTCATTTTCTAGCTTCTTACAATAACCTTTTACCCTCTGGAAGATTGGGTTCTAACCTTTTAATTTATTGGTGTCTTTTCATTATCTTCTTTATTGATTTCACTATGAATGGAGTCACGGTCTCTTTAATTCTTGATGTAATTTTTCATGTGTCCTTGGAATTTGTTTTACCAAACATTCATGAGGTATAAGATACAATCCTCCAAATATATTTTTATGTTGTGAGTATCTTCTTCTAGAGTCTTCATTTTTTCAAGCATTGCTCCAAAAATGCACCAGAGAAAATATATGATGTGTTCTTCTTGTTTTGATTTTATCACTAATCCCTTTAGAACAATCTTTTTTCAATCAAAATATTTTCACTTAAAGAATTTATTTTTCAAAGGTTATCCTATTTTAATTTAGATATTCCACTTTCATTTTCAATCTTCATCATTATTTTCATTTGTGCTAATTTATTCTCAATATCAACTAAATTTCTTGGAACCTTAGGAAACCATTTATGTGTGGTTTGTATTTTTTTCTCTATCCATTCATCAACTACTTTGGTCTTATCACCGATTTCCTCTACCATAGTTATTGTTTGATGATCAATTATATCTCCTAAAAGTAACGACTATTAAGGAGTTGATCTTACCACTTTGGCAATTATTTCACACAACTTAGAAATTTGTTCCTTTATTTTGTCTTTATCAACCTTTTCTTCCTCAAGTTTTTTAAAAAGGGTATTGATAAGAGTCTATGTATCTTGCTTCAGACCCTCTATAGTAACTTCCCATAGGAATACCTATGTAATTGCCAAGTCTTTTTCAATGATTTCACTCTTATTCTTACCTTATGGAAGAACTAATATTTATAAAAAAATTGACATGAAGGTTCAATTATCAGTTTTGAATTCACTCTGGCATTCTTGGTATTTTTACCCTTATGATCAAGACTTTTCAAAAATTACAAATCTATCTCTTCCAAATTTATTTATTCTTTTGATTCAGGAGATGTTCATAATACCAACCATGAGGATAAATCTATACTAGTAGAATTAGTTTAATGTATCACCATTTGTAACTGATTATCTCCCACCTTTGTCTCTTGAGTAGGAACTTCTCTTGTATCAACATTGGAAACTATTTATTCATCTTTCTCTTTCTCTACCTACTTGTCAAAAGTTCCCTGTTCTTTTTTCTTTTCCAGTGGTTTTATTCTCAAGTTCAAATATTATCTTTTGTTATGGTATCTCCTAAGATAAGATGACCTTTCTAGTAGTTATCTATTTTAGCTCTTTTTGGGTAGGAACATGAGGAATGGTGGTATGATCATCAAAAGGATGTGGAGGTGGAGCAATAAGTGGAGAAGATCAGGGAAGAGGAGGAAGAACATTAGTCTCTTTTTGAATATATTTCTCAAGAGGTTTGATGCTATGAGACTTTGGAGGTGGTATGAGTGTGGATGGATCTACATCTTTCACTACTAGATGTATGTTTTCCACTAGTTGTGAAGATGAAGATGTGGCAGGTATGTTAGAAATAGGAGTGATATGAGGAATAGTGTCTATCGAAGAAACCATAGGAGATGTAGAGGTAACTGATTAAATTAACACCTTTTCTTTTACTAGAGAATATGTTTCATCAGAATTCTTCTTAAATTTCAACTTATTTTTTGGTCCTTGACTACGTTCTCCTTGCATTGTTTTCCTTTTATGACTTGGCTAATTTATGCAATTATTAACTCCTTCATGCAGTAGCCCTTACTAAGAATCCATGTTAAATTCATATCAAGAACCATTTAAATTCTCTCAACAATAGTCTTTACCTGATTCTTCTTGTAATCATTTTTTGGGAATTGAGCATTATCTCCTCCCATTTCATAATAAGATTCAAGAATTACTTATCCATCATCTTCCATTTCTTTAGGAATTATAGCCAAATCAAATGAATGAATTTGTTGGATAGTCATCCTACTATTATCTCTTCTTCTTACTTCAAATTTATCTCTGCAATCAATCTAGAAATCCTCTAAGGTAGGAATATGCATATATTCAAGAGAAATTGTGCTTTGTGTTATGCCTCTATAATTAAAATTTTCTCTAGCCTCAAAATGTGATTGATTATAGTTATGATACATCTCTATTTGTACATTTTTGGCCTTATAAATTCTTACACAATGATATTGGCCAATAACAATAGGAAAACCAACTAAAGAATGGTGTAATTTTGACTAAATATCATGTAATTCCACCAAATATCTACATAATTCTATTAGAATCCATTTATCACTAGGGTACCTTAGCAATTTTACTAGTGTCCCTGAGAAACCACTGACTCTGATGTATGTGAAATTTAAAAATTGAATAAAAATACATCTAGAATGGGAAACTGCCTCCCAAGCCGCATAAGATACTCTCTTTGCCTTCAAAACAACATTTAATTTACAAATGACTTCATAGAAGAATGCATCATTTACAATTTTATTATGCTTTAAGTATTTATACAAAGTCAATTGAGGTTAGTATTCATAAATGGGATTTTTTGCCCTCAGCCCTTTTGTAGTCAGCCTAGAAAAGGTTCTATTAGATGCTATAGCATATAATAAATATGAAGTCATTTTGAAATCAAGATATTTTAATACATTACTCAACTAATGATCAATGTTGTCACTTATCATTCTTGACCATTCAATCGTAGCAAAACTCATTGACATCAATAGACCTTATGTAGGCATACATCCAGGTGGAAAAATTCTTGGCATTTTTATCTCTATTGATTCTACATAATAACTATATGATGTCATCAAATTCTTAGACCAAATCAGACCTCATTATTTGCCTTGGAAACCTTTAGGGTTGTTTTGATTTCTTTCAATAAGTAGTATTCATTATCTTGATACAATCTATTATTTTACTCTTCTAGAGATCTTTAGTTTTATCCATTGATAAATATAGAACTTTAGGTCTTGCTAGGATCTTCAAATAATAGTCAGAATACTAAACATTGAATCTAATCACCACATTACCTATAGTATCTTTTACTATTCTAGTGAGAGAATCATAATACTTATCACATTCTAGAATAATTCAGGCAGTTGTGCAGAGCTTGGGAAAGTTGTAGCTTGTAGGATTCCACTATTTTTCATTGCTAGCATGAGTGGTGCTTTGATTGTGGCTTTAGATCTTTCCAATAAGTCAATTATGGAAACATGTCCCATGTCAGTGTCATTTATTTCTGACACTTTGGATGCAATGTAAGACTCAGTGGGATATCCTTTGTATTCATACTTCATCCTTGCTTCTTTTGATTTCTCAACTTTCTTTGTTTTAGTCTTTCCCTTCCTACTCGGCCCTGGAACTTCTTTAATTACAATATTAGTAAATTCTTTAATTATATTTTATTCTTCTTCTACTCCTAGCATTTATTGTGACTAACACTGGAAAGACTTGGTAAATGCTCTTGAAAACTTAGTAATTATTCATGTTGATTTTAGAAAAGGTTTAACAACTGAGTTAAGTTGTCTTATGTAACAATCCTGAGTAAGCTTTAGGTATTAGTAAATTCATTTATAAGTAAACCTTGAAAACTCTAGGAAACTCATTCTAATTAACAAGGTGTCACAATACCAGGAAGGTCTAGGTAATTCTTATGTCTTTAGAGTTGAAGACTCTAAGTAAGTGATAGGCATTTACAACTCTAGGTTTATTTGGGCAAGTTGCTAGAGTTATAAAACCTAATAAAATAGAAGTAATAGATATTCATAAATCTAGGTAAGAAATAAATAATTAAAAAATTGAGAAGGCAATGACCCATTGTTCAAGTTTGGGACTCCAAGTAACTAACAAATCATGAAGAGTCCAGATAGATAATCTAGGTTAATTTCTATGGATTTTCAAAAAAGATTCTATCTTTTGGGATTTTTTTTGATATTTTTGTATGTAAATTATTTTTGAATAATTTTCAAGGTTTTAACAACACTATGCATGAAAAAATTACTTTTACAGTTGTAAGGAAAACAAGAAATGATAGAAAAACTTTCAAAATAATGCATGAAATTTTACCAGAGAAAAATGAGATATACAACTAGAATGAGATCATGAAACTGAAGGGAAAACAAACCAAATACCTTGATTGAAAATGGGTTGTGAATATTTTGTGCCAAAATCACTCCAAAAGCTCAAACAATGTCATTCAGGATTCACAGGGGTAGCAACTAGGTTAGAAATTTTGAAATCTAGGTGGGAAATGAGGTGGAATTTTTTGATATTTATATTAACATGTGAATTAATGAAAAGTGACACATGTGATGGTAGCCACATAAGCATTTTGTCAACTAACGGGTTTCATTAATTACTTCACTTAATTTGGTTTACAAAGTCAAGTACCTCTGTAACTCTGATTTGGTCTAAGCTTATGAACCTTTATTGCTTTTACTTATGATTTGATCAAGTGAATTAATGTAACTTCAAAACCTTGGATTTGTTTAATTTATGTTTTTTGATTTTATGAATCTACTCTACTCAGCTTTTATGATTTTGAGAAGTATAGTCATTTCATAACTCTAATTTAATATGGATGGTGTAACTCAGGGTTACAATGACAAATTACTTAAACTTTGTTGTTTTAAATAAGTAAAGTAACCTAGAGAACCCGAGTTGGCCTGAAAATAATCCCAAACACTTAGTTTTTTTAATCTCTTGAAAAGATGGACAAATGGGTTTTATGATAATGACCTAGGCAGACATTTTCTAACCTTCTAGAGTAATTTGAAATAATTTTGGTAACAAAAGTGATTATAGTGAAAATTGTTAAAGTATAAGTATTATTTAGGGAATTTATTTTTGACAAGGATAACTAAATCTCATAAGACAAAAGACAAAAATTTCAATAGAGGTAACCCAAAATTTCCAAGTTTGAAATTTTGGGTACACCAGGTTATAACCAAAATAACTGTTTAGAAGGGAAAACCTTTCAGATCCTGCTATAGTTCATATAATTTATTCCACTGGGGGGAGAGGATAATGATCCTTCAAATATGAATTATTTAGGTCCCTAAAATCCACACATAACCTAATTTAACCATTTTTATTTCTGGCAGGGATAATATTTGTAACCCAAGAGGAGTGTTTGATAGGAAATATTATATTATCTTCTATCAATTTAGAGAGATCACTCTTCATCAGGGGTTCAATCTTTGGATCCAATTCTATTATATACTATGCTAAGATTGGATCAAATCATCTTAGATCATGATAACTCTAAGCAAAGTTATCATCAAACTCTTGACATAAATGAACAAAATATTTCTTTTTATATTCATTTCATACCTTCCCTATCTTGAGTGATTTACCTTATAAGATGATGAATGGCTCACAATCTTATTCATTCACTGTGATGTTCTTCTTCTCTCCCTTTAGCTAATCATCAAAATTGAAGATGTTCTCTAGTGTAACCAAACCCATAGGTAATTTTTTAGTTTTTATCTAGATGATCTGATCTCCATATTGGTCCTATAGTCTTGGTTGGTTCCTATCTGAGAATTCAGATTCTTCTCTTAGAAAGTTAACAATTTGTCGATCACTATCAAAGACCTACCAATTAGTTGCATTATTGGGAACATATTTCCTAACTATCAACCACACATGCTAGATATTTTTCCTCTTTATTTCTACTACTAGGTTATATTGGGATCCTATCGAGGCCATGCAATCACATCTTTATTTTGTGTTCTTGGTACCACTTGGATATTCAAAGCGGTGAAGTCTTCCAACATGTCCTAAAACCTATGTTTATAAGATCTTAGAAAATTATTCTTAGTCACATTTTTATATTTGAATTGGTGAACAATAAGCTCAATATCACCAAATATCTATAAGAACTTGATTAATCTTCCTTTGGCCAATTTTAGGTCTTGAATCAAAGCCTCGTATTCAGTTACATTATTTGTGCAACTTAACTAAAGTCTAAATGAATAGAATTAGCTTTAATTTTAAGGAGAGATCAACATAATTTCATCTCCTGCACCATTTCTACTTCTCAAACCATAAAAAAATAATTGCCACATCCTTTGAAGATCTTCAACTGGTTTGACTAAGTTTTAGATAATTACATCATTCTAATGAATGCAATATGTACCTAACCCTATTTCCTATACATAATCATAAGGATTGAATTGAAGGGTTAATCCCCATTCATCCAAATGAGTGTTTGGAATCTCTTCTATATGTGTTTCAAATTCATGATCCATCTTTTTGTCTTGATCTTGCAAAGTACAATTCATTTCTACAGGGATAGGATTGTATGACTCTATATGATCTTTTACAATTGGCTCAGCTCTTATTGTTACTCTAGTTCGATATCTCATTCTAAGTAACATGTGAGACCAATCTACAAATAGATATCCTCCCATCTTTGAAATGAGATCTCTTGAAAGACAAATTATAAATTAAGGGAAAATGTCTATAAATGAAATGTCTTGGGAAATTGAAAAACTTGGACAAGTGTGGATAGTGAGGTTTAAATATTTTATTATTCCTATTATCTGAATAGTATTCCATCTAATGACACCACTCATTTATTGATAGGTGTATATTTTATCCCAAGGCATTAGCTATTTTCTTGGGCATCACTGAGCTACTATCCCCTAAATCTACCATGAAATTATGAACAAGATGTTTCCCTACTATAAGTGGAAGATAGAAGGGCAGAGGCTTACCATTTTTTCTCATTTTAATGTTGGCTTATGTCTAACACAAATTAGTTGTATTAGTAGGCCCCTTGGATGGGACCTTGTCTGATATTTGAAAATTCTTTAAATCATCTTGTAATAAATCCCTTTGTGCAGGGATAAATAGTGCTTCCCACAAGGTAACATTCAAGTTAATTTTATTCATTTACTCAACAATGTTGAAAGGGATATTACCAACCTTTATCAGTGCCTTCACAATAACTATGTCTTCTTTTACAAGATTTGGAGTAAGTACTTTAACTTTGGGTTGGCCCTTAGGTATAAAGGGTGGCCTTTGTATTGTGTTACTCTTTACAAGCTCTAGTATAACTTTAGAAGTTATAGTTTGTTCCACCCTAGGAGAATGATCAGTTTCTATTGATATTTTATTTGAATAGTGTTGGCTACCAAGGGACCTCCACCATTAAAAAATGCTTCCACTTGAGTCACACCACCAAAGTCATCATCTTGCTAGTTTAGGAGAGTTGCCTCACTTTGAGTAGGTTCTTATGTGTCTTCTTATTGGGAGGTAGATTATTCTTGTTATCCTTGTGTATTTGATATACCTTGCACCATCAAGACTTGATTGATCAGATAATTACAACAAGTGTTCTGATTATGTGGTTGATTACAAGGATAACACCACTCTTACTCTTGAGCCAAATTATTTTGAATAGGTATAATAGCTTTAGAAGCACTTGGTGCAGGTAAAGCATAGGTGTTTATAGGTCTTGTTGGCATATTTTGACCCTTTGTCTATGAGTTTCCCTGTTAAGGCTACCTATTTCCTTGGTATGGAGGGTTATTGAAAAGGCTTGTAATTTTGGACTCATTGCTTTTTCATTACTACGAACTCATTTCTAAAGCTCTTGAGTAATGGCTTGACCTCATATAGATCATATGTAGGTGCTGGAGTTAAAGTTGGTACTTTTCTTCTAGTGGGAATTAGATAAATTACAAGTGGTGGAATAGGAGCTATTTTTGAAAATAGAGGCATCGATGGTCTTGGGGAATTTTCCTGGCTTGGATTAGGCAATTTGTTGCCCTTATTAAAATTTCATAGGAAGTAAAAAGTGTGGACCACCCATTGACTGAATCATTATGGCTATATCACTATTAAGGGATCTTAAGGAATATAAGAAAGCATTATTTATATTGGGTTAAACCAAGGATGAAAATCTATTCCATGTTTTTTGGAATCAAAAATTGAAATCAGACATATGCTCATGAGGATCTCATTAAATAGTACTCAATTTTTCAACCAAAGAAAGGTGATCACTCTTATCTTTAAATTGGGTGCATAGTGTAGTGCCTAACTCATCCTAAACTCAGATTGAATTGGGATCAAGACCTCTATACCATTGTAAGGCTTTACCTTTGAAAGAGGAGACTAAGAGTATAATTGTAAAATTCTCTTGCACCATGTTGTGTATTGTGCATAGGTTGGTAATATCTTGTATGTGCTCTATAGGAGTAGTGGGAGTTTTACCAGTGAAATATGGTAGGTTTCCCAAGGCTAAGGTTAGTATAACATCATATTGAGCCAACAAGAGAGCATTGACCCCATTAAAGGCTATAAAATTTTGGCCATTATCAAAAGGATAAAACTAATAGGAGTAGTAGTACTTATAGGGGATGCAAACAAATTTATCAGATATACTTTATAGTAAGGTATAAATAATTTCAATCTCTTTTTAAGTGGAAATGACAATTCTAAAAAATTAGATTTCTTACCTTTCGTAGTTGATCTCATTTATCGACTTGGCATATATAACTCTTGAAATCCTAAAACTGTAAACTAGTGGAGTTGTTGGGTGCCTTTGGAATGTATCCAAATCTCATGCAACATTCACTAAGAATATCACCAATTTATTTATACTTTTTATGTCCCACTAGGCATGCCAAAAACTATTATCACATAGGTTTGCATCTGTCTAGATTTTGTAGCTTATTGTGCAATTACCTAATGATACAATGGGAAAACCTCTAAGCTATAGACTTCAAAAAATTGATGTTAACCTTTGGAGAAGTTTGGATTCCTTTCAGTAAATCTAATTCAATTGATAAGATATCAGTTCTTATATAATTTTTTCTCATTTCTAGTGTTCTTTCTTGTAAACTAAATTGTGACTAGGAAAAGGGTTAAGAATGAATATTTTGTGAAATTGAAATGGTGATCAAACCAAATATTTTAGTGGGTCTTAATGATTCCTTGATAAATAAAATAGAACAAGAAATCAATTGAATTTGGTTTTAGCATAGACTCATGCAAATGAGAAATTGAAGGCAATGTTTACTATTTTTTTAGAAGGGACAAGATTCACTTATTTTCATCTAACAATATTTTAGAAGGGAAAAATACCATTAAAGAATTTATTGTGACTAAAAATAAAAAATATAATATCCATAAATACTCAACTAGCTTGCATAGACAAAGATATTTCAAATAAGTAAGGTAAATCTTCAATTTATTTTAATTTTCAAGGTTATAGCTTGTAGACTATACATTAAAAATGCATAAAAATATCACTAATAGAAAAAATATAGATTGGGTCATGGGGTCTACCCATCTTTATACAAAATATCTCATAGATGAGATACAGTTATCAAAACTCGAATGCCCAATAATAAAAACCATGCAGATCTAAAATCTTCATGCAAAAAGAGGTGAGGTCTTCTATTCCTAGCATCTTTGACTTATAGAACAGTTTAGAAAGTAACATGTAATAGTTGGGCATGATCCTTTGCTTATAATGGCATGGATGGAACTAGAATATCTTCATGTAATGCTTGGGTCTCTTCATGTAGTTTAAAATATCTTCTCATTAAAATATCACATCAATTGAAGCTTGATCTAGAATTTGACTGACTGAACCACATCATATGTTCCCTACCACATGGTATATTTTGATTTATGGAGAGCTTAGAAGTAGGGCCATTTAATTTTATAGGATATGGGGGTGCCAATTATCAATATTGTAATCTATTAGGACCTTATTTAGATAGGTTTCTCTATCATGTGAAATCATAATCTTTCTTGGGCATGCCTTTTGATTTCTCTCGAGAACCTTAAGTTGAATGATTGTTCTCTTTATCTACACTAGGTTCAAGGAATTAGGTGAAGTTAGGTTGAATGACTATATGGATTTGGATTAATCTATTAGGTTTGGTTTTCTTAGACATTTTCATCCACAAAGAGAATTAAATATGATGAATCTAGACATGAGGATAAAAGGAAAAGAATCAAATTTACAAGTTATTGGCTGGGTAGACTAGAAGGTGGATTTGCCTTACCAATTAAGATTTTTTTAATCAGGTTTACTCATCAAAAGTGTCTAATTAAATGATGATAAGGTTAGGGATAGGTTAGATAAAAATAATTCTATTTAAATCTCAAATTCTATGTTGCTTTGAATATTGTTGGTTGGTATAGGGGTTGACACTCTGGGAAATGTTTCTACTATGTGCAAATGAGCTTGTTTAGGAAGTAGCATTCAAGAGTGAGTAAAACATTTATTTGGAAGTTTTAAATCACTATTTTATTTATTTTTTCTTGTTTTTTGGAATGTATATCTTATTTGAATTTATTTTTAGAAATTGTACTTGTTGATTTTAGGATTTAGTGTTGTATTTATCAAGGTTTTGTTGAGCTTGTTTTCATTTTAATAAGGCTTTTTGAAATAAAATATAGTTACACTATTACTATAAATTAAATTACTAAAATAAAAATAAATTAAATTTTTTTCCTTTGAATATTTATGTATGTAATGCTAATAAACTCAATTTAAACTAAATAATGCAAGTGTTGATTTTATTCATTTTATGTTTAAAAGAATGTATAATTTGTCTATGTTTACTAGAATGAGTGTTCTTGATTTTATGTTTTGTTTTAAATGAAATGAAATACTAGTGTATTATTTAAACCTTAGATATACAATTGGAAAAACTAAATATGCACTTCAAGTTTTGTGCATTTGTGACACAATTTCTAAATTCTAGGATCTAGTTTGTTCATGTAATTACTAAATGCAAATCTTTCATTTTCTATTTTAATGAATTTGTTTCAACTAAATTTGATGTTAAATTGGATGAGTTATGATTTAGGTTATGATTTATGGTTTTTAATGACTTTTCTTGACATGTAAAAAGATAAAACAATTCTAAATGTAAGTTTTCTTTTTGGGTTTTTCTAGTTTTGTATGTTATTTTACCCTATTGTTGATAAAACATATAAAATGTTTATGTGATTATAATAGGTGTGAAACTAGAGAATATCATAACGTTAAATATGTACTATAATTAATAGTTTTTATGTACTCTTGAAACACATCAAATCTTGAATTTTCTCTTGATCTATTTGTTCATGTTCATTATTTACGTTATATTAATTGTTTTCATTATCAAAATCAGTTTTTATGATAACCTCTTTAGTATTTTATTAAAATTTCATCATTGACACTCTCATTAGGCATAGGATTTGATAATTCATTCATTTGAGCCATCTTAGATGGTAAACAAGGAAGCTCCAAGTGTTCAATAGAAACACCACATAATATAGGACTACTCCTATGTTTCAAATAAAAAATAATTCTAAATTTGGTAAATGCTAAATATATAAAACTACTATTTTTGAAAACACTAAGAAGGGATATACTTAGATTGAATAAAAGCTTTTTTTTACTATCATGATTATCTAAAAGTGAAAATCAGTAAAAGAGGTGATTATGCATACTTAGAATCAAGAATAAAATCTATATAGGTCTATTATAAGTGAATGATAGTGTAGTGTATTTTGAGTATGTTAACTGTGGACATATCCCAATTGATTGATATATGACTGACAGGAAAAGATAGAGAAATAAAAATCTTATAAATTATAGATCAAAGACAAAAGTAGAGAATGTTTTTGGATGTGAACATTGAAAGAGGATGGCAGCTTAGTGTGTTTTAGTTTTTTATCAGGATCCTATCCTTGTTGACTATGATAGAAAATTTATCATTTCACCTTTTATGTATGTTTCTACTGATCAATTTAAGATTTCATAATTAGAATTATAACATGAAAAATTCTTTATTTGTATTATCTTGCATTTAAAACATTAAGGGAACTAGTATAGCTTTAAAACATTCCAAAATTATGGGAGTATAATTGATGTGAGTATTTTATCCACCCATTCTAGTCTTATGTACTTCCCAACCCTAATCTTTTTGCATCAACATATCACATGATTTTTCCTCATACGCTTACTTGAGACATAGATAGAGGTAACCAATTTTGATGGGGTTAGTTGTAAAATGATGAATCCATACATTATCTCATGTGCATATTTGCATGTGTCAGTGTACTTAAGGCTTGATTTTTATTATACCATCAACACATGACAATAAACAAACATACTTATGAAAAAAATCATAGAAGCACTATTCTATCAACATGAGGCAACAATGATAAACCATAGCACATCTACATAATTCAACCTAGATATTCATCAAAATTAGGACATCATCAAGTGTAATCATTGTTTCCATTATTAGTAGCATTAGTCTATACCATATTTACTTCATAACCAAAAATAGGGATACTAATAACAAGAACAATAAGTATTATATCTATTACTTTTAAAATCATGATTACAATATACTCCAAGGCACTTAGAAATATCACAAGTATATTACCATTCATCTCCTCATTCGGATAATAGACCTCCACCTTTCCACAATTCTTGTTAACATTTCCTTATTTTTCACCAACATTTTTCTATTTCCCATTTGTCTACTTTTTATAGGTTTTTGAAAGGCTATTTGCATCAATGGGTAGCTCAACTACCACTAATCATCAGTTAATGAAATGTTATAATCAATGTTATCTTATGTTGTCACTTGTTATGGCTTCTCAGCTATTATTTAGAGTTAAATTTTAGGCCATAAATCTTGTTATTTATCCATAATTTATATTGAATTGGATAGGTCTGACATTGACACATGGTTGTAGACAACCCATTCTTACCACTTTTGTGTCTAAATGGTTGTCAGAATGAATTCTTAAAAACAATGTAAATTAAGCCTAGAAACCATTAAAATGCTCTAATTCATCTTCACACATTATGTGCAATTTATAATTTTTATAATTATGTTCTTAAATAGGGAATTATCTTGTATGAAATAATCACCTTCTTCTAACTCTTCTCCAATCAAGTTATGACCTAACAACTAACATTTTTTGACCACTTGTATAAGATAACCTTGTCAAAATTATAGAAATAGAAATTAACCTGATAAGAGGTGCTTACTTATTTAAACCCATTTAAATGCATAGTTAAAATCCCCATGGCTAATTATTGAATTTATTTTAATTAATATCACACTAGTTTCACCGTTATGAGTGTTTGATAATAACCATAACACAACCATGAAGCATTTATTAGTAAGAGGGAGTAATATTGTTTAATTAATTAAATTGATCACATAATATTTTGAGATTTTCACCCTTATAACTCTTTCCTTATTAGCAAATCTTATGTTATGTGGTGGCATTTATGAACATCACTATCACTAGTTAACTAGTGAATGTGGGATAAATCCTCTCAAGGTCATGGCCTTCATATGGGGTGGAGTTTACCGTGTTAAGGTAATTCATTAAATTTAATTAATATCACATTGGTTGCACTATTATGAGTGTTTTATAATAATAATAACACAACTATGAAGCATTTTTTAGTAAGGACAAGTAATATTATTTAATTAATTAAATAAATCACATGATATTTTGAGATTTTCACCCTCAAGACTCTTTCCCTATTGGCAAAGCTTATGTTATGTGGTGGCATTTATGAACATCACTATCACTAGTTAACTAATGAATGTGGGATAAATCCTCTCAAGGTTGTGGCCTTCATGTATGGTGGAGCTTATTGTGTTTTGGTAATTCATTAAATTTAATTAATACCACACTAGTTGCACTGTTATGAGTGTTCAATAATAATCATAACATAACCATGAAACATTTTTTAGTAAGGGGGAGTAATATTATTTAATTAATTAAATTAATCATATAATATTTAAACTTTTCACCCTTAAGACTCTTTCTCTATTGGCAAAGATTATGTTATGTGGTGGTATGAACATCACTATCACTAGTTAACTTGTGAATGTGGTAAAAATCATTTCAAGGTCATGGCCTTCATATGGGGTGGAGCTTGCCATGTTAAGGTAATTCATTAAATTTAATTAATATCACACCAGTTTCACTATTATGAGTGTTTGATAATAACTGTAACACAACCATGAAGCATTTATTTGTTGAATATTACCATTGATTAAGGAGGAGATTAATGAGCATTGTCATTAACTGTTAAGTTTTGGAATAAGTGTTGTCATTAATATCAATCTAATGTGAAAGGTTTTTATGAAGGTGAAAAATTGAGTAAGCCTTGAGGTATGTGTATGATGAGTTCTATCTTATCATAGTGAGTGTTGTTATTATATGAAATATGTAATGTGAGAGTTCTAGTTGATGAGTGTAAATAATATCATTGAGATCAAATTGAGTGATTACATGTCAATATGTCAAGTTTTTAGTATCATTAAAATATTTGTCTTGACCTTGTGATATGGTATGTGTAGGTATCATGATGAAATGAGTGAGCTCTGAATAAACAAATGTATGCTCTAAAGATCTATGTAAGCAGTTTTGAAGATGCTCTGAATAAGCTATGAATATGTGAATACTCTAAAGAATACTTAATAGTGTTTAAGCATGAGAGAGGTTGTTTGAGTTTTTAAATGAGGTGCTAATTACCTTACAAATCATTAAAAGGTCAGCTCTAAAGATCTATGTATGTAGATCTGAAGATGTTATAAATATCCTTAGTCAAGCTCTAAAGACATATAAATAACTCTAAAGATGCTTAGAGTGAGCCACAAAGATTATCTATTAAAGATATGAAGAAGAGTAATTATATAAGGTTTCTTGAGCATACATAAGAGGCATTGAATCACTCAAGAGAAGTTTCAAGGTAGAGTCTACATGGGTAATTACTTTAGTCTAAGTTTACAACTAGACTACTTTTATATCTCACTTGGCCTAATGAGGCATCATGATAAATTGACAAGACATATGAATAATGTTTGATAGTAGTTAATCATGATAGGATATTTCATGACATATATTTCAAGTTTTGATATCTTGGAAAGTGTTTAGAAGGTAACACATTAAGACCTAATGTGACTTGCAAATCAAAGGCTTAGAAAGTAAAAAGAGAGACAGTGGTTAGATTATGTATCAAGATTAGTTTCCATGACATGGGTGATTAGGTTAACATTGAAAGAGGTGATTTTAGTTTTATTTATCATGTTCATGAAGTTTTAGGTCATGGTTTGCAATAAAAGGATTTAAAAGTGTTTCAAGGTTTCTCAAGTGCACAAAATAAAGAATTATCTACCCAAAAAGGTTTTTCTAGTGTTCATTGGCATATGCATCATCTAAATTAGAATATAATTTTTTCATGTTATATGAGTAAGGGTTATAGATCAAATTTACAATCAATGGTTTTTGGAAAGAGGAGTTAAGTTTTATGAATGATTGTTAAGACTGGAAGATGGTCTAAACCTTCAAAGAACTCTAACAATGACCTAATGTTGAAGATATTATTATAAAGAGATAAAAATAGTATAGTATGGTCATTTAAGTGATTTGAGGTTGTATTCAACTCTTCTGGGCATCTCTAGGTGTGATTTATTTCTCAAGGGAATGAGCAGATCCTATAGAAAATTACTTATCTTTCAGATATTTGATGTAATAGATAGAGTTGATCGAGTCAAATTTATTAAGTGGATGAATGTTAGAGTGTGGGAATTATATTTTTAGTCCATGAAGGTTTATGTATAGGTTCCATATCTTATGTGTGAAAATTTGGTGATCCAAGTTGGTCAGTTGCTAACAAACCTGGTGATGTAGACAATAAGAAAATCAGGCAAAAGTGAGAAGATGATTCATGATGTGTTTTCATGTAAGAATAGTGAATTAAAGTGCATGATGATGTTTTATATAAATTTATTAATCTATCCATGATTTATATAATCTTGGAAGTCAGTGTAAAAGGTTGGAACATTGCAGCCAAAATAGTTTATCTAGCTTAGAGGAGTCTGTGAGAGATTAGATCAACAGATTGGCCTATAATACCAATATTTTTCATTAGATATTATGATATGTTTAATGGAGGTTGATACAAATAATATATAATATATTTTTCATATATTTAAATCCCTTTAATCTATTCAATCAAATGTCAGAAGTTCATGTTTCCTTGATTGTGTTTTGGTGTCAGTTGGTAGTTATAAGTGAGCATCTTGTAAAGAAGAGTTTGAGCATGTATACCCTGAGTTGAAGCATATGAAAAAGTGTGTGATTACCCTAAGGTCATTATGTTTTTGAATACATGAATTTTTTCCATGGTTGTTTCTCAAAGTGGAGTTTATGCCTCAATTATTCAAGACAGAGTTTTTATATATACACAGGGCTTTTATGAACAGTGATTTGAGAAAGGATTCAAGTGGTGGTTGGAACTAAAAGGTGTTATGGAACTAAATTGAAGTTTTATAAATTATATTGGATTGTAATATTATGTTTTACTTCCATATTATGTGTTTTAATATGCTTCAATAATATCAAAGGGTAACGTGTTGTTAAGAAGACCTATTAGATCTCCTTAAGGCCTAAAAAGGAATAAGGGATAATTGAGCTATGGCCAACCTAATGTATTGATTGATTAATTATTAATAAATATTATTTTAATATTATAATTCCTATTTCATGGTTGACCTATGAGATAAGAATGTGTGGCTGACTAAGAAGGATATGATGAAGTGACTTGTATAAAAGTAAGGTACATTAGGCCTATTTGTGTGTTCTAAGTGAGAGGAGAGAACAAGAAAATGATATATATCATTGGTGAGTATAATATTTTTATTTTTACCATTATATAAGCATCATGAATATATAACATAGGTTTTTTATATGAGTGTAAAGGTCAGAATACCTAATCAAGCCATGAAGAGGGCTAGTAGAGCGAAGAGGACTAGAAGCTAATTTGAGAGGGATAGAGGTGAGTGAAGAGCTGAAAGATAAGATCATAATATATTGTGTGAGAATAAAATTATTCTAAATATTATCAATTGTATCAGGTGGGTGAGTTAATGCTGAGTCATCTAGGGGGTTGGTGCCTCCTTGCAAATGGGTGCTTGCTAAAGCCTAGTTGAGTTGGTGTTGAGCTAATCAGGGTTGGTTCTCCATATGGAGTTAGTGCTTCACTAAATATTGATGATTGTCTTATAATACTATAGTCCATTTAATTCATCAGTGTATTTTCTTCCCTTTAAGGGTTTCTCACATATATGTCATGTCCATGTGTTTCATGCTCTTTTGATTTGGTGTATATGCTTGCTAAGATGTACATGCTTGTTAGAATGGTTTACATATGATTAATTGGAATTGAATGAAAATTTTTAAATATTGATTCACCTTCCTCATCAGTGGATTTTCTTCCCTTTAAGGTTTTCTCACATATATGTCATGTCCATGTGTTTCATGCTCTTTTGATTTGGTGTATATGCTTGCTAAGATGTACATGCTTGTTAGAATGGTTTATATATTATTAATTGGAATTGAATGAAAAGTTTTAAATATTGATTCACCTTCCCCCAATAATTTTTATTCTAAATTTTTAGTAATGGGGAGTAATATTATTTAATTAATTAAATTAATCACATAAGATTTTAGGCATTTCACCCTCGAGGCTCTTTCCCTATTGGCAAAACGTATGTTATGTGTTTATATTTATGAACATCACTATGACTAGTTAACTAGTGAATGTGGGATAAATAATCTCAAAGTTGAGGCCTTCATGTGGGGTGGAGCTTATCATTTTGAGGTAATTCATTAAATTTAATTAATATCACACTAGCTGCATTGTTATGAGTGTTCGATAATAAATGTAACACAACCATGAAGTATTTTTTAGTAAGGGGGAGTAATATAATTTAATTAATTAAATTAATCACATAATATATTAGGATTTTCACCTTAGATACTCTTTCCCTATTGGAAAATCTTATGTTATATGGTGGCATTTGTGAACATCACTATCACTAGTTAACTAGTGAATGGGGGATAAATCCTCTCATGGTTGTGGCCTTTGTATGGGGTGGATCTTATCATGTTAAGGTAATTAATTAGATTTAATTAATATCACATGGGTTGTATTTTTATGAGTGTTCGATAATAATTGCAACACAACCATGAAGCATTTGTTATTAAGGAGGAGTAATATTATTTAATTAATTAAATTAATCATATAATATTACATGCTTTTCACCCTCGAGACTCTTTCCCTATTGGTAAAGATTATACTATGTGGTGGAATTTATGAACATCACTATCACTAATTAACTACTAAATTTGGGATACATCCTCTTAAGGTCATCGCCTTCATGTGGGGTAGAGATTACCATGTTAAGGTAATTCATTAAATTTAAGTAATATGACACTGGTTGAATTATTATGAGTGTTTGATAATAACCATAATACAACCATGAAAAATTTATTAGTAAGGGGGGTAATATTATTTAATTAATTAAATTAATCACATAAGATTTTGGGATTTTCACCCTTGAGACTCTTTCCCTATTGGCAAATTTTATGTTATGTGGTGGCATTTATGAACATCATTATCATTAATTAACTAGTGAATGTGGGATAAATACTATCAAGATCATGGCCTTCATGTGGGGTGGAGATTACCATGTTAATTTAATTCATTAAATTCAATTAATATCACATTGGCTACACTGTTATGAGTGTTTAATAATTATCGTAACACAACCATGAAGTATTTGTTAGTAATGGGCAGTAATATTATTTAATTAATCAAATTAATTACATAATATTTTTGGCTTTTCACCCTCGAGACTCTTTTTCTATTGGCAAATATTATGTTGTTCGGTGGAATTTATGAACATCACTATCACTAGTTAACTAGTGAATGTGGGATAAATCCTCTCAAGGACATGGTCTTCATTGGGGGTGGAGCTCATCATGTTAACGTAATTCATTAAATTTAATTAATATCATAATGGTTGCATTATTATAAGTGTTTGATAATAATTGTTACATAACCATGAAGCATTTTTTAGTAAGGGGGAGTAATATTATTTAATTAATTAATTTAATCACATAATATTTTAGACTTTTCACCATCAATACTCTTTCCCTATTGTCAAAACTTATGTTATGTGGTGGCATTTATGAACATCACTATCATTAGTTAACTAGTGAATGTGGGATAAATCCTCTCAAAGTTGTGGCCTTCATGTGGGGTGGAGCTTATCGTGTTAAGGTAATTCATTAAATTTAATTAATATTGAAATGGTTTCATTGTTATGAGTGTTTGATAATAACTTTAACACAACCATGAAGCATTTATTAGTAAGGGAATTAAATTAATCACATAATATTTTAGGCTTTTTACCCTCACAACTCTTTCCCTATTGCCAAAGATTATGTTATGTGGTGGCATTTATGAACATCACTATCACTAGTTAGCTAGTGAATTTGGGATAAATCCTCTCAAGATCATGGCCTTTGTGTGGGTTGGAGCTTACCATGTTAAGGTAATTCATTAAATTTTAATTAATATCACATTGGCTGCATTGTTATGAGTGTTTGATAATAATCGTAACACAACCATGAAGCATTTATTATTAATGAGGAGTAATATTATTTAATTAATCAATTTTAATTACATAATATTTTGGGCTTTTCACCCTCAAGACTCTTTCCCTATTGGCAAAGCTTATGTTATGTGGTGGCATTTATGAACATCACTATCACTAGTTAACTAGTGAATATGGGATAAATCCTCTCAAGGTCATGGCCTTCGTGTGGGGTGGAGCTTACCGTGTTAAGGTATTTCATTAAATTTAATTAATAACACACTAGTTGCACTGTTATGAATGTTTGATAATAACTGTAACACAACCATGAAGTAGTTATTAGTAAGAGGGAGTAACATTATTTAATTAATTAAATTAATCATATAATATTTTAGGTTTTTCACCCTCTATACTCTTTCCCTATTGGCAAAGCTTATGCTATGTGGTGGCATTTTAAAAATATATTAGATTTTTTTAAAAAAAAATAGAGTTAAAAAAAATCTATTAGAGTTTTGAAAATTCTATTAGAGCAAAAAAAAATAGAGTTAAAAAAAATTATTAGAGTTAAAAAAAATTATTAGAGTTAAAAAAATTATTAAAGTTTAAAAAAATATAAGAGTTGAAAAATTTATTAGAGTTAAAAAAATTTATGAGAGTTAAAAAAATTATTATAATTAAAACAAATTATTAGAGTTATAAAAAATATATTAGAGTTAAAAAAAATTATTACAATTAAAAAAATGTATTAGAGTTAAAAAAATTATTAGAGTTAGCAAAATTTGTATTAGGAGTGTAAAAAAATATTAGAGTTAAAAAAATTAGAGTTAAAAAATTTATGTGATTCACTCGTTGCTAACAATGAAGAATAATAAAAGAAAAAAAGAATAATACAATATATGAAAGAATTGTACAAATATATAACTCAGTAATCAAATTTTCAAAACATGTTTTGCCTATTAGAGGCTCATCACTTAGAATGGATTGGAATCTGAGAAATGAATGCAACATGAACTAGTACATATAGTAGTTGAGGGAGGAAGTATTTATAAATTATAGGTTAAATTTGAACAATAATAAATAAATAAATGCCAAAAAATAACACTAACTTCTAAAATAAATAAGATGCCTCCCTTGGGATAATTAACCATAAAGGCAAGTCATCCCACCTAGGAAAAAATCCCAAATATCCAAGTCATCCTACTTTGCATAAAAAATACAAAGGGAACTGACATGAGAAGGGGAATTAATTATCAAAGGGAGATGCCTAGATGGAGAAAACTCACACAAGGCAAAATGACTAAAATGGAGGAATAGGTTAAATCAATAATCTCAACCTCAAAAACCTCAAAACTACTTAGATAGAAATTTACTCTTCATCAACCAATTTTCTTGAGTTTATCCAACAAACTCTCAGAAGTGGGATATGTTGCAGTGCAGGGACTTCTTGGTAGAGCCGATGAAGTGTAGGGTTTCAAGTTTCCCTCAAGTTTAAAAACTTAACAGAAGATCTATAATTAATCTTTAAAACAAGGGGGTCTCTTTCTCTTTTGAATGTTATAAGACTATAGCTAATTGAGAAGCACTAACTTATCCTTCTAAGAGAATTTACTGAAGCATCTGAGTAGAAACTATCTAGGATATCTTCTAGCTCACAATCTCAAAAACAAAAGCCTCTTGATGTGGATGAAGCTTGTTGGATCTGAATCTCTAAAAAGGTATCATTGAAGCTCATTGATGATGAAGGACTTCTTCTAATTCTAAGTATGCCAAGAATAAAATGGAATGTACTGGCAGGATTTCAACTTCTTTTGATAACACTTAGTGGAAAGCTTACCACTACTAAAAAATTTGTCACATTTAAAGAAGGTGATAGCCAAAAACTCAATAGAACAATGGGAAACCAAGTGACTGATCTTGATCTCTAGATAGAAGCTCTGATACTCCCTAAAATATTTAAGCAAAGACTATTTGTTACCAGTCTAAACACCCAAAGCATTTAGTAAATCACACATAAGATAATTCTCTCATAAGGATGACAAAACAAGGTTAGATCCTACATTTCATCGGCTCATGAAAAATAAGCTAGAATGTATAATCGGTTAAATCATGTGTTAGTGAATAAATATCTAAAATAAGCATAAAGACCAACTTATCAATCATGCTCCTTTAATGGATGGTGCTAATGAATTAAAATAAGTAATTATGAACAAAGATGATGGTATACCCTCCAAGTAGTTATTCTCCCTCATAAGCAGTCAAGAAGCATGATTTTCCCTAGATTTGGTACTCCTAATATTTGTTAATGAAATGTAGCATGAGCCTCCATCATCTCATAGTTCACCAATGGCTTAGGTTCACAAGATTTGTCAATTGGATGAATCAACGAAGCTTTTCTATAGCATTTTTTACATAATAAGTTCGCATAACTAAAGCTTAAAATAATGATTAAGGACACTTGTATTTATAGGTTTTCCAAAAATGGGGGAATTAATTTATGACTATCCATCCTTATATCATGATGTGTGGTCACAAATATATTCAATTTTGGAGGTTCAAGGCACTAAATGCTTCAATTAATAATCATGGCTTGTAAATCCAAATATTTGTTTGATATTTTTAATTTGATCATTTGACAAATTTTAGAATGATGTCATGCATGAATTCACTATTTTCTATACTTTTTGTGGTGTCATTAATATGTATTTTATGAATTTTTAAAAATATAAATTCACTAATTAGCTGTGGACATTTTTACTATGTATTTAAATGGGCTTAACCAATTAAGCACCTCTGATCAAGTTAATTGCCATTTCTAGAATTTTGACAAGTTTATCTTATACAAGTGGTCATAAAATGTTAGTTTCTAGGTCACAACTTAATTGGATAAGATTTAGAATAAGGTGATGATTGCATAAAGCATAATTTCCTATTTAGGAACATATTGATGCAAATTAGGAATTATACATGATGTGTGCAGATGAATCAAAGCATTTCAGTGGTTTCTAGGCTTAATTTTCATTATTTTCAAGAAGTCATTTTGACAACCATTTAGACATGAAAGTGGTAAAAATGGGGTGTCTACATCAGGTTTTCTAAATGTGCCAATAAAATTAATGTGGGGTGATGTTGACCCAAGAGTTCTACTAGCTTTGATATTTTTAACTAAGTACAACATGACACAAATATCTTAAAATCTCAAAGAAAGGTATGCACTGACATGACCAATCCATGTGCATGTGTGACTAATGTAGCTAGAGACTAATATTAGTTCCTTAAGTATAATTCGGCATGTGTCAATAGAAACAAACCATATGAGTGTACCTAGAAATGCAACCAAAAAAATGGTAGAAGTGACCATTGGGATCACACATCTCACACCAATTTTATCCCTTCTAATTAAGTACTCAGACCCTCTTTTGAGGTTACTTTGCTCCTCTTTTTCTCTAATTTCCTTTTTTATGAATTTTGGACCAAATGGTGGATTCAACCTGTAAAACAATGTATTTGACATGAACATCAGTGAGAATGCCATATGGAACAATGGAATCGACCTTTGTAATAGTGAAATCACCTATGAGAATGGTGAAATCAACCTGGAGATTAGCGGATCTGACATGTGGAATGGTAGGTTTGGTAATATTTCAGTGAGATCATCCTATACCAAAAACCTACAACTAACTATTATGTTTTTCATTTCTTTCACTTTTATCACTTTGTCAAGTTTTCCATACTAATTAATAGAAATGTCCCGTTAATCAATGATATCACCCTATAATCAATGGGATCACAAAATAGTGTTTTTTGTGCCTCTGTGTTTTAGTAGAATCATCTTGGGGAATGGCATAATTACCTTGTTGAATAGCAAAAAATGCTCTGTAGAATGACAAAATTAACTTGTGTCAAAAAAATAGAGAGCTAAGATAATAAGTTTCAATTCTATTTGAATATCATACACCCCTATTTTAACTTCTAATGTTCTATTTTATAGGTTTTAAGACACTTAATTTTCATTTTACAATAATCAAAGGCAAATTTTACTTCATGTCTCATTTGGTGTTATAAAACAAACACAAACTTTAGTTAAGTTCTATTAAGAGCTTTTGCTTTTTTATTATTATTGTGTGTTTATTTCTCAAACCAAGAGTAACGTGTATGCTCTCCCCTCGTTCCCTTTAGGTAACTTGGGTGATCCAAAAATGCTTCACTTATTGACTTTTTCACTTTGTCCAAATCATGGAAGGAAAGTTGCTAAGGTAATCCCCAAAATTTGAATGATTTAGGTGATCCCAAAATAACCCTAAAGTCCTATATTTTTTATTTATTACATCTTGGCTTTTGGGTGGGAGTTCATAGCCTCCCCACAAGTTCTCTAAGGAAATGTTGACTCTAGAATTCATCTCCTAGCCTCTTTTCAACCCTAATCCTGATAGGGGTATATAAATTAATGTTGACTTATTAAGACGCTTGTTTGAGTTGTTAAACAAGCTCTGTTAGTAAAAAACAACCTTAGAATGTAGGTTTAACTTAGACATTGCACTAAACTGAGTAATTGATGGATGTAATGGTTGTGAAAAGTACAAGACCTTTTCACAATAAGATATTTAATGAGCATATAAATGATGTGTTGCATCCTAGTGTTAATCACACATATGGGACCATTTCAAATGTATGAAAATTGATAGTTTTTATAACAACCCCACTTGTCATGAAGTATTATTGGTGCAGGGTGGGTAGCCTGAAGTTATAGGTCATCATATGATCTCTTGAGAGAAAAGGAGGCCTAAAACCCTTACTTTTCATCTGCATCTAAATTTATTATATTTACAACTTATTTCCTCATAAGGAGTATATAGATGGAATCCAATAGTATGAAGTCACTTTGTCAATTTTATAGGATAAGATGTAAATTTTGGTGTTTCTCTTGTTCTTATTTATCTATATGGTATTTTGAGTCTAAAAAATTATTTGTGTGAAACCAAAATTTATCAAAAACCAAACACTTGTTATACACCATTTATTTTCAACAAAGAAGCATTATGTTGGTCAAATCCAAATCACTTTTTACCTTGTTCAAAATTTCAATCAAATTATTGTGTTTGTATTTCCAAATAACATTGTTATGTTATTCATTTGAGTTTGTAACTATTCATCACTTTGAAAATATAAGGTCCTTTTTAATCCAAATTCAAAATCTTGTATTTCTAAGTTCTAATCCAAAATGCTATCAGTTTACCCTTTTCACTTGGTTTGAGTAACTTGGATGAAATTTTTCATTTGGTTTGAAGATTGTTTGTCTAGACACTTGCCTATTATTCTTATTTTGAACTTAGGTCATATTGCATTTAGTCACACTCTAAGTTCTTGGACCATTATACCTTATTTACCATGTGGCACCATTGTGTTGTCCATTTATTTTTGGCTTTATATTTAGGAGTTCTTGTGTTAGTTCACATCTTGAGCTTCTTATTTCATATCTTAATCTTCTTGATCCAAAAGGTCTTCTTCTAGAGTCTCTAGACATGACTCACCACAATTGTGCTTAGCTTTTTGAGGTATTGACATACTTTGAATCTAAGTTTTATTGTGCTAGCCTGCACTCTAGGTTTTAAGATTGTTTTACCCTCTTCTAAATTGGTGATTTTAACCAAACAAGGTTGTATAAATTCATAAACTCTTTCTTCTACTTTTGTTGAATTATGTTATTTCCTTTTTATTATAGTCTCATTTTAATTTATGTTCATTTGATTGAATATTCTAAAGTGTCTTTTAAACATTTTTTAATCACATTCCACATCTTGACAAACATAGAAAACCATCTTCAAACTATGTCATATTTTTTGGACCATACCACCCTTTCTGGGGGCATATTTCTAGACCAATACCACCCTTTATGAGGACATATTTTATAGGATGATATTTCCCTCTTTGGGCCTAATTCATAATTATTAAACCCTCCATGATGATTGTCATACATTGACCCCATTCTCCTCCTTTGGCCTACATTAGTAACCAAGATCTACAGCACTTAAAGTTTACCATTCTAGGTCCTCCTCCTTTGGCATGTGTTAGCAGCTAATATCCACAATGCCCAAGTGTTACCATTATAGGTTCTCTTCCTTTGGCCTGCATGAAAAATGATACTCCATAACAACTAAGGGTCACTATTTTGGGCCCTTCTCATTTGGTCTGCATGAGCAACCATGCTCCATATCACCCAAAATTTACCATTCTAGGCCTTCATCCTTCATCTTGTGTTAGAATCCAAACTTCACAATTCCCATGGATTACCATTCTAGGCCCTCATATAGGGCCAAAAATTCCCCACTTTAGATAAATCCAATCTGGTCTTTGAGCCACAACAGACCTAGTCATTACCTCTCTAAGAGCCATATTTTAAGGACCAACATGTGTTCAAATTTGATATTTTACAGCCAAGTGTAAACTAAAGCCAAGAGAACCAACCAATTCTCAATGTTATTATTTAAACACCCATTCAAAACAAGTCAACCTATGATGAATCACCTTTTGATCATTTCCCTAATACTAAGGAAACTAGCTTTGATAATCCAATCTTGGTGAAGTTGCATGTCAACCCATATCTTTTTTTTTAAACACCTAACTTTAACAAGCCAGTCTCTATGGAGTTATCTCTGGACATTTTTCCCCTCATTGAGGAGTCTCACTTTAAAAACCTAGTCTCTATGGATTCATCTTTGAGTTGTTTCTTCTCTTTGATGAGATTCACCTAGATGAGCTAGTTTGTGTTGAACCCTTCTTAGATGAATCTATTTTTGAAGAGTCCATTATGCCAGTATAGGTTGTTACTTTTCTAATACCACACATTCAACAATATATCATTATAGTAGCAACCATAATCAAAGAAGAACCATAATTAGAGTCAGGTTCTATTATTAAACTGATATCAAATTCAACAGCAAAATCAAAATCAATGCCAATCTCAAGATTAGATTTAGAGTCTTTTGAGTCAGAATTAGCTTCAAAATTAGAATATAGTCATAGTTATTACAAATTGGTTATACTTGCCTTGTTGATCAATTTGAATACATTTGTGATCTTTCTATGGTTTTTTAGGATGACTACTTTAGCATCAATAAACTTTATCCTAGTATCTTATATGAGGATTGTACTACATTTCATCATTCCATTACCATTCCACATACCATTACCACCAACCAACATATCCATTATATTAACATTCCACCTCCCACAAGCATTGATTGGGACCAACAAAATCATACTTTGTTGAACTACATCCATGGTAACATATCAAGTGTAAAATATCAAGGGGTCCAAGACCACATTCATATAAAAGAATAAAAATATTCTAGTGAAACCTTTTTAGAGGTATTAGGAGATAATCAAAGTCTACATTCAACATCTTCTAGTGAAACCTTGTTAAATGGGATAGAAGATAATCAAATTCAAAGGTCAACATTCATTAGTAAAACCTTCTTAAAGGCACTTGGGATAGTCCAGACAACTTTTATTGGTGAAAACCTATTCGACGCACCAAATTTTGAGCACAATAGTTCTTCATTGAGTAAAAATCTACACCATAATCAAATTATATCATCTCTTATGTTTAAATAACAAAATAATATTATGCTCCTATCAATAGAATTTATACAAATATTTGGCCCTGACAAAACCAAAATTATGTTGAATCTAGAATCAAAAGCATTATGTGTAATTAAAATTCTCGATCTTTATTTTTTTACCCAATCATTATACATTCCATTATGAACCAATATTCCATTTCCAACTGAGACCATTTATCTTGTGCCTATCATTATTTACCCCTATTAGCTACACTTTCCTTTATGGAGGCTATGAATACATCTTGTCTTGAAGTTTAAAGGAAATAGAATCAACAACCAATGAATATCAAAACAAGATTATTAGAATCCAAATCAGCAATAGGTTCTTGATAGAGTAGTTATTCAGAAGGGGTGTGGGCTAGAAACTTAAATTATTGACTCTAATGGTTATATCATATGTTGATTAAGATGTACATCTCCACATCAATAGGAATAATAGAACCTCTTATCTCACCTTTTCCATTTTCCATTTCTCTTTCTTTTTACCTTGTCTACCATTTTCCTTTCCCTTTGGCTCATTTTACCATCTTTTTCTACCTTACCATATGTCTGAACAAAATTGACTTGAGGTCTTTCAAGACTATTGAGGCAATGCTCAATTTATAGTAAGGTTAGCTTGATCACCCCTTTTCCATGCTCTCACTTTTTTGTGATCAACCTAATCCATGCACTTGCCATTTTATGAGAAACCTAAGACACACACTCACCATTTTGTGAGAAATGTAATCCACGCTCTCTCCATTTTATGAGCAACCTAATCCCCACACTCTCATCATTTTATGAGAAACCTAAGCCATGCACTCATCATTTTATGAGTAACCTAATCCATGCACTCACCATTTTTCAAGTAACCTAAGCCATGCTCTCACCTTTTTGTGAGCAACCTAAGGCTTACACTCTCACCATTTTATGATTCACCATTGTGTGCATTGTTCATTTGAAGTAGATGCATTACTAAACCATACACTCTTTTCTTGTGCACTCACTATTTTTTTAGACCATTCCCATATTTATATTATACCACAATCATGTTTCCTTATCATAAATTTTTTTATCCCATACCCTGGGAGAAGTACATCAGCTTTAGGTCTGCACAGACTATGTAGGCAGCACTTAGATACATAGGGTATCTCAGGTTAGCTTGACTATACCTTCTCTTATTTTTCAACCACTTCATTGCCTTAAATATCTTTGGACTCCTAGAGATTTCATAAGTAACCACCTATCCTTTTATTTCCCCATCCTTATTTGTCTCATCTTACGCTCTCATCATTTTATGAGTTATTTATTATCTTGTCATTTTGTGAGCTTGTTCTCTCTTTTTTAACCTTAGATGCAATAGACACTCTAAATTCCTAATTCAGTATATTTTTGTATATTCATCTCTTGTCTATTTTAGTGTAGTTTTAACCTAAACCATACTCTCTTTTCTCATACACTCACCATTTTGTGAGACCATTCCCATACCCCTCTATGCATCAATCATGCTTCTTTTTCATCAATTTTATTATATCCCATATCCTGAGAGAAATACATTGGGTATGAAGTTCATGTTAGACCTTGCGTCCATGTAACTATATAGGCAGCATCCACTTGCCTAATGCATCTAGAGTCAACTCGGCTACCCCTTCCTTTTCTTCTATCCCCCCCATTTTTTATTTATTTTATTATTTCCTATAGCTTAGGGCAAATTTTTATTTGCTTTGTGTCATTGTTTCCCTATCACTTGGGGGTAAATTTATACCCATTTTTCATATGTTGTTGTATCAGTGTCATCGTCACTTAGTTTAGGGGTCACCCTATTGCAGAGCATAATGCCTCTATTACATGTGCATGAACAAATTGTTTTGTGTCTCCACTAACACTATGATTAACAATTATTTGTGTTTAATTGCTTTTGTGTGTTTAGAATAGTATGTTTACTACACTTTTCTTTGCTTTGGATTGTTTAGTTTTTTTTAATTATTTTATTTATTTTGTTTGTTAGTACTTATTTTTATTGGTTCTTTGTTATGATTTTATTTTTTTTATTGGTGTCTTGTTGTTTGTTCATTTATTTTTATTATTGTTTTTTGTGTCTTTATTCATTTTTATCGGTGTTTTTTGTGTGTTGTTTGTTTATATTTATTTATTGGTATTTTTTTGCATTTTTATTCTTGTCTTTTATTTTCTTGTTTTGTTGTGTGTATTTTGTTATTAATTTATTTGTTTGTTTTTAGTGTCGTGTTTGAATACATTTTGAGTCTGGTGTTCCCTTGGTCTTGACTTGTTTACATTTGTATTTGAATTATTTTTCTTACTTGTTTGTTTTTTAAGAACACCTTGTTAATGTGTGGGTTCCTAGTATTCATATCTTGATTCTAGGTTGTTTAAAAAAAAATATTGCTTTGTTTTATTGTTTATTTGTGTTTCAGTACATTCTTGTTCCTAATTAAATCTTAATAATTCATATATTGATTTTGAGTTAGATACATTTTTTTATTTTACCTTATGTTTATCTTTTTTTTTACTTTGTTTTTTGTTGTTCAAACATCAATAGTTGTAACTTTGGTTTTGATAGATTTTATGATTATCCTTAGTTAAAAATATTCACATTTGAATCAGTCAATCACAAATGAAATACAATGTTGTTATAATTTATTCATACTTATGATGCATAATTTCATTTGTTAAATTAAACACCAAGTGCTCCAAAATCCAATAGTCAATGTGGCATCGAACATCTCTGAAAGCATTATCCTACATATCCACTACCTAAATAGGATATCATAAACACAATTGAACATTGGTCCATCTTTATTCTATTCTTAGTTCCTCATTCCATTTTCTCCTAATTTTGGAAGAACTACATTAGCCTAAGGTCCATTTGGACTATATAGGTAGTGCTTGGATACATGACATATCTCAAGTCAACTCATCCACCTTTATTCTTCCAATCATCTCTTTCATAACTTTTTACATCCTTGTATACCCAATTTTTTGTGGCGTCTTCAATCATTAGACCCTCACATCTATGTTTACACCTAATCATTTTTAATCTATGAAATAAGTTATATCCTTGAGTTATGCTTGCTAATTTTACCTACTAGGGCACCATATTTAGACCAATCATGGATCCAATCAGGCCTTATGGGGAAAAATAAATTTATCAACTAGTCAAATATTCTCTCTTGGGGCACATTATCAATTCATTGACTTCCTTTCTTTGGAGCAATGATCTCATTTTTTTGTTCTTCTAATTCCAAGCTCTGTAGCTTTTTCCCTCATTTTGGCAATTCAAAGTATGCAACTTATTTTAGGATTGATCATTCCTTAAGCCCACAACTTTTTACCTCTTTTTGGTATGTCAAAGTGTTTTTATTATATTTTGGAATGCATTAATCCCATTTCCCCTGATCTTGGGGCTCATTATATTCTATTCTATTTTGATCATTAGGAATCAATGTGTGCAAGCATTAGCTAATATGGATTTAATCTCATCCATGGGATAATTTCACTCTTTCTCTCTTTTTCAAGAGTGTATCTCTCTCTTTCATCTCTACATTCCCTCTTGAGTGGGCATCATGGGTCACTAATTATTTCTTCAATCATTACCTTCCAACTTCTTAACAAGATTTTCATCTTTGAAAAGTCATTTCTTCATCTAGTGTCTTGCAATGCCTTCTCAAATATGAAAAAAATGTAGACACCCCATTCTTACCACCTTCATGTCTAAATGGTTGTCATAACAACTTATTTTAAATAATGCAAATTAAGCCTAGTAAACATTGAAATGCTCTAATTCATCTACACGCATCATGTGCAATTCTTGATTCACATCAATATGTTCCTAAATATGGAATTATCCTATATGCAATCATCACCTTATTCAAACTCTTCTCCAATAAGGTGTGACCTATAAACTGACATTTTTTTAGCACTTGTATAAGACAACCTTGTCAAAATTCTAGAAATGGAAATTAACCTGATCAAAGGTGCTTGATTAGTTAAACCCATTTAAATGCATAGTCAAAATGTCCATGGCTAATTAATGAATTTTTATTTTCAAAAATTTATAAAATCTAGATTGATGACATCATCATGACATCATAAAAAATATCTAAAAGAATGACATCATGCATGACATCACCTTGAAAGTTGTCAAACACTCAGATTACAAATATCAAAAAAAATCTAGATTTACAAGCCAAGATTATTAATTACAATATTTAGTGCCTTGAACCTCAAAAATTGAATGGATTTGAGGCCACACATCTTGATCTCAATATGGATGGTCACAAATTAATTCCCTAATTCTTGTAAAAGTTATAAATATAAGGATCCTCACTCATTCCTTTAAGTTTTAGTTATTCAAACTTATATGTATAAATTACTATAGAAAAAATTCATTAATTTACCCAATTGACAAATTTTGTGAAACTAAGCCATTTGTGAACTAAGATATGATTAAGGTGCATGTTATACTTCATTGATAAATATTTATAACACCTAATCCAAGGAAAATCATGTTTCTTGACTACTTGTGAGGGAGAATAGCTACTTGGAGGGTGTAACATCATCTTCATTTCATAATTAGTTATTTTAATTCATCATCACCACCCCTTAAAGGAGTAGGCTTGATAAGTTAGATTTTTATGCTTACCTTATAGATTTATTGACTAACGCATGATCTAACCTTATTTATTAATCCTATTCTACACCTGCTAATGACTTCCTCTTGTTTGGTAATACCTTCCATCTCTTTCTTTAAGCCATCATGGGTGTTGGGTGTCTCTTTCTTAGTCTTAGAACCATCACATGCACTAACTTCCCTTCTCAATGTCTCTACATACTATTTCACCATGCACCACTTTCACAATTTAATATTCTACCCTTAATAAAAACTTGGGATTCATCTATTTTAATTTCCTAAATCAAATAATTCAAGGTCATCTTGTTTTACTTATTTTTCAAATATGGCCCATCTTGTTTGTGTGTTTTTTATACTCTCTATGATGTTTATCACTTGAATTCTTAATCCATTTAATTTTGAATGTTGTTCTTGGACTACTTTATCTTGATGTTTTATATCTTTTATCTTCTTGGTAGCTTCTTTTCTTATTTCCTCAAGGAAACTTTCTTCATCAATAGTTTTCAATTGTATCTCTGAGAAGCACTGCTCAAACTCCTTATTCACACTTATTATTTTTCTCACTTTTTACACCTCTTGAAAAAATGTTGTACATTCTTCATTATTTTTATTTTTATATACCTAGGCTACTATTGCACTCTACTCTTGTTTTTCCCTATGGAGATGAGTGTTTATTATGTCTATTTTCTTAGAGAAAATTAAAAATAACTTCAATGCCATTGTCACATTTTTGAAAGATTATTCAATGTGTCCTTGAAATATTTCATTTTCTTGGAAAACTCAAATTAGGCTTTGTTGATTTCCTATTGAGCATCTCTGACAGGTTTTCCCTTTTCCAATTATTACTCAATTATAATCTCTAGCTTTTCCGTGTGTTTATCTTTGGTTATGTCAACTCCATATATTATATGTGATTACTCCTTTAGGATATATTAACATAATATTAGAGTTTTTAGATCCATTTTATCCACCTTATATTTCTCTATTACATGCTTTTATTTCTCTTCCCTGAGCATGCTTTCCACTTTGGTATGTTTCTTCTCTTCCTCTTCAAGCACCTCCAATACTAGCATTGTTGTGCACCTTTGTTGCTTACAGGTTGTAGTTTTCAACAAATTTCACCTAGAAACCTCTACAACCAACTTCATCAAGGCACTCACTATTTTCACATTATTCATTTTCATGGCATTTAAAAAAACAAGTCTCATCCTTCATTGGCATCTTCTAAAAGACTCAATCCTATGGTCATGGAGACTTAAACACATGGGTCATATTAATATGTGTTCAAATTAAAGGACATTTTCTTGTGTATTATTATTGTGGCTTATTTGAGCCTCATTTTAATCCACTTGTAGAGTTATTCTTACCTCAATCTAATCTATAATCTAGCACAAATGGTGTCCTCTTTTTCTTTTTTTGTCTATGAGGGGATCTCTTCTACCATATGGTTTTCCCCTTTTCTACCCTCCTTTACCTTATTTCTTCTTCATCATCCTATGGTAGTTGTTGTTTTGACCATTCTCTAATGATTTTATTTTTTTCAGGTTGTGTAATATATTCCATGTTTTTAATATGTTGTATTATTGAATCAACTCCTTTGTCAATGGTTTTCTTTAAGTTTTTCATGTTATATATTTCCACTTCATGATCTCCTTTTGTGTTTGGTTTATTTTTTGGGTGTTCTTATTTTATTAATTCCTACTCATTTTCACTATTATAAGGGCATTCTTTCACTTCCCTTTGCTCTATAATCCCTTGTTCATTAGAGCATAAGGAATCCAATGCTCTTTCTTGTTCTCTCCCTTTTCTTATTTTTGCACATCTATTGGTGAAATTGACCTTGTGATAGTAGGCTTTAGACATGTGATTCATTATTTTTTCTTCTTTAGAGGTACATCATCTAACTATGTCTCCTCCAAGTCCTCTTGTATAAGAGATAGTGGCATTAACTTCCTCTTCTTTATCTTTTTCTTTTTATAGGTGGAGGCATGTGCACTACTTAGATTTGATGAAAGTGGTAGATGTATATCATCTTCACCTTGCACTCCTTCACCAATGCATTTTATCTTGGGCTTAAATATATAAAAAAATTTGTACACTTGACCCTCTATGATAACATTTTTTATTGAGTTAATGATACACCCAAGAGTATCTTATTAATCTTCTTCCTTCAATTTATCTTGTCTATGCTATACACATTTCATGTAGAGGGTGCATACATTTACATCTATTTTTAAATGTATATTATTATCTTATTTGAATTAGAGATGTCATTCACTACATCAACAAAGTATTTTATTGTAAACTTGTATGACAACTTCAGCCAACTTTTCATATTATCATTGACTAATTTTATCTATTCTAGAAAATAGTGTTATATTACAGTAAACTTTCCCTAATTCTTCATCATCTATGGTATAAATCTAGGTATGTACCATTCATCTCCTATGGCCTCCTTAAATTTTATAATCCATCTATCCATTTTGGCCTTATATTTGGTGGAGAGTACCCCATGGAAAGTGTAGATGTGATATTTTAATTTGGGGGATTCAACATGGAGGGGTTATGTTGATTGGCCTTTTTTCATCAAAAAATAAGAGGATCATGATTGCATCATATTTTAATTTATCCCCAAGGTTGTTTACTCTCTGTACACCTTCAACTATTTATCCCACAAAGAAATTAGAATTTTTGAATAGTTTCCCCTTTGCCATTTCATGTGCAATGTAAATAAAAATCTTGTTGATCTCTAACCAACACCCTGACCCATGTAACTTGGTACTTACTAAGTGTGTTACAATCCTTTTATATCTACCCTTTATACTAAAAATGGGGAAATTGAACCTTGATTTATTGTACTTGAACTCCCTAGCCATGCACTCAACCTCTTTGGTGTCTAGCATCACTTCCCTGATATCCTTAGCTAATTATACTAATCCATTTGCTTTATGAATTTGGGAAAGGGTAATTATTCTTCATCTAATGAAGTAGAACGTATTCTCATGTACAAGTGATGTCAATAATCATGTTAACTCCTTAGCCTTTCCAATTAAGGTAGATCATAAATTTGGAGAACCCAAACTTTGTCCACCTATTTTTGGATGGAGTCGTCAAATATAGAAAATGTATCAAGGGTATTCGTTCCCATGTTAACCACGTAGTCATTTCTCAAATTAGCCTCATTGCCTCCTCCATGTTGATTTTATTCCTCCACCTCTTCTCCACTTTTAATTCCCATTCTGCTTAATGTGTTACACACTTAGGACATTGCATCTCTCTAAAGTTCATCCTTATCAATCTTGGTTTGGTTTTTGTCTATGGGGAAAGTTGTGTGACTTTATTTTCACCTTGCTTGGGGTGTTCTCTTCCTTTTATTTATAGTATTTTCCTGTATGGATATATTAAGGACTTTTATTTCTTATGCACCTGATGTTTTATCCACTCCTTCCACTTCTTCCCTTATGATGGTTGATTTCTCTTTAACATGCATGTTACATGTTACTTCATCTAAAATAGTCATCCCAACATATACAATCACATAAAAGATTAATAATTTATTCATTTATGCCTTTATTTTTTGCTTCATAATCATTCTAAAACCTCTCTATCATGCCCTTGGCTTTCCTACTTATTTGAACCCTATAAACTTGGCTAGCATATGTGTACTCCATATTTGTTGTGGTGATACTCGACTCTGAGCTTCCTTTCTCAATAATGAAATTTGATGAAATATACAACTTATAACTTTTTGAATCCCTCCTTTATACTCACTGAAACACCTTAACTCTTAGTGAATTCAACTTGTAATTTCTCAAATATCTCATTTATATCCCTCAAACAACATTTCATAGTTATTTTAGGCTTAAATTTATAGGTTTCTTTATTTTTATAGTTTATGCACACTTGTGGGTCACTCAATGTATCTTGATATTAAAGTGGTGAAAATGACATGTATTTTTCCTTTTACACTACGTTGCCTATTTTTCAAAAATTACTTTTATTGAGTTGGTTAGTCAACTTCACCCACTCAAAGTTTTAATGTTCTCACCTTTGCATTAACTACTATTGTGTGCTAGCTGTTAACCACAAACATTTCAAAATATAAATTATTGGGAGTGATGTCATTATAGGTGGTTACCATTTTTGAAAACATTTTTTCCATGTGTGCTCTTTTTATGTGCATTCTTGGGGATTTTGTTTCCCTTCCTCTTGGGCATTTTTTTCCATGTAATAACTTCTTATCAGGTCAATTTCAACTCCATTTATATCCTTATCACTCTTATCATCCCATTTTATGATTATATATCTTATCATTTTATTTTTCACCACTTTGTATCCTCCTACCCCACACTAAATCCTATGCCTAGTCTTCTAGCATAACAGTCATATTTATTTCAAGTCACGTATTATGTCATATGTGTAGAGTTTAATGTAATTTTATTGTAAGGGTCACCAAGGTATTAAATTAGTAAATTCATGGTATTATGAATTTGTAAATTTGCCTATCTTATCAAGATATCATTCCTTAAGAGAGAGTTCTTTAAAAAAAATTAATGTAACAACACTCACCCAATAAAATAACAAGTTGAATGAGGTTGTGCAATTTATTACAAATGATGGTGTATAACTATTGCACACAAACTCTAACCCATACTACTCTAACTTATCAAACACAAAATAAATAAATAATGGCATAATTATTATTAAATTATGGCATAATAATGTTAAGCATGGTATAACTTGAATTGGTTTCCATTAAAATGCCCATGGAGAATTTCACCATTTAACATGTGCATCTTACACATACCAATCCCCAAAATTTCATGGAAAATGTAGGCCCTATAAAATGGATTTAAAGTTTATTTGGATGCTTTAAGTAATTTTAATCATAGATTATATGGGGTATCCTTAAACTAATATATTTCCCTTTATGTGTCAGTCATAACAAGATTTTTATCAAGCTTTTTCTATGGTTTAGCTCCATCAAGTAATGACACACCTCTAATCTAGCTACATGATGTATTTTAAGCACGTATCAAGTGACTTCTTATCCTTTAATTTACCCATGCACATTATCCAAAAGGAAATAACTAAGAATTCCATTAGAATCATTACCTTTGTCCCAAAAACAAGTTAAAAAGGAGTATACTTATTGAGTCACTTATAGTTTGTCTTGTAAGAACACAATACTACAAAAAACATGGTCATTTCAGTCCCTACACCTAACATCCAAAATATTGGTTTAAATCTTTCAAATAAACTTATTTAATGCCTTTTTAGTCCCATTTTCCTATGGATGGTATAGGTTAGTCTTGTGATGCATGATCATGAAATCAAATAGTAGGACACACATAGTTTTATTGATGAAGTGGGTTCCTTGATCAGTGGTCAGGATCAAAGGAAACCCATAATAGTTAATGATATTATCCGATAATAAAAACATTGGATTTTTGTTATAAAATTATTTATCATTATGGCCTCATCCTAATGAGTAATATATTCAATGGTTTTGATAATATATTATGCACCAATCCTACATGTGGGTGGAGATATTAGACCCACAAAATCAATAGCCCATTTTTCAAATGGATCCTGGGCTAGGATGGTTATGAGGGGAATCTCATATCAATGTTTAGGTTTTCAAATTCATTTATTGACATCACACTTGCATGAGTATTCCTTGGCATCATGGAATAGGTTAGGCCACCATAAGCTAGAAAGTAAGATCTTATGCATGGTGACTTATCTAGAAAAATGTCCTTTAAAAATGTCCTTGTGTCCTTCTTGTAGCACTCTTAGGTGCTCATTTTTTAAAATATATCTTCATATAAATTCATCATGCCCAAACTTGTAAATATTTCCAAAAATGAGTTGATAGAGATGGTGTGGATAGCCAATTATTTCTTTATGTTAATAAAAATATTGTTGGGAAGAATGCCAAATGTGAAAAATGAAGCAATATTGTCAAGAACTTCTAAAACATGTTGAACTACATAAAATTGGTCATCCATGAGCCCATATTCAATTTTTTTCACCTCCTCACCTATATTAATGCATGATAGGTGTTCAAGGCCTGAGTTATGCTTTCCAAGCTTCATAACTATAAAAAATTGGAATTCTTAAAATAAAATGACCCATTGGAAAATCCTTCCATGGATCATGGGATTTTTTGTAAGGTACTTCAAGGATTCATGATCAGTGAATAAAAAAACCATGTGTCTAATAGGCATTGATATAATTTCTACATTTTCTACACCATTATGAATGCCTTGTACTTAGTTATTGTATAATTCTACACAATTGGTGTAAGCTTGTTACTAGCATAGTAGATGAGATGGTCCATCTTGCTCTCACCAACATAACTAGAATGATGCTTATTGTATCCCTTAATGTGTCAACATGCACATGAAATGGGGATGTTGAATATATAAATTAGATAATTGTTACACTTTCAAGTTTCTTCTTCAATGTTTTCAATGGCTTTTCTTGCACCTCACTTCATATAAATGGATCATTTTTGTATAGAATTTCTTCTAGTGGTGTATAAATCTTGGCGTAGTGAAGAATGAAATTTTGATAATATTTGATATTCCCTAATAATATGTGTACCTCCTATTGAGTGGTGGGAACCTCTAACTAAAGAATTATGTCCACCTTATCAAGTTTAACAAGATGATTATCTTTAAAAAACACATGACCAAAAGTGTTCCAAAGGGTGTCACAAAGATACATTTATTTAGGTTGAGATATACTTCAAGATGGTAATAGTGCTTGAACATGAGTCATAATTTTTCATGGTGATCCTTCATTAACCCATAGATTGTCTAATCATATAAATATACCTAAATAAATAGATGAACAAAGTCTTTAATGTCTGTTATGATGATGCATGAGAAGATAGTAGGTAATTCTTCAGCTTAAATGGCATGACATTGTAGGAAAATTAACCTTATTTATTTTTGAATGTGATATTTTTCTACTCCCCATCCTCAATTTTCACTCGGTGATATCCTAAAAATCCATCAGTAAATGTGTAAACCTTATAACCTACCACTCCTTTGATAATTTCCTCAATGAAGGGGTGGTAAAAGGGTTGGTGATGCACGTTATGTTGAATAAGTAATATTCAATGCATATATAGATGCACCCATCATTTTTTATTATAATTACCATTGGGATCTCCCATTTAGACTCCTCATCTGGGTAGATCATGATATCAACAAACATGTTATTGATTTTTACCTTAACTTTAGCACGCAAGTTGGGGTTCATCTGATATGGCCATTTAGTCATATATTTTATGCCATCAACCAAGGTGATCTTCATTCTTCCTAAGGAGGTATGCACTCCCTTAATCTAATTTTAACCTCTTAAGAATAGGTATTTAAATTCCTTAAGTATCTCCCTAGTGTGTGTTAATTCTACATTAGCCTAATAGTCCTTAATGGTGGCCAACTTGGGTTCTTCTTCTGAGTCAATATTTACCTTAGTTTTCTTTAGGGGCTTACAGTAGAAATTTTTTAAATTACCTTGTATGCCTACCACTTTTCACTCTCCTTGAGAAGTTTCAACCTGTAAGTGGCCAAGGTCACTCTTTGGAACTCTTCCTCCACCTTACACCCAAGGTTTTATTCTCTAGTCTTGAATTTATAATTGATCACCAATTGTATCGATTAATCATCTTCACTGGAATCAATTTTTCCCTCACATTCATTAAAGAACTTAGGTATGTTATGTCCATTCTCATTTCACATCTATCTAATTTATTCTTCCATTATAGCTTCACCTTCTAAGACACTACCTCACTTTCATTAAATAAATTAGGTAGGGTGAGTCCATTTTCATTGCACATCTATCTAAGTTGTTTTTCCATTATAAATTCACCTTATAAGATAATGTGGTGGAATTTCAAGGGCTCAACTAGATCTATATCAAACAAGGAGAAGGAAAAAGTAAGGGTGAAATTCTCCTTCAGATCTATTTAATCTCCATTCTCCCAATGCATCTCATTCACAACATGTTATGCATGGGCCCAAGTGTTTAGAGTTCAGTAGAAATGAACCCACAACTCTACTAATAAATAGGGTGTGCACCTTATCCACTTGTATTCACATTCATTAATATGTGACCACAAATCAAAATCACCACTATATGTGGGTAGCCCTTGGTAGTCATATATCATGTTTAATCTTGATCTAGGTTATACGACTTGTCTTGTGTGTAGCACACCAATATGCAATAGTGTTATTCAAGGTGCACACTATGGTACCTATGTGATCTTTTTCTTTAGGGACACATGCTTCCAAGTCACATAAAAATGGGGTAGCACCTATGGATTCATCATACTAGGGAAACACATCAATTTTTCCCTTATACAAATAGTCTCTTCACTTTGCATGTGGTCATAGCATCTAGATATTCTTACTACTTGGGTAGGACTTGATGTTGGCACATAAGGCATTTTTTATGCATTATAACTGAGGTCTTAATCACACCATGACAAATTTTCATTCAGTCACTTCATAGGATTCATGTACCCATTGATCACAGGTAATGCTTATGGTATTAGAATCATATTATGCCTCATCCCAGACTAGGATGCCATCCCCACTTGGTTCCAAGTTCTCTACTCCTTGCATTATGATATTGTATATGTTGTTGATTTTATCCTCAAAATATACATTATCAACATAGATTACCTTGATCATTTGATAATAGAATCACCATATTCTCTTTTCCATTCTCAAATCTCATTTAGCTCTTATTGAAACACATGTCTACATTGTTGGCATAGCACCAATCCATTCCAACTAAATCTAAGTATTTTTATACCTTAGGAAACTCAATCACCTTAAATTCTATTCAAAAAACTTCACCCATTATATTTATACCAACATTATGTATAATTCCCATGGGTTGAGCTCAGGTTTTGTTTACCATGAACAAACCATATGGTGAGGGTCATAAGGTGGGGCTACCCATCTTGAGCCAAACATATCTTATGAGGATATTAACTTAGGTTCTTATTTATACTAGAATGTCACATACTAACCATCCATTGGTGTTCCTATCTACAATTAGTTCTTGATCATATCTTACATTTTGGGTTATCCTTACTCTACATCCAAATGCTAGATATGGCACTAGTACATTAATGGGTTTTTTTCCCATGTAATTGGCCAAAAGATTCTTTTTACTTATCAGTATGTTCTTGGGGTTGGATTTATTTCCTTTTCTTTTCTTTAAAGTCTTGCACTTACTATAATTCATCTTGTAACTCTTGAATGACATCTATGGCTTGACACAATACCTATTTATGGCATGAGATATCTAGATAGGGTGTTATATAAGGATCCTAATCATATTGTAGTTCATCCTGCTATGGTGTTGGCCAAATTATCTTTAGATCTGTTTAGATCATATCCTATTCTATCCTTCTTAGTGGGAACCATTTTTGGTCAATTAGTCATGCCAAAATGAGTTGTTATATACATATTGAGGCTAGCATTCTTCTTTGAAACCCACTATTCCAAGATACATTAAAACCTGATCATGCCATCACCCTTCTTACGTATTTCTTTGTACATGAGTTTAGCATACAAATATGGGCATTATTTGACCTTATGGTCACCTTGGAAATTCCCACAAGTGGGATACTTGGAGCAATCATGTTGGTAGAGGTCTGACAATACACACTTATAACAAATGTGTGAGGGAAACCTTTTACCTCTATGTCTTGCATTATAACCTTTGTAACCATGTTATTTCTCATCATTACCATAATCTTACTTATATGGTCCTATAATGGCTTGTCACATGACTTGGCCTCTTGCCTCATCAATCTCAACAATCACATTATAGTCTTTGGTGTTATGGGTAGAGGCATCACAAATATTGTAGTAGAGGAAAGACCTTATTTTGGCTTACATGTTGAATTACAGGTAAATTATGCACATCATCTTTCTCATGGTATATTTCATAGGAGATTAGCATGGCCGTAACATTATATATGGGGAAATTATTATTTTTGTGCCTTTCAACCTCATAATTTATGCACCATAACCCACTCCTAATTTTTTGGGAACTATTATTTTTCAATTTCTACAGTTGGGAAGCTATCAATGCAATCTACACCTCCATGAATGGGTTAGTTCCTATATCTACACCTCCAATGGCTTCATCTCTCAATGTGACCTCCAAGGCCTCTTGAGGATAGATGAGAATATTCACTGATAAGGTGAATTTAAAGGGTGAAAATAACCCTCCAAAAAATATTGTACATGTTATATTAGATGAGTTTGGACACTAGAGTCTTAAACCTAGCATTATATGTACAAATTCTCTCTATCATAACTTTCTTGATCTCTTTCAATATAAAAATACTCTATTTCTCAAACTTAGGAGTGCCAAATTTATTTAATAAAGATACCTTCATAAGGTCATAATTAAAAATGGCTTAGTTTGGATCAAACTTTCAATACCAGTATGGGTGTCATCCAACAAATTTGTGGCTTACTGGTTTTCATTATGTTCTAAAAATTTAAATCCCTTCATGTGTTATATGGTTTTGCACTTATGAGCATGTTTTGAGACACTATCCAATCCATGATATTTATTAAAACTTAAGTATATTTCATAAAATACCTAGGGAGTAGGCATGGGCATGGATGGTATTTGAATCACATATTGCACTGGTGCACCAACTAAAGTTTCACCTAAACTTTAGCTTTCTCTTGGGGTACCTCCCATTCCTCATGTTGGTGATATTATAGGTTATATTATAGATCCTCCTACTGATTGAATGAATTTTTGGCCTATCACTAACCCTTTATCTCCTATCACCTCACCTTGTGTTGTACTACTTTTCTAAGGGACTATACCTCATCTTGTTAGTGGAATACCAAACCTCATCAAGCCTAAAGCTTGTACAAGTTGTGTAACCACTAGTTTGATTAGTTGGTAAGGAAGTATCTACTATAGTAGACTTATTTCCTCCTCTTTTTATATAAACTTTGTTATGCTTGAGATATGGGCATTGTCTTGGTTGATTTCTTATAGTTATAGTTAAAGTGCTTGAGCATGTGTTTTAGGTAAAATATAAATGGGCACTTCCTCATAGATTTTTATACATTTTTCACCCCTTGTGCACTTCATATTCTCTTTCCATAATTCAATATAACTCATTAGCACACATTTATGCATCCATAAAGTGTACATATTTTATGCAAGAGGCTTCCTTATGTCACTATCAATCTATGCAGTTTCTTATGGCATCTCTTGAGTTATACTCTCCCCTTTACCTAGGGTCCATTCCAGTGATCACTTTCCACTAAGTGTCATCACATTTTCATCTTCAAAGATCCTGCTCATTTATTCACTCCATGATAAAAAATTATTCCTTACTACCTTACAAAAACCATGCCATTTTTTCACATTTTGCCTTTCATACTGTTCACACATGCAGGAACTTAGAGAGCCATTGGAAATTTCTCTATCCCATTATCTAGCATCAGCTTCTTGATTTCTAATGACAACTAATTTAAATATAAACCTATATATTTATGAAAAACCTAATATTTGGCCTCTTATGGATAGGAATATGTGGATATAAAAATATATAGTACATATATATTCAATGACCCATACCACTAAACATCAATAACTCTGGTCTAAAATGCATCCAGATTCTTTAGTTACTCCATGCATTGTTCCATCTATAGTTTATAATCTTGTTCATAGAATGAATTTTAATCCAGGTGTGTATATGAATTTTTAGTTCACATAATAGCCTCATAAAGTGTATTTTATAGATTTTTCCACCCATTCCCTTGGCTCTTGATATACATGATGGGTGTGGTTCATTTTAAACTTTTCATCCAATTTCTCCAACCAACACTCAATATTCTCCAATAAAATCTAGTACATTATCCCTCATTACCATTACAAAAACAAAATTAGACATATCTTGGAAACAAAACCAAATTTTTGTGATTATTTTAGCCACTCATGCACTATTCCTACATGCTTCCCAACTATGATATCTAAATTTAAAATCTAACAAAATTAGGAAAATGTCATGCATGAAAATGCTATTATAAATCTAAAATAAACTTTCAATATATTTAATATAATGAAAGAAATCAAAGTATATAAATAATTACAAAACCATATAGTTAAATTACATCATCATGTTCTCCACTATGACTTTTTATTTTCTCTTGCTTTTTAAAATGTGGGTGCTCAAATCATTTCTCCAAAAAAATTAAATTGGGCATCATATGAGTGGATAAGCTTGATTTTTTAATAGATGCATAAGATAAAATTGATATAAATTTGAAAGCTTGAAGGTGGATGATGAACATGGAGGATGAAACTTCCATTTATAGCCTTGTAGATAGGGAGGTGAACAATTATCAATAATCCATATTTATTTGATAATGATAATTATCAATGGTCGGATTTGAGTACTCATTCAAGTGGAAGAGACCAATTCCTCATGTGTGTGATAGAAATAAGGAAAGTTAGTTGGTATTTGATTGAATCATTAAAGGTAGTTGAGTGACTTACCATGTTAGTTTAAATGTTCAATGGTGATTCAATAATTGGTTGAGAAATCTAAGGAAGTGGTTGGATGACTAAAAACTTGGTTGAGAGAAGTGTGGAAGATGTCTGGATGAGGTGTAAATTCTATATTTTAATTATTTTTGAAGAATTATGTGTGCCTGATTGATTAATTAATATAAATTAATCAGTTACTCATAAAATAGATGGAAATAATGTTTGTGAAATTTGAATTTGGGATGATGATTGAGTTATTGCATTAATTTTAAGCAAAGTTAATTATGACACTAAGTTGGTAGAATTTAGTTGTCTACATTTTCCCCTCTTTGAAATGGTGATACAACTAGAAGAACCAATGCCCTTTCAAAGAATAAATAAAAAGTATGGATGTAAAAATATGATGCCCCAGATGGCTTTAAATGACTAAATTATGCCCCCTCGAGTGTTTTTATGGGATAATGGGTGCAGATGAATGATTGAGATGAAGGATATATAGACATAGAGACAATTTATGTAGGTAATAATACCATTTAATAGAATTATGATCCCCAATAAAACTATTACATGATTTTAATCATATTTTAAAATGATTTACCCCAAGTGGATTGTTGATCGAAATCTGATGTGAAAAATAAGATTTCTCATTTTTTAAGTTACAAACTTAGATTGTGACCCAAGAAATGATATATGTCAAAAGGTAGATATGGGAACGATATATCTAGTTGGTAAGTTGTGAGACATAAAATAATAAATAAATTTTCCAAGGATTATTTATAGTAAACTAAAATAAATATATTGAGTAATCTGATGAATTAGTTGTATGATGTGAAGTTTATATGATATTATCCCATGAATGTTACCAATCTAATTGAGCTAATGATGGCACATTTTTATTGGTTTTGATGATGTAATGATTTATATGGAATAAAATATGGTTCTCATTATTTTTTATTTCTTGATTGATAGGTATAATATATTGAATGGAAATATTATGGAAATGGTTAAGTTGATGGTTTGATTTAGTTTATTGATGTGCAATCATAACATAAGAAGTGAATTGATTGCATGGATTAATGATATTGATCACATGATTATATATCATGGATTTTATTTATTTTTTATATTTAAGTGTTTTCAATTATGTCCCTAAGGTTTCCAAGAGTGTTCATGAGTTGATTTTTATGCATGGTTCTCAATGACAAAGTGTGCCTTAGTGAGCATGCATGGACCTTGCAATGTTTACTTGGTTAGGCAAGGTGATGGATGTTGGTTATGCATTAACCATGTTTTAGGATTAATATAAGGGGTCAATATTTATTTTTGTACTTGTGGAATTGAAATAACCCATTGGAATAGTCTTGTGAAGGTCTAGGTTATCCTAATCATCTTGGTAGAACTTCTTGAGTAATAAGATTGATGACATTATAAATAGCATGTGTCAAGGTGTCAGAACAAAGTGGTCACATGGGTTTGTTAATATTTATTCCTAGATCATGTGTTTCAAATTTTAGGTCTTGACATGATGTCTAAAAAAAATTATGGTAGGGTAAATTTGGTCTCTCAGGCAAATTTCACTAGTTTCCATAGTTAAATTTGCATTAAAAAGTGACCATTGGAATTCAAATATTTGAATTTACAAAGGAAAATTAGTCTTAAATGTTTTTTTTATAAATTTTTATTATGGATGAATTTTATGGTGGTATAAAAATAAAAGTGGTATATAACTGCAAGGGTAACCAGTAAAAATGATTTGGAGGTTTGATTGGTTGTACACTTGCATTTATTGTGGTCCAAATTTAATTGAGGGTTTAAATTTCTTTTGCAAGTGACCTAACAAGGATGTTTGAGTTTTTATTGATGGTTTTTGGATGTTTCAAGGTGAATTATCTATTTTTGAGTGTTTTAGACTCCCTAAATATCAGCTATATGGATTTTAGAGGTTTGACCAATCCATTTTCAGTATGAATAATTGCTTACAAGTTGACTTTTGGTTTATTCACGATGTTTTCATGTACAAGGCAAATGATTGATAGGTTTTAAAAATGTAGATATGTGTAGTAATGAATTTAATCACTTGAGGATGTCTTAGGGTTCATATTTCGAGGGCCTATGTACTTTTAAGTGGTCTTGTGTTCCTAGTTTTCCTCGATAAAGTGATAAAAGGATGAATAGGTCTCTATGGACCTATAAGGGCATCTTAAGGCCTAATTGAAAGGTGATGTTGCTTAAGGTTGATCTATCATATATATGGATGACCTATGTAGGTGAAAATTATATTATTATAAGTGTGATATAATCCTTAAGGGTTAAGTTATGTCTTATGGTCAACTAAGTATATGGTGATCATGAAGGCTCTATAAAGAGCATCAACAAAGATGAAGGCTTCTAGAGTTGATAAACAAAGAAAAGAGAAGTGTGATTGTGCTTGATATATGGATTGAAGAGAATTTTAGGTTGGTTAATATGTGTATGACCTAGAGGTCATATTTATGATGTTATTACATTGTTATTATAGGGTTGAATATTGACGATGAGTGAAGAAGTGTAGAGTGATCCAAAAGGTTGTTCTAGATGCATTGCTTGTGTGTGAAGGCTTGAAGGGTTTAAGAGAGTTGATATTCATTACTTATCCATTATTTTTAAAGGCAATCAAATTTGTGTAGGTGATGATATCATAAGGTGTTGTGTGGGTGCTCAACATCTAGGATAAGTGGGTGCTTGTTTATGCTTAAGGGTTGGTGTTCCTTGTGAAGTGGGTGCTTCACTAAAATCTCTTATTTGTAAATATCCTATAGGACTATAGTCCACTTATTTTTATACCTGAGAGTGGATTTTATTCCCCATGAGGGTTTCCCATATAATCCATGTGTTATGTGTGTTGATCTTGCATAGTTTCCTTTGTTATTTGAAATAACTAATTTATATGATTCATGAATGTTTTTGTTGATTGGTTAAGAGTTTGAAGTTTTGGATTTTTAATTGAGTTGATTGCATCATTGATTCAACCCCCCCATCTTAGTGATTATACCTATAATAATTAGTATTAGAGACACACCTTGTTTTCATGTTTAACCACTTGAAGTGATCATTGGTATATTGGATGATAAAGAGGTTGAGACATATCTTTAAGGTGAACTAGTATGTGTCTTATCAGAGATCAAATGTCTAAGAGAAGAGAATGAAAGATTGAAGAACAATAAATGAATTAAAAATTTATATTTTACTTCCTCTATATATTATGATATTAATGCAAGTATTGATGGTGTGAAGACACAAATAGATAAACTAGAAACAATAGTCAATAATTTGTAGAACATGATGGATAAAGGCCTGAATCAAAGATTGGATCATTTGTAAGGTAAAGCTATGACATATATAGATGTGAGTCTATATAAGGACAAGTAGAATCCTAGCTCTAACAAAGAACTTAAAGATGAAAATTCTTATGTTTTTGATGGTCAAGTAAAAGGAATTTCTAACATGAATAATTATAGTTATGTTTTCTATGGGTATTGTTACACTTGTAATCAATATGGTCATAGATATAGGGACTATACTTTCTCTTCAAAGAAAAAAATGGGATTCTATGCTACAACTACAACCAACATGGGCATATATCTAATTAATGTAATAGGCCCTATTAGAAAAAGTACATACAAGTCATTGACACCATCAAATGGTTCAAGGAAGACAAATCCAAGATTGAAGAAAAGAAGAAGTAGAATTTAGGTAGTACACCAAAGGAAGAGTCAATGTTTGTTCAAACTACCTTGCATATTCAAGAGGATGAAAATAATAAATGGTATAAAGATAGTGGATACACAAGTTATATGATAGGAGACAACAGCAAGTTTATCTCTCTCAAAAACCACATTTTAGGTTCAGTGAGATTTGTTGGAAATAATTCTTCTAACATAGTTGGAAAAGGGTCTATAAGTTTGGATAATGGTCATACTACAACTGAAAATATTTTATATGTATAATTTTTGAAACATAATCTTCTAAGTGTTGGCCAAATGTGTAACCAAGGAAATGTTGTGACTTTTCATGATCAAGGATGTGAAGTGAGAAGATCCAAGTCTAGAAAATTAGTTATAAATATTCACAAGGTAGATATCAATTTATATGTGTTCCATGAATCCAAAATGGAGGAGTGTTTCATGAATCAATTAGAGGAAATATGGATTTGGCATAGAAGACTTGGACATATGAATTTTGAAAATTTGGTGAGGATCAATTCAAAAGGATTAGTGAGGCATATGCCTAAAATCCCTAAGATTCCTCATACTCTTTGTAAGGCATGCCTATTTTCAATCAGAATCGCACCCTTGTGAAGGTAGTTTCAAACTTTCACAGTTTGCTAAAACATGGAAACAATCCTAAGCTATGGGTGGCTTAATCAAAGGATTAAATCTCTAGATTATAAGGGCTAGCTCCCTTTTGTGTATCAATTAAGAACTCTACTCTATGCTATAAACTGTTGGTGAAAAGGGAAGAAATAAACTTGAAGGGGAATCCTATCTAATGATGGTGATACACCTAAATTTTGCTTGATCCACTCAATTTGGGCTCCTAAAACACTGATTAGATAGTAAAAAGATTGAATTTTTTTAACTCAAAATGACCCCTATGCATCAGTATTTCATGAAAAGTTTCTATCTTGTGATCAAAGCTTGAGGGAAATGATGAAATAGGCCTAATTCAAGGCACTAACTAGCCACTTATATCCATTGTAAATTTAACTAAGAGACGTTAAACATAGAACATGACCTACATAATTTGATTAGCTAGTAACTAGGTAAGAATCAAGATTTGATAAGGAAGAAAATTCTATCACATATGCAAATCAATGACATAAATACACTATAAAAACACTTTGGAGTCTAAAAATTATCCTTCTATTAATCTAAAAATGTTACACAACACAAATTTTTGTAGAATATGGTCTTGCAAAAAAGAGGATATAATTCAAGGCTAAAAATCCAAGTTATATAGAAAAGTATACAATAGCCAAGAGATTAGCATTGAAAATAGAAGAAGAGATCAACTCAGTCCAACTTGTGTTATTTTAACCTTCAAATAAAATCTATTTTTGTCTTATGCTTTGCATGAAAGCTCTTTGGCATTGAAAATGGATGGTGGGCCCAAGCTTGAGTCAAAAATTCCAACATACATGATGTTATGCCAATATCCAACTATATAAATCCTCTTGAGCTACTAGAACATTTAAAATCTTTCCTTTGCATGAAATCAATGTCAAAACTGAATCTAGAACTTTGCTTGAATTATTGGAATGTTTGAAAGGCTCAAGATAAACAAGAGTGCATGCATGAAATTCTATATTAAGCTCTCCAATGTTAAACTCCTTGAGTCATTCATGCATTTGAGTCTTTATTTTAGAATTGAAAGAGTTATGTTTGAAACGGATTTAACTCTTGGATGTGTCTAATCCTACTTTGGGCCACATTACATGCTCTACATATAGACTATATAACATGTTATCTATTTATTGGTTGTTGAAATCCTTTGCCTTTTATTTCTATTTCTTCATTTCTATGCATATATTCCTTCTGTTTGTCTATGTTATTTCCTTCAGCCTTTGATTATCTCTATCTATTTCCTATGGACAATTTTTTTGATTCTTTTTTTTTGGGCTTATTGACCATGGATTTATACCTTATTTATTCCCTTCAAACAAAAAGTCTGAATGAAATCTTGTCTTTGGGATCTTTGTCTTTTGTCACTTCTCCACAAACAAATTGTCCATGGGAGTTTAAGTTTTTGGACTTTTAAAAATGAACCCTCTCAAGCTTTTTCTTCATTCATTTCCTTTAGATAAAAAGTCTAAAGGAAATCTTCTCTTTCTTTCATCTTTTTTTTCTAACACATTCATTCAGACTTATACAAATGTCCCTTCAGATTTTTATAATGGCCCTTTAGACTTTCTACTTGTCACTTCCTTGAAAGAATGGACCCTCTATCTTTTTTAAAATGCCCTTCAAGAATTTTGAAACATCCTTTCAAGATTTTTGTTTATGTCCACTTATCCCTATAAAAAAATGAAAATTGCCCCTTTGCTGAGAAGTGACCCTTCAGAACTTTGATATGTGCCCTTTGGAAAAACTATATTTGTCCACTTTCTCTTCAAACTTTTTCAATCAACCCCTTTGGACTTTTGCAAATTGCCCTTAAGGCCTTCCAAAACTGTCCTTCAGAATTGTAAAGTGAACTTTTTCTGAATGAATTCTACCCTTCACAAAAAAATTTGAGGTTCCCTTAGTGTTTTGAAAATGCCTTTTTCTGAAGCAAAGATACCCTTTGGGATTCTTGCCAAGTATCCTTCAGAATTTTCCAAGTGAACCTTTTGGCACATGATGCCCTTCAACTTTTCTATAGATAACTTTCCTAAAGGGGACATACCCTTTGGGAAACTTGTAAAGGACCCTATGGGAGAAATGAAAGTGCCCATCGGATTTCTTGAAGACTACCCCTTTATCAAAGGGAAGGAACTCTTCAAAATTTTGTTTGGTCCATCTACTAATGAAAATAACCCCTCAAAAAGGAAATAACCCTTTGAAAAAATGAAATGATCCCTTCAGCACTTTGAAATGATCTTTCCTGAAAGAATAAGAAACCTTCATAAAATTGAAACAAGCCCAACTCCTTTAATCAATTGAAAAGCCCATTTTGCCAATATTTGCCCTTCAAGAAAACTATTGAAATGGACCCTTTTTGAAAGGAAGGAGCCCTTAAGAAAAACTACAAAGACCAATTTCTTCCACTGCTTCAAAAAGGCATGTTTATGCAAAATTTTGAATGATAGAGGTGATAATTTGTCCTACAGGATCAAAATTATCAACATTTTGGTGACTCAACTAGGAAGCATGCATGTTATGCTTGAGAACCAGGCTATCTACATGATATTTAAATTCATAAAGAAATGACAAATCTAATCCATAACTACAAATTCTCTTTTGGTATGAGATAACCTTCATCCTCCAAAAAAAGAAGGGAACACACAAAGCAAGGAAACCTAACTAAAAAGCAAATATGCAAACAAGAACTTATTTGGAACATAAAAGAACAAAACTACTATGCTTAAACATCACTTAGAGGAAAGAAAAATAAATTAACTATGTACAAGGAGCTTTGCTCTTCAATAGCAATGTTTTAGATGTATCCCATTAACTAGGATTGGAATCTCCTCACCATCCATATTTACAAGCTAGAAGGCATTATGGAATTTATAGATGGAGATTGTGTATGGGCCACTCCAAAGGGAATCAAACTTTGTGTGTGTTCTTAGTTTATCTCTATCCACATCCCACTTGAGGACTAAATATCTTTCTTTGAAACTTTGTGAAGAAGCTCCTTTGTCAAAATCTCTCTTCACTTATGCTTGATGAATCTCCATGGATAGCATGGACTGATTTCTTGTCTCTTCCAACTCCATAAGCTTAGCATACCTAATCTCCATAGGCTCATTCTCTAATAATTAAAGCTGATGCATTAGTTCTAAAATAGGAAACTAGAGAGAAATGGGTAACCTTGCTTCCTTATCATATACCAGCTTATAAGGAGATTTAGCTACTGACCTTTTGTAGGTGATCCTATCAGCCCACAGAGCTAATTTCAACTTAAGATGCCATTACCTCTGATTGTCTTCAATAGTCCTTTTTATGATCTTCAATAGGTTCTTATTCATAGATTTAGCAAGGCCAATGCCTTATGGATAATAGTTTGATGAAGTTATAAGATAAATACCATGTTAGATATCCCATTAAATTATCCTAGATCCTAAAAAAACCATTGCATTATCAAAAATAATAGTTGAAGAAACTCCAAACCTAGTAAGCAAACCTTCATAGAAATCAAGAACATTAGTTTTGTTTGCTTCTTTTAAAGCCACTACTTCTATCCAACATGTGAAGGAATATGTAGTAGTTAGAATCCATTTATGTCTTAAACTTGAAGGAGGATTAATGAGACCAATAAATTATAATCCCTATTGGATAAAGGGTTGATCCACCATAATTAGTTGAAGAGGTAAGGTTGCAAGTTTCACTTTTCCTACAAACATAACACATTGTTTGCACTTTCTAACCCATACATAGAAATCACCAAATATACTAGCAATATAGTACCCACCTCTCATGATAGTAAAGATTTTATTTATTGTATAAAAGTTTCTTCCACCATGTCCATCATGGAAATATTCAATCAATCTTTGAGTTTGGCTTGGCTCTATATATCTTAACAACATGCCATTAATATCTTTCTTAAATAAAACACCATCAGTAAGCAAAAGTGGAATTGAATGCAACCTAGAATATCTTATTTTTTAATAACATATATGAGAGGGGAAAATACCATCTTTTAGATAGCTTACCAAGTCATGAAACCAGCTGGAAGGTGAGGGATGACCAGCTGTAACCTCTTCATCATTTGACACCAAAACAGCCTCATTAGTCTCTTGCAAGTCTTGAGCTAGATGCTCATAAAGTCCTTTGCCTCTAACCATCTTTTTCACCTTAATTTCGACATCATACTCCATTACTTTGGTTATATAAATAGCTCTCTTTTCATTTATATCTTTGTTCAAAAAGAACTCCTTGATGCTTGGATGAGAAACCATTAGGTGTTTCTTATTGTTAGACAACACATATCTAAACTTTTTAAGAGATCTTATAACTAAAATTATGTATTTTTCAATAAAATATTACCTTGTTTCATATTCTTCCAAGCCTTGACTAAACAAGGCTATTGGTTGATCCATAACCCAATGATTTTGTTGCATAAGATTGCCTAAAATGGTGTCCATGTTAGCATAAGTATATAAAATAAAATCTTTTGTGAAATCTAGATTTATAAGTGTAGGAGCACTAGTTATTGCCTTCTTAATATCCTCAAAACCTTTTACTCCTTCTTTGGACTAGCTAAAGCTTTGATTCTTATTTATCATGGTTGTAAGTGGCTTAGCTAGAATAGCAAAATATAAAACATATCTCCTTAGGAAGTTGATCTTCCCAAAGAAGCTTTGCATAGCCTTTTTGTGCTTAGGCAAAGAGAGTGTAAGAATGTATTCTATCCTTTCATAATATATGCTTAAACCATGCTTTGAAACAACATGTCTAAGAAGCTTACTTCATGAACTGAGAAGACACACTTTTTGGGATTTAGAGACGCCCCAAATTGCCTACACCTTTCAAACACTTTCTTGATATGAACCATGTGATCACCTGCATTCTTTGAAAATAATGTTATATCATCTAAATAAACAAGTACAAAATTGTTAAGAAGGCCTTGGAATGTCGTATCCATGGCTCTTTGAAAGGTTGCTCCATCATTAGATAAATAAAATGGCATATTTATGTATGCAAATGTCCCCCACTTGGTTGTGAAGGTTGTCTTAAATTGGTCCTCTTCTTTGACAAAAATCTGATTATAACCACTATATCCATCCAGCAAAGAAAACCTCTCTAAACCTGTAACCAAGTTTAAATTTGTTCCATTGATGGCAATGGATAGTGATCTTTAAAAGAAGCCCTATCCAAATCATGAAAGTCAACACACAATCTAATCTCATAATTCCTTTTATGTACTAGAAAATATTTTCCACCCAAGTTGAGTACTTGATTAGAAATATAATAGCTAATTCTATGAGCTTGTGAATCTTAGCTTTCTTCAAAGGCTCAAGCTTAGGATTGATGGGCCTTTATCTTTGTCTCACTGGTTTAGTTTCAGCTTCTAAATCAATGGTGTGTTGAGATAAACTTGGATCAAATCTATTAAGTTCACTATATTTTCAAGCAAATATATCAGCAAAACTTATGCATAACTCAATGAAAGCTTCTTTTTGTGGAGTGCATACCTTACCCAACTTTAAAATCTTACTAGCTACAAACTCTACATTGGCATAGTGTTCTTCTTTTTTCAACAAGGATGATTTCTCTTTTCTTAACTCATCATCACCACTAAAAATGTTCTCAAGTGTGACCAATCCCTTGGGTAACTCATTTTTTTTAGTTGCGTAATTTGATCACCATACTGCTACAAGTGTTTTGACTACTTTCTTGAAGAAAACTCAGCCTCCTACAAGAATCTACCAATTTGATTATCATCTTTGAACACTTGCCAATTGTCATGATTATCTAGAACAGAATGCCTTACAACCACCTTTATGTGTGATTGAAATTTTTCACTTTTTACATCAGCTGGGATACTAAATTATGATTCAATGGCAGCCAACCTTCAGCATGTTTATTCTCACCTGTTGGTATTATTTGAATGTTAAAAGATTGAAAATATTCAAGTAAGTCCCATGTTATATGCTTATAATATTTAATCAAAAAAAATTACATACATTCAAACCTCTTACTTGGTGAATTACAAGTTCACTATCACCAAAAACTTGTAAGGTATTGACTTTCATCTTCCTATCCCACTGCAAATCATGAACTAGTGCTTCATACTTAGCAACATTGTTTGAACAACCAAACTAAAATTTAATAGAAGAGAAATAAATTTTATTTTTTGGAGAAACCAACATCATTCTAGCTTTGATTCCATGCTTATTCCTTAATCCATTAGAGTATAATTACCATAGACTTTCACTAGACTCATCATCCTTGACCATGGATGGAATTGGTGCATCATTCTCATGAAGGAAATACACCAAGTCCTTCCTCTTCAATCAGATTATAACTATCATTCTCATGCAAAGTGAAATCCCACTCATCAAATAAAATATATAGAACTCCATCTAAAGTTGATTCACTTCCTACTTTACTAGCTTCTAGTACTTCATCCAAAATGATACAGTTAGTATTCACAACACTTGGCATATATGGCTCCATATGAAAATATGTAATAGGTTTAGAATGAATTGTTACCTTGGTACTGTTTGTTGAATATTTTGTCGATCAGCATACTGATAAACAAAATAGGTCTGATCAGCCAAAGTAGGAAGATTAGTCATCCAAATGTGTAGGTTTACCACATCAGAAGGGGACTGGTCTCTCCTCTCATCAAGCGGAGGTTCCCTATAGATAGTGTTGACCCAATTTTGCCCCTCAGGCAAAATCTCGGTCACCTCCTACACCTGCTTCGCAGGCCCAGTCATTTCAGGTTGCAAGGTCCACTTTCAGGTTTCGACAGCGCCATTGTAGAGAATAGGCAGCGAAAGGCAGAATCTCTGAATGTTCACGCAAGGAGAGAAGAAGGGAAAAAATGGAGTGTTCAACACTTATTCAAAAAAGAGGCAGAAAAAATGCAGAGGGCGGCAAAATCGCTGCCCACTACAAGGGTGGGTAAAATGAGCCCGCCTACAAAGAAAATGTAGAGGGCGGCAAATTCACCGCCCATAACATGAAAAGGCCGTGGACAACGGCCGACGTCGGCAATATTTCCGTCATCGGCACATTACATAGACCGACGTCGGCAGAACCACCGACGTCGGCAGCACAAAGGCAGGCACAAAAGTTGGAAAAGCCCGCCTATGGCGGTGAATTGAAAAAGCCCGCCCTATGGTGGTGAAATTGAAAACTCCACCCTATGGCGGGGAAGTTGAAAGGGCCACCCACAGCACAATTCTGCCGACGCCGGCAGCTTACGGGAACCGACGTCGGCAAGACTGCCACCGTCGGTAGCTTATCGGCCGACGTCGGTAGGTATTCCTACATGAAGTTCATGCAGAGGGTGGCCAAATCACCGCCCACTACAAGGGCAGCAAAATTCACCTACAGTGCACAAGAAAAAACCCGCCCAACTTCCGGAAGAGAAGACCAGCATGCAAAACGAGGCAACAAGCATGGTCTTGGCAGACTTGTGATGTCATCAATAGTGTTTTTCACGCTTTTCAATGAGACCTCTCTTGGCTTTCCTGCTATAAATACAAGGACTTAGTCATTTTTAAGGATCTTTCCTGACTTTTGTAAAGAGCACTGCTCTCCAAATTTCCCACCTGAATCAATAAAAGACAGTTTTTACCTCTATTTGGATGGATCTTTTAGTGTATGCATTGAATGTTAATCTGTGTCCAGTCATTGTCTATTGATGCTCTCACAAGTTCAACACCAGCAAACCTGTGATCTACGAAGCGCCACCGTCTGCTGCTGCCAGGAGTAGAGTTTTGTTTCGGAGGTATAGAACAGGTGAGGTCACTTACAGTGTGTGTTTCTCAGCACCTTGGTGAGTTCCTGTTTCTTGTGCTTTCCATAAGAACCTCCCTGTCATCCCAGAGACCTGGTCTTTCCTGCCAGATCTGAGTGTATGTATGTTTTTGTCTGATTCTGAGAGTGGATGTGGGAAGGTCATCTGTTTTTGGTGTATCACCTCTTTTAGAGTAGGTTGTTTGTTTTCATGCTTTTCTCTCTCTCTTTTCACCCCCCCAGTATATACCTATATACTTATATTTCACGCTACCTGAAACAAACAAGATACATCAGAGGGAACTAGCCCATATCTAGAGACTCCCCTCTCCTGCTTCGCCGTCCCATAGGTGAGAGAGGGGTTTCCATGTTGCGGGGAGAGGGCAGGAATCTGTGTTCCTGCCGCTGGGTGCACTTTCCAGCGTCAACAATTCTAGCACGCCTGGTGGGACTTTGTTTTAACAAGTTTTCTAATGCAGTAAGGTTTCAGGACTGATGCTGGTCCTGTTACAACAAATCAAATTTCTTCAGCATCTAACGACTCCGACTTGGATCCACTGGTTAAGCAGTCTAGTGCCACCAAAAATCATCTATTTCTTGTATGTATAATTCTTTTGCAAAAAATCATGGATTTTATTCTCCTTCATATAATATTGATCAGACTTCAGATATTTATGCAATCCCCTCAAGTGGCTCTCCTAGTTGCCCTGCAACTATAAGAGAGATGGCGTTGGATTTTGAGAAGCAGACAATGGAAATCAACAGGCTGGAAGAGCAGTACAAATATCAGTAGGAGCTGATGTATAAAGAGGAGTGCTTGTCTAGACAAGCACAAACCTTACAATCCATGAAGGAAGAGGCGACAAAATGGAGAAATCCATCTATTCAAGGTAGCCAGCCTTACGTACCCCCTCCTAACCTAAAGAAAACCCCCTCTTTTGCACCAAACCCATTTTATCAAATTGCACTGGCTCACTCTAACTCATCAAACACTGCTCCTCCCAATCCCGTGTGCCTGGCCTTCCAACACCAAAGGGTATCAGAACAACCTCCCATGGAGATCAATCTTTTCAACTCCTTAGATCAGGAATCTTCCGTTGAGAAAAATACCACTAGCCAGCACGTCCCTCTTCTAGAAGCTCCTCCAAGGGACCAACAGTGTTTTCCTTACATTCCTCAGCCTCCCCAAGTCCTCCAGCATAGTGTGCAAATTTCGGATTGGAGGAAAGAATGTCAAAGACCAGCTCAGAGCTTTGAAGAGGATCATGCTAGCCACCTCCAAGAAAGACTCTTCCAAGAAAACCTAGCCAGACAAATTAAAGACTTAGAGGCTAGGATGAAGCTACTCCTTGAAAGGGAGTTAATTTTTTTAGACCTTGCGGAAGAGCCTCAGGTCCTTGTGGAAAACAAAGTTGCTGCCTATTCACAGGAGCAAGATTTAAATTTAGGGATCCTAAATTGGGGGAAGACAGTGGAATCATGGGGCAGCAAAGAAAAAGAAGAAAAGCAAGGTTTTTCTCAAAACCTTGAAGAAGCTGAAGATGTGCCCGCCTATGACGATACTGGCAGCCTCCAAGAAAAGCTTTTCCAAAAAGATCTGGGTAAGAGAATAGCAGATTTGGAATTCAGAGAGAATTCCCTCAGCTGATGTGTGGTGGACGGTTCAGACCAAACAGCAAATTCCATGCCTGAACACACCCCACTTACACATTTCCAAGAGAGTTATCAGGCCGTTCCTGATATTGATGAAGTGCTGATCAAGTGGAGGGAGGAGAATCATTCGATTCTAGCTCAAGCGCTGCCCCCTGTCTCACATGTTTTCTCCACTTCGTCCCTTCTCGAAGAAGAACCTATTTTGCAAGAAGCAAGTGAGGAACAAAAGATCCAATCTGCAGTCCTTCAAGAGGTTGTCATGAGCGACAACGAAGAAGAAATCATCATTGATGCTCCTTGTGAAGACCTTATCAGTAGTGGAGAAGATGCAGGCATTGCGTATATGCAGATGTTCCAGCAATTCGAGAAGGAACAAATGCATGGTAAGCTCTCTCCTCTGTTTGATGAGCTTCCTTATTGTATTGATGAGGATGACTACATGGAAGAACTTGAGTTAGAAGAAGATCAGGAGAATATTTTTAAAAATCTAGAGAACCTGATCAGCAAAAAGGAAAAGAAAAAGTCTATCTTTTTGGAGGGATGCCTTGAAGAAATAAACATTAAACAGAGAAGTGATGTTCTATGGGATGAACAATCATTTTTTAAACCCATTTTAGACATCACCACATTCGCCCTTCTTCAAGAAGGCCAAGAGGAAGCAGAGGATGAGTCTAACAGAGTTTTCAGCAAGGCAGAAGGAGACGAGTCAGACCATGATACATTGCAAAAGAATTATGTAGATCAGAGGGCTTACGGTGATAAACCAGCAGCAATTAATTTCTTGGTGAGGAGCACCAATTTCATGGACCAGCATCCAACAGGCCTCCTGGAACAATCAGAGTACGTATATATTGGAGGCATGTTTGATTTTGATCCCCTCAGTTTCCAGCCAACTCAGGTGAAAGGTAGGAAGAGCAAGTTGCCAACCCTCTTCTTCATCTAGCTACTTGCCTGCCACGACAAGTCTCTTCACCAGGAAGGAGACTTAAGAAATTTTCCTTTCGATCCAGGAGGGATGCGAGCATTCCTGGCTAGTTGTATATAATAGTTTGCTTTTAGTTGTTTCCCTGTTTTCTCTAAGTGCAGTTTGCACAGGTAGTTGTTTTTAGCTTTGTGTGTTTCCCTTTGTTTGGAGGTAAATTTTGTATTTTTCATTCTGAGATTATCAAAGTTGTTGTGAACTCGCTCCAAAGTCACCATCTGACTCCGTACCCAATGGATATGCAAGGCAACTGGGTTCTAAGCATAGCAGGCACGCTTCCCCCGTGAGTCACCAATTTGTTGACCCAATTTTGCCCCTCAGGCAAAATCTTGGTCACCTCCTACACCTGCTTTGCAGGCCCAGTCATTTCAGGTTGCAAGGTCCACTTTCAGGTTTTGATAGCACCGTTGCAGAGAATAGGCAGTGAAAGGCAGAATCTCCGAACGTTCACGCAAGGAGAGAAGAAGGGAAAAAATGGAGTGTTCAACACTTAGTCAAAAAAGAGGCAGAAAAAATGCAGAGGGCGGAAAAATCGCCGCCCACTACAAGGGTGGGTAAAATGAGCCCGCCTACAAAGAAAATGCAGAGGGCGGAAAATTCGCCGCCCATAACACGAAAAGGCTGTGGACAACGGCCGATGTCGGCAATATTGCCGTCGTCGGCACATTACATAGACTGACGTCGGCAGCACAAAGGCAGGCACAAAAGTTGGAAAAGCCCGCCTATGGCGGTGAATTGAAAAAGCTCGCCCTATGGCGGCAAAATTGAAAACTCTGCCCTATGGCGGGGAAGTTGAAAGGGCTGCCCACAGCACAATTCTGCCGACGCCGGCAGCTTAGGGGAACCGACGTCAGCAAGACTACCACCGTCGGCAGCTTATCGGCCGACATCGACAGGTATTCCTACATGAAGTTCATGCAGAGGGCGGCCAAATCACCGCCCACTACAAGGGCGGCAAAATTCACCTACAGTGCACAAGAAAAAACCCGCCCAGCCACCGGAAGAGAAGACCAGCATGCAAAACGAGGCAACAAGCATGGTCTTGGTAGACTTGTGATGTCATCAATAGTGTTTTTCATGCTTTTTAATGAGACTTCTCTTGGCTTTCCTGCTATAAATACAAGGACTTAGTCATTTTTAAGGATCTTTCCTGACTTTTGTAAAGAGCACTGCTCTCCAAATTTCCCACCTGAATCAATAAAAGACAATTTTTACCTCTATTTGGATGGATCTTTCAGTGTATGCATTGAATGTTAATCTGTGTCCAGTCATTGTCTATTGATGCTCTCACAGGTTCAACACCAGCAAACCTGTGATCTACGAAGCGCCACCGTCTGTTGCTGCCAGGAGTAGAGTTCTGTTTCGGAGGTATAGAATAGGTGAGGTCACTTATAGTGTGTGTTTCTCAGCACCTTGGTGAGTTCCTATTTCTTGTGCTTTCCATAAGAACCTCCCTGTCATCCCAGAGACCTGGTCTTTCCTGCCAGATCTGAGTGTATGTATGTTTTTGTCTGATTCTGAGAGTGGATGTGGGAAGGTCATCTGTTTTTGGTGTATCACCTCTTTTAGAGTAGGTTGTTTGTTTTCATGCTTTTCTCTCTCTCTTTTCACCCCCTAGTATATACCTATATACTTATATTTCATGCTACCTGAAACAAACAAGATACATTAGAGGGAACTAGCCTATATCTAGAGACTCCCCTCTCCTGCTTCGCCGTCCCACAGGTGAGAGAGGGGTTTCCATGTTGCGGGGAGAGGGCAGGAATCCATGTTCCTACCGCTGGGTGCACTTTCCAGCGTCAACAGATAGGATATATATATATATATAAACAAAAAATAATACTCAAGGGTAGGACAAACCATCCATCTCTCTTTCTTCAGAGATGATGTGTGCAGATCAAAGGAGAAACTCAAGAAAAATGATAGAAAGCACTCCTCTTTTTTCAAAAGTACTATTTAGCAAGCCACAAGAATACTCCAGGTAATAACATCAAAATGTAACAAAGGATGTAATAACCAAAAAATCGAGATGCAGCACAAATTCTACACCTGAATTTCTCAAGTGTAAGATACGAAGGACAATGGGGGCACAAAGTCACCCCAAAGTCCTTTACATAGAAATGAAAAGAAAACACACTAAAGGCAATTATGGAGGCACAAAGTCTCTCCATAGTTGACTCTTCAGGACACCTTCTTGAATGTTGTCACTAATTATACTTGTTGAATTAAAGGAATAGAAGATATATTAAGGAAAAAGACATAAGAACAATTTGCTCAAAAATAAAGATATTACAGCACAAAGTCTGAAAAACCACTTGCTTTCTTATTCCAATAACAAAATATGATCAACAAACTGAGCTCAAAGTCTCAGAAGTGCCTTTCAATTTGGGTAGAGTTTCATTCTAATTGTCAAAAAGAGATCTATTTACAATAAAAGAGAGTCCCTTATATAGCCTCTTCAAGAAGGACTCGAGAATAGTAACACATCATATTGCATTGAAATATGTTAAGAAGATAGGATGGAACTTAGGGGAATTTACCCATTTGATTTTATCAATGCAGAGAAAGAAGTCACACTATTGAAATTTTGCAACTTTCAATGTCCACCTAGCGATCTGATCCTACCTTCATCGTTCCTCCTTTCTTGGTTAATTGAATCGGGTCCTGGATTCAATTTGTTGTTCTGTTTCTTCCTTGCTTTCTACTAGTCTTGGCCTTAAGGCCTGTGAATGCATTCGGGTCTGTAGGTTCAAAAGATCAACAACTATTTTATGAGCTTCAAAATTGATGTTCACGCACCCATCACTATGTTTTCAACGGCTAGTTCACGGTCTTGAATTTGACATCTTCGAGCGCGTCACCCCTTGGTCCTTCTTCATCTTTTCTGTTTAGCACTTTTTTGGAAAGAAACTACCATTTTGAGCCTTAAGAAATGATCTTTGAATGGCCTTCAGGCTTCTTGTTTTACATCTTCCCGAAGGGAAGGTGACCCTTTGTTTTCAGCGAAGTGTCCTTCTATTCGGCAGTCGGGAGTCCCCCGCAAGGGCACCTACCCTTCGGGGTCCTTTGGCAGCCTTTCACGGGTTTCCTATGGGCATTTTCCCCAGACAAATTCTCACAGACAAAAATTCTATGAAAATTTCCCGCAGACAAAAAGTCCGCGGAAAATGTTCTTATCACTTTTGCCTTGGTTATTTCTTTAGGCTTTTTTCCCGCAGCTGCTTCTTGAATTATTTCAGACTTTTTGTCTGAAGGAATTCCTTCAGACAAAAGTTTGAAATAATTATGACTGTCTGCCTTAAGCAAAAATTTTGAAGGAATTTACCTTTACGGCCTTCTTCGAAAATGACCCTTCTAAAGGATGTTTTTGTCGACCAAGTGCCCTCCGCAAGGGCACTTGTCCTTCGGGAGGCTCTTTGAACTTTTACATTGGATTGCTCCTTTGAATCAAGATTTTGAACCACTCTGTTGAACCAAGGTGTTGAACCGCTTGGTTGAACCAAATGTTGAACCAAGCCGATGGTTTAATTGAATGAACCAAGTTGATGAACCGCTCCATTGAACCACAAGATGTTGAACCTCTTCGTTGAACCAAGGCTTTGAACCAAAATGGTTCAAGCTGATGGTTCATTTGATTGAACTGAAGCGATGAACTAACCGTTGAACCAAAAGATGTTGAACCAAGTTTTAGTTCAATGGTTCAAACAAATCCTTGAATTGACTGACGAACCATTTGATTGAACCAAAGGATGAACCAAAATGTTAAAACAAAGCAGATGAATCGATTGAACCAAAAGTGTTGAACTGATTAAACCTTGAACTCATTAAACCTTTAAACCAAATTGGTTTAATGGTTCAACGGTTCAAGCCTTCTTTACTTAGATGCTTGTCGATGGAGATTTTTGATTGAACCAAGGCACTGAACTAATCCTAAAAATGACCAAGTGTTAGAAACTGATTCTTTTGGTTGAACCCACCTGTAAAATCCTTTAAACCTGTAGAAATGAACCTTGCCTGTAGAGTTCGTAGAAATCAAGTCTGTAGAAATCAACCTATAAAACCCATTGAACTTGGCCTACAGAGTCCGTAGATTTTCTCTTCTTGTTGAGTCCATAGATTTTCTCTTCCTGCAAAGTCTGTAGATTTAAGCCTACAGAGTCTATAGATTTAAGCCTATAGAGTCCGTAGATTTAAGCCTGTAGAGTCTGTAGATTTCTATAGGATCAAAATAATTCAAATGTTGTCCCAAAAATGAGTGATATTTTTGGGGGACAATAGGTACCATACCTCATTATAAACATTAAATAATTCTAATTAGCTAATAAATATCCCCCAATCTTTGAGGTGAAGTCCCTTGAAAGGCACATAGCAAAATAAGGAGGCAAGTCTACCACAACAACATCCTGTTGAATAGTAATATTGAGACAAGCATGTAATGTTAACTTTAGATATTTGATGATACCTACCATATTTTTTGGTAACCCATCCAATTACAATACCCCCTTAGTGTTTGGCTCATAAACAAGGCCAAGCTTGTCTATAATCTATTTAGGCATGACTTTATTACTAGCTCCACTATCAACCATACAATTATGAACCAAAGTATCACCTACTATCAAAAAAAGGTAAAAAGGAGGATTTTTCTTTGATTTTACCTCAGTTTTGTTCACCTTTTCCATCTTATTTAATTTTTTTACCTATTTATTATTTGGTTGATCTAAATTAGTCAATACAACACCTTCTTTCTCAATCAGTTTTGGAGACAATTTGAGAGATGAAAACTCTAAAATGAGTTTATCCTTTTATCCTAGAATGGAAAGAGAATCCCACATGCTAATGCTAATGTTAGAATTTGTCATCTAATCCACTATATTGAAATGAGATCTATCAACCTTTGATTTCACTTTCTGAAGTACTAGCTACTCATGAACTAGAGGTAGTTGTTGAAGTTTACTAACCTCTGTATTCTTATTTTTTTGAGTTGTAGGGGCAGCGAGTTGTTAATTTTTACCCCTCAAAATAACATGAGGAGTACTTGAAGCATTTGTCACCTCTTATATCTCATCAATGGCTCTTATTTTATCTCTAGTTATATCTACAACTTGACCACTTGAACTGTTGGTTTCAACACCCTGAGTAAAAGCAACATGATCATCTAATTGATAATTTACATTAATGGCATCAGGATACCCTTAAAAATTTTGAGTCTTTCCTTGTGATACCAAACCTATATCTTGGTACTGACCTCCTTGAAAATAAAATTCTTCTTGTGTCATTTGTGGTATAGTGATGTTCTATGATACCAAGGCTTGATTTTTATCATCATTGATATTTGAGGACTACCAACCTAAATCCTGCATCATGTTGTTTTGAGGTGGGGTGGGAATAATAGCCTTTGAAGTGGAAGTAGCATTAGGATCAAGGGTAGCATATGGCTTAGTTGGAGTTATGGCTCCTTGTGGTTGATAAGGTGGTTTATTCTCTCTGAAACCTTGATAAAGAGGCCTTTGATCTTTGAAGTGTTGATAGGGGGTCTAATTTTGTTATTGATAGGGGTTATTGGCCTAAAATTTTTGCCTTTTGAGCTACACTATTTCATTCCCAAAGGACTATATCAATATTTTCAACTCTCCTATCTCACTAGCTTGACTAATAGGGGCTGCAATTTGAGCTTGAGGTGATGGAATAGGATATAAAGGTGGAATTTGAAGAATTTAAGGGGTTGGTACATTATTCAATTCTAGGAATATAGGAATTGGAGGCCTTAGAGAAAGCTTACCAACTTATATCAAACTTTTTTTTCCTTTATTACAACCTCATAAGCATCTAACAAGGTAGTACCACCCATTGACTATATCATCATACTAATGTCAGAATTAAGGGCTTTCAAATAGTACAAAAATGCATATTTCAGGGATGGCCTTATTAACACAGGTGTTTTCATCGATGTATTTTGGAATCTGAGGTTAAAATCAGACATGAACTCATGAGGATCTCTATTTATGGTAGTTAATTACTCAACTAAAGATAGGTGATCAAATTTATCCTTAGATTACTTGACTAAGGCTACACCCAATTCATCCTAGGTAGAAATGGAATTTAGTGGGATATTTATATACCATTTCAATGCTTTTCCTTTGAATGAAGTAGCAAGCAATCTGATAATAACATTATTTTCAACAACATTATGGACTAAATAGAGATTAGCCACATTTTGGATATGCTCAATAGGGGTTGTTTGATTTTATCCTGAGAAGAATGGGATACTCTTGAGATAAGACATGGGAATGTCATCAAATTAGGCTAAATTCATTGGGCTACCTCTACTGAATGGAGAAAACACATAGTTTTTGATAGCCATTTGAATTGTGGGATTAGTAGTGGTTAGAATAGTAGGATAACCAGGAGATAAATACTATTTTTGAGTATATGGTTTTGCCCTCCTAAACCTTGATCTCTTATAAGATATAAATTCAAAAGGAATACCTCTACTTTCTGACCTTGTGGTAACCTTTAGCATGATAGAGCTGCTTGAATGATGTTATGAACTCTATAATTTGGAGAATCTTGATGATAATGAATATCTTCTTCTGATACAAAACTTCTTTAGATATGAAAATAATCTCTTTGATGTCCCACTGGGCATGCCAAAAACTATTTTCAATTAGAATCACACCCTTGTGAAGGTATTTTTGAGCATTCATAGTTTATTGAAACATGGAAACAATCCTAGGCTATGGATAGCCTAATCAGTGGATTGAATCTCTAGATTATAAGGGCTAGCTCCCTTTGGTGTATCAATTAGAGTCTTTACTCTATGCTACAAACTTTTGGGGAAAAGGGAAGAAATAAACTTGAATGGGAACCCTACCTAATGATGGTGATACACAAAAAAATTTCTTGATCTAGTCAATTTGGGCTCCTAAAACACTAATCAGATAGTAAAAAGATTGAATTTTTTAACTCCAAATGACCCCTATGCATCAGTATTTCATGAAAATGTTCTATATTGTGGTCAAATATTGAGGAAAATGATGGAATAGGCTTGATTCAATACACTAACTAGCCACTTATATCCACTGTATCTTTAGCTAAGAGATGTTAAACATAGAACATGACCTGCATAATTTGATCAACTAGTAACTAGGTAAGAATCAAGACTTGATTATGAAGAAAATTCTATCACATATGCAAATTAATGACATAAATACACTATGCCATCACTTTGGAGTCTAAAAATTATCCTTCTATTAATATAAAAAGGTTACACAACAAAAGTTTTGGTAGAATATGGTCTTGCTAAAAAGAGGATATAATTCAAGGCTGAAAAGCCAACTTATATAGAAAAGTATACAACAGCTAAGAGATTGGTGCTAAAAATAGAAGAAGAGGTCAACTCAGTCTAACTTGTGTTATTTTAGCCTTCAAATAAAATCTATTTTTGTCTTATGCCTTGCATAAAATCCCTTTGGCATTTAAAATGGATGGTGGGCCCAAGCTTGAGTCAAAACTTTTAACATGCATGATGTTACGTCAATCTCCAGCTATAGAAATCCTCTTGAGCTGTTGGAACATTTAAAAGCTTTCCTTTGCATGAAATCAATATTAAAACTAAATCTATAACTCCACTTCAACTACTGGTATGTTTGAAAATCTTGATACAAACAAGAGTGCATGCATGAAATTCTATGTTGAGCTCTCCAACATTAAACTCCTTGAGTCATTCATGCATTTGAGTCTCTATTTTAAAACTAAAAGAGTTGTGTTTAAAATGGTTGCATGTCTTGGATGTGTCTAATCCTTCCTTAGGCCATGTTGAATGCTCTATATATAGATTGTAGAACATGTTAATCTATTTATTGGCTGTTGAAATCTTTTGCCTTTTTTATGGTTCTTTATTACTGTCCATAGTCCTTTTGTTTGTCTACACTATTTATTTTGGCCTCTAATTCTCTCTATCTATTTACTACAAATAATTTGTCTTATAATTTTCTTTTGGGCTTATTGCCCATGGATTTATACCTTGTTTATTTCCTTTAGACCAAAAATTTGAAAGAAATCTTGTCTTTGGGATCTTTTTATTTTGTCACTACCCCATGGATAAATTGTTCACAGGAATTCAAGTCTTCATACTTTTAAAAATGAACCCTCTCAAGGTTTTTTTTCATATATTTCCTTCAAACAAGAAGTCTGAAGGAAATTTTCTCTTTCTTTCAAATTTTTTGTATGACACATTCCTTGAAACTTATACAAACATCCCTTTGGATTTTTACAATGGATTTTCAGACTTTTACAATGGCCCTTCAGACTTTTGGCTTGTCACTTTCCTGAAATAATGGACCCTTCATCTTGTTGAAAATGCCCTTCGAGCTTTTTGAAACATCTTTTCAAGATGTTTATTTATGTCCACTCGTCCCTACAAAAAAATTAAAATTGCCCCTTCACTAAGAAGTGACCCTTTAGAACTTTGATATGTACCCTTTGGTAAAATTATATTTGTCCACTTTCCCTTTGAACTTTTGCAATCAACCCCTTCAAACTTTTATAAATTGCCCTTTAGGCCTTCTGAAACTGTCCTTCAAAATTGTGAAGTGTACTTTTTCCTAATGAATTCTACCCTTCAAAAAAGTTCTTGAGGTTCCCTTAGTGTTTTGAAAATTCCTTTTTTCAAAGGGTAGATACCCTTAGCCCTTTTATAAGTGACCCTTTTAGAAACCTTGAAGAGCCTCTCAAAATTCTTGAAGTGAACTTTCCTAAAGAGCAGCTACCCTTCAAGATTCTTGCCAAGTGTCCTTCAAAATTTTCCAAGTGAACCTTTTGGCACATAATTCCCTTCAAATTTTATATAAATAACTTTCCTGAAGGGGACATACCCTTTGGGAAAATTGTAAAGGACCTTGTGGGAGAAATGAAAGTGCCCATTAGATTTCTGGAAGACTGCCTCTTCTCCAAAGGGAAGGAACCCTTTAGCCTTTTTTTTGGTCCATCTATTGATGAAAATAACCCCCCAAAAAGGAAATAACCCATAGACAAAATGAAATAATCCCTTTGACACTTTTAAATGATCTTTCCTGAAAGAATAAGAACCCTTTAAAAATTTAAAACAAGCCCAACTCCTTCGGTCAATTGAAAAGCCCATCTTGCTGATATGTGCCTTTCAAGAAAACTTTTGAAATGGACCATTTTTTTAAAGGAAGGAGCCCTTTAAAAAAAATTCAAAGATAAATTTCGACCAATACTTCAAAAATGCATGTTTATGCAAATTTTTGAATGATAGAGGTGACAATTTGACTTGTAGGGTCAAAATTGTCAACAATGCCTTCATGGGAAGCAAACCAAGAGAAGCTAAAAATCTAAGGAGAATTCTACCACAATACCATTGTAATTGATCCACATTGATTTATGTGTACATACAATAACTCAAAGTATTCAAGGTAATAACTATTTCATGCTATTAATTGACTTTACTAGGATGACTTGGATGTATTTCCTTAAAGAGAAATCGTAATCTTTTATAAATTTTAAAGTATTTAAAGCTCTTATTGAAAATGAAAAAGGATCAAAAATGAAGTGTGTGAGATTAGAAAGAGGAGGTGAATTTTGGTCTTATGAGTTTGATACTTTTTGTTAAGATCAAGGGATTAGAAGACAGTATTCTGCTACTAAGATACCCTAATAAAATAGGGTAGTTGAAAGGAAAAATAGAATTGTCCAAGAGATGAGTACAACCATGCTTCAAGATTCTAAATTATCAGATGGTTTTCGGGAAGAGGTTGCTAATACATTAGTATACATATTAAATAGATGCAAAGTTAGATTAAATGGTGATAAGACTCCATATGAGCTATGGAAAAATAGGGTAGCTAATGTCAAACATTTTAGAGTGTTAAGGAGAAAGTGTTTTATCAAGAGAATGAAGAAAATATTAGTAAATTTGACTCGAGGTCTGATAAGGGCATTGTTAAGGTCAACATACCCCATATTTTTGAAAATTAGGGATCCATCTGTTAAATTGTGTCATTTTTGCCTTAAAAACTAAAAATTTGATTAATTAGAGTGTCATTAATATGTTTGCACATTATTCATATTTTAAACTCATCCACACCATGTCCTAGTTAGTCTATTTGTTCAAAGTTCTACCTTAACTTTGCCTAATGTTGCTAACCTTTGATCTTCATGTTTCAAGTTGTAGGTTTAATAGAAACCCTCATTCATAAACCCTAGCTTAGATCCTTTGATTTAAATTCAAAATTTAGCGGGAGCATTTTAAAAATGTTGTGGACTCAAGATTAATTTTATACCATAGCTTAGCCATGTTTTTCAACATGACCAAACCATAGCCTAAAAATTATATGTTGGGTCCCCTTCATAGTTCCCCTCTTGTTCCCTTTTATTTTTGCATGGTCTAACTTTAATGTTTATAGGGTCCTTTTATTTTTATCCTAGCTTGGTCTAACCTTTGTTATTACCATGGTCCCTCTTGTTACAACTTAGACTAATGTCTTAGTCCTAAGGCACCATTCATGTTTATTAACATAAACAAGACCTTATTCTTAAGACTTTAATCTAAGTCTTATACATTTTTGAGCCCTAATTTAAGTCATGTGCTTATTTTTAGGATCGATGGCTTGTGATTGTTCATACAACATTGATCAAAAAAAGCTAGGTGAACCTGATGAATCAAATAATTCAAACCATAGATCAAATATCACTAGATCACATGGATCATAATCAATGATCCATGGCTAATCGTATAAAATTAATTGAATGGGGTAAACACAGCATTAAAATGCCAAGGACCAATCATAGTTATCTACTTAAATCATGATCGATGCTTCACATTTAATCATGATAAATGATCAGATGATGAGTATCAATTCAAAGTTCTTATGGGACCTACTATCCATAGGACTTAAATTTAACATTCTTGTGCCTATCAATTAACATCTATGAGGTTATCATTGACGTCCATGAGGCTGTCATTGACATCTATGAGACCATCAAATTTTAACCCCTATGAATAAATTTATGATATTAAATTTGACATTTTCATGAATATCAATTGATGTTCATGAGGCCATCACTGACACCATGATAGTTTCAAATTCAAGCTCAAGAACTAATCTTTCTTGAAAGAATGATCATGTTTTATTTATGTTGCAGGATCAATGGAGACCCATTTAGAGAATAAGCATGTTTAGAGTTTTGTGCTTTAATGAAAAAATTGGCCTTTTGTTTAGCCTTTAGCCTATCATAGACCAAGTTAAAAATTTCATGGGATTAATTATAAACACCATGAACCTAACTCAAATTTTATCCTAAAGTGTGGTCGTGTTTCTAAACATTTGACTAAACTTTGGCCTAAAATATCATGTTTGGTCCCCATATGTTCCATGATCTTTTAGGTCTATTCTATCAACCTAACCTAATAAATACAAGGTCCCATTATTTAAAAGTTATCTTAGAACTTTTCACCCTAAAGTTTTATCATATTTATTAATACAATAAGACTTTAGGTTTAAAAAGCATTATACTCAGTCTTTTATTATTAAGGGTCCCCTTTTATCATGATCTAGACTTAGCTTAAACACTTTATCCTAAAGTTTATATCATGTTTATTAACACAAAATAAACTATAGTCTAAATTTTTTAACCTAAGTTATTATATGTCCTGATGCTAACTTAAATATCATCCACCTTTACAGTATTTTTGGCTCACATGAGATTAGAGGAAGACAATCGAATGGAGTGAGATCTATGGGGACTATTTAATAGAAACTATGAGGGCCTATAGGACCACCATATGGAAAATGCATGCAAATTGATGGAGCTAATAATGTGTAGTTCTCAAGAATCCTTGTAAGACTATCAACTAGCATAACCATGAGGCCCAGTATAAATAATGACCAATGGCATGCAGCTTACAGGATTGAGATCAATGGCTTGCATTGATCTATACAAGATGATCCAATAGAGTGAGAAAAAGTAATATTTTTAGATGGAAACATTAAATTTTTAACATTAATTAATAAATTACCATGAAAGTTCCAACTGGATGCCACATAGATGCTACCTAAGTAGAAAATGACAAAACCAAAGATTTTGTGGGCACAAAAAAGTAAAGGTATAAAGGCAGAGGTCCAAATCAAATCCAAGGCAAAAAATTCACATAAGTCCAAACAAAATCACCATTAAAGTCCAAAAAATACTTGTAAAGAAATCCTAACATCCACAAATCCCTCATTTAATCTCAAAATGCCCATAGTCGAACCAGAGAGAGCTCAATTATCATCTAGGCAATTGTAGATTAATCTTGAGGCAATCTGTAGACCACTAGTGAATATTTTATAAATCTCACAGTCATGGTACCATGAAAGCAACATAGAAAGGACATAAAGCTCTACTTAACCATATATTTAGAAGGAAGGGTTTTTAGGGATATAGTATTTGATGTTGTGGCATTGAACACTTGAGTCAATAATTGGATCAAGCTCTTTTGGGTAATTGAAGAGTTTTATCCCATAAAAAGGGAGAATGAGAAGATTGATTCCTTAAATATAATACATTATGACCTGGTTGCATCACAGATGATGAACCTTCATCATGTAGTAGCAAAACCATAGGTACTTCACTATATAGATGTCATCCTCACTATTTTTAAAGAGTGTAAAATTTAAAAGGGTATGTTGATCAATAAATGTACTCATAAATGCATTGATTATGTGACTCCCATTTATTTTGAAAAATATTATAAGATACCCAAGCCTCAAGTAGATATACCCATACTTAATGAATGGTCTAAGAAAAATGACCTCAAAACCATCCTAGCCCCATGGTTGTATTTTAGAAACCATATCATTTCTAACCATAGTGGAAACATTCCCATGAGCCACTTCTAACCTGGAATTAAGATGATAATGACATTGATGAATAGGCTATGTAGAAACCCCACTACCACCTATGTTGATACAATTTGGGTACCCTGGTAAAATTTTTGATTGAGAATGAGGTCACCCCTCCCATCAGTGAAGTTATTAGCACATGTTTATGTAGACAAATATCCATAATTAAGAAAGGGTCTAGGAAAAAAATTGATATGATGTCTTATCTCTTAGATGCCCTGCATGCCACAATTGAGATACCTAAATTTAGGGGGTGGTCACCTAAAAAGGCATAAATAATGTCTCAATTCTATTTAAAGTTACATATCTTCAAGTATAGGGACCATATTCAGTTTATCTATGATTGCATCTATCCTGCCTTGACTGAAAATATAATAGGATGGCCAATGCCAAGATTCATCCCATTGGCAAATAATTCCATTGATTCCATTAGGGACATCTAGTTTTATCTAGACTGCACAATCATAAGAATTAAGGGAATACAATGCACTCTACTTAGATTTCTAGTCCATGTTCCAAACAAATAGGCTAAGCAGGAAGTTGTATTTCAAATATGCAATGGTATTGATGGTGTTTTTAGAGGCAAAAGGAAAGGACTTTTGTAGACTCCACCCTTGGCTATTAGCAGAACCATTTTTTAGCATTAGTATAACATTGAAGATGTTTATAGGCATAGAGCATCTTTCAAGTTGCAACATGATGAATTGAGATAGTGAGACCCATATGATAGAGTTGTGAAGCATTTGAAGGATAAATAGATAAGTTTGACCTATGAATATTCGTTAGGAGTCTATGAATCAATATACACCAGGGTTGCATCCTTCATAGTGGTATTGGCAAGGTTAAAGAAACAATGCATCAATTCAAAAGCAAGATTGATGAGGGACCAGAATGGAAGTGATGACATTTGGCAACTTGGTTTAAGGTAATACCACTTTCTAGGAGGTCAATCCTCTAAATATCCCCCCATATATCCACCATCACAAGTAGAAGTCCCAAAACCCAAAGTGCAATCTAAACAAATACCTACAAAAAAGAGACCTAGGGAGGGGACATCATCTTTAGCCCAACCCAATAAACTAGGATCCCCAATTGAGTACATTGATATGGTGGCATTGAACCCGGGTGAGTTAGTGTAAGATGCATTATAGATGTTATCTACTACTTATCAATATGATGAAGAGGAATTGTAGTTGGAGGAACCCCAACCCCAAAATGAAGAGGTGAAGATATAAAAATGGAAAGAATTAGCTTTGAGTCTAGTCCCAGTTGTTCCCCCACAAAAGAGAAAGTTTGAGCTTACCCTAGTTCCAACAAGACCCAAACAGCCTAAATTGACCTTCACTCACCCTTTGAGTGAGTTCAATATATTTAATGAATAAAATGTGCTACAAGGACCAACCATCCCATAATGTTTCATATATGGCAAGTTTCAAAAAGGCTCCTACTTTGCAACACTCTTGGGCCTTGACCAAGTCAGTGGACATAACTATCCATGATGATTTTAAACCATAGATAATTGACTTGCAAAAGGAGGAGAAAGAAAGAAAGATGATGGCCCTTGGAAAGTCAAGTGGCACATAGATGGTTATTCTTAAGACTTCAAGTGAGACATAGGTAGAAACTCCAAAGAATCCTCAAATAACTCAATCATCAGTCGGAGTCTAGTCCAATCTAGAAATTGTATGTTTGCAAAGGGTGACAAAAAAGAGAGACATGGTTGTTGATGAAGAGTTAATTTTTCAAAATTTGGAACTATTTTTTGGTTTAACTATAGTAAGAGGTCAAAATCTAGGAGAAGACCCCATCTTTGAAGAAGATATACTTGAATTAGCCTAATCTCAATTAGCCCGACTACAAACTAGCATCAAGGGCATAAAGCAAAAAAATAGAGAACCTAAAGAAGTAAAAGGAGAATTCAGAGAGGTAGGCTATTTTATCTATCCCAGACCCTATGATTGAAATGTTTGAGACATCATTTTATGACATGTTTAATTCTCTGAAGATAATAAAAGAAAGATAGGGTATATTAGGCCAACAAGGTGTAGTAGCCAGGGGTTTAATTACTCAATGGTAGAGTTTCAAAGATAAGATGAAGGATTTAATTAGCATCTTGATAGGGGATAAAATCCTAGGTTTCAAGATTGTCAGCCTAGCCCATCTCAACATAGTCATGGGATTGATCATAGATAAAATTTAGGAATTGAGCATGTGGTTCAAGAGCTTGGAAAGACTCCTCAGGGATGATAAAGAGGCATTAGATAGGATATAATAGTTCCTCAATGACATGATTGCCAAACCTATAACACTTAGCTCCATGGGAATCATTATAGATGATGAAATCAAGTATAGCACCACTTTGGTCATGCAAGAGGTAAAGAGAATGAGCCAAGGTAGGTCTGGGACTGACAACAATAGGGTCATGGATATAATCCTAATGGTAGAAGAAAATATTATTGAGGCAAGGTTAATTAAATAAGCCTTGGAGAGGAATGGTAGGGAATTTGAAGACTTAGTCGAGCAAGAGCATGAACTCTTCCTTGAACTTGTAGTAAATTTGAGACATATTGATGAGCAACATCAAAAGGTAGTTAGGCTACTTCAGTAGAACCAAGGGACTTCATCAACACAGGGTCCACCAGTTAGTTAAGAATATTTTCTTTTATTGACCTTGTAAATTTTGAAAATAGTATATTATTTTATAAAGGTATGTGCATTTTTTTAGCACATTTTCCTATAGGTTAGCTCATGTTGGAAAGTATATTGTATTCTAGAAACTTTATAAAATTGACAGTTATCTTTTACATTTGTACACTTGTAAGTTAATGCAACTGATCGACATACTTCCTTGTTTTTATAAAAGGATTATTATCTATTGTAAAAGAGAGGGAGTTTTTTAGCTAAAAAATTATTGTAAACTTTGAGAAACTAATACAATTAGATAATTTTAAAAGGATTGTCTCATTTTGTTTGTGTGAATTTTTATATGGCTTCTCTCTCAATTGCATGTTTTGAATTTCAGGTTTGAATTGTTCTTTTGAATCCTTAGTGTGTATATTTGAATGCAAAATTGTTAACTTATGATTATGCTAAGATAACCGATGGTTCTCTAGTTTACTTCATTTTATTTTATGTACATTTGTAGATGTGCATTAACTATTTGCTTAAAGGAGTAAATCTTTAAAGTAAGCTTGGTTCTTATTTTCATTTTTTATTATCTTCCTTAAAAGTTCACATGATATATGTTGTGATTTGAGATTAAGCTATTTTAATTCATATATTGGTATTAAGTGCACACCTAGGAAACATTTGAGCATTGTCATGATGTCTGAGATAAAGATCAGTCACATATTCTCTTTCTACCCTACCCTTCCTTTTACTTCTTTTTTAACCAAGTCACTTTAGATTAAGGATTCATTATATATGTTCATATTAGATTATATTTAGACTTATATTTGATCATAATTCACCTTAATTAGCATATATCATCTTCTTGTTTACAAATATATTTGCCATGATGGCTCCCAACCACCAATGAATATAAATATTATGAAATAGTCATTTATTCTGCCTCTATTCCACCAAAGATAACAAGATTATCAATAAACTGCAACTCATGCTCTAAATTATTTGAATTATAAAATGAGAACTATTTCTTAAACACTCTGGGCACCTTTGGTACACATTTAGGCATTAATAGGCATAAGCTTCACTAGCACTAGAAGGATGGCCTATTTCTTTGTAGATTTGTAGTATATTTACTAGTTTTTATGAATTTTGATCAAAGATCACTTTACTCTTTACATATTTGTGTTTTTGTTAGCATAGTTGTGTAAAGATTGGTGGTCTTCATGGTTTTAGACTAGTCTTTATAATCATCTAGATAAATATTGATATTCTTTGAAGATAGGTGTTAGATTTTGGTAAATATAGCTTTAGAATTATGAATCCAATAGATTTGAAGTTAGTAATAGCTATTTTGATCAAATATTCTTAGATCCTTTACTAAATTAAGTTTATCTAAGCTTAAAATGTGTAAATTTTGATCTTACTTATGTATTTAGACACTTTTTTGGGCTAATTTAGTTAAATCTTGCTATCCTTTATCATTCTTTACATGAATATTTGAAAATTTTGCTTAATGTGCAAGTATAATCATTGTTATTTGTAAAGATTGATTTGACATATAATATTTCAAATAGGATTTGAAACTCTCAAATTGGAACTACCATAAATTAGAACAAGATATCGTTTAGAGACTAGGTAACCTCTGCTCAAATTATAAGTCTATAAAAGAGCTAGGCAGGACAAAGGTAAGCACAAGCTTTCAAAGTCTTTGCTAACTTCACCAATTCAGGTTGCTCCTATGTTTGACCCTTTTCAAAGTATGGCTTGGTTAGGTGGATCTTCTATCAATATGCCAGGTGTGATGCATGACCTTCCCCATAACCCTCAGAATAATTTTCCAATATTTAGTCCAATAGTATTGTAACTACAGAGGAACATATTAAATCATTAAAAGATGCATTAATGTTGTTAAATATATTCCATGAGGATGTAACATGTAGAATGTTTCCTTTCACTTTTAAATATGATGCCTATGAATGGTTTTTAAATTTACCTGGGAATTATATTAATAGTTGGGACCATTTTAATAATGTTTTTATTAACCAATTTTGCAAAATTATTAGCCCTTGTGTCTTGTACCAATAATTTACCATAGTAAAAAAGGATGCAAATAAACTCATAAAAGTTTTGAATGCTAGGTTACAAAATATATTCAGTAGGACTATAGCTCTTTATACATTAGATAAGGCTTTAGCCTTGAAAATGTATAAGGATGCCTTAGATCCCATGACCTCTATTTTCATAAAGAGAGTTGTTGGGCCTATGAATACTCTAGCCTTAGCCTATTCTGAAGTAGTGACCATTAATGATCAAATACACCCTAAGGTTAGATCACATATTCTATTTCAAATGTCAACCCACATGTCCCCACTCTGAATGTCTTCCCAAATAACAATCAAAATATGCCATCATTGAATTAACTCCCAACTTTGAACCAATTACCCTTAATCCATGGTGTTCCTCACCAAAACTTAGGATTATTAAACCATAATGCAATTGGATTTAATACAAATGATAAAAAATATTTGGTACCAACCAATGTTACTAATAGCAATCAAATTCATAATTTAGAAACTCCCAAGAATAAGAATGACTCTATATTAAAGATGGTATAAAAGCTAAGCATTGATTTTCTTTAGCCAGAAAAATAAGTTGGTAATACTATAGAAAGCTCAGGTAGGAAATTTTCTTTCCAAAGTTTTAATAAACCCAATAATAGATTCCATAATGATAGTTACAATAATAATAAGAAAAATGAATCTTCTAATAAGAAATTAATGGCTATTAATCTTATTGATATTGCTTTCCCTGATTATTATAGAGTACATTGAACTTCTAGACATGGCGAGATAAAATGCAGTGAATTCTATAAAGATTTTTAAGCCTTTCAAGAGGAGTTGGATACATTTGAAATAGTTAATATTAAAGATAATGGTGTAGGTACATCAGGATCTACATCTACTAACCAAGCCTTCATTGTATAGATGTTTGACTTCCCTTTCCAAGAAGACAATGAACTTCATGATATTCCTAAAGAGGTTCATGTTTTTTAGCATTTCTTGAAGAAGACTTACCCTCTAAGGAATAGAGAACAAAAGAAGCCCCTGACTACTTAAACACCTCCAAACAACATTGGCACTCCTCCAAATACTACCTTAGATACTAACCCAAGGCCTCCAAAGGGAAGACTTCTAAACATAGTACTGATGCATTTAATTCTTCTTATAAACTAGGTACAATATTGTGGAGGACATGAATAAAATAAAAGCTAACATTACATTACATTACATGAATTGACATAGATCACTAAGCAAAGGGACCTATTGTTAGAGTCCTTGTCTAAAAAACCTAGTAGGCCACCCAAAATTGATAATGTCATCATTTCTATGTATAAGGCTAAGATGGAATCCCCACCTTTTTTGCTTACTATCAAAATGTTTGGTAAGATATTACAAAACTGCTTGTTAGCTTGGTGCATCCACAATCATTATGCCAGCAAGTATTTGTAAATAACATGGCTTGACTCCTATCAAATATGATAGAGTTATCACTCAGTTAGATAAGTCTAGAGTCAGGGTAATTAGGGAGTTATTAAATTTTCATATGCAACTTGCCTCTTATCCTAGAGTCTAATAATTTATTGATATCCAGGTAGTGAAAATTCTTGATGCTTATGGGTTATTGTTAAGTAGGTAATGTAAAAAGTCCCTATATGGGTATATGTCCACTAAATATTTGCATATATGGTCACCATGGAAAGGAGTCCCAAATCAGAGTGGAAAGAGAGCCTCTGATGAAGCACATGATCATAGAATATAATGTTGTAAATGAAAGTGTTAACATGATAGACTCTAATGAGATCAACATGATGGATTCTGAATTAGGAGTATATACTCTTGAAATTTCAAAGGTATGTAATTCTAAGACTTCTCATGCTTTGCTTGGAATTTAGAAATTACATTTTGATGGTGCTATGTGTAGGTCTGTATATGGAATAGGAGTTATTCTTACCAATCCTGTTAGGAAAGAACTAAAAGTTGCTTATAGACTTTAGTTTTCTTGTATTAATAATCTTGCAGAGTATGAAGCTTTGATTCTAGGATTGCAATTTTCCATTAGACATAAATTTAAATATATTTTGGTTTATGGTGACTCAAAACTTGTAGTCAATCAAGTGAGGAGTAAATACTAGTGTAAATTATCATATCTCAAGAGGTATAAGTTCAGAGTCTAGGATTTGCTAGAATATTTTTATGCCTTCAACATTGTTTCCATCTTTGAGGAGAACAAGTTTGTTGATGATATTGCCTCAGATGTAGCCAATCTTATGCCTGACCTTGACTCTCAAAACTTTAGCATTGAGCTAGTTCCATGCCCTTCAATCCTAGATAACATAAATCATCTACAAATTTTCAATGATGACCAACAAATCCTAGATTTCATGACCAATTTAGGAGTCTTTGAGGCCCATGTCATAGATGAATAAAATGAATGTACTCTTGAAGAGGATGGTATATTTGGTAATAAAGTCATTTATATAAATGACAACAAAATCCCAAAAGGCATGATTGCCTTGGAGAGGCTATTTGATCAAGATTAACTATCTGAAAACACTAGAATTCCCAAAGCAAGTGGGAAGGATTACAAGGAAGTTTATCTTGGCACTCAAGATCAACCTCAACTATTTAATATTGGTACATCATATATGATGATTGAAGATAAAAAAAATCCAAAGACCTGCTAACAAATTATAAGAACATAATAGCATGTTCCTATGATGACTTGAAGATTTTTTATCCAAGAGCCATCACCCATACCATACCCTTGAAAAGGGACTACAAACCTTTTAGAAAAAATCATAGGCCTATCAACCCTATTTTAGAACCTATGATTTTCAAGGAATTGAAAAAAAATTATATGCCAAGATTATATTTCCCATTAGGCACTCTACCTGGGTGGCCAATTTGGTACCAGTTAAGAAAAATAATGGTGAAATAAGACTATGTATTACTTTTAGGAATCTAAATAAATCATTTAAAAAAGATAACTATCCTTTTCCTTCTTTAGACCAATTTATACAAAGTGTTTCAATTTATGCTATGATGTTCTTTATTGATTCATTTTTAGGGTATAACCATGTAATGGGAAATTAAGAGCATAGGATGAAGATTGCTAAATGGGGCATGTTTGCATATAAAAAGATTCTATTCAGACTAATAAACATAGGAGAAATGATCTAAAGATACATGTATCATGCTTTCCAAGGTTTGGTAATAAATGCATTATTATATACATCTATGATCTAATTGTTTTTTCTAAAAATAGGGAGGACCACATCATGTATTTATAATAGATATTTAAAAGGTGCAGAAGGTATGGGATTTCCCTCAACCCTAAGAAAATTATTTTATATGTTACTGAGGGGAATTTGTTAGGCCATGTCATTACTAAGGAGGGAATATTTATAGATCCAGATAGAGTATAATCTATATCAAAGATAGAGCCTCCTAATAATAGGAAAGAATTGAAATCATTCTTTGACAAAATTAGCTTTGTAAGGAAGTTTATTTCTAGTTTTGTAAAAATTGTCAAACCATTGAATGACATGATAAAAAAGGATGCCAAAATCACCTCTAATGAGGAAACTAAGAAAGCCTTTAAGGACATCAAGGAGGCAATTATACAAGCTCCAGTCTTGATAAGTCTAGATTTCTCCAAGGATTTTTACCTTTACTCCTTTGCTTCTGATCACACTATTGTTGCAGTGTTAACTCAAAAAAATTATGGATGTGATCATCCAATTGCTTTAATGAGCACAAAATTTAAAAATTATAAGTTAAATTATTCCTTAATTGATAAATAAGCATGTGCATTAGTAAATCTAGTGAAGAAATTCAAGCACTACATTCTTAGGAATAAGGTGTATGTTATCTTGACTGATCCTGCCACCAAGCTCATGTTGAGCCAGAATGAACTAGAAGAAAGGAGAGGTAAGTGGATGTTTTTTCTTCAATAATATTAAATTGAGATGAAGACTTCAAAATTGGTAAGGTGTCAAGGTTTGATTCAAATGATTGCCAATGCTAACCCCAAGTTCAGTGTCATACAAGTTTATCAACAAAGCTTTCAGACTAATGACTAGTATGATCCTATTATCTATCTACTAATCAATGGGAAATTGTCCTACAAGGTTAAATAGGTAGAAAAAGATATCCCTAGGACTCAAGGAAGCCCACTACCTAATTAAAGATGGAGTGTTGTTCAAAAATAACTTTGAGGGCATTTATCTTAAGTGTGTATCCAAAGAAGAAGAAGCTCAAATCATGAGCACTTTACATGAGAAACTAAGAAGTGGGCATCCATCTAGAATAACCACAACTCAAAAAATTCTAAGAGTTAGTTATTATTGTCCCACCATCTTCAATTATGCTCACAAGCATGTGAGATAATGCCACTCATGTCAAGTCTTCAGCACAAAATATCCCAAGGCAGCCATGCCACTGCAGCTAATTATGATTAACAAACCAATTGCCCAATGGGGGATGGATTTCATGGGGGTAATCAACCCTAACTCATCAGAAGGTCACAAGTATGTTTTGATAGTTATTGACTATTACACTAGGTGGACTAAGGCAGTGACCACTAAGCAATGCAAAACTGAAGAAGTGATCACCTTTTTAGAAGAAAACATATGCACCAAATTTGGAACTCCAAACTCTCTAGTATGTGAGAATGGATTTGCTTTCATATCCATGGAAATGATAGAATGGGCATATGATAATAGTATTAGTCGCAAGTTCTTACCCAACCACTACCCTTAAGGTAATGGATTATTTGAATCAACCAATAAGAACTTGATGAAAGTAATAAAGAATTCTACTACAAACAAACCCAAAACTTGGCACAAGCTTCTCAATTATTCCTTATGGGTAGATAGAACAAGATTTAAGTAGGATCTCAAAGCATCACCCCTCCTACTATTATATGTCTAAGAGCCCATATTCCCCATTACACTTAAGTTGTCAACATACTAGTTCATGCAAGAGTACATGGAGGATGATCATGAATTGGAAAATTCAAGGTTGCTAGACATTTTTGAGATGGAGGGTGTATGATAATAGGCTTTTTATAACTTTAGTAGGCACTAAACCATAGTGAAAAGGTGGTTTGACAAGCAATCAAAGATAAAGGTGTTTAGGCAAGGAGACCTAGTTCTTTAATACAAAGCATCTGAACCTAAGGGTAAAGATGGGAATTTCACACCTTTGTATATAGGTCCCTATCAGATTGTTGAGACATTTGGAAACAACACCTTAAAGTTGAAAGACCTATCAGGATCTGAATTCACTTTTCCCACAAATGTGAAATACCTGAAGCATTACTTTTCTACTACTTAATGTGGGGTCTTCATGGAGTAAACTATAAGAATAATTAGAGATAGAGTAGGTAGGCTAGTTTAGTTTAGTTTATTTTATGTTATTTCCTTCATGTCCCTTATTTTTACATACATTTGTATATATTTATTTGTTTCTTTATTTCCTTCTTTTTTTCTTTCTGCTTTATGTGTTTTCTTTCTCTACTTTGTTCCATGCTCCTAATAAGTCCTTTTGGATAGCCCTCAGCTCAAAATTCATCATAAATTCTCAGAAACTCTATAGTTTAGGAATGAACGTATGAATCTCAAGCATTTGTTGATCATGTATTTGAAATATGAGCTTATGTTATAATTTAAATAAACTAGTAAGGACTGTTAGATAGTTCAACTCTTCTATGAGAATTTAAACATTGTTTTGATTTGAACTTGGTTTCAAGAAGAATTACACACATGGGATGAAAGCTTGAATTATTAAGACATGATCATGTTTTTAATTAAAAAAATATCCTTACCTAGGCAAAGGTTGCAACCATAGGTAATTTTCTGAGTATTGAACATTGGACCAAATCCCTAAACCTAGCTAACCCAATTTCAAACCTTTGCTAGAAAGCCCAAAATGATATAAAATATAAAAAAATAATAGCTTATTACAAAATCAAAAGCTTTCCAAGCAAAGGTTATTTTGGTAATATCCACTGGGGATATAAATACCTAGCTGGTAGTGGATCAAGGCCTTTAGTGGAGCCAAAGGCATCTTTGTTGAGGCTATGGATACTTGATTGGTACTAGAGCAATGCCCAAACCTTCCCTAAGCTAAAGCATGGTTCTTAATGAATATCCAAATGTGTTGTAAGTCAATGTTAATAATTGAAGACATGAAACCTAGAAGTTGTCTCCTGAATCCCATGGCAAATAGTAAGTGGAAATAAATCACACACACAACATCACTAGGTTTTGATGTTTGGTCCTAATTTTATAGGGCAAGGTTTGTTTTAACTATGAATTGATCTTGATAATGGTTATGATCAAGTATAATAAGTAATATACTTATTTTTATAAACCAGAGTCTCTAAATTCTAACATGTTACCATGTTTCCCTTGAAATCCACCATTTTTTGAGGTCAACATACCCCCCTATTTTTGAAAATTTGGGACCCATGTGTTAAATTGTGAAATTTATACCTTAAAAATTAAAAAATTTACTTGATTAGAGTATCATGAATATATTTTCAAATTATTCATATTTTAAGCTCATCCACACCGTGTCCCAGTTAGTCTATATGTTCAAAGTTATGCCTTAACTTCACCTAATGTTACTAACCTTTGATATTAATGTTTCAAGTTGCAAGTTTAATGGAAACCCTCATTCAAAAACCTTAGCTTAGATATTTTGATTTAAATTCAAAATTTGGTAAGAATAAAATTGGCATGAGCATTTTAAAAATGTTGTGGACTTAAGCTTAATTTTTATACCATAGCTTAGTCATGTTTTTCAACACGACCAAACCATAGCCTAAAAATTATATGTTGGGTCCCCTTTATATTTCCCCCTTTGTTCCCTTTTATTTGTGCATGGTCTAACTTTAATGTTTGTAGGGTCCTTTTATTATTTTCCTAGCTTGGTCTGACCTTTGTTATTGCCACGGTCCCTCTTGTTACAACTTAAAATATTATCTTAGTCCTAAGGCCTCATTCATGTTTATTAACATAAATGGGACCTTAGTCTTAAGACTTTAATCTAAGTCTTATACATTTTTTAGCCCTAATTTAAGTCATGTGTTTCTTTATATTATTGATGGCCTATGACTATTTGTACAATATTGATCAAATGGAGTGAGGTAGACCTAATGAATCTAAGACTTTGATCCATGGATCTAATCTCATTCGATCACATGGATAATAATCAACAATCTAAGGCTACTCGTATAAAATTTATTGAATGGGGTGAACACAGCATCGAAATTCCAAGGACCAATCATATCTATCTACTTGGATCATGATCGATGATTCATATTTACTCATGAGAAATGATTAGATGATGCATATCAATTCAAAGTTATTATGGGACTTACTATCTATTAGACTTAAATTTGACATTCTCATGCCCATCAATTAATGTTTATGAGGCTATCATTGACATTTGTGAAGTCATCCAATTTATTCCATATGGTTATTAATATGAGTTTAAATTTGGCATTCTTGCAACCATCAATTAACATCTGTGAAATCATTATTAACGTTTGTGAGATCATCAAATTTTAGCTCCTATGAATAAATTTATGATCTTATTTTTGGCATTCTTGTGATCATCAATTGTCATCTACAAGGCCATCATTAACATCTGCAAGACCATCAAATTTAATCTTAGGGACCAATCTGTCAGGATCCAACTCCTCAAGAAGAGTACAATATGATTACCTTGTATAAGCAACTAAACATAGAATTATACCAGAATTAACAAGTAACTAAAATTCACAAATGACACAGAATATGAGAGATAATACACTATCTTGTATTCAACTCATCCAGAAAGAAAATACAATAAAGAAGATGCCACACTCTTCTCACCTCTATAAGGCTTCCCACACCTCAAGGGCTCCCAATAATTCTCAATCAAGAGTTCACTCTCCTTCCAAAAATGGTCACAACAATCAACTCAAACACAGAGTTGTTGTTCACCTCCAACTAGTCAATATCACTATTGCCAGTACACAAGTACTCAAAGTACTCCAAGTAGATTTCCCATGAACTTGCAACAACCTACAACTCAAATGACCTTACTTACCATGTAGAACTTCTTCTTGACTTGCAACAACCTGCAGATCAACATGTTCTTACAATTGGAAGGATCTCTTCCTTGCCTTAATCCTTAATTACAATATATGCCAATGAGTCTATAAATAGATCCCATACTAAACAATAACTTAGACTTCTAATTTACAATAATTAGACAAGCAGCTCAAGACTTGAAATAGTCTTTACATGCAAACAACTAGTTCAACAAACTAATTGTTCATGCAACGAACAATTCTGGAACCGCACAGGAGACTGACGTCAGTCCCTGTCTATCTAGAGGTGACCAACGTCGGCCAACTCCTGCCGATGTCAGTTTCCCTTTGCACTGAAGATGACTGACATCAGTTACACTACCGATGCTGATTTCTTTGTAACTCAGCAACCTCCTCCATGTCTACATCAATGAAGCTTTTAGCTCCACAACCTAACAATCTCCCACTTGGAGATAAGTAGTTGTAACTATACCTGTACCTATATATCATCTAGTTTGTTTCCTGGCTTTGTATCCCTCTTCAAGATCAATCTTGAAGACCAACCACCACAAATCTTGTGGTGCACCTCCTATCATCCAAATCACCTACCACATCCGCATCTACAAACCCATGTAGAAAATAATTTTACCTTGCATAGCATCTGCACCTATGGCTGGTCTCTCTCAGATATCTAAGAATCCATTGAACTGCCCTCTAGTGCTTCTTTCTTAGATTGGCTCCAAACTTGCTAACACATCCCACTGCTTGGGCAAACTTAGGTTTAGTACACATGTACTCAACCTCATCATGCGAATCAGGACACTGTTCATAGAACTGTCTAACCATCGATGTGCTAACCAATTTCACACAATCATCTGGAGACAAAATAAACCTGTGACCTTCCATGTCTCTAGAACACACTCATGCCAAAGAATCTTGTTGCTACCAGATTCCACATGACACACCTCTAAACTAACTTTACCTTTAGTTCAGCAACTCCCTGCATATGTGACCCTGCAATAAGCACAACATACAGTAACAAGATAATGTAGCTAATATTATCCAAATTGGTAAAGAAAACACAATGGTTAAACCTCCATTGTCCTACAACTTACACAAGACCATATACCCTGGCCTTCTGTCTCACGTGTCCATTCCCTCTCTTCTTTATCCTAAAAATCCATTCATCTTTTATTGCTTTCTTCCAGCTGACAACTCTACCAAAAAACTCCCATTTGGTTCTGCTCCAAGGAATCACATTACTCATCCATGCCAAGCTCCCACTGTTTCCTGGATTCTACCTGCTCTGCTTCTATAATAACTTCCTAGTTCTTGACCATCAGTGAGCAATAAGTAGTGTAAAGAAGGGAAATAATGAATTTGAGGCTTACTTACCCTTTCAGTCCTCCATATGGGAATTTGAGACTCCTTGACATCTTGTTGTCTACCCAAAATCCATCTCAGTGACTGATGTCGGTCACATCTGAGTCTGCACCTGACTGACGTCGGTTCCATGTGACTGACCTCATCACTGACATCAGTTCCCTAATTGACACTGGTGTTTACTTGTCTGGAGTCACCAATATTGGTCTGTACATAGCCGACATCGGTCCCTATCTAGATGCCAATGTTAGTTTTCTAACTGCCGTCGATCTCTGTGTTTTACTTATGAGCGATGACTTTTACCCACAAGCTCCTTTTGGATCAAAACCTTGTCCAAATCAACCTTGCTCTGCTCAAAATTATTTAGCCCCTTGCACTGATCTCTGTCCATCATCTTCTCCTTGAAAACTAAGGCTTTCCTAGTTCTTGTCACGAACATCGGATTTCTTCCTTCTGTAATACTGTGATCCTCCAACAGAAGCTACCACCTTCTTTGTTGACCCAGTGTCAAGAAACGTCACTTTCTTCTTTTGCTTATAGAAATCTCGATCCATGCTTTTTAAATCCAAAAGCATACTTTTTGACTCAAAAACATGCATCTCCTTCTTATTCATGTGACCAAGCCTATTAAGCCACATCTTTGAATCTACAGTAGAAGTAGATAAACCAGAAGCAGAATTAGTAATACAAGTAGATAGATAAAGAGTACCTACTTTCTTACCTCTTGCTAAAACAAGTGCACCCTTGGAAACTTTCTAAGAATATGTTGTGAGAGTTACTGTGCAACCCTCATCACCCAACTTTCCAACAAAAATCAAATTCCGCTTTAGGACTGGGACATGCATGACCTCCTTCAACACCCATGTGTTGCCCATCTGCAATTTTAGTTTCACTTTCCCTTTGCCAACCATTTGACAAGGCTTACCATCCCCTAAATAAATTTCTCCAAAGTCTCCCTGGACATATTCATGAAAAAATTCCCTATTTGGGGATGCATGGAAAGAGGCACCAAAATCTAAAACCCAAGATTCTACTTTATCCAAGGAACATACCAGAGCATCCTATGCAACAACATCTGCAACATCTGCTTCTTCATTTCCTTCATGTTGATCTTCAATCGACCAACAATCTTTATTTATGTGCCCTACCTTTCCACAATTCTAGTAGATTATTCTGCCATACCTGGATTTGGATCTCCTGCCTATCTTTGACCTTGATCTCCCATGCTCGATCTTCTCTCTTTGCCTTCCCCTGCTTTCAACACTCAAAGCATTCCCTAATGATTCACCTGTGCTTTTCCTTTGAATTTATTCATTCAAGATTACACTCACAACATCATCCACTTTTAAAATTTTTGAAGTAGACGCAGTATTACTAACTGCCATTACCAAACTCTCCCAACTTTCAGGTAATGAGCATAAGATTAAGAGAGCCTTAATTTCATCATCAAAAACAATATTGACTGAATTTAACTGGTTTACCAAACCATGGAAATCACTAAGATGACTATGAACAGATCCACCTTCCAACATTTACAAATTAAATAATTGCTTCATAAGAAATACCTTATTTGAAGCTGAGGGTTTTTCATATAAATTTGCCAAAGATTCCATCAACTCTACCATTGTCTTAGCCTGTGATAAGTTGGAAATCATAGATGATGTAAGGCTCAACTTATAGATCCCAGAGCCTTTCAATCAAAAACCTTCCATTCTTCATCCTTCATAGCCGTGGGCTTGCATGCAACCCCACCCAATGGTAAGTATAAATCTTTTTGATACAAATAATCTTCAATTTGCATCCTCCATAATTGATAATTCTTGCCATTAAACTGCTCCATTTGTAGCTTACTTTCTTCTGCCATTGCTATACTCCCACTCAAACAAAAACCCCTGTGAGTGGCCTGTAATCAACAAACACTAACCAGATCTGATACAACCTATTAGTAACCCAACCAAAAGCTCTGATACCACTTGTTAGGATCCAACTCCTCAAGAAGAGTACAATATGATTACCTTGTATAAGCAACTAAACACGGAATTATACCAAAATTAACAAGTAACTAGAATTCACAAATGACACAGAATATGAGAGACAATACACTATCTTGTATTCAACTCATCCAGAAAGAAAATACAATAAATAAGATGCCACACTCTTCTCACACCTCTATAAGGATTCCCACACCTCAAGGGCTCCCAGTAATTCTCAATCAAGAGTTCACTCTCCTACCAAAAATGGTCACAACAATCAACTCAAACACAGAGTTTTTGTTCGCCTCCAACCAGTCAGTATCACTACTACTAGTACACAAGTACTCAAAGTACTTCAAGTAGATCTCCCATGAACTTGCAATAACCTGCAACTCAAATGATCTTACTTACCATGTAGAACTTCTTCTTGATCTTGTAACAACCTGTAGATCAACCTATTCTTATAATTGGAAGGATCTCTTCCTTGCCTTAATCCTTAATTACAATACATGCCAATGAGTCTATAAATAGATCCCATACTAAATAATAATTTAGACTTCTAATTTACAATAATTAGACACGTAGCTCAAGACTCGAAATAGTCTTTACATGCAAACAACTAGTTCAACAAACTAACTATTCATGCAACGAACAATTCTGGAACTGCACAAGAGACTGATGTCGGTCCCTATCTGTCTAGAGGTGACCAACATTGGCTGACTCCTACCGATGTCGATTGTCCTTTGCACTAAAGATGACCGACGTTAGTTGCACTATCGACACCGGTTTCTCTATAACTCAACAACCTCATCCATGTCTGCATCAGTGAAGCTTTTAGCTCCACAACCTAACACAATCTTGCTTTAAAGAATGAACTTGTTTTATTTTTGATTTAGGATCAATGGAGACCCATTTGGAGAATAAGAATATTTAGAGTTTTATGCTTCAATGATAAAATTGGTCTTTTGTTTAGCCTTTAGCCCATCATAGACCAAGTTCAAAATTGCATGGGATTGATTATAAATACCATGAACCCATCTCAAATTTTATCTTAAAATGTGGTCATTTTTCTAAACATTTGACTAAACTTTGACCTAAAATATCATGCTTGGTCCCCATATGTTCCATGATATTTTGGGTCTATTCTATCAACATAACCTAACAAATGCAAGGTCATATTATTTAAAAGTTAGATTAGAAAATTTTACCCTAAATTTTTATCATATTTATTAATACAATAAGACCTTAGGTTAAAAAAGTATTATACTCAGTCCTCTTCCCTATTTTTAAAGAATATAAAATTTAAAAGGCTATGTTGATCAATGAATGTACTCATAAATGCATTGCGTATGTGTCTCCCATTACTTTTGAAAACTATTATAAGATACCCAAGCCTTGAGTACATGTGCCCACACTTAATGAATGGGCTAAGAAAAATGACCTCAAAACCATCTTGGCCCCATGGTTGTATTCTAAAAACCATGTGATTTTTGACCTTAATAGAAACATTCCCATTAGCCAATTCTAACCTAGAATTAGGATGATAATGACATTGATGAATAGGCTACGTGAAAAACCCACTACCACCTATGTTGATAGCATTTGGGTACCCATGTTATACTTTATGATTGATAAGGAGCTCACCCCTCCCATTGGTGAAGTTATCAGCACATGTTTATGTAGATAGATCTCCAAAATTGAGAAAGGGTCTAGGAAAAAGTTATGTATGATGTCTTATCTCCTAGATGCCCTACTTTCCATAATTGAGATCCTCAAATTTAGGGGATGGTCACCTAAAAAGACATAGATATTGTTTCAGTTCTATTTAAAGTTGTATATCTTCAAGTCTAGGGACCATATTCAATTTATCTATGATTGCATCTATCCTACCTTGACTAAGGCTATAAAAGGATGCTCAATGCCAAGAGGTATCCCATTGGCAAAGAAGTCCATTGATTCCATTGGGAACATTTGGTTTTATCTAAACTATATAATCATAAGAATTGAGGGAACATAGTGCACTTTGCTTAGACTACCAGTCCATGTTCCAAATAAATTGGCTAAGTAGGAAGCTACATTTCAAATATGCAATGGTATTGATGGTGTTTATAGAGGCAAAAGGAAAGGAATTTTTCATACTCCACCCTTGTCTATTAGTAAAACTATTTTCTAACATTGGGATAACATTAAATATGTTTTTAGGAATAGAGCATCTTTCAAGTTTTAACATGATTAATTGAGATAGTTGGACCCTAATGACATATTTGTGAAGCATTTGAAGGCCAAACAAATAAGTTTGACCTATGAACATAGACCAGGAGTCTATGACTCAATATACACCAAGGTTGCATCCTTCATAGTAGTATTGGTAAGGTTGAAGATATAGTGCATCAATCTAGAAACAAGATTAATGAGGGACCAAAAAAGGAATGATGATATTTGGTAACTTGGTCTGAGGCAATACCACTTGCTAGGAGGTTAATCCTCTATATCTCCCCCCATGTAGCCACCATCACAAGTAGAATTCATAAATCCTAAAGTAAAATATGAGTATAAACCTAAAGAAAGGAGACCTGGGGAGGGGACATCATCTTCAATCTAGACTAATGAATAGGATCCCTAATTGAGTGCATTGATGAGGTGGCCTTTGACCTAGGTGAAATAGAGGAAGATGCATTGTAGATGTTGTCCATTATTTATCAATTTGATGAAGAGGTTGTATTTGGAGTAACCTCAACCCCAAAATAAATAGGTGGAGACATAAAAAGGGGAGGATTTAACTGAGTCTAGTCCCAATTATGCCCCCACAAAAGAGAAAGGTTGAGCTTGCCCTAGTTCCAACAGGACCCACAAGGCCTAAACTAACCTTCACTCACCCTTTGAGTGAGGTCAATGTATTTAGTGAATAAAATGTGCTACAAGGACCAACCATCCCTAAATGGTTCATCTATGGAAAGTTTCAAAAGTTTCCTACTCTACAACACTCTTGGGCCCTAACCAGGTTAGTGGACATAACAATCCATGATGAGCTCAAACCATGGATAATTACCTTACAAAAGGAGGAGAAACAAATAAATATTATTTCCCTTAGAGATTAAAGTGGCACACAAATGGTTATTCCTAATAATTCAAATGAGACATAGGTAGAAAATCTAGAGCATCCTCAAATAACTCAATCATTAGTTGGAGTCCAGTTCAATCTAGAAACTACAAATTTAGAGAGGGTGATAAAAAAGAGATCTATGGTTGCTGGTGAAGAGTTCATTTTTCAAAATGTGGAACCATTTATTGGTTTAAATCCATTAGGAGGTCATAATCTATGATAAGACCCCATATTTGAACAATATATACTTGGATTATCCCAATCTCAATCATCCCAACTACAAACTAGCATCAAGGGCATGAAGCAACAAATATAGAACCTGAAGAAGCAAAAGGAGAATTTAGAGAGGTGGGATATTTTATCTATCTTAGACCCTATGATTGAAATTTTTGAGGTATATTTTTATGACATGTTCAATTCTCTAAATATAACAAAATAAAGATAGGGTATATTAGGCCAACAATGTGTAGTAGTCAGGGGTCTAATTATTCAATGACAGAGTTCAAAAGATAAGATGAAGGATTTAATTATCATCTTTAGAGAGGATAAAATAGTAGGTTTGAATACCATCATCCTGGCCCATATAAACACATTCACGAGACTAATTATAGATAAAATTTAGGGATTGAGCATGTGGTCCAAGAGATTGGAAAGACTCCTTAGGGATGATAAAGAGTTATTGGATAGGATATAATAGTTTCTTATGGCCATGATTGTTAAACCTAAAACACTTAGCTCCATGGGCATCATTATAAATGATGAATTCAAGCATAGGACCAATTTGTTCATGTAAGAGGTAAATAGAAAGAGCCAAGGTAGGTCTAGGACTAACAAGAACAGGGTTATGGATATTATCTTAATGTCAAAATATTGTTGAGGTGAGGAGCATTAAAGAAGACTTGGAGAGAAATGATAGGGACTTTGAAGAATTATTTGAGCAAGAGGATGAACTCTTCCTTAAACCTACAGTAAATTTGAGACTTATTGATGAGAAACATCAAAAGGTAGTTAGGCTACTTTAGTAGAACTAAGGGACTTCATCAGCACAGGGTCCACTAGTTAGTTAGGAATATTCTCTTTTATTGAAGACTTATAAGTTTTAAAAATGGGATATTCTTTTATAAAGGTATCTAAATTTTGTTAGCACATTTGCCTATAGGTCAATTCATGTTTTAAATTATAGTGTATTCTAGAAACTTTATATAAAGGATAGCTATCCTTTACATTTGTATAATTGTAAGTTAATGCAACTGACTGACATACTTCCTTGTTTCTATAAAAGGAGTATTGTCTATTGTAAAAGAGACAGATTTTTTTGAGATAAAAAACTATTGTAAACTTTGAGAAACTAATATAAGTAGAGAATTCTAAAAGGATTGTCTCATTTTGTTTGTGTGATTTGTTATATGGATTCTCTCTCAATTACCTATTCTGAATTTCAGATTTGAATTATTTTTTTGAATCCTTGGTGTGTATATTTGAATGTAGAAGTGTTAACTTATGATTATCCTAAGATAACTGAGGATTCTCTAGTTTAATTCTTTTTATTTTTTTTGTATTTGTAGATGTGCATTGGCTATCTGCTTAAAGGAGTAAATCTTTAAAGTAAGCTTGGTTCTTATTTGCATTGTTTCTTATCTTCCTTAGAAGTTCACCTGATATATGTTATGATTTGAGCTTAAGTTGTTTTAATTCATATATTGGTATTAATTAAACACCTAGGAAACATTTTAGATTAATCATGATGTCTGAGATAAATATTAGTCACATATTCTCTTTCTACCCTACCCTTCTTTTTACTTTTTTTTTAACCAAGTCACTTTAGATCAAGTATTTATTGTATATGTTAGTATTAGATTAGATTTAGACTTTGATTTGAACATAATTCACCTTAATTATCATATCTCATCTTATTATTTGTAAATATATTGGCCACGATGGTTCCTAACCACCAACTAATATAAATATTGTGAAACTGTCATTTTATTCTACCTCTATTCCACCATAGATAATAGGATTATCCACAAACTACAACTCATGCTCTGAATTCTTTGAATTTTAAAATGAGAAGTGTTTCTTAAATACTTTGGGAACTTGTGGTACACATTTAGGCATCCATAGGCATATTTTGGGTTATTATTCTATAAGTTCTGCTTATAGATGTTTCAATAAGAAACTCCATAAAGTTATTGAAATTTCTAATGTAAGAGTTGAAGAAGTAGGTGAAATAAAAAATCCTAACTTATAGATAAATGAAACTATAGAAAAACTTAATTCAAATAATGAAGGCATGTCTTCTCAATCATATGATGAAGAGGAAGAGGTAAGACAAGACACTAAAGCTCCATCTAGGAGAATACAGAAGGATCATCTAGTTTCCTAGGTAATTGGAGATGTGAATGCTAGTCTGCAAACTAGAAGGAGAATGTTGATCAATAAAAATCAACAAGACACAAATATGTTATCCAATATTGAACCTAAAACATTCTTGGAAGCTATGAAAGATGAAAATTGGAGATGTGTAATGGATAAGGAACTTGATCAAAGAGTAAAGAATGAAACATGGGATTTGGTACCTAGGCCAAAAGACCAAAATGTGATTGGAACTAAATGGGTATTCATAAACAAGATGAATGAGAAAAGACAAGTAACAAGAAATAAGGCTAGACTGGTGTGTAAAGGATATGCTCAAGTTGAAGGGATAGATTTTTATGAGACATTTTCTCCTGTGGTAAGAATGAAAGCAATTAAAGTCTTCTTATCATATGCAAGCTTCAAAGGTTTCAAATTTTACCAAATGGATGTGAAATCTACATTTTTTGATGGAAACTTAGATGAAGTTTATATTGAGATACCTAAATGTTTTTCCATGACAAGTAATCAGGACTATCTTTGTAAACTAAATAAGGATTTTTGTGGTCTTAAACAAGCTCCTAGAGCTTGGTATAACAAATTAGACAAGTATCTATTGAGTCAAGGCTTCAAAAGAGGGGTAGTTGATAGTAATTTGTACATTAAGATAGATGGAACTCATCAATTACTTATGGTATTCTATGTTGATGACATAGTTTTTAGATCTAATAGTGACAACATGAGTAGAGAGTTTTCAAATGTTATAAAGACTGAGTTTGAAATGTCAATGTTGGGAGAACTTTCTTTCTTCCTAGGATTGTAGATTAACCAAATTGATGTATGGATATTCATTTCATAGGTAAAGTACATCAAGTATATGCTAACTAATTTTGACATGTTGGATTGTATGCCAATTAGTAATCCAATGATCACTGGATGCAAGTTAAGTAAATAAGATGACTCACCAAATGTTGATCAAACCTTGTATATATCCATAATTGGAAGTCTTTTATACTCTACTACTTCTAGGCCTTATATGATGTAAGCAGTAGGCCTTATAGGTAGGTTTCAAGTTAATCTTAGAGAATCTCATTTGAAATCAGTCAAAAGGATCTTGAGATAGCTCAAGAGCATCATAGAATATAGTTTATGGTACCCCAAGAGCAAATAATTCAATCTAAGGACATACACCGATGCAGATTGGGAAGGATGTGTGGATAATAGGAGGATTACTTGTGGTGGTGTTTTCTTCATGGGTGAATTCTTGGTGTCTTGGATAATCAAGAATCAATCCTATGTATCCCTATCAATTATAGAAGCTAAGTATATATATATATATATATATATATATATATATATATATATATATTTTGCTTGTTATACTTAGGTAATGTAGATGAAGTAAACCTTGGAAGACTATAAGGTAAGATCAAATGGAACTTGTCCTATCTATTATGATAATACAGTGAAATTAGTATCTCTAAGAATCCTATTATGCACTCAAAAACTTATCACAATCTTAGTAGATATCATTTATTAAGATAAAAAGTGAGTAATCAAAGTGTTAAGTTAGATTATGTGCCTAAAAAAGAACAACTTATAGATATTATGACTAAACCATTGACAAAAGCAACATTTAAATATATAAGACAAAGCTTAGGAGTCATCTCCTTATCTATAAATCATTATAAGGTCATTTTTTAAGGGGGAGAAATAATTTTATGAGCTTTCTCCATAGGTTTGTGATGAAAATATTCAAGAAACCTATTCAGGGATATTGGTCATAAAAGTAAGTTTTAGTCAAATTTTAATGCTTGGTTTAGAAGGTCAAATCATGAAGAATGAAGGTAAGGTTGATATGGAGTGTGTATAGGATTTGTCCAAGTGTATTCCATGGGTTTAGATGTGTTTAGATATTTAAAAGAGTCATTCATGACCATTTGTTCAAATTAACCATTTTGCTCAGTGTTCACTACCTAGTGTGTGTTCATCTTAAAAAATTGATGCATTTAAAGGTCTATAAAGCTAACCAACTATTGTGTCCAATTGGATTTGATGTTTCCATGTGAAAAAGGTGTTTAGGAAATGTCATAAGGCTTTCATGATCATTCTAAGGTGTTTTGGCATAGTGAATGCTATGTACACAAGGTTTCCCTACACAGTTTGACTGGTTCCAGGTGTCAAATGAAGATTTGTGAGTGTTCAAACTAACTTTATGTCATATAAGGGTGTGTTGACATCATACAAGTGTTTTATAGGTGGTTTAAATATTTGAATGTCTTTTGAGGGCAAGTTGAATATTCTTGAAGGCTCTTGGGTATGACAATCCTTACTTAAGGACTAGTAGTTCAAAAAATATTACATGGTTATATGGGTTCCCAAAGGATTCAAACCTCAAAATTTAGTCAAAATTTATGTATTTTTTACCTCTAGGTGTGAGAGAAGTATTAGGAGTTGGCATTGATCAAAAGGTGTTAAGTTGACCTTGTTCCTTTTTAATGCCCTAGGTTTTTCACCATGTGAGTTAGCAACCTTCCCAAAGGATTTGAGTTCTGAGGATAGTTAATTTATTAAAATGGATAAAATGGTGCTCAAAATTTTATTTATATTCATATGGAAGTGTATAGTTTGACCTATGGTTGAGCTTTTGCACAAATGAGGGATAATTGACAAGTCAACTTATGAAGGAGCTATGGTGAAAAGGAAGATTTGGATGATGATTCTTGGAATGCATTATGAAGTATATTATTTTAATCCATATATGAAATTTTAATTCATGAGGATGTGTACACATAAAGTTATGGGCTCTGCAAGGTTTAGGTAGGGATATTAGGCCTCTAAGCAAGGCTAGTGTGAAGAAGAGTGATTTTTGGTCATTTTATTAAATTTACAAAGGTATGGTTGTCCATAAATATGTTTCTCAATTGTATTTATGTATCATATATATCTGAGAAAGATCTTGAATGTCCACTCTTCATTTTATGGGTGGCTTGTGAGAGAAAAGTTTAAGGCAACTATGAAATTTTATCATGGTTGGAGATGATTTGAAGATGTTCAAGGGGTGCCCAAGTTTAGTTCACTTAGGGGGATTCCATATTAGTTTTATAAAGGTTTGATCAGTCCTATTTGTTTCATATTTTTCTTTTCTTATTCATATAGTAGTAATGGTCAAATAAGAGTGTTGTCAATGGGTAGGCTTGAGGTAGCAATGGTAAGAGGAGTTTATATCATCTCTAAAAGGAGATACATTATTTATTTAGGATTTTAAAACATTTATATGTCATTATTATCAGGTAATCCCACTTTTTCCTTATTTCAAAGGGGGAGAAAGTGTTTGTAGAGGGAAAAGAGTATGTGCATAAGCTTTGTTGTTGCCTTTGAAAACATTTACAAGTGTTGACATCAATGAAAAAGGGGGATATTATTGATGTATTGTCAATGATGTCCCTAATTGGAAAATATTGTTCATGAGTTGATTTTTATGCATGGTTCTCAATGATAAAGTGTGTCTTAGTGAGCATGCATAGACCTTGCGGTGTTTTCTTGGTTAGGAAAGGTGATGGATGTTGGTGATGTATTGACCATGTTTGAGAAGTAATATTAGGATTTAAGAGTGCTTGATGTAATTTTTTAAGTGATATTAATCCGTTTGAATAGTATTGTGAAGGTCTAGGTTATCTTAGTCATCTTGGTAAAACTTCCTAAGTAAGCAGATTGATGACATCATAATTTGCATGTGTGAAAGTGTCAGAAGAAAGTGGTCACATGGGTTTGTTAATATATGTGCCTATATCATGTGTTTTAAATTTTAAGTCTTTAATTATGTTTATAAAATTTTATGGTAGTGCAAATTTGGTCTCTCAAGTACATTTCACTAGTTTCCATACATAGTCAAATTTGCATTAAAAAGTGAGCGTTGGAATTCAAATATTTGAATTTACAAAGGAAAACTAGTCTACAGTGTTTTGTTAATAAATTTTGATGATGGATGAATTTTATAGTGGTATAACAATAAAATTGGTATATAAATTCAAAATAAATCTAGGAAAAATGATTTGGAAGTTTGACTAGTTGTACACATGCATTTATTATGGTCAAAAGTTGACTGAGGATTTGACTTTCTTATGCAAGTGACCTGAGAAGGATGTTTGAGTTTTGATTGATGGTGTTTGGATTTTTCAACATTAATTATATATTTTATAGTATCTTATACTCCTTGAGGATCATCTTTATGTATTTTTGAGGTTTTACCAATCCATGTTCAATATGAACAATTGCTTACAAGTTGACCTTTAGTTCATTCATGGTGTTTTCATGTATAAGGCAAATGATTGATTGGTTTTGCATATGCATAGATGTTTTATTATGATTTTAATCACTTGAGGGTATCTTAAGGATAATATTTAAATGACTTATTTGCTTTTAAGTGTTTTTGTATTCTTATTTTTGCTTGATGAAGTGATAAAAGGATGAATAGTTCTCCATGAACCTATAAGGGCTTCTTAAGGCCTAATTGAAAGGAGATGTTGCTTAAGAGTGATATATAAAATATATGGATGACATATTTATGTTAAATTGATCTTATTATAATTTTTATATAATCATTAAGGGTTAAGGTATGTCTTGTGGTTGACCAAGTAGATGGTGATCATGAAGGCTCTATAAAGAGCATAAACAAAGATGAAGGTTTCTGGAGTTGATAAGTGAAGAAAAGAGAAGTGTGCATGTGATTTATGGTTAGATTGAATATAATATAAAGTTGATTAATATGTATATTACCTATATCTCATATTTCTGATGTTATTATAGTGTTCTTGCAAGGTTGAAGATTAAGGATGAGTGAAGAACTATAGAGTGATCCAAAAGGCTATTTTGGATGCATTGCTTGTGTGTGAAGGCTTGAAGGGTTGAAGAGAGTGGATATTCATTTTTTCTCAATAAAATTTAAATGAAATCATAGATATAGAGGTTTTGATATCATAAGGTGTTTTTGGGGTGCTCAACATCTAGGACAAGTGGGTGCTTATTCATGCTTATGTGTTGGTGCTCCTTGTGAAGTGGGTGCTTCACTAAAGTCTCTTATTTGTAAATATTTTAGAGGATTGTAGTCCACTTGTTTTCAGAATTGAGAGTTGGTTTTATTCCCCATGATGTTTTCCCACATAATCCATGTGTTATGTGTGTTGATCTTGCATAGTTTCCTTTGTTCTTTGCAATAACTAGTTTATATGTTTTATGAATGCTTTTGTTGATTGGTTAAGAGTTTGAAGTTTTAGAAATGTAACTGAATTTCTTGCATCACTTATTCACCCCCCTCTCATTGATTGTACCTCTAACAAGTGGTAGATAGATATGATTATGGGATGTATGGTTTAACATTCCTATTAGAGTATTGATGAATCAAATTAAGTTGTTTAGGGTGTCAGTTATGGGTGATTAGCATGAATGTGAAGTTATATTGTTATTATTTGAATGGGTTAATGTGGGTCAAGGATGTGATGTATGTTTGGAGATGGATTAATGATGTGTATTGGGTGAATATCTAATTTTGATAATCTTTGCATGGAGTTATAACACTATGTTCCTACATGAATTGAACAAGCTTTATTTTTGTGTGGCACAATACAATATGAACCAATAGTTTATAAAAACCATGATGTCTTTTGTGTTATATATGTGTAAGGACTGATAAAGTCACAAGTGAAAGAATCAATGCATCATGATGTGAAAGATTATAATAACACAATTTATAATACACATAGTGAACTAGACTTAAAATAAAAACAACAATGAAAACAAGATAAAAAAGTGTTTGCAACAATGAAACCAAGTAAGAAAAAAAAAACAAGTAAACAAACAATTGTACAAGCAAGTAAAACACACATTTTTACAAACAATAAAGCAAGTAAACAATAAATACAAACAAATAAAATGTGTTTTTTTGGATGTCCTTGGTTAAATTAAAACCCTTTGTCATATGAGATCTTTAACAATGATAACCACTCAATGAGTTACTCGTGTAAAGGATGACTAGGCTATGTTGAATAAGGACAACAAATTTTTTATTTGTTTTTGTGATTTTTTTGTATTTTGGGGGATTTTATAAAAGAAGATATTATTTTATTTTTGGATGATGGTGGTTAAGATGGACTTAGATACCCCATGTAAATAAAAATTGCCTACATATTATATATAGAGCTCAGGATGATGTAGTTATCCTAATGAAGGAAGAGATAGGAAGTGATGATATTAGGTAAGATGATGATGATTAGATGAAAGGTTCCCTCCCAAGAAATTATGATAGATTATAGGGTTTTAATATTCGTGGGTGTTGTTTTATTGGATGGATGAGTGATTTATTTAAGGATTATGTATAAGATTCTATCGATCAATGATCAAAAGGGTATTTATGTAACCCTAAAGATAAAACCTTAAACTAAAATGTCATAAGCAACTAAAAATATGAGGTGTATACAAATGAATAGGGATATATACAAATGGATAATGGATGGATGGATAATTATATAGGATTCCTTTAAGTAAATAGGGTGTATATAGATAATGTTTTACACATGGTGCCATAAATTAGATTTCACCCTGGTACTTGTCCAAAGTGCCATAAGAATGTTTTTCACTTTTGGATAGATTATTTTTATTTTCTTTTGTATATAGATATATATAACAACACTAGATCATTTTAGGCAAAGAAACACTTGTGTAACATGATGTTCATTGGTTCATGAAGTTATTCCCCTTTGTTTGTTGTTAGTTTATAAGTACCCAATCTATGTTTGGTAATGATGATATATGGACCTAACTAGTTAGGTTAAAACTTGTCTTTATTTTCATGATTGGCATCATTATTCTGTTAGTTTTATTTTAGAATAAGATCTCTGATTTCAAATTTTCTTGATCAAATTTTCTTATTATGTCTATGATAAATATGGTTTTGATAGGATTACAAATGGTTAAGTGCATGAAGATGTTTTTCATCTAGGAAATCAAGCTCATGTAGCCTTGAGTTATATATACTTCTTCATCAACAATGTTTTGTAGAGAGATTCGTAATGATAGAAGTTAAATTTCAACATAGAAGATGGACTCAGTGTCATAAATAAGGGAATTTGGAGTTTCCCTTATGGGTGTGTAAATTCTAGTATGATAAGCCCATAAAGTAGGGTAAATTTATAAATACCAATCATGCCTAGCATAATTGACAACATGCTCAAGGATTTTTAGGATATTTTTTTTGATGCCTCTACTTAACTATTTCCTTAGGGATAGTATGGTGCGGACTATTTGTGCTTGATATGGTATACTTGAAAAGGTTGTTGACATATTTATTTTAAAATACTTACCATTATTCGATATAATGGTAGAAGGAATACCATAACATAAAATTATATGATTTATGATAAACTTGGAAATCTATTTTCCAATTACATAGGTTAGCAGAATAGTTTTGACCCACTTCTTAAAGTACTCAATGGCAGTGATTATATATTTATGACAATTAGAAGAGTTGGGATTGAGATTTCCAATGAGGTATAGCCACCATGTGCTAAAGGGACATGAAATGGTAATGGTTTTTAAATCTTATGATGGAGTATGGATTAGGTCATCATGTTTTGGGCACAGGACACATTTCTTGACATATTAGCATTAATCAATTTTCATAATTGGATAGTAATAAATGATATGAATATGTTTCTTTGTAAGGACCATGCCACTATTATGAGCACCACAAATACCATTTTAAATTACTTAATTATTAAGGGAACCTCTTCATATTTTAAACACTGTAATAAAGTTCCATCACAACCCCTATGGTATAATTTATTTCCAAGGATGGTAAAACAAGAAGTTCATTGGATGACAGATTTTTTGTGATAATTGGATACATTAGGATGAATTACATGTTCATAGAGGTAGGTGTATATATCCAATTATAAAGGGGAATTAGGACTAACATCCTTGTAGATAATTTCAAATTTAAGAGTATCATAAGTTGGACACATTAATTTCTTAACAAATAACTAGATGTGGTTGTCATTTAGATGCATGTCGAAGAGCAAACCAATTATGGCCATGGAATTAGTTGTCATGTTATTGACTCAAGGAACTTGCTCAAATTTTATGGATTTAAATCACTATTTAATACTATCCACCATCTATTTATATAGAATTAACTTATCATCTTTAGCTTGGTATTTAATAATTTATTATTTGATGATTGATCGTGAATCCTCAAAAACTAGGAGATGTTGTATGTTCCACTAAATTTCAAGCTTAAATCCAAAATTAAGATCTTCATGTTATGATAAGTTATTGGTACAATGTAATCGTATATAAAATGTTTTTAGAATGATATCACCATTGGAGTGATGATAAAAATGCATGCCCTTGATCCATAACTTGTGAAATACCTATCAAAGTATAATTTTCACTCTAATGATTCATTCAAGGATATGACATATTCATCTAGAAAATATGTGATGAGAGGATTGACATCCTTCAATGGTGCTTATGTCAAGGTCTATATAAGTACTATCCTTCTATCCTTTGACACCTTTTTTATTGACATACTCTATATCAAACTCACTTAGGAGCATGACCCACTTAGTTATTCTCCCTGTTAAAGCTAATTTGGAAAGAAGATACTTAAGTGGATCTATTTTTTCAATGATTTTAGTTTGATTATAAAGCATGTAATGGTGAATTTTTTTGGAAAAAAAATTATTGCACTTACTTTCTCAATGGAAAAATAATTGAGTTCAAAGGAAACCAAGGTTTTACTTAGATAATACATTTCTCTTTTTATTCCTTGTTCATAATGTTGTGCTAAAAATGCCTTCAATGCATATTGTGTTGCTAAAATATATAGTAGTAAAGGTTTCCCTAGAGTTGGAAGCAATAGGACTGGTGGATTTTATAGATAGTGTTTAATATCTATAAATAATTATTTACATTCCTCATTCCAATGAAAATTAGTGTTATTTTTTAGAATAAATGTGAAAATATGACATGTCTACAAGTTGTGATATGAATCTATGATTGGATTGAATTTTACCTTGAAAAATATGAAATTGCTTGAGGTTTTTTAGTGGTTTCATTTCCATGATCGTTGTGACCTTTTCATAATCCACCTCTATACCTCTTTGTGATATAATAAAACCTAAAATATTACTTAAATTAACCCCAAACAGACATTTCCTTGGATTGAGATGAACCTTGTATTCTCAACCATTCAAAAAAATTATGTAATACCATAGGATGATATGATTTAGTTATTATTTTTTTCTAAAATATCATCTATATAGTCTTCAACAATAGCATGGAGCATATCGTGAAAGATAATTTTCATTGAACATTGATAAGTGGATCCAACATTTTTGAGACCAAATGGCATTACTTGATAACAAAACATGTCCCAAGGTGTTATAAATTTTGTCTTATGCTAGTCTTTAAGAGATATTTTGATTTGATTGTACCCTAAAAAGTCATCCATTAAGGACAACATTTCATGACCTATCTTGGATTCAATAATCATATCCATGTTTGGTCAAGGAAATTCATCTTTACGACATGCTTTATTGATATCCTAGAAATCTATTCAAATTCTAATCCCTGTTGATTTATTATTGATTTGCACTATATTATATATCCACTCTAATTAGTTTATTGGTTGTATGAAGCCAACTTCTAACTACTTTTTCTACTCCTTCACAATTAATGCCACCTTTGGATGCATTTATATGATTTTATGTTTAATTGGTTTTATAACTTTATGTACAATAAGGTGATGAATAAATAGTGAAGGATTCAACCCAAGCATATATGTATATGACCATGAAAACACATTTAAAAAAAATTTGAGGACTAGAGTCAAAGTGGATTGTTTTTTTAGATTGAGGGAAGCATCAAGTTTCGTAACCTTAGGTTTTCATTTGGTTCTAATATTTATGTCGATAGTTTTTTCAATTAATATAGTGTATTCTTCTTGGAACTTTGTTATAAGTTGACGAAGACTAAATTTTCCTCAAGGTCTTATTGATTGGGAATGTCTTCATCAATGTTTTGTAAATTTTGAGCTTCATCATCTGATAATTCTATTAGCCAAACTATACTATTTCTATGATGGTGTAGATGATTATAGGTTGTAATTTATCAAAGTATGTGGATTTATCCAATTGAATTGAAAAACCCTTACTATGATCTCCTACTAGAATATGATATCTAATTCTCAAAAACTCAAATATGGCCTCATCATTTTGAAAATGATCAAGTGAGGGTGGTTGTTGTTGGTCCCATAGGATAAGTTGTGGAAAGGTTAGTTCAAGGGTTCAAATGATTTTATCATGAAATAGGTTGGTGATGGCTAAGTCTTTAAAACAAGTATAAATGGAACTCATTTTGGTGTCTAAATAGGCTTCTTCAAATGTAGAAAAAGAGTCACTATCATAATTATATATGCTCAAACTAGATGATTTGAACCCAATACGTTGAAAGGCTTCATGTGTTGTGGACATTATAGGTTAAATGAGACCTTGTTCATGGAGATCAAATCCTTTTAATTTATAGTTCATGATATTTCACATAAAGGCTTTAGTTATATGATATAAATTGATTTGGAAACATGTAGCTAATTCATCTGAATAGAGCCAAGATGAGTTTGAATCTTTAATTTGTTCTTGAGCAAGGAACACGCCTTCCACAAAAGATGCTTTTATAATATTAAATACCACTTATGTTCATGTTATATGATGGGGTGTGTCATGATTATTAGGGGACATATTAACTTTTCCTAAATAGTGGGCATCATGGATTTCATATTCTCCCTTACTTGCATCTACAATGGAAAATCTAGATGGTGGTAATGGGGGATTAGACTTTGATGGTGGATGTAGAGATTAACTCATGGAGATGGATATAATTGGAAATATTTGGTGACTCCTCATTAGGTTCATATTTATCTTCATTAAATGGTAGATAATTAGAATTTTGATATCTCCCTTTCAATATTTTATAATATTTAAAGGGTTGAGGATCACCTAGAACGGTAACTTCCATATTGTCATGAAAAAACTTTAAACATTGATGCAGGGTGGATGGAATGGTTTTTATGGCATAGATCTATGGATAACCAAGTAGTAGGTTATATGGGAAATCTAGATCAAGAATGTGAATGAGGGTTTTTTGAATGACATGCCCCACTAGGAGTGGAAGATAGATAGTTCCCACCAACTAGTGCTAATTATTATCATATGCAATTATATTAATGTATTAGGATCTAGTGTTGTTATAGAAAATCCCAAATGATTTATCAAAACTAATTTACATAGATTTAAACCTAGCCCATTGTCTATGAACACCCTTTTCACTTTATTATTTAAAATTAAGACTTCTACGTACGGTGGCAAATTATGATATGAACCCATTGGTGAAATGTCTAAGTGTTAAAAAGTCACTTGATTTTTAGATGATAAGTGTCCTAAAATTGGTTGAAAATCAGATGGATTGATATTTTATAGAACTTTATATTCTTACAAGGTTTTGTTCAAAATGTTCTTATATGTGGGGGACATCTTGAGAAGTTCCAAAATGGAAATTTGGGTTGGTGTTTTCTCAATTTATTTGCTAATGTTATATTTGACTTCAAGGTTAGGAAAAGGGACACTTGTAATGGTAAATCTTAGCACACTTCATGGTGATGACACAATATTAGGATTTAATTTCAATAACAAAAACATGATGATCCCTATGGTCAATGTGATTGAATATAGATTCAAATGGGTGATTGGTTTGATTGATATTGTTTATTTTCTTTTGATATTTACTTGGATTATTATGCCCTTATTCATGCCTAGGGAAGGGATCTTGATATATCCCTAATTTTTTATTATTGGAAGTTGATGCATAATCCTCTAATGTTATGTCACCATGATTAATAAGATCTTGGATATAGTTTTTTAGTCTCATATAATAGGTTGTGGAATGACCTTTAATTTTGTGATAGTCACACTATTAGTTATATTTATACCATTCAAGCTTTAACGTTCTCATAAAAAGGTTTAGTGTGGGTGAATTTGATCATGTTTTGGTAACCAAATTTAGAAAGACTACATTGTATGGTTCTATAAAAGGAGTGAATTTTTGCTTTTGATTGTCTTGTTAAGGTTGACCACTTGGCACAGAGATGTTTTTGATAGGTTGGGTGCTTTGTATTTCTTTAACATTAGTTACATTATCTCATTTTGTATATAACAAATTAATATAGATCTATAGCTTATCTTACTAATCTAAGATCAAATAAGTTAATCAAAAAACATCTATTGTAATATTATTTATATCAAGAACATGACCAAATTGGATTTATTAAACCTACCTAAGGGAACACTTATCACATAACACCAAAAGGGAGGTTTCCAAAGCCTCTAGGAAAATAACACTATGAAATAACTCTATCTAAGTATAAATACATGAAATAAAACTAATCTAGTGCTCACCAAAGCTTTTGGCACAAATGGGGATGGGTATAACACAAAAAAACAATCAAGGGATCATAGTAGGTAAATGGGGGCCTAGATCACCTAATGTGGAAGAGGGAAAGAAAATAATTCCCTATAGCTATACTAAGTTTTAAGTATAGAGGTAATATAATCAAGGAGGTATACATTCAAAAATTATTACATTTTTCTATATATATATATATATCAAACGAAATACCAAAATTTGGGAAGACTTACCTTTGGGTGAACCTGTCAAGTCTCAATATCTCCCTTGGCCAATGGTGCTTTTCAAGAGGTTGTTTTAGGTTTATAAGGATCACACTATATAAATTAGATATAAGATAAAATACTCCTAATTTTCATCCAAGACTTCCCACAAGACAATATATATTTCCTCCAAGGTAAACTCTAAGCAATGGCTCCTTCAAATATAGATCTAGCAGAATTATGAGTTGAAATAATATGAAAATGAATTTTCCCTCTCTATTGGATTAAAATGAACCTTGTATCTATAGCATGGATAAGTCTTAACCTTATATAATTTTAGATGATGAGGTCATCCAACATGACCTAGTTTTCAATAAAAATTAACCATTAGGCCTCGAACTAGGTTGGCCAAGCCAACTTAGTTTTGTAACGTATGCATTAACTTTTATAACAAGGTCAACCTGGCTGACTTACTAGGAAAAAAGGTATTTGCTTAATTAGGGGATATTTGAAATTAGAATTTCTTAGGGAAATAGATAATCAATTTTTTTTTACTTGAGGAGTTGGATAACTAGGGTTTATAATGGGTTTAGGTAATGTTAGAGTTGACCAAGAATATTGTGAAGTAATAATGGTCTACCTACCCATTTCTTGGTGTATTCTTTAAGGCATGCACTTGGATATATATAAGCTTGATAGGTTCCCACAAGATAAAAAGCATCACTAATTGATAAAGTTTTAAAATATTATGTGTATACACATACCATGTTATTATTCTTTTCATATAACTTAGGTTTTTCATTTTGGTTTGAAGAATAATTGTCTTGTTTGAAGATTTTGATGGTACCTTTGGAAACTAAGGCTCTTTATATTTTAACTCCTTTCTCTATAATTTCAACAAAGGATTTAGCTTAATAGAGATATAGTTGATAATCTAATTCTGAATTGAGATTGTTTGTAAAGATAGTTATAAGTTGATTTTCAGCAAGTGACCATGGGAACAAGCTACCAAGGCACACCATCTTTATAAGGAGGAAAAGTTATTAATGTTATGTTGTTTAGTGATTTATATATCTAAAATTATCAATTCACATTCAACATTATATGAAAAGTGTCACAAATTTTCATAAAGATTCTCAAAGGTTGTGATTGATCCTTTGGGTAAGTGTAAAAACCACTCTAGGGCTTGACCCCCTCAATTGCATGGAAATAGTCTTAATATATAATCATTATTATAATAAAAATATAAATGTCTCCTATAAAATTAAAGAATATAATCTCTAGGATATCCTTTTCCTTTGTACTTATAAAACTTTGGGGGTTTAAAATGTGAAGAAAAAGGTACCATCATCATGTTAATATCGAAAGGGTATAGGAAATTTTATTTTAACTTATATTTTTTTTTATTTTGGAATAAATACCATATTGTAATTATTTGATCTATATTTCATGCTTTGTCATTATTGGATAAATTTTATATCCTTTAATGGAAATAGTTGGTTTGGATTTGGATTCAAAGTAGATTGGAATATTGACGTGTAAATTGATTTGAATTGGTAAATGGATTAGGATTGATATTCGAAGTGAAATTCTAATGTTGATTTTGATTTTGATTAATTGGATTCAAATTGTCATTTGAATTTTGATTTTTATTTGGGTTTTTTATGTTTGAATTTGATTGGACATTCAAATTCTAATTTGGATTTGGATTATTGATGTTTGAATTCAAATAGGCATTTAGATTTTGATTTGGATTTTTTATGTTTGAATTCAAATGGATATTTTAATTATAATTTTCATTTGTACTATTGATTAGATTCAATTTGACATTTGACTTTAGATTGGGTGTTTGATTTGAATTTGAATACACATTCAAATTTTGATTTTGATTTTGATTGGTTGATTGATCAAGATTCAAATGTGTACTCAAATTAGGATTTAGATTGGTTGACTTGTTGTTTGAAGGATTATTGGACATGTTGGATTTAAGATCAGCTCATTTATTTTCTAACTTTTTCACATGTTCCTCTACAAAAAATACATAGATTTTTTGGTATGTTTTTCTATAATTACTTTACCTTTATCTGTGTAAGTTTGGGATACATTTTGATAATTATTTTGGGTAAAACCTCTAATGCCTTTTTTATTCCCTAGGGATCCACTATATGTTCTTGTATCTTAGATGGGAGGTGTGGATTTTTTAATATAAAGCAAATGATGTAAGATTTTGGCTTCAAAATTAGGTGAAAATTTACAACAAGATCTCATTATTATTTTAGAATAGGTATTTTATGACTTTGGAAGGTGGATTTCTATGCAAAGTGACTTTATGGGTATGTTTGTCTTGATAGGGTTCTTCATCATCAACATTATCATTGATCTCGATATAGTGCTCTTAGTTTCCAAATTAAATTGGGTCATTGGCAAAAAAAATCTTCTTTAAATCTAGGATTATTCATCAAGGTCATTTATCTTGTAGTGGGAGACATTGCTTTGAATACTTGACTCAAAAACAAAAGGTATAAAACTTATAATAACTTGACATTATAAATTCTTGACAACAAGTTTTGAATTTCTTTGATTTAAGTTTTGTTTTGATTTATTTTTTGGTTTTAAAGACTTAAACTTGGGTTAAAACATAAAAACTTAAAGTACATGGCCTTCAAAAGGAGGTAAATATTAAAAAAATAAAAAATAAGCAAGCTCTAATTTAACCAAAAAGAAACATGCAAGTCACACAAAAGGATAAAATCTATGCAAAAGGACTTGAATGACTTGTAGGCCCTCATATATATTGGCTCATCTATTGGAAAATGTTATTCCCATGTTTTATATCACTAACTATGGAGGTAGAACCATACCTATAGTCCACTTAATTTGAGAGTACCTTTCTAGAGTTAACCACTTATCAATGCACTAAAATTCAAATGGTTGAATGGATATCTTAAGGCTTGATTTTTATACAAGTTTATTTAAGGGATGTGCTCTATATACCTTGAAGTACATTAAGACCTAAGATCATGGAAGAATTTGATTTAACATATGCACACAAAAGGGTGTAGTCCCTATGTGCCCAACTCAACCATAATATTTTAGTAGGTTGATGTTATAAAAACCAAAATTTAAGGTCATTGTTGAAACCTTGAGTATTGGAGGATGAAACCCCTTCACATCATGATGTGCTTAAAACACACAATTGCTTAAGTAATTGAAATAGTATATCTTTAATTTATATACCCTACCAATACATGGGGTTTAGCCTATTATGTGGTGGTGAAATTCATGGTCGATAGAGCCCATTAAAAAAAAAAAAAAATAACACTTGTTTCTGATTTTGAGGTATCATCACCAATGTGATGTCAAGGAAAGAGCATATGCAAGTGAAATCTAGGTAACACAAAATCATGAAAGTTACTTTTTATTTCTAGGTATTATCACTAATGTGATGCCAAGGAAAGATCATACATAAACTTTTGTGATGCATACATGCAAAGTTTAATAAATGTAAATGTGAGTTAATTACTACTTATAATAAATAAAAACTTGAAATAATCAAAAGGGTTAGCAATAAACAAACAAATAAATAAATACTTTATTTTTATCTTAGATTTAAGTTATTTGACAATCATCCCTACACAAAAATTGTTAGTATTTTATTTATGAAGATTAGGCAACCCAAGGAACCTACAAGTTAGCCAAAATGTTAAGAAAAAGAAAAATTGAAAATAAAATAAAAAATAACAACTAGAATTTTGATGATATCTTCTAAACTATGATATGGGTTTGTACAAAATTTTGATATTTTTATTTTAGTGTAAATCAAAATAAACCTACAAAAAATCAAAAAAAAACCTAGATTGTGAAAAAAAAATTATTTTAACAATCATGTGTTTTTTAAAACCAAACAACAACAAAAAATAGTCACGAACTTTATGATATCTCTTAAAATTCAATTTATATGTATACAAAGTTTTAACATGTTAGTTTTGGTCTAAATCTGAATAAATTCAAAAAAAAAATAGAAAAAATTAGATTTTAAATTAAAAGTTATTTCTATTTTAACAAACTTATATATTTTTTCAAATTAAATTAGCTTAAGGAAAAAAGAAAAAAAAATTCAAGCAACTTGGATCCAAATTATCCTAAAACCTGACTAACAATTAAAAAAATTAATTAAACCTTGAAAATAAATAATAAAAAATGATAATATGAAAAATATTTGGTTATCCAACTCAACATTTCTAACTTAGCCATTGAAGGGTATTCCTCAAACATCCTCAATGCCCTCATGGGTAAAGTGAACCCCTCCCATACCATTAAGCGTTTCATTGTTGACTCTCTTAGCCTTTTCCACTCCCTTAATTATTTATCTATTGCTCACATCTTTTGAGAAGGTAACATTGTTATGGATGGACTTACCAACATTGGTATCTCAAGTAATGATCTCCTTACATAGCATGGGCCCACCAGCCTTTCTCCCCATATCTTCTTCTTGATTAATAATGATTCGAAAGCTCCTCACAATCTCCCAAGAGATGAGTAAAAAATGTGAATGGGGTTAACATCTAATCTTAGACTGCTTCACACCAAATGTCATGATAAAGACACTTATTTCAAATGTTTATCTACTTGACATCATCTTGCATGGTATCATGTTAACAGCATTCAGGATAATGAGGACTATAGTATCCTGAGTCTATACTTTAACCACTTCATTCCATCACATTACCCAACTATGAAGAGAAGCAAAGCAATGGGGGGAGATAGTGATAGACTCAATCCAATCTCCTATGCCTAGATTCAAATAAATATAAAGGTCTAGTGTAAGATTTGAAAAAGTAGTCTCAATGAGTTTATGTTACAAATCAAATTTCATGATGAGTTCTTTTCAAAATACTTCACCAGGGGATAGAAATAGAGGAAAGTGACATTAAAAGGTCTCATAGTTGAGATTTAAAAGGATCTAGTTGAAGAGGTTACATGAATTTCATGCAAGGGGATGAAGGCCTATAAAGATAAGAGAAGAAAATAATAACTCATGTAGACTTTATTTGAATTTGACTCCTTTCAAATAGAGAAAAAGGGATTTTTGAGAGCTGGCCTCCCTAAGCACTACCTATAAATTTGTCTATAGGTGATGAAATATCTAACTCTTGAGGGTAAGTTTACCCACATTTTCTCTCATCATTTTCTTTTCTTTAATCATTTTAAGGGCCACAACATCAGTTTATCATGTTTCTTACTTATGTCTTTATAAAATATTATTCTAGACTTCTAATAAAAGCCCATCTCTAACATTATTCATCAGGAGCTTATCCTTCTTTTGGACAAGAAAGGGAAATCCCATAGAATTATCAGGATCACCTCTATTAAAATTAGTAATGAGAAACAATCAGGGGATACCCTTGATAATCCTATGGAAGGAGAAAAGGGTGGCCTTCCCCCCTACCATATTTCCTCCCAAGATTCAAAATCCCATTTGTGTTAAAGATAGGAAAGGTAAAAGTAAAAACCAAAAGCCCCCTCAGGGAAAGAAAACCTCTAAGAAATAAAGTTGAATCTTGGGATATGACTTGGTAATTGATAACCCTAACTTTGAAATCTAGAAGTTGAAGGTTATTGAAGCCAATAAATAAGAAGTCAAAAGAGTGTTAGGGGAGCACCCTGAAGGGTTCAGGTAGAAATTACAAGATTTCTATGAGAACCTATAGATATTGGTATTTCATCTAATTTCCCTCATGGAGGATTGGAACACAATAAAGTAGAATTTAACAAACTAAAGGAAACTTGGAGCAACCCAAAGATGGTTGAAAGAGGCATGTGAGACCAGAATCCATTCTAGGAAATAACATAAAGTAATTCATAAAGATCACCCTATCAAAATTTACTTACCTCCTAAGCATTAAAAGTAAAGAGAAAATCATAGTTAAAAACCTTAAGAAGGTCAAAGGGAGGATGGAATAGGATGTAAATATGGCAGAAGGCCCCAGTGTTTGAATAAGAGGAAAAATTAGTAACACCAAGAAAAAGAAGCATAGAAACAAGAATGATCCCATTATGATTGAGATACAAGTAGGATTCATGGATTCCTCAAAAAAAAATAAGTGTACTTCTATTTTTTAGGTCCTACTAGGTTCTTTTTGCATCAATGTCTTAGTGGTAAATTGGCAAAAGTTTTTTTTGGTTGTTTGGCCTATTTGGCCTATTTCTCTTTGGAATATTTTAATCAAACTTGTGTACTTGTTTAACTCTATGGTTTTAATATCCCTATAAAACCTAAATTTCACATTATCAAATAAAATATATATTTTGGAAAGGGCCTATTGGGTATGCCAGAATATGATAGATAAAATTCAAAATCTAACAAAATTAGGAAAATGACATGCATATAAATCATATTTTAATTTAAACTAAGCCTTTAATATAGCTAATACAATAAATTATATAAATACTTTTTAAAACATACAAGTGCATCATGACCTTCTCCATTATGAGTTTTGACTTACTCTTGCTTCTTAGAATCGAGGTGTTGAATTCATTTCTCCAAATAAAGATAAATTGGGAAGCATATGGGTACATAAGATTAATTTCTTAATAGATACGTAGGATAAAATTAATATATTGAATTTGGATGATGAAAATTGAGGATGACACTTATATTTATAGACTTGTGGATGGGGAGATGAATAGTTGTGAATAACCTATATTTATTTGATAATGATAATTATCAATGGTTGGATTTGAATCCTCATCCAAGTGGAAGATACCAATTCCTCAATGTGTTGGTGAGAAAGGAGGAAAGTTAGTTTTTAGTTGAATGACTCATCATTGGATCAATTTAATTGAGTGACTCAGCATTTTAGTTGAAATATTCAATGGTGATTCAGCAATTGGTTGAAAAATCTAAGGAAGTAGTTGGATGACTCAACACTTGGTTGAGAGAAGTGTGGAAGATGTCTGGATGAGGTATAATTTAATATTGTAATTAATTTTAAATAGTTATATGTGCATGATTGATTAATTCATATAGATTATCAATTATTTTAAAAATAGAGGGAAATGATGTTAGTTGGAAATTTGAATTTGGGATGGTGATTGAGTTAGTGTGTCGATTTTAAACAAAGTTAATTATGAAACTAAATTAGCAAAACTTAGGTGTCTACACCATCAAATAATATTTTTTCACCTACATGTCATGCAATTTATCCACACACATTCATTTAAGGCTCAAAGAAAGGTAATTGAGTTGGGTTGGGGTTAGTTAGCAATGGTGAAGCTAGACATAATCTCACACGAATATCTACATATGTTTAAGTACTTAATGTGTGATCCTTACTATGTTATCAACACATGGAAGCAAGCAAACATACTTATGAACAAAATCATAGAAGCACTTTTCTATATACACAAGTCAATAATGATAAGCCATAGCATAGGTACATAATTATACTTAAGTATTCATCAAAAGTAGGACATCATCAAGTGGAATAATAGCTTTCATTGTTAGTAGCATTAGTCTATACCATATTAGGAATACTTCATAGCCAAAATATAGCTATTAATAATAATAATAATAATAATAATAATAATAGTAATGAGGGATTTATGTGAATATCATCATAAATAATGTTGAAATTTTAAAAATGAAAACATAAAATAAGCATTATTACCTCAAAATCAACCAAGCCACAAAATTCAAGACTCAAGTTTTTGAAGTGGGAAATTAAATTAATGAAAAAAACCCATGTTTATATTATGAAGGCCCATAAACAACTATTCTCATAATACAAGCTTAGAATCAAGAAAAATATATAAGAAGAGAGAAATTTAAGTGTAAAAGAGATGAGGCAAGAGCTCTTTAAATAGATTTATAGGAAGGAAGAGGGAGTTATGATCTCATCATGACCTTAAAACACCTTCTTAGTGTGTGTTAAATATTCATATTTCCAAAAATATGAGAGTGTGTGACAAGTGTGTATGGAGTTACTTGTGTAAGTAACTATAAGATTACCTAAACGGGGACAAAAGAGGTTTGACACCTCATAAAATATAGATTTATGTGAATATTAAAATCACATAAATACAAAATCTTCACATACTTAAAAACTTAGGATAAAAATATTAACCCAAATGAAGGATAATTCTAACACTCCCCCTTAAAATTTATTTGGGGTTTAAAAACAAACAACAAAGGGAGGAAACATTACTAACACTCCCCTTAAATAGAGAGAAAATAATTTGATTATATTCAATAATTTTCCATTTAAAGCTATGTTGAGTCTCGATGTGCTTGGACCTTGCACAGAAATATGAATTCTTTGATAAGGCAATGGCACTTTGATTATCATAAAAAATTGTAGTAGTAGAAGTTTGAGGGTGTCCCAAATATACAAGAATTTTGTTGATTTGTTGTTTATCAAACCAACTTAGGTAGGGTGTTTATTCACCTAACCTCTCATAAAATGAGTCAAATTTTTGGTAAGTTCTACTATGGTCAGGTCTTGGCTTACAAGGTAGTTCAGTAATTGATGTAAAATTATTCCATTTCAAAGGACTTATTTAGAATAAACTTAGATAAATGATGTGTGATTATATGGATCGATTTCTTATACAATCATAAAAATTAATTTGTCATTAAGATATAGATAATTCAATAATTATTCATTACATATATGGATTCAACAATGCATCATCAATAATGATAAGATATGCAATCAAGATGAAGCTTATAAACATGGATTGCAACTTTTGATCCATTCTAACTACTCTAATATATGGATTAAAAAAATTAAAATATGAGGGTAAAGAATAAAATGTAAGCATGTTTTGTAGTTATATAAATTATGATTAAATTTACTTAGATGAGATCCATGAAATCAGTTTGATGTCTATCCAATATGCACACAACCATGAACATAGATGATGCAAGATTTTGAGGTATTTAACTATGAATAAATATAGACAAAATCAACATATACATGCACATATATCTAAAAATAGTCTTTAATTCCTTTCAATTTTTTGGATATTTTCTTTAAAAATAGTGTTAGGATCAATCAAAGTTAGAGGAATTACAAAAAAGGCTTCACAATAGCATTGCTCATAGGAAAAACTTAGAAAGCAGGAAATTACATAATGAATGCATATATCCCCTACTATAATTTTATAACACTAATAAACTATCCCCTAATTATATCCAATTTTTGGATTTATATATACTTTCAATCCATTCTCATCCACCCACCAAGTGGTTTAAAATATTAAATAATAGGCACTACCTAAGGCACCCATTCAATGTGTGTTTATCTTCATGCTAAAAATGCTTCCTTTGAATGCATATTTTGATGGATTACCATCATTTTAAATATTGGTAACAAGGAAACATTTTAATAATGCATTATTATAATTTTCATAGGTTTAATCTAAATCCTGGTCCTTTTATGGATTATCATCATTTTCTCCAAATTGTGAACTTGGGATAGCTTCTAGATTACATTTTGTGCTAAGGTGCCAATGCTATATTATGGTATTCTTTGACTTCTTTTGACCTATGTATGCCCAATACTAATGTTCATGTGATTATATAACTCACCCCACCATCTATTTTCCTTGAACTCTATGTTCCAAAAAAATTCTTGAACTAGAAAATAAGATATTCGATGATGGTACCTATCCAATTGGACTCACAATCTAATTTTTGGATATTTGATAGGAAATATGGGTAGAATGAGTAAGAAAAGTGTTAATTTTAAATAATAATAATACATTTTTTGAGGTCCACATATCTTCTTGTATAAATTCACTCCACTTGTTTACTTCTCACCTCTCAAGATAGGATAGCATATCCATGACTTGGTAGAGTCCTGCTACATGTTAGCTTTTCATGAACTTGGAGAGAGACTAAGTGGTCCCATGGTATTTGAATTTTCTCTAGGTATGGTGTACCAATATCTTGACAAGTGGAAATATTTTATTCACCTAGAGCTCTGTAGGCCCTCGTTCATCATTCCTTCACTTTCTGCTCTTGAGTCCTAGAATTATGCCATGTGGCATCATCTCGAGCACTCACTTGATATTTCCTTTGTCATAGTGCTCCTATTTGATTTATAGGTATGGTTAATCATGATTATTCCATGTATCATCATCCCATTCACATATAAGGTTTTTAGTTTGTTCGTTGTGTACTAATTATCCTAAGGACCTGGTAAAATGAGATCATGCCACTTGGATTGATCCAAGGCACCTAGAGGATACCTATGCTTATTTTTTTCTTGATGTGTTCTAAATAAGTATACCCCTAACATATTTATAGATGGTGGGTCCATATTGAATCTAGGTCTACAATAAAATACAAGTGATCATTAGAATTTGAATAAAGGGTATCTATTAGAGTTTAAATTCTATAAAAAAAATTGACTAAGATAGAAAGCATAAACTGAAATATAGTTATTAAATTAAAGATGAATGATTAAGTCTAATACAAAAGCAAATCATATATTTAGTTTATCCTAATTGAAATAAAATCAACTAAGTTTGAAGATAGGACCATAGGAATAGATAATCAATTTAAGCCAAAGCAAAGCAAGAATTTGACCAGAACTAGAGGATGAATCCACATAAGTTACCAAATCCAAAATATTTAAGTAGTCTAGCATAATGAAAAATAAATCTAAATATATAACATTATAAACATTTATTCATTTGAGTCTAAATGAAGAAAAAAATGGATTAGTATTTGAGAATAAAAATAGCCCTACCTATAAAATCTATAGCTATATTAACTCAATTGAAGATAAAATGACAAATTTTGAAAGAAGAAACCATACAAATAATTAGTTCAATAGCTTAAATGGGAACAAAAAGGGATAAATTACTTAGGCAAGTACATAAAATAAAATCCTAAAAACCACTTGATAAGCAAGGTTTCGATTCCATTATAGACCTGATGGTTTTGATAGGCCAAATGACCATCAAATTTAGGCTCATGAAATACTGAAGTGGACATACAAGGGCCCTCTAGTATTGGTAGGGCCATGCCATGTGACATTGATTATCTATCTTGGGTTATAATTATGTGTCTAAGAGACTATTGACATTTATGGTATTAATGAAGTGATATCTGGACACTTCTTTAGATCCCACTTATATGGGACCTCACCTAAGAATTATAAACATATGTCATACTTGGGGGTTTAGAGAAATAGTATCATGGCACTTGGCATAATCCAAGGAATTTTAGGAGGTTTGACGTGAATTTATTATATACATCCTATTATAAGACCTGAATAAATGGGTTTACACCACATGGCATGATCCCATGTATCCAAAGGATCTAAGGTCTATTAAGGAAACTAAGGGGGGCTAGGGAAGCAAGGAAGTAGGATTTTGCCATGTTTCGTCATCCTAAGCATCCAAAAAGACTTTGACAAAACAACATATTCAAAATATACTCAGGAAAGTGAGTGAGTGATAAGTGGTAACTTTTCAACCATTAGTCAAAAAAAGATAGTAACAGTTGGAATTTTAATTCAAACCTTGAACCAAAATGACTAAGGAAAAATCTAAAGAAAGATAAAAAGACCTAAGTTTATTAAGAAATAAATAGTCTTTTGTTTAACCCAAAGCCAAAACTAGTCCATAATTTAGAAAGTGGCTAATTTTTGAAATAAAACCATAGCAAAACTTGATCATTATACTTTAACAAAGGGTAAAATATGGACCAAATTTATAAATAAAAGACCATGAAAACCTTGAAATAATTTAGATAATGTGCCTAAATGTAAGATAAAATTGCCAAAAAAATGGAAGGTTTGAATGCATTTCAAAATAATGATCAAACCAAATCATGAATTATTAGATTAATGCAAACTCAAATAGTTATATAGTGAAATCTCAAGTGCAAACTCTTTAGACCAGGTACTTATAACAAGTTCAGACTCATGTCAAAGAGTAAATTTTATACAACATCAAATCTATAACTGGTCGATGACCTTTTTCAATTAGATCAACAACTGAAACAGGCCTAAGGAGAAAACTTAATCAAATAAAAGATCAAGCTCCAAATTAAAAAGAATAGGTTTCCTAATTTCACAAAGTGAAATTAGGGCATGTTATGTCAACAACAAAAAATGGTGACTTTGCTAGAAAATACTCCTGAGTATTTTTTTTAAAATAAATATGTCTATGAACCTAGAACATCTGGCTAAATACAAATCATGAAACATGAAAAACTCATGAAAGGATAACAAGGGAATAGATACATAATAAAATCAGATATTCACATTGACTAGTGTGTGTAAATACTTTCGTTCCCTTTTTAAAAAAATTCAAGGACTAGGTACTATAGATAAAACCATCAAGCTAGTGAACTTTACCTTAGGATGAATGCCTGGACATTTCTCCACTACTATCTATTTGTCAATAGCCTCAATGGAGTTGTCTTTGATCCCACTCAAAGCCTTGCTTCACTAATAGCCAAGCTAAAAAACATGTGATGGAGATTACTTGATTCACCCAAAAATTGAGTATTTTGGATAATAGATTTTCTTTTCTTTTATTTTCTTTCTTTTTTGTCTTTTCTTTTCTTTTATTTGTGCATCTCAATTCTTGGTTGGGGACCACCATGGGAAATGAGGTAAAATTATATATTTTTGATCTCAACAATTTTATCTAACCAAACCCATAAATTTTAAACTATATTTTGTGTAAGGCTTGTAGAGAATATCATTCAAAATTTAAACAAGCTACCCAACCTTATCAAAACATGAACAAATTCATCATATGTAACAATCCAAGATTTTGAAACTACTTTCATAAATAGAATCTTAAAAAATAAAATAAGTGGAGTACTTAGTAACAAAACACTATTTAGGTTTCTACCTAACTAGCACCTATCTCTCCTTTAAAATATGCATGTTATGTTCAAAAGCAAAACAAGACTAGAATTGAAGCAAATGGCAAAGGATGGATCAACCATGGGTTGTGTACAAAAAACATATAAAAAACAATAAACTAACCTAAAACATCACAATGTATAAGGTCCCAAGAGGTTAGCTCATGCTTGGAAATAGTGTTTGATAAATTACCTATTAACAGGTAATGGTACATCTTCACCATTCAAACTCTTTAATCTAAAAGCATTCTCACCTAAAATCTAAAAAATTTGGAATGGACCCAACCAAAGTTCATTAAATTTATTATGTTGTCCCTTATTCTTAGGAGCCTTAACCCATAACCAGACAAAATTAGCAATCTTAAAGGATTTTATTTTAGTTCTCTTGTCAAACCATATCTTGACAACTCCTTGATGTTTACTAAAGTGTATCAAGGCTTTATTTCATGTTTATTCTAATTATATAAGGTCAACAGCCTAGCTTCAACCTTATCATTAGTCTCAATATAATATTTCATGAATTAAAAGGTGGGGATCTTTAAATTCATATGGAAAAGTGGTTATTGACCATAGACCAAGTGGTATGGACAAGTGCTTAGGGAGGACTTGATCCTAATTCTATTAGACCAAAGTGTAGACTTTAACATGTTATGCCTATATCTAGGATTATTATCCAAAATTTTCATAATCACATCAAGCAAATTTTTTTTTGTAGATTCATAAATATCATTACCTTGTAGATAATAATTAGAAGAGAAATTGAGGATTACCTTATTTGTGTATGCCCATTCTATGAATTGTAATGAATAAAAAGCAAGGCAATTGTCACAAACCAAAGTAAATGGCCTTTCAAACTTGGTGATGATGTGTGTTGATGCATGAAAGTGTATCACAAGGTTTTGATAGTGTTTAAAGACACTTCCCATTTCAATATTTATGGAATCTTATGCATGAGTTACTAGTTTTGATCATCTTGTGATCTATGGTGGAGTAGCAACCAAGCTAAATAGTTATTTCACAAAATGAAATGTACTGGTTGTTGGGAGAAACCATGGTGTTAAATATTTCTTGTGAAATTAAAAGTAATATGAACTAAGTATAGTGAATGATGATCAAAACCTAAAGTCTAAACCTAATCTAGCATGATTATTTACAAGGAAAAGCTAAACTAATATCAACTGATCAAAAAATGAGAAAAAGGAAGGGTAGGGCAGAAAGAATGATGCTCTAATCCTCAGTCTAGATGTTATGACAAAGCTTAAATTTAATCAATACATGCACTTAAACCAATATATGACATCAAATTTTAAATTCATAGATCTTATCACATACCAGGTAAATTTCTAAGGATAGCGAAACAATGCAAATAAGAAACCAGATTAAATTTAAAGATTTACTTCCACAGGAAAATTACAATAGCACATCTTCAAAGAAAGTAAGAAAAATTAAATGAATCTAAGATCTTTCAATCAACCTAGCATAAGCTTAAATTGACAACTCTGCATTAACATGTACACATCTAGAATCCATAAAAACCATTCAAATCTGAACATTAAACTCGATAACTCCAGAAGCAGCCATGATAGTAGTCACATAAAGAAATTTAAGACAAACTTTGCAAAATTCCCTTGCTAGCATTAATTGCTCCAAAATTTACATAAAGTTTTTGCTCTAAAATTCCCTCCTCTTATAAATGATAATACCCTCTCTTATATAAGACCTTGAGCTTTGTTGGTTAACCACTATCAAATGACAATTAGCCAATTTTCAAGGATAGTTGTCATTATACAACATTCTATAATTAGACACTTGAAAAGTGTGTTAAGCTATAACTAATGTGTGTTAAAAGATGTACATGCTTTTACAAAATAATATTCTCTTTTCAAATTATATACATGTTTTTTATAAAACTAATGTGCTAAGTCAACAAATTTGACTTTTAGAAGCTCCTCCGATTACAGACTTCTACTTTTTCTCCAAGATCTTCATTGCCTTATGATGTTGTTCATCAACTAGTCTGGAATTGATGATGGGCTCCATGAAAATCTCTTCTTGATCTTCCAGGCCTTTGAAATATTTTTCATCTCTATCCAAGGTCCCTCAAATACTCCTAGCATCACCAAAATTTTATCCTCTACAAATAAGATCATATCTAAGGTCCTTTTATTATATGCCCTTGTTTTACTTTGACTTTGATTCTTTACTTCTTACATGCTTTGAGTATCTTTGTGCTTGAACTCCTCATTTATTATCAAGCCAAGGGGACTAACAGTAGTTGGATATTTGATCAAGCTACCCAATATATGTACCATTCTGTTCTCTAATTATTTGAAGTCATTAGAGATATTTTCCATGCTTTTAGGCCATTTTTTCAAGTCCTTGATCTTCTCTATCAATATTACAATATCCATAGTTAAATGTGCCAAGATAACTATTTTAAACTCAGGAATTTGACCATCCATCAATACATTGATCAATTCCTTTACCTTATTGTTTGAAAGCTTCCATCAATTGACTTGTTGTACAGCCATGGTACTCTATTTACTCACCATATCTTGTTTATACTTTACAAACTTTAAGGAATTAAATGCATCATAAATGACTACTTCAAATTTATTGACCATATCTCCTAGAATAGATAGAATGAATTGCTCCTCTAGTTCTTATTTTATTGTTTTAGCCCTTTGATAGTAGCTTGCAACACATCTGACTGTACTTGATCCAAATCCAGGACATCTTCCTCAAATATTGGATCCTTACCAATTTTTTTCCCTTTATCCTAGGTCAAATCACTCAAGGGCTACACCTTTTGATATGTAATCTCTTCACCACCTTGCATGACTATTTTTTTGGTCACTCTTTGTAAACTAGTAATTTTTGGATCAAATCTAACCCCAATTGAAGATTGGGTTACATGTGGAACTAGGATTTCTTTTGATTGGGTTGTTGATTAACTTAAGGTAGCCAATTTCCTTGCCTCTTCATCTTGTAGATCAATTATCAATGGGTTCACTTCTTGCTATAGAGGTATGTTGATAGCTTTCACCATAGCCCATGGATGATGAATAGTGGGAATATTTTCTTTCCTTGGTTCATAAATAAACCACTTAGGGATACATGGACCCTATAATATTTTTTCCTCACTAAACAAATTTACTTCACTCAAGCTATGAGTGATGGCTATCTTTGGTTTCTTTGCCTTTCGAACAATGGCAGTCTCAACTCTCCTTTTAGGAGTGTTAATAACCATCAATTCCAATGACTTTCCTTTATCCTACTTACTTTCTTCAAACTTTATTTCTTCATCTAAATCTATCTCATATGTCATAGATAACATCTTAAGTACATCTTTAATATATTTAATTGGATATAATGCTATTATATGCACCTCTGATTGAGGTAGATCTTGCTCTAATGATCTTGAAGATTCAGGAACTGATGAACTAGAAGCAATTTAATTTGGCCTTCTCTAATTAGGCATATGCTCTATTTGTGTATCTATTGAGGGAAGCTTATGAGGATCAACATCAATCAAGTGGTACTTCTTGGGACCTAATTTCCACCTGTCCTCCATTTTTTGGTCTCAATTCAATCTAGAGTCATGCCCTATGTTGTGCTCCTTCAATCTTCTAATGAATTCAAAATATGAGGATGCCTTGGTGTATATAAAATCAAATACACCAGGCTCATGCTCATATACCATATTCAAGATACAGTTAAGCTTCAAATTTTCTTTTACTTTTTCATAAGGGTTTCATTGTCTCAGATCATCCATCTGTAGGTTGAACTACAACCTATGCTTTGATGCAGCCTCAATATGATTCCACTATCTAAATATAGTCCCACCAATTGTCATGGAAAACTATGTAAGAGTCCCTTTCTCTTAGTTTTACAAAATCCATCTATACCATTGAAGATTTGGTATGCAATCTCTTGTTCTGATAGTTTAAGGGACATGATTACTATAATTTTAATTGAATTATTCTTTTGCAAACAATAATCCAACTATTTCAACTCAATAATAGTGAATTTAATATTAATTGAGGGTTTTTGTACATTCTAGGTCTTCTTAGAGGTTTAAGTAATCTTTAATGGCAATAAGTTTATTCAAAATATGAGCTTTGGTGCCTTATATTGCATTTATATTACACATGTATACCTTCTACATGCTTGTCATTGATAAGATATTTGATTATGAAATGTTTTGTCTATGTGGCATTGCCGTGTCATGTTTCTCATTTATTTAAAATATGATTGTTGTCATTTTTGGGACATGTGTCATCCTTTTGTGTAATCTTAAGGATTGATTTAATACATGACATCTATCTCTTTTAGAGTCTCCAGGCCTTGACTTCATCATGGGCCATTGATCTTCATTTTGAGATTATGATATTGTGCCATATGGAAGCATCTCATACAAACCAAGATCTTGTAAATAGTCCATCACTTTAATACTCTTATGACATATGGTAATTCTTCATGTGATCTAATATCTTTGACTCTTTGACTTACTCTACACCATTAATCTTTATATTCAAAATCAAATGTGTGTCATTGATCTTCCATGTGTAGGATTAAATGCACTCCATTGATCTTTTGAACACATGATTGAATGTGGATAATTGATCTTCTTGATCACTCACTGATTTTGTGACACATGTCATTAGATCCTTGATCTATATCTAAGATCATGATAGTTATCATTCTCATGTATGATTTTATAACCCTTTGATATATTTACTTTATGCTCACCTCACCATAAATCTTTTAATGCATGATGAAACATGCATCATCAATCTTCAGGCTAAACTTATTGACTCTAGCTTTGCACGTGGATCATCGATCAAAATGTGTATGTTGAAACACATACTATCAATCTTTGATCTGAGGAAAATTTTGATTAATTAGTTTAGGGAATCACCCACACATCATTGATCTTATACTTGAGCCTCCAATATTTTACCACTTAGTGATCTATCGTTTAATTTTTTTCCTACGAGAAATAAAATCGACTAAGGGTTCAGGAATATAGAGACTTAGGATAAACTTTAGACTAAGTTTTTAGTCATATTAATAAACATGATTAGAACTTAGGATAAATTTTAAATTATGTCTAAAATATAATAAAATGATCCCACATAAATCTTAATCCATTTCAAAAGAAACCTAGGCTAAGACATTTAGACTAAAATTTCCATTGTCATTTAAACATAGATTTAATCAATAGACCAAAGACCAAAGATTAATCAAAGAGAGTTATATTAACATTAAAGCATAAAACCCTAAATAGTGTTCATTCAAATGGAACACCATTAAACCTACAACATGGAAACACAAGAATTAAATGTTAATAACATTTAGATAAAGTTAAATGAATATTATATGCTAACATGCCAATGTAAACTAGATCAACACATGATATTCAATAATGGATTTTGATCAAGTTGGATGTCTAATTTAACATAATTTTCAACAAATTAAATAAATTTCCTTATTTTCAAAAATAAGGGTATGTTGACCTCAACAAATGGTGACTTCTGCAGAAACATTACAAAATGTTAGAATTAAGATACTCTTGGTTCAAAATAATAACTAGACTACTCATCCCATATGATCAAGTACCATTATTAAGATCAATTCATACTTAAAACAAGTTTTATACATGTACAATTGGGACCAAATGTCAGAACTTAGTCATGTTATGTGTGATTTAATTCATTTACTAGTTGTCATGGAATTTAGAGAACAACTTCCAAACTTCATGACCTTAATCATTAACATGGACTTATAACATATTTATATATTCATTATGAATCATTATTTTATAAATAAAGGAAGGTTTTGGAATTGATCTGATACTAGCCAGGCATATATATCCCTGATAGGGATGTCTTTGGTCCCATTCTAGTCCTTGATCCACTACTAGCTAGGCATCCATAGCCACGATGGAGGTTACAAGAATCACCTTTGCTCACAAAGTTTTTGAATTTTTGATAAGACTCTTATTTTTTGTATTTTTTAAATATATTTAGATTTTTAGTAAAGGTTGGAGACTAAAATTGGTTAGTTTTTAAAATCTTTGTTATATGTTTGATCTTTAGACAATCATCCTTGGTTATAAACTTTATCCCAAGCAATAATGTTTTTTAAGTGATAACATGACTTTGCTCTAATAATTAAAACTTTCATCTAACATGTTAAATCTTTATTAAAATCAAACTTAGATTAGAACAAGGTTTAATATTTTATGGAACAATTAACCTAAATATTAGTATTTTCCAATTTCTCAAAACTATAACATCCAGCTCAAATTTCTGAAATCCAAGATCAACTAATGTTTAGGAATCATACCTATATTCTTGATTTGTGAAGGTCCTTTGAGAAACTCCATGAATTAGTGCTTGAAACTTGTATTTAAAAATACTTATTGAAAATTAGAGAGCAAATCAAAGGAGAGGAAACACACAACAAGAAAAATTTAAAACAAGTAAACAAATATATACAAACACTATTTACAAACAAGGAACAAAAATGAAACCTACCTACACTAACTCTAACTAATATTACAAGTCACTCCATGAAGACTTGAGGTGGAACAACAAAAAAATAATGCTTGAGGTATTGCCCATTGGTTGGTAGAGTGAACTCTACTCCTTGTAATTCTTTGAGTTTGAAGGTGTTGTCTCCTGACGTCTCAACAATCTGGTATGGGCTAATCCACAAAAGAGTGAATTTCCCATGTTTTCCTTTTGGCCCTGAGGATTTGTCCCATAGGATAACTAGGTCTCCATATATAAACACCTTAATATTTGAATGCTTTTCAAACCATATTTTAACTATGGTTTGATTGGTAAAGTTTGAAAATGTTTCTTCCCTTGGATCTTCCATTTGAATGATGTCAAATAGCCTTGAATTTGTATACTCTTGATCTTCTTCCATATACTCCTACTTGAACTTGTAAGTTGGAAGTTTGAGATTAATTAGAAATATTGGCTCTTGAACATATACCAATAGAAATGGTGATGCTTTTAGAGCTTGTTTTACTTTAGTTTTGTCTACCCAAAGAGCATACTTAAGCAATTTGTGCCATGTTCTTTATTTTTTAGCTACAGAATTTTTAATGGCTTTAATCAAATTTTTATTAGTTGACTCTGAAACTCCATTACCCTAGGGAGAATAATTTGATGAAACTTGAGAATTATATTGTTATCATAGGCCCACTCAATCATTTCTATAGATATGAAGGTTGATCCATTACCACAAACTAATTATATCAATGTCATAAATCTTATACAAATGTTCTCTTCCAAAAACTTGATTACATATTTAGTTCTACATTGCTTTATTATTATTGCCTCTATCCATATTGTACAATAATCAATAGAAGTAAGAACATATTTGTGTCTATCTAAAGAATTTGGGTTAATGACCCCTAAAAATTCCAAACCCTATTGAGTAAAAGGTTTATCAATTAAGACAAGCCTCAATAACATAACTGATTTTGGTTCTTTCATGTTGAAGATCTAACTTTGATGGCATTCTCTAACATGCTTATGAGCATCCTTGAAGATTGTTGGCTAGTAATATTCTACCCTCAGGATCTTCTAATTTGTTACTTTTCCATAAAGGTGTCCACTCCCAAACTTCTCATGAAAAGTTCTTAAGAGCTCAATTGTTTCTTATTTTTAAACACATCTCAAGTATATACCTTCATAATTTTTCTGGTAGAGTACTCCATCCTTGATCAAGAAGTGAGTTGACTTGAGCCTCAAAGATATTCTTTTCTCTCTATTCAAACCTATAGGACAAGAACCATAGATCAAAAAATGAATAATAGTATCATACCAATCAGTTTGTTGGAAATATTGTTGGTTAACCTACATAATACTAAAAATAGGATTAGTGTTAGCAATTAATTAAATCAATCCTTGACACCTTACCAGTTTAGTAGTTTCATCTCAAGATAATACTCTTGGAGTATAGACATCCATTTACCTCTTCTCTCTCCCAATTCACATTGACTAAGCATAAGTTTAGTGGTAGGATCTATCAATATTGCATGCACTTTATTCCTAATAATATAGTGTCTAAACTTTTTAACTACCTTAACTAAATCAAATGTTTGTTTGTCAATCAGATAATAGTTTAACTTATCATTCTTAAAATTAGTGCTCATAAATTTTATAGGATGGTCACATTTATCTATTTTCTAAGTTAAAATAATAGCTATAGTATGTTCAAAAGTAAAATAAAAAAGATAAAAATATTTTATGAAATTAGGACTTATCAGCACTAGTGCTTGTCCTATTGCTTCTTTAATGTCCTTAAAGGTTTTCTTTGTCTCTTAATTCCATATGACCTTTGAATCCTTCTTAAGCATGTCATTTAATGGCTTCACAATTTCTACAAAACTAGAAATGAATTTCCTCACAAAATTGATTTTCTCAAAGAAAGATTTTAATTCTTTTTTACTATTAGGGGGTTCTATTTTGGATATGACATTAACCCTATCAAGTTATATATAAATCCCATATTTAGTTATAACATGTCCTAGTAATTTCCGTTCAATAACACAAAAAATAGTCTTCTTAAGATTAAGGGAAATTCCATACGTTCTACAATATTTAAATACTTATTATAAGTGCATTATATGATCTTCCTTATTTTTGGAAAACATAGTTAGATCATCCATATATATGATGATGAATTTACCTATGAGACCTTGAAATATATGGTCTATAGCTCCTCAAAATGTAGCTCCTGCATTGATTAGTCCAAAAGGCATCATTTTTTAGGCAAAAGTGCCCCACTTTATTGTAAATGTATTCTTCATTTTATCTTCTTTATTTATAAGCACTTGATTATAACCTAAGAAACCATCTAAGAAAGACATCATAACAAAACCACTAATAATTTGAATAACTTGGTCAAGAGATGGTAAAGGATAATTATCCTTTTCAGATGATTTATTTAAATTTATAAAGTCTATGCATAATCTAATTTCTCTATTTTTCATTCTAACTGGTACTAAATTGAACACCCAATTAGAATGTCTAATGGGAAAAACTATTTTTGTATCTAATAGTTTCATGACTTCTTTATAGATCAATGGTTCTAAAATAGGGTTAACTGGTGTTTGCTTTTGTCTAAAAGGTTTTAAAGTTTCTTTTAATGGAATGGTATGGGTAATGACTCTAGGATAAAAGATCTTTAAGTCTTCATAAGACCATGCTATAACATCTTTGTGTTTAGTTATCAAATCTGTAGCTTTTCTAGACTCTTCATTTATACAAGTCCTAATGTTTACTAGCTAAGGTTGACCTTGAGTTCCTAAATGAACTACAATATAATTTTTCCCACTTACTTTAGGAGTCTTTACAATTTCAGCTAGTTTATCTTGATCAAATAATCTTTCCAAGGAAATGATGCCTTTGGAAATTTTGTTGTCACTTAATTGAATCATCTTGTCATCAACTTTGTCTACATCAAGAGAATTTTCATTGAACTCATCAATAATATGAGACTCAGATTCTCATGAAATCAATAATTTTTTTATCATCACTAAATACTTGAAAATGGTTAAAATTATTAGGAATTAAAGTATATAGAACTAATTCAATACTAAGGCTTTCCAGTTTAAAACTTTGACTTGGTATAAGATTGGTTGCAACAGAAGCTAGTTCATTAGCATACTAGTTCTCTCCCCTAGGGATTGAAATAATGTTAAAAGCATCAAAGTACTCAATAAAGTCCCACACTCTAAACTTATATTTCTTAAGATAAGATAATTTGCATTGGTATTTAATTCTAACTTGATTGACTACTAGTTTTAAGTCACCACACACTAGTAAATATTTGACCTCATGTTTGATAGCAAATTTTAATCCTAAGATTAGCGCTTTGTACTCTCTAAAATTATCAATTTAAGGAAACTAAATTTTATAAGAAACATTGAATTCCTTCCCAATGGGATTGATTAAAACTACTACTATAGAGCAAAATTTACATTTAACATCATCAAAATATAATTTCCACAGTCCAAGCATAGCATGAGATTCTTTAGAGTTACATACCTTAGGATTATCAAGAGTATAAACTCCTAAATCATAATTAACCATGTTGACCTTTTCATTTTTAGCATTATACTTAGCGATCCTGTGTTTCATATTTGGTTCCCTTTCAATCCTAATTTGATTAGGAACTCTCCTCCATGGTAGCCACATGTGAGAATGGTCAGTTGGCATGTATCCATTTAAGGCCTTGATCCAATCCCTATTTATAAGCATCCTATAAGTATATGAAATATCCACCACTTGGTTATCTTTAAATTATTTTACCCTTGGCTCCGAAGTAAACTACATATGCACATTCAACAATTCACCAATTACTTTAACTCTTGATTTTTATAATTGAGTAACTACTCTATCAGACTTAATTAAAGTTAAACCAAGTTTTTCACTAATTCCTGATGGCATGATATTAGCAGAGGCACCTAAATCTAAAAAACAATTATGTAAATTTTTACCAAAAATTCTAATTGTTATCAAGAAAGGTGGAACCTCTACTTTTTTTTACATCACTACATTTGCATTTTTAGTTTTTTCTGATTTACTAGGTTTCTTTGATAAGATTCTAACAACAAGTCTCTTTGTTTGGTAATTAAATTTAATTGATGTAAAGTGATGTTAGATTTAATATTTTCCATATCCTTAACCTTATTATATCCACCCCTATTAGAAGAACTAGATGAATCAACATTATTTGTAGAGTTACTTCCCTTTGGGGGTTCTAGATTGGTATCTGCTTTAGGATCAAGAGGAGTATCAAAGCTTTTTGGTGGAGTAGAACTTGTCAAAGGTTAATTTTTTTCTATATTCCTTAAAGGATAAGTATTCTTTAGATACTATTTAAAATCATGAATCTCCTATGGAGTATCCTCAAGCTTATTCTTATCTTGGAATGGAAAATCAAATGTCTCCACCATAAGAGTTGTATATGTAGACTTAGATGAATTTGAAGAATCAGATGTTCCTAAAACATTATCTTTGTTAGGCACAAATTCAAAAGTATCTAATCCTTCTTGAAAATCTTCAAAAACATTAGAAAATTTTATGCATTCTAATTCATCATGCTTTGAAGTGTTATAAACTCTACAATAATTTGTTAAAGTTATATCACACATGTTCATTTCAGGCATGTTCTTGTTTACAGATGACTTATTATTATTGTTGTTATTTTTAAATGTATTTTTAGGTATATTAAACCTTTTATAAGATTAATTTATATTATAAGTCTCCCCAGTGTTGCCTACTTATTTTTACAACTGAAGAAAATTAGTGCTCAGTTTTTGAACCATTTTCAAGATGGAGTCATTCTCATTTTTAGGTGCTTCTAAGTTATGAACTTGAGTACTATTACCAGCTATTAGAAATATAACTCTTTGATCTTGTGGATGAGATCCATTTGCAATTTTATTCAATAAACCTATATTTTGACCAGGATGAGCATGACTCAAGGGTAATTGATTCAACACTGGTGTTTGATTTAAAGAAGACATGTTTTGATTTGCATTAGGAATGACATTTAGCATAGGTAAATTAAGATTGACATTTAAATAGCATATGCCATTTGAACATGGAGTTGCATTTCATCATTGATTGTCATAGCTTTAGCATAAGCCCAAGCTAATGTATCTATGACTAACATATCTATTCAAAAACATAGAAGTCATTGGATCTAAATCATCCTTATAGATCTTTAAATTTAAAGCCTCAATAGGTCTATATGGAGCTATAGTCCTACTAAACATCTTATGGAACCTAGCATTGAAAACACTTATGGTTTCATTTGAATCTCTCTTGATAGTATTAAATTGTTGATAAAGGACACAAGGACTAATGATCTTTCCAAATTGACCAATGAAGTAATCATTAAAATCATTCTAACTGACAATATAATTCTTAAGAAGGTTAAGAAACCACTCATATGTTGCATCTCTAAAATTAAATAGAAATAATCTACATACAACATCTTTATGAACAATGTTTAATAATCTTAAAGTAGCCTTAAAGCTCTTGATATGTTGTTTAGCAGTCATAACACCAATAAGATTAAAAGTAGGCAAATATTTTTTAGGATTTCTAGATAAGTCATGTACCTGACTAGGTACATTGATTGAAGATCCACCTAACCAGGCCATACTTTGATGTGTATTGAATATAGGATCAACACAAATAGGTGAAGTGGGTTGAGATTTGCAAACCCTATGCTAACCTTTATTTTTTCTTGCTTTCCTAAGAACTTCTAATGAAAGAAGAGGTAGCCTTGTTTCAGATCTTGACCTACTCCTAATTTTTGGTAATTTTAGATTTTAAACCTTGAATATTATTTAAAATATGATGTATAAATCTTATCTTTGAAAATAATAAATATCATATTTATATGTTAAGCTAATTTTGCACAAATTTATACAAATCTCTTCAAAGGAGAACTATGTTTAACTAAATAAGCTTAAATACACCTCCAAACTTGTGAGTATGAGTGATATTTACACTTATAAGTTTGAATAAACCTAAATTTTCTAAGAATCAACAAATCCTTGAACAAAATTGTTATTACTAACCTCAAACATGTTAGACTTACAAAGCTAGAACTACCTTTGCAAAATTTATGATAGATCTTCAAAGAATAGATATCCTTAGCTAAATAAGCCTAAAGACTGGGCTAAAACCATGAATATCAATTATATTTACATAATTGAGCTAATAAAGACATAAATATGCAAAGGATCCACTGATTTTTGCACAAAATTCACTAAAATTAGCTAAGATACTTCAAATTCACAAAGCTTTAGCTAAATTCCCTCTTTCTAGTGCTAATTTATGTCTATTGATGCATGAAAGTGTATCACAGGGTTGTAATAGTGTTGAGAAACACTTCTCATTTCAATATTTATGGAATCTTATGCATGAGTTATTGGTTGTGATCATCTTGTGATCTATGGTGGAATAGCAGCCAAGCTAGATAGTTGTTTCACAAAATGAAATGTTCTAGTTATTAGGAGAAACCGTGGTGTTAAAGATTGTTTTTGAAAAGGAAATTAATTTTAACTAAGTATAGTGAATGATGATCAAAATCTAAATTCTAAAACCTAATCTAACATGAATATTTATAATGAAAAGATAAACTACTATGAATTGATCAAAAAATGAGCAAAAGGAAGGGTAGGGCAGAAAGAAGGATGTTCTAATCTTCAGTCTAGATGTTATGACAAAGCTTAAATTTCATCAAGACATGAACTCAAACAATCATATGACATGAAATTACAAAGGCATATATTATATCATATACCAAGTAAATGTCCAAGGATAGTGAAACAATGAAAATAGGAAACTAGATTCAATTTAAAAATTTACTTCCATATGAAAATTACATTAGCACGTCTTCAAAAAAAAAAGGAAAATTAAATGAATCTAAGATATTTCAATCAACCTAACATAATCTCAAATTGATATCTCTACATTATCATGTACACATCTAAAATCCATAAAAACCATTCAAATCTGAACATTAAACCAGATGACTGAGGAAGCAACCATGATAGTAATTACACAAACAAATTTGAGACAAAATTTTCAAAATTCCCTTTCTTGCATTAATTGATCCAAAATTTACATAAATTTTTTTCTCTAAAACTCCCTCATCTTACAAATTACAATACCCTCTCTTATATAAGACCTTGAGGTATGTTGATTAACCACTATCAAATGATAACTTGCCAAGTGTCAAAGATGGTTGTCCTTCTACAACATTCTAGAATTAGACACTTTACAAGTGGGATAACCTATAAGCAATGTGCATTAAAAGATGCACATATTTTTACAAAATAATTTTCTCTTTTCAAATGATATACATGTTTTTTTATAAAAAGAATATGCTAAGTCAACAAATTTGATGTTGAGAAGTTCCTTCAATTACAATCTTCTACTTTTGCTCTAGGATCTTCATTGCCTTATCATGTTGTTTATAAATTATTTTGGAATTGATGATGGTATCCATGAAAATCTATTCTTCTTGATCTTTTAGGCCTTTTAAATCTTTGTCAGGTTTGTCCAATGTCTCTCTAATACTCCTATCATCACCAATTTTATCCTCTATAGATAGGATCATGTCCAAGATCCTTTTATTATCTACCCTTGTTTTGCCTTGACTTTGATTCTTTACTTCTTTCATGAATTTAGTAGCTCTATGCTTGAAATCCTCATTTTTTATCAAGATAAGGGGACTAAGGGTATTTGGGTCTTTGATCAAGCTACCCAATATATGCACCATTCTATTTTCTAATTGTTTGAAGTCATTAGAGAGATTTTTCATGCCTCTGGACCATTTATTCAAGTCCTTGATCTTCTTTATCAATATTACCATAGCCATATTTAAATGTGCCAAGCTAATTGTTTTAAACTTAGGAATTTGACAATCCATCAATACCTTGATCAATTCCTTTACCTTATTGTTTGAAACTTGCCATTGATTGACTTGTTGCATAGCCATGGTACTTTGTTTACTCACCATATTTTTTTTAAAATTTACTAACTTCAAGGAATTGAATGCATCATAAATGACTACTTCAAACTTATTGACCATATCTCCTTGTATAAATAGAATGGAGTGCTCCTCTAGGTTCTTCTTTTATTGTTTTATCCCTTTGATAGCAACTTGCAACATATTTGACTATGCTTAAGCCAAATCTAAGACATCTTCCTCAAATATTAGATCCTCACCAGGTTTCTACCCTTTCTCCTAGGTCAAATTAGTCAAGGGCTCCACCTTTTGATATGTAATCTCTTTACCACCTTGCATGACTATTTTCTCAAACACTCTTTAAAAACTAGTAGTCTTTGGATCAAATCTAACCCCAACTGAAGATTAAGTTACATGTGGAACTAGGATTTCCACTTATGATTGGGTTTTTGATTGACTTGGGGTAGTTAATCTCCTTGCCTCTTCATCTTGTAGATCAATGATCCATGGATTCTATTCTTGTTGCAGAGGGATGTTGGTAGCTTTCACCATAGCCCATGGATGATGAATATTGGGAATATTTTTTATCATTAGTTCATAAATGAACCACTCAGGGATAGGTGGACCATATAATATGTTTTCCTCACTAAAAAAATTGACTTCACTCAAGGGATGAGTGATGACCATCTTTGTTTCCTTTGCCTTTGGAACAATGGTAGTCGCATCTCTCCTTTTAGGAGTGTCAATAACCATCAAGTCCAATGACTTTCTTTTGTCCTACTTAATTTCCTCAACCTTTTATTTTTTATCTAAATCTATCTCATAAGTCATATATAGTGTCCTAAGTGCATCTTAAATAGATTTATTAGTATCCAATGCTATCATATGCACCTTTTGTTGAGGTAGATCTTGCTCTGATGCTCTTGAAGATTCAAGAACTAATGAACTAGAAGCCATTTAATTTGGCCTTCTCTCCTTAGGCCTATGATTTATTTGTGTCTCTATTGAGGGAAGATTAGGAGGATCAATATCAATCAAGTGGTACTTCCTAGGGCCTAGTTGCCACATGTCCTCCATTTTGTGGTCTCTATTTAATCTAGAGTCAGGCCTTATGTTGTGCTCCTTCAATCTTCAAGTGACTTAAAAATATGAGGATGCCTTAGTGTATATAAAATCAAATACACTAGGCTCATGCTCATATGGCATATTCAAGATACCTTTAAGCTTAAAATGTTCTTTTACTTTTCCATAAGGGTCCCATTATCTAAGATCATCCATCTGTAAGTTGAAAGACATATTATGCTTTGATGCATCCTCAATATGATCTCATTGTTTGAATATATTCCTACCAATTATCATGGGAAAAATATGTAAGAGTCCCTTTCTCTTAGTTTCAAAAAATCCATATATACCATTGAAGAGTTGGTATGAAACCTCTTGTTCTGCTAGTTTAAGGGTCACCATTACTATAATTCTGATTGAAATGTGCTTTTATAAACACTAATCCAACTCTCTCAGCTCAAGCATAATGAATCTAGAGATGAATTGGGGTTTTTCATAAATTATATGGATTCTTATAGGTTTATTCAAAGCTTTAATGGTGGAAACTTCATTGTAATATGAGCTTTGGTACCTTAGATTGCATTTGGATTTCACATTTATACCTTCCATATTATTGTCATTGACAAGATCTTTGAATATGACATGTTTTGCCTATGTGGCATGACCATGTCACACTATTCATTTATTTAAAATGTGATATTTGTTGCTTTTGAGACATGTCATCCTCTCATGTAATCTTAAGGCTTGATTGAATATACACCATCGATATCTTTTGCAGTCTTTAGGCCTTGATTTCATCACAAGCCATTGATATTCTTTTTGAGCTTATGATATTTTTCCATGTGGCATCATCTCATGCAATCTAGGATCTTGAAAATATTCCATCACTTTAATACTCTTGTGACACATGGTAGCTCTTCATGTGATCCAGGCTTTTTGACTCTTTAACTTACTCTGCACCATTGATCTTGATATGCAAGATCGAAGGCATGTTATTTATCTTTCATGTGTAATATTAAATGTGATCCATTGATCCTTTGAACACATGATAAAACATGGACCATGGATCTACTTGATCACTCATTGAGATTGTGACACATGTTTCTCTCACATTCCTTCTCAGCATCCTTAACTTGTTGACCTTCATTTGTCATTATATCCTTGATATATACCTGAGATAATGACACTTTTCATTCTCACATTTGATTTTATAGCCCTTTGACATATTGAATCTATGCTCATCATCGATCTTTGAATGTGTGATGAAACATGCACCATCGATCATTGGGTTTGACTTATTGACTACAATTTTTCATGCAAATCATCAATTAGAATGTGTACATTGAAACATGTACCATCTATCCTTGATCTTGGGTGAACTTTGATTAATTAGTTCAAAGAATCATTCATGCATCATTGATCTTCTACATGAGCCCCCAAGATTTTGCCACTTGGTGATCTGTCATTTAATTTGTTCCTACGAAAAATAAAATTAACTAAGGGTTCAAGAATATAGAGACTTAGGATAAATGTTAGACTAAGGTTTTAGTTGTATTAATAAACATGATTAGAACGTAGGCTAAATTTTAAATTAGGTCTAAAATATAATAAAATGATCTCACATGAATTTGAATCCATTTTAAAAGAAACTTAGACTAAGACATTTAGACTAAAGTTTTCCTTGCCATTTAAACATAAATTTAATCAATATACCTAAGACCAAAGATTAATCAAAGAGGTTTTGATTAACATTAAAGCATAAAACCCTAAACACTATTCATTCAAATGTATCTCCATTAAAACTACAACATGAAAACACAAGAATCAAATGTCGGCAACATTTAGATAAAGTCAAATGAATATTATATGCTAACACATCAATGTAAATGAGATCCACACATGATATTAAATATTGGATTCTGATCAAGTTGGATGTCCAATTTAGCATAATTTACAAAAAATTAAATAAGGGTTCTTATTTTCAAAAATGGGGGTATGTTGACCTCAACAATATGCTCCTTAAAGAAGCTAATTACCACTTTCATTGTATAATTTATGAATGGTTAAGCCTCTATCTAGAATGTAAAATAATATTGATTAAACTTGTGTCCAGTTGATGAATTGCCATTAATATCACCAACAAAGTCTAGTGCCAACTTTGCAAATGGCTTAACTTCAATATCAGGTTGTAAAGTCATAGCTATCTAATGTTCTTTATGTGTTGTAATTTGACAATTATGTTAGTTATTGCATCCTTGAAAACATGAGGCTAATAGTAACCTTCCTATAGGATTTGATGAGCTATAACATTACTTGAACCATGGCCACTTTCATATTTTTTCAAGAAAATATTTAAGTACTTCAACTGATTCAATTTTATTCAAGCATCTTAGGTAAATTCCCTCATGATTCTTGATGTATAAGACACCTAATTTTACCATGAAATTATTTCTCTTTAAGTGTAATGATCTTCTTTGGGTGAATTTTAAATAATGGGGACAACTATTATTTTATAAATAGTAGACTATGTCTTGATACCACTAATCATTTGTGATGGAATTAATTGTGTATTAATGACATACAATCGAAGAGTCAACTTCGGTCATTATCTTACTTAGTCCTTGACCTATTACTATCTTCATTGGCTGAATTTATAAATCAAATTCTTATATAATAGTCATCCACTTACCTATGCATTCACTTAGTTTATTTAGCACCAACTTCATCTTAACAGTAGGATCAGATACAAAAATAAACACTTTGCTACATAGAATATAATGTTTATACTATTTGATTGCTTTAACTAAAGTGAAAGCTTGCTTATCAATGGTAGAATACCTAAGTTCTACATTTCTAAGTGGATAACTAATGAAATTTTTAGGTCTCTCAGCTTCAACTTTTTTTTTTTTGGTTATAATAGTATCACTTGAATGTTTAGAAGCAAATGAATAAATGTAGAAGGGTTGTTTGTAAGTTGGACTGATTAACATTAGGCTACTCATAATGGATTTATTTATTTTATAAAATGTAACTTTTGATTCACTATTCTAATCAATATTTTCATAGTTCTTCAACATTTTATTCAATGGTTTAACTATCTCAACAAAAACTAATACAAACTTAAGTAAAAAATTAATCTTACTAAAGAATAAATTCAACTCTTTTTATTGCCACGCAAGGTAATTTTTAAAATTGTCTCTACCTGACCTAGATCTATGGATATGACACTTTAATAAATCACATGACCCAATAACTTTCCTATAGTAATTCCAAATATACACTTATTAAGATTCAAGGAGATGCCATTCTCTCTATACCTTTATAATACCATCCTCAAACCTTTCACATGAACACCTCGATTATTAGAAAAGACAGTTAGATCATTCATAAAAATGATAGTACACTTACCAATCAAGTCCTTAAATGCAATGTCCATAGCACATTAAAATATAGCACCAGCATTGATTAGACCAAATGGCATCCTTTTGTATGCAAAGGTCCCCCATTTCATGGTCAATTTTATTTTTATTATGTTCTTATGGTTCACCAACACTTGATTGTAACAAGAATATCCATCTAGAAAAGACATCATTTTTCAACCATTTATAATTTGTAATACTTCATCCAATGATGTCAATGGGTAACTATATTTATCTAGATCTCTATTCAGATTATTTAAATCTACACATAAGCATATCTCTCCACTCTTTTTTCATACACATAATGCCTAATAGGAAAGATAATCTAGGTTGATAGTAACTTTTTTATTTCCTTAGATATCAAAGGCTCTAAAATCAAATTCACAGGCCTCTATCTCTGACTAAAATATTAACTCCAAGTTTGAGAGGAATGGTATGAATAATGATGGAAGTGTCGAATACCTTCAAGTGTTCATAACTCCAAGCTAGTACATCCTTGTAATCTTTTAAATCTTGTGTAAGTTCATTCTTCTCAATTTTATTAAAAATTGTGCCTAAAATTACTTTATGAATCATTTCCATCCCCAATATTATATGGATCATGCATCATACCTTTGGAAGGGGTTGTCTTCTCTCTTTCACATTGATATTCCATGTCAAACAATCTTTTTAAAGAAACCATACCTTTTGGGAGACTATTTGTTTTCAGTTTCAAGATGCCTTCTTAATCCATCTCAATGTCATCTCTATCAACTTAATTAATAATTTGAGATTAAAACACATCCGTTTTAGTGATAAAGTCAATAATATGCTAGTCATCATTAAACACCTCAAATTTTTTGAGATTATCTAAAACATAAGTAATGGAAATCAACTCTACTGAAAATCTCTTCAAGCATGAATAAGCAATTGGCTCTAAATTACTTGTAGTTTTTTATAAAGCATTTGATGTGTGGCTCCTCCTATGAGGTATTATTTGTATGTTGAAGTCATCATAATATTGTATTAAATTTCATACTCTAATGTGGTATCTTGACATATGTTTATCATTACATGCATAGTGACTTCTAACTTAACCACAAGCTCTGAATCGCCTAATATTTTTAGGTATTTGACCTTCTTCATGAGATAAAATTTAATTCCATGAATAAATGCTTTATGTTTAGTAACATTATTAGTACAAGAGAACTGTAAACTAAATGTAGCCAAATAAGACTTCCCTTTTGGATTGATGAGTTCAATTCCAGCCCCACAACCTTGTTTGGATTTAAAACCATCAAAATTTAAGATTCTTAATTGATTATCCATTGTTTGTTGATGTTTTTGAGATTTTAATATTGTAGAAATATCACTATCCTTCTAATTTTGATATCAAAAATGAAAACGTCTTGTTCTTTACTTGAGAATGCCTTCTTAGTTCTTTCTTTAGTAAATGAAATATGATTAGTGTTGTTTCATGTATAAATATTTATATCCTTGATATTTTTTAAGTCTCTATTGTCTTGTTTTTAATGGATCATTATTTAAGTCTTTATTTTATTCAATATTGTAAAAAATGGAGAAGTATTGTCTTTCTCTTGATGTTCAAGATGATATGAATGTCCAAAATTATGGACAACAATAGATGACAAGACTATAACACTTGCATAGACTGAATCCTCTTCATCAAGTGTTTCTAATTTTTCTATCTCATTTGGTAGTTTTAGGTTTGGAATTTATGATTTTTATTGCATGAGTAACATGTTAACATTTATATCTTCAATAGACATTTCTTCTAAAATAATTGTGTTATTAGTAGCATCAACACCACTAATATTTTATTTGGCCATCTCTTGCTTAACAAGTGAAACAACCCCGATAAATAAGACTCCCTCAATTCTATTTTCAGCAATATAGACACCAAGATCATATTATTTATGCATGATCTCATTGGCCTTATTATATTCAGTAATCAAATGTTTCATTTTTGGTTCTCTTTCAATCTTAATCTAATTTTACATACCATGCCATGGGAGCCACATACAGTAAAAATTAGTCACCATATATATGTTCAATTTCCTATATAAATATCTACTCAAGATCATGCCATAAGCATCAAGTATATCAATCACTTAAATATCAATGAATTGTATACCCTTGGATCTTAGGCTAGTTGCATGTGGATATGATTAAACTCACCAACTACTTTGACTTCTAATGTGTCTAGTTTTAATATTTTTTTTGGCTTGGTAGGAGTCAATAATATATTTTGACAAACTATAAATGGCATGACATTACCTAAAGCACCTAAATCCTCTAAATAGTCATGTAAGTTTTCACCAAAAATATGAATTGTCAAAAGAAAAGGAGGAATTCCGGTCTTCTCTTTATAAACATCAACATGTACATCTACTACTTTACTAATTTATTTTCATTTTTGGAAGAGATAAATATTTTAACAACTCTTTATGGTTATTCATTTGCATCAATTCAAACATGGATATGTAAGCTTTAGTTTTATTTAATTTTTCTATAATGTTGTACCCATGTTTGTTTTGTTCAAGTGTCTTATTAACTTCCAAAGAAGTGGCATTGTTCTTTGATTATGAAAATGTGTTAGGCCCTCTTGGAGGACATGGATTGTTACTAGAATTTTCATCAAGTGAAATTTATGTGTTATTTGGAAGAGTAGGAGTTGTTGTAGGTGTTTGTAATTGTATCCTCAATATGAAATTGTTTCCTCTTTAAAATTTTCTAAAATATTGAACTTCATATAAGTTATCTTCTGGTTCATTTCCACTTTCACCTAGGAATTCATGTCTATATAAGTAATGCTACACTTATATTTATTTTAGTTTGATCTTGGTTACTTTCAGTTATAGGGACTATTTCCAAATTTTCCATTTCTTTCTAAAAATGTTTGAAACAAAAATGAAATCAGCACAATCAAGTTCAGCATTATGTGTTTTATTATGCAATCTACACTAATTAGGTGAGGACTAATAAACTAAATTTATAGAATTACCTAAATTTTATTAGTCTTATTTACCTTATCAAGAGGAATATGTATACATCCATTGTTAGGCATGGTATTTCAATGGCGATTAGTCCTTTAGAAATTGAAATTTTTGTTTTGGGGAGGATTTTTGTAATTTGATTCTGAGTAACCTATCTTCTCAAGTCAATTACACCATTGATCGATCTCCTGGCCTATTGTTTCAAGTTTCCTAACTCAATATTTACATTAGTGATCTAATTATCCCCTACACTATTCTATTGATTTGTGTTCACTACAGGTGTTACAGGGTTTTAAAATGTAGGTACAAAAGGTGTTATTAAATTATTAATTATATTAAGAGGTGTTTGATTATTTATAAATGATGGTACCACTTGTTGATTATGAGTTTTAATAGTATTACCAATCATGTTGGGTGTAACAATAGGATTATTTTAAGACATAAGAATAATTTGTTGATTATTTGGTTGAGGCAAAATCTTATTTGGAGGAAAAATTTTATTTACAGATATTTAATTGAAGGGAATTGGACTATAAGTAGTGTTTTGATTTGGATACAAAGCTCCTAGAATTTGGTTCATCATTGGTTTGTTATGTATAAAGGCTTGATTAACCATTAGGATTTGATTGTATGCTCCTAGTTATCATAAATATGGTAATGGACCAGCATCATATCCTTGTGACATCATTTTTTCTCAATACTCATTGCTTCATTATAGGCTAATGATAAAGATACAAGATCAGCTTGGGTTCTTATAAGAAGCATGAATGTCATTGGGTCTAATGCTCTTAGGTTAGTTTGAATAATAGTAACCTCCATTTAGGTATAAGGATATTTCAATCTCGTATACAAATTAAGTAAATGAGTGTTAAACATATTCATTGACTCATTTGGTTCTCTATGAGTAGAAGAAAAATGATGATACAAGATGTTAGGATCAATAGGGACCCCAAAGTGAATAATAAATACAATCACTATATCATTTCAAGAAGTGATAGATCCATCTGGTAGGCCAAGATACTGACCATAGGTAGCCTCATCTAAAGAATAAGGGAATAAGTGATAAGCCACATCCACATGTTGGACATAATTACTTACGATAGCATATTTGAAAGCTTGAATGTGTTCCTTGGTAGTCCTAATCACACCTTTCACTTTTTTTGAACATAACTTTTTAAGATTCTTAGGCAAATCATAGGTAACCCTTAGAATGTTCACAAGGCAATTACCTCCACCTAGAAAAACAACATCCATTAGTGGATTTAGAGGGATATAAAAATGATTAACAATGGGAACTATATCTTTAGGAGAACTATTGGTTGAATGAGTATTTTTAATCTTAGATTTCCCTTTGTCAGTTATGGCTTTTCTATGCTCAATGAGTAAAATATTTCAAAGTCACCGTCAATGGACTTTGACCTAATGATAATTTTTTTATTTTGAATATTTGAAACTTAAAATGTCATATTGGAAAATATTTAACCAATGCTCACACTAAAAACTTTAGTTTCAAATAAAAACTAATCATAGATCTTAAGAATATTCAAGATCAGGCCCTCCTTTTAACACCAATTTGTTGATGGTTTGTTTAGCGCACCAACTTAGGTAGGGTGAAAATTCACTTAACATATCTTGAAAGTAATAAAAATCTCCCCAAGGTCTACCATGGCCAATTCTTGGCTTGCATGGTAGTTCAATAGTTGATATAAAATTGTTCCATTTCAAGGGGCATGTTTAGAATAAACTTAGAGAAATGATATGTGTGATTATATGGATCAGTTGCTTATACAATTAGAAAAATGAATTTGTCACTAAGATATGGTTGATTCAATAATGCATCATCAATAATGACAAGATATGTAATCAAAATGAAGCTTGTAAACATGGATTACAACTTCAGATCTATTCTATCTACTCTAACATATGTATAAAAAAATACAAATATAAGGGTAAGAATAAAATGTAAGCCTATTTTGTATTTATAATAATTTTGATTCATTTGACTTAGTTGAGCTCCATGAAATCAATATGTTGTCTGGCTAGTATGCACACAACCATGAACACAGATGATGTAAAAGTCTGAGGTATTTAGATATGAATAAATATGGATAAAATAACCATATGCATGTGAATATATTAAATAATATTATTTAATGCCTTTTAATTTTTTGGATATTTACTTGAAAAACAATTTTTAGATCCACCAAAGTTAGGGGAGTTATAAAAAATGCTTCACAACAGCATTGCTCATTGGAAAAACTAACTTAGAAAGTAATAAATTATAGAATGAAAGCATTTGGTCCTATACTACACTTATCTAACATTAATCAACCAACCCCTAATTTCATCCTATTGTTGGTGTTATATAGACTTTCAATCCATTCTCATCCACCCACCAGGTTTTTGAAAATATTAAATAATAGCCACCAACTAAGGCATCCATTTAATGTGAGATTATCTTCATGTTAATAATGTTTCCTTTAGAATGTAGCTTTTGATGGATTACCATCATATTAAATAATGGTAACAAGGCAATATTGGAATAATGTATTATTTAAATTTGCATAGGTTTAAGTTAAATCCTATTCCTTTGATGGATTATCATCATATTAAATGTTGGGTCTAATTTTCTCCAAATTGTGAACTTGGGACAGCCCCTATACTACATTATGTGCCAAGGTGCTAGTGCTTGATTAAGGCATTATTTGTCTTCTTGTGACCTATTCTTACATGATCTTGATGTGCACATGACTATCTAACTCAGCCCACTATCTAATTTGATTTAAAACTCTCTGTATTCCAGGATCTTTCTCAAACTAGAAAACAAGATATTTGATGATGGTACTGATCTGATTGGACTCATAGTCCAATTTTTGTATCTTTGACAGGAAAGATGAGTAAAATAGAAAGGATGGGAATCAAGTTTAAATTTTAACCCATTCATGTAGGTCCATGTATCTTCTTAGGTAAAGTCACTCTACATGTCTACTTCTCACCTCTTAAGAAAGGTCGACATATCCATGAGTTGGTGGAGTCATGCTACATGTTAGCTTTTCATGAATTCCAAGTTTGATTAAGTGGTCCTAGGGTATTTGACTTTTATATATGTATGGTGTAGTGAGATATTGATAAGTGTAAATATCTCACTCACCTAGAGCTTTGTATTCCCTCATTCATCATTTCATGTCTTATCTATTGTATAGTTATAAGATTATGCCACATGGCATCATCTTGGGCACTCACTTGATCTTTTATTTGTCATAATGGTTATGTTAGGTCAAAGGCATAGAGAAGAGGGATGATTTCATGTGGCATCATCCCATTAACATGAAAGGCTTACAATTTTTTGAATGTGTATTAATTATCCTAGGGACTTGAGAAAATATGATCATGCCATGTGGCATGATCCAAAGCACCCAGAGTATACCTAGGCTTATTCTTTTCCCAAGGCATTATAAGTGGACCCCATATATCTTAATATATGATGGGTTTGTGTTGAATTTGGGCCTATAATAAAATAAAATTGACTATTAGAATTTGATTAAAGAGTATTTTTTAGTGTTTAAATCCTATAAAATTTTAAGGTAAAAAGCATGAACCAAAATATAACTAGTCGATTAAAGATGAATAAGTAAGTATAAGACAAAATCATATCATATGGTCAATTTACCCTAATTGAAATAAAATCCACTAAGTTTGAAGATAGGGCCATAGGAATAATTAATCAATTTAAGTCAAAGTAAAGTAAAAAATGGACCAAAACCAGAGGATGAATCTGCATAATTTGTCATATCCAAAATCTTTAAGTAGTCTAGCTTATTGAAAATGACAAAATATAAATATCTAACATTATAAACATTTAATCATTTGATTCTAAATAAAGAGAAAATGGATCAATATTTTGATAATAAAAATAACCTTTCTTGTAAACCTACAATTGAGTTAGCTCAATTGAATATAAAATGACCAATTATGAAATATGAAACCATATAAACAATCAATTTAATACCTTGAATGGGAAAAAGGGATAACTTACTTAGATAAATACATAAAATAAAATCTTAAAAACCACTAGATAAGCAAAGTTTTGAGTCCATTTTTTGCCTTACAATTTTGATAAGCCAAACAACCATCAATTTTACACTCAATAAATATTGATGTGAACATTTAGGTGTCATCTAGCTAGTAGGGCCATACTATGCATCATCCATTCACTCACTTGAGGTCTAATTGGGTGTCTACCTATACTATTGACATTTACAATCTTAATAAAATGAGATCTTGACACTTGTCTAGATCTCACTTATTTAGACCCTTGCCTAAGACTTGCAAACATACAGATCATCCTTAGGGGTCTAGAGAAATAGGATCATGCCACTTGGCATGATATAGGGCATCCATGAGGTCTAAATTGAAATGACTATATAAAATCTATCTTGAGACCTAGATAAATAGGATTATTCTTCAATTTCTCAAGCCCTCTTAATTTCCTTAACATACCTTAGATCTTCCAAATAAATGGGATTATGTAATGTGGCATGATCTCATGTATCTAAAACATCTAAGGTCTGTTAAAGAAAATGATGGGGGTAAAATAAGTGAATAAATAGGATGCTACCATGCATCCTCATCTTGGGTACCCAAAAACCTTTTGGTAAAATAACTTTGTCAAAAGAGACCTAGGGAAGTGACCGAGTGATAAGTGGCAACTCCTCGCTTGATCGAGGACTCATGAGAAAAGAAAGTGACCGTTAGCCAAAAAATATAGTAGTCATTGGACTTTAAATTCAAACCTTGAACCAAAATGACTAAGTCAAAATCTAAATAAAGTTAAATATGCCTAAGTCTATGAAAAAATAAATAGTATTTTGTTGAACCCAAAGACAAAAGTAGTCCATAATTTAGGAAGTGAGTAAAATTGAAATAAAACCATAACAAAACTCAATAATTATATTTTGAAAATGGGGAAAATATTTACCAAATTACTAAATAAAAGACCATGAAAACCTTGAAATAATTTAGATAATTTACCTAAATGTAAGCTACAATGGCCTACAAAATAGAAGGTTTGAATGTATTTCAGAATAGTGATCAAAATAGATCATGAATTATTAGATTAATTCAAACTTAAATAATTTTATTAGTGAAATATCAAGTGAAAACTCTTTATACCAAGTACCTACAACAATTTCAAACTCATTTCAAAGAGTAAATTCAGTACAACATCAAATTTGTAACTAGTCAAGGATATTTTTCAATCAGATCAACAACTAAAATAGATCTAAGGATCAAACTTGATTAAATCAAAGATAAGGCTCCTAAACAAAAATAATGGGTTCCCTAATTTCACAATGTGAAATTAGGGCATGTTGTGCTAGAAACAACATATTCTTCTAAGCCAAAAGGATTCCTTGGTAGTATGATTATAATCTTTATAATCAGCTTCGGTGGAAGATAATGATATAGTGCTTTGCTTATTACTATTCCAAGAAATTATGATAAAATCCAATGAGAAACAATATCCACTTGTTGATCTACAATTATTAGGATCATAAACCTAATCAGAATTAGAATAACCTACCAAATAAAATGTGTTATTCAAGGTATACTCGATGTTAAGAGTTATAGTAACTTTAATATAATGAAGAATTATTTTAACAACTTTAAAATGAGTATTTTGAGGTTCTAACATAAAATAAGAAACAAATCCAACAAAAAAATCAATGTCATGACAATAAGAAATTCAAACTTCCAACTAATTTCTTATATAAATTAGGATCAACATTTTCAATTTCCATGTCAATAAAAAATTTCACACCAAGTTTACAAGGGTTAGCAATGGGTTTACAATCTAATATATTAAACCTAGCTAACAAGTCATTTGCATATTTGGATTAATAAATTTAAATTTTATCTTTTTCTTACCAAACTTGAATGCCTAAAAATTAATGTGAAAGACCCAAGTATGTCATTTCAAAGGTAATATTTTAATTATTTTTAGTGCAAGAAACCAATGGACTATTAATATCAATGATGATCAAATCATTAACATATAAAACTATGAAAACTATGTCATTAGGATTATTTTTGACAAAGATATTAGGATCAGTAGAGTTATGAGTAAAGCCTTGAGCTATAAAAAATTGATATATTTTGGAGTACCATTTCATATGTGATTGTTTCAAACCATAAATAAAAATTTTAGACTTGCAAAAAAGATTCTCATTACCTTTCTTAATAAAACCAGGACATTGAAACATGTAAATTTATTCATGTAAATCACCATTCAAGAAAAAACTCTTAAAATCCATTTGATAAACAAGCTAATTCATATGAGTAGCTAGACCTAAGATAACTTTAATTATGTGCATCTTAGCAATGGGAGCAATGTTTCATTATAATCAAATCCTTGAATTTGATAAAAACTTTTGGTAACTAATTGAGCTTTGTATTTTTATACTTGTTTAATTTAATTGAAGATGGTTTTGTATAACCATTTACAGCTCACCCAATTTTGACCTTCAGAAAGAAGGACTAAGGTTTAAAGTGTGATTAGAGATTAAAGATTTTTATTCATCCTACATAATTTTTCCCAATGGGGGTTACCTTGAGCTTGTTTAATGTTTAAGGATATTTATTATTTGTAATTTTAAACATAAAATCATAGTTATAAAATTATTTCCTAGTTCTATGAGAATCATTGAGATCTACATCAACTCCAGAAGCTTCTATAGTTGTATCTACCCACTTAGGCATAGTTTTAAATGGATCAAGACTAGAATATAGAGTATGAACACTAGCTGGAGCAACATCACTATGCACAACATCAAGGTCATCATTTCTTGAATCAAAAGGAAAATAAATAGAAATGATATCAAAATAATTTTAAATAGAGGCACAATCAAACACACCATCTTCAGCAATTCTAACATCTCTTTTAATTTTGTTTTTGTTAGTTTGAGGATCATAAAATCTATGAGATTTAGATTTTTCATCATTATAAACAAAAATAAAAGTTTTTGATTTGGAATCTAACTTCTTACATTTGTATTTATGAATATGAACAAATGTTTCAAAACCAAAAATATGTGAATGTTATAAGTTAGGTTTTCAACCACTCTAAGATTTTTTAGGGGTAATGTTTAAAATAAATTTAGTGGGAGTAATATTAATGAGATAAATAAAACAATACATAGATTTTTCCTAAAATTTATAATGCATATTTCTAGCATGCAACATACACCTAGCCATTTCAATGATAGTCATATCTTTACATTCGGCAACACCATTTGACTCAAGTGTGTAAGAAATAGTATTTTCATATTTAATACCATGTTTTTTACAATATGAAATAAAACCATTATTAACATATTCAATATCACTATTCATTTATAAGATACACAAAGAACAACCAGATTTTTTCAACAAAGGCACGAAATTCAGTAAAAGTATCTAAAAGTTGATCTTTAATTTTTTTAAATAACACCAAACTCACCTAACTAATCATCAAAAAAGGTTAAATCATTTATTCACCATTAATATGAGTTTCCATTGCACCTAAAATTTTAGTATTAACTAAATGGATTTTTTAAGTTGCACACCGAGATTTTTTTAAGGAAAAGATTCTCTATGGATTTTACCAGCCATACATCCATTACAAATAAAATTAGTAGGAAGAATTGTAGGTAATTTATGCACCTTATTAATTTATTTCATAATTAAAATATTTTAATGATTGATATATCCTAATATTTCATTCCATAATCTACCATCAGTAGAGGCAAGCAAAGCATGGGTAGAAGATAAAGAAAAAAAATCAGTAAACTTAAACAAATTATCATTATCTAAAAAGGTGGTACCAACAATTTTAAAATATTGTTTCACTAATTCAATATAACAACTTATTTCAAAGAATTATATTTTATATCCATGTTTACATAATTGAAGAATGGAAAGTAGATTCAAATTTAAATCAAGAACAAGCAAAATATCATGTAATTCACCATCAGGAAATTGAATAGTTCCTATGGCTTCAACATTGCAAGAAACATGATTTTCAATAATAAAATGATTGTTAGAATGATTTGGTTATAAATAATTAAAGAAATAAACATTAGATATCATATGTTAAGTAGCACTAGAATCAATAATCCATTCAACGAGATAAGTACATAAATCATAAGTAAAAGGAGCACTAGTATTAGACTTTTGTTGTTTTTTAGTCTTTTTATTACTAGTACTAGTATCATTTTTAACTTTAAGCTTACCATTTTTTATATCTTGTTTATTACAAAAATAAAGAGTGTTTTTAGCACAATAGTTGCATTCTAAATTTTTCTTAGGTTTTGAGTTAGACTTTTGGTCTCTTTTATCATTTGAATTGTTAGACTTAACATGATATTTATCATTCTTGTGTTGGTGTTTAAACACAAAAACATGTTCATTGGTTTTCAAACTAAAAAATTGAACTTTTATTCTTCTTGATGCAATAAAGTACAAAATAAATCAAACATCAATTGAGTAGCTAATGTAAGAATATAAAGCTGTGAATGTACATTTCTAATAAATTTTTGAAATGGTCTAGGTAAGATTTTTTTAATAATAATATGAATTAAATTCAAGTCTACATGTTTAATACCTAAATGAGTCAATTGAGAATGCAAATAGTGTACTTTTGTCAAAAATTCATCCATAGTTTTAAAGTCATTATACTTTAAATATGAAAGTTGATCCTGAACTTATATGTTCCTAGATTCAATAACATCATAAATTGATTTAAGTTTTGACCATGCATCAAATGTAAGAGTACAACCATCAATATGCACATAAAATTTGGGGGTCATAGTCATGTCAATCAAACCTAAGGCCTGTTCATTGTTTGTTTGTCATTTTTATTGAATGTCGGTGGAAAATTTCTCATCGGGTTTGGTTTCCTTACTGTATATGATGTGTACTAAGTGTTTAAAGGTGAAAATGTATTGTATGTGTGATTCTGATAAATGTTAATTGGTTTAGGTGATTTTATATTTAGAAAATAATTGAGTCATTATGTTGCAAAAGGTCACATGAACCTAAAAATCATTAATATAATTAAAAATTCATAGTAGAAGGATGAAGATGCTAAAAAAGATAGTCACGCTAATTTACCAAAGGATGGAAAGAAAATATGCAAGAAAAATAATGGACCAGTTTTAGAATTTTATGGCAAAAAACAAGTAATTTCATAATAATGTGATAAAAACAACTTTTTTTGGGTTGATTGAAATAAAAAAATTAGTTTTAATTTAATTCAAGAGAAAATTATATGTCTTGGTTTAGTTAACTTGTAAATGTAAGTCCATAGCAAAACACCAAAATTTATCTTAAATAATTAAAGAATGAAAGTAAGATGTAAAAAAAAATGTTTGGTTTTATGGTTATGAATAATTAATAAAAAAACTTGAAGATTTTAATATCTTTTCTTATGGTGCATAAAAAAGTATGATCAAATGATATAAATCAAAAATCATGTTTTGGAAAAACAATTATCCATCATGACCTTAAAACATCTTCTTAGTGTGTGCCAAATGTTCCTCTTCCCCAAAATGTGAGGCAAAGTGTAGGTTTGAAGGGAGTGACTTATGTAACTCCAAGATTTCCTACAAAAGGACAAAAGAGGTGTGAAACCTGATGAAATTCAAATTTGTGTGAATTAATATTCATATAAATACAAAATCCTAAATACAACTAAAAACTTAGGATAAAAATATTAACCCAAATAAAGGGTAATCATAACAAGTAATGACTATATATATTACTTATCAAATTGTGTTAACAATGTGATCCAAAACACTTAGCAATATCATGAGTTGTCTTGTTATTTATCTTCTCATTAAAACAACATTCCTCTCCCTTTCCATAATTCTTGTTAACATTTTGGTAGCATTTCCTTATTTGTTCACCAACCTTCTTTTCCTTCTCAAGTGTCTACCATTTATAGGTTTCCAAAATTTAATATTTTATAGGTTTGAAAAAGTTTTCTCACATCAACAAGTAGCTCAACTACCACCAATCATCAGTTAATATGCTTTCCATCAACTTGGTAGTTAATGCAATAATTTACTAAAGGTTAGCTACCCTACTACTTGTTGTCACTTCTCAATTGTCTATTAGAGTCAAATTGATGTAGGGAATAACTATTTTCATTTACTTGTAAATTACATTAACTTGGATAGGTTTGGCATTGACACAGTCACTTATATAATTCATTTGACTCTAATTTTGGGTACACTCATTTAGATTAGTTTTATTGGTGTGTACCAAGCTCTACTTCCTTAAGGAGATAACATAGGTTTTTTTCAACATTAATTATGGACACACATATGGATTGGTCATGTCAATGTGCACCTCAATTTGAGACTTTAAGGTTTTAGTATTGCTCTAAACCTGGTCACTAATAAAAATAGTTGAACTCTATGGTTAATAGTAATGGGGTGAGATGACCTCAATCACCCCCTTGATGATTTACCACTACCTATATATCTAATACTGCAATGAGGGAAATAAAACACACATAGTTCTCCAACCTAGAGGGAATGTGCAATTATGCTCATTTGACTATATGTATGTAACTATAAAATGGCTTTGATACTTGACAATGATAGGTCATGAATTATTTTAGAATGCTCTTGACTTGAATTATGGTTTCTCATTGTGAATGATCTTGAATTTTTAAAAGTGAATATCGAGTGGGGATAATGTGTTATCAAAGTGGGCCATAATTAGGATCAACTAGATAGAGTTGAATAGATAGAGATGAATCCTTATAGAGTATTGAAACTTGAAGAACAACTCACAAAATGGAAGAAGTTGGTATTCACCATAAGAAAATTTTATGAAGAAGCATTATCCAAAATTAAATAAGAAGATACATTATATAGTGAAGAATTAGGTCACCCAAAAATGTAATTAACTCAATTAATAATTATAAAATGACTTAAGGTACATTTCCCCTAATGACCTATTATTAACCTAATCAAGCTAAATAGAACTATGTAGACAAAACACAGTGGGACAAAAGTCTACACCAACACCCCCATTTAAATGTAGCTTAAGTGGGTAGAATAATTGGGTACCAGCATAAAGGCTTGATGAGGTATCCAAGTATAGAGAGATTATCCCCCAGAGGAAGAAGAAGACAAAGTTGCCCAAACCCCAAGAAGAACCTATAATTTAAGATACTTGCTATCAGTGAAAGGTTTGGTGAATATATGAGAAATTTACTCCATTGTCTGGATGTATTAGAGATCAATGGCTTACTTGTGGATGAACTCCTAAATGAAATGCATGTGAATCATGATATGCTTGGTCTATTAATGGAGGACCAGATTATTGCAGATCTAGATTATGTTTTGGTTGTCATAGAAGATGATTTTTGGTCATCAAAACTAGATACTAAACTCAGTGAGAATCCCTTGAAGTTAAATAGCCTTAGTGGAAATGTTAAGATCTCCTTTTTATTCTACCTCTATAGAAGATAAAGTAATATCATTATAATTTTTTCTAGGCCAAGTAATCAAACCTAAACTAAGGGAGAAATGTAGTTGGAAGTAGACATACAACTATGAATGTTGTCAATCCAATCTAAATATGTATATCTAATCAATTCAATGTCAATGCTCACTCCATAGTGAATTCTGAAACTATGAGTACCCTGAATGTAGTGGATAATCCACTTAGCTATCTTCTAGCATATTTCATATGTTTCCTACATGAATCTTGAGACAACGCCCACTGCATATGAAATTTCAAGTCTAGTGTATGTAAGGTAGATGAGACTACCAACAAGTTGTCAATACAAGGTACAATCAACCAATGGAGATGGAAAATCATCCTAAAGCTTCACACCAAATAGAAAAGGGGTAAAAGTTGGCTTACAATAAGCCATATTAAATTGTGCAATCAAATTAAGAACATACTTAGATTGTGTAATAGTGATCCCAAATTTCAATTGAGTAATTTCAATTCTAAATAAGTAATGTAACAAGCCCAAGTTAGTCATTGAGAACCTATAAAACAAAGTAATTTTCACCATTGTGATGGTCGATGGATAACTCTTATTGATTAATAGGTCATCCACATAGAGAACTATAATCAATAGTGAATCATCCTACCATAAAATGTAGACATTTGTATTTTAATGGCTTCTAGTGAACCTAACTTAAAGAATAAAGGATCCCATCTTTTCATACCAAGCTCGAGGAGTATATTTGAGTCCATAGATAGATTTTTGAATTTTATAAACTAAGGAAAAATCTTCCACAAATCATTTTGGTTGTTCCATGTATATTTCCTCTTTGAGGTCATCATGAAGAAAGGCAATCTTCACATCCATCTGATGAACACCCCATTGATGTGTTGTGGCAATGGCAAGAGTGAGTCAGATCAAGTTCATTTTAGAAAATGGAGTGAATGTCTCAGTGTAGTCTATGTTATGCACCTGAGAAAAATATTTTGCTACCAAATGTGCTTTAAACTTGTCTACTAACCCATCTATTGTAAAATTTATTTGATATATCCACCTACATCAAATAAGGGACTAAATCCTAAGTGTTATTCCTTTGTAAATAACTATACTCCTCTTTCATAGTATTATCCCACTCAGGAATGCTTGATGCCTCACAAAATTATTGTGGATCAAAATCAAATGCAATGAAAGCATATGGGTCATTTAGAATTATGAATGGGTTTTCCTATTGTCTAATAGATCTCTAATTGGCCAACACTTCATAATATCTATCTAGCCCAAAAAGGACTAGTTCTCAGAGAGTTGAGAGCAGAGTCCTCATCATTTCAAGATAATCTAGGATAAAGAGGAGGGGAATCCTCATCACTACTCTCATCATTAAAACTAGAAGAAGAATCAATATCATCAAAAGGTTGATGAAGCATATCTAAATCATCACAACTATCATCAAATACAAGTGCTTCTTAAGAAAGGTGAGAGGTGTCAAGTATAGAGTCTAAAGGACCATCTATAAAATGAACACTTCTCTTAATAAATGACTCGTGAGTGGTGGGATGGATAATCCTTTATCCCTTAACACCCTCAGGATATCCAATGAAGATATAAGATTGACTATGAGGTTCTTGTTGACCATTTTTGGTCTGATAGGCCAAAATCGGTCCCCTTCTTTCCTTATTGTTTTGAGCCAGTTCATTTATTGAATTTTGCACAAGTCTGATTTCTATGGACTCTATGGATTCAAAGCTAATGACTCTATAGGCTTGAAATTAGTTGGTTCAATGGGTTCGACAGTTCAAAGGTTCAACACGCAGGTTTTTTTATTTTGCAAAGGTTTTGTCTAAGTCTCAAAGTCGAGCGAAAGTTGCCAAGTGTCATCTGATGGGACACTTTGTATTTTATTTTAAAGAAGTAGTAGAAGATGCCACATGTCCCTTGTAAAGCTTTTTAGAAGCCTCTAAGTTTCAATATCTATAGTTCCTTCCTTTCATTTTGCTATTTTTAGTAAGGACCATGGTGGACCCTAGGCAAATGGCTAAAATTAAGTGGAATGATCCAAGTGTCATCATTTGACTAATTGATAAAAGTAAACAGAATGTGCCACGTGTCCCATTATAACTCAGTGTAGTGTGACAAGTGTCGACGTCCATGTTTTAAGCTTTTCATAGGTTTCAAAGCTTCTTTTAATAAGCTTCTCATAGAATCCTATAGAAAGCGCCAAGTGGAAACAGTGGAAAAGTTGTAATTTGTTTCTAAGAAGCTATGGAAGATGCCACATGTCCCTAGTCAAGCTTGGTGGAAGCCTCCAAGTGTCTGCATCCACATGAACCTAAATAAGCCCCGAATGTTTCTATGTTATTTCTAAAAACTTAGCAGAAGTTGCCATGTGTCATCTTCCACAAAACTCTCAAAAGGTAGCTAAAGCTTCTGTAGTTTAAGTAGAAGTTGACAAGTGTCCTCACCTATTTAGGGCAGAAGCCGACATGTGTCACTTGTTGAGATCAGTGGAAAGTGCCACTTGTCCTCATTCCCCTTTTGAAGTGGCCAAAGCCAAGGAAGATTTCTTTCAGATAAATTTTCTAAAGGAATTCCTTTGGACATTTTGTCTAAAGGAAATAAAGGATAAAGAATGCTAAAGAAATAAAATCTTGACCGAAGAGAAAAGAGCTGAAGGAATTGCCAAGAATGGTGACGTCCCTGAAGCTATCAAATTCAGGGAAATAAACTAGTTGTTGGCTTTCAAATGGTGATGGGCCCATGAACATCAATCTTATGGCAAGCAAATAGTTATTGATCTTCACAGACTTAAGCGCAAACCTAAAGGAATTCAAAGGCTTAAAGCCAGGAGAAAGACAAAGCCAGGAAGGGGTAAAAGAGCCAAGTGCAAGAATGAACAAAATAGTGGTGAAGGAAGGTTTTGACTCAAGGAGTTACTCTAGTGGTTGACACAGTGTCTACGAATTGATCATCAAGAGGCACAAATAATGAATGACATGACCCTATTTTCTCCACTTTGCATTTATGAGCAGACAAGCCACGTGAATGCCTTCAAGGAGTGGTCTTGTTTGTGGACAAATGGCGTGGCTTATGTTTTTAAATGCTCAAAGTCAAAGCAAGAGCTGACACAACATTATCTATCAAGCAGCTTCCTCTTCCCAAGGTAGAGAATGCACATGGGTCAATTGTAAAAGGGTGCCAAAAGGCCTTTTCTTTCCTCTATATATTGAAAACTTCTCATTCGAGAAAGGGACCTCTTAGCCTGTAAGGCAAAACTCTGCCCAAAAATATCTCAGGCTTGTAAGGTGAAGCTCTGCCAGATTTTACCTTGAATCAAGACTTAGTAATTTTTACCTCCATTTGAACTTGCACTCATGCATATGTCTATGTTTTCTTTTTGTGTTAAGTCATTTTCTTTTATGCTTTCACAGAACGATTCCAGCATGTCTAGTGCATTGTGAAGTTTCTTCTTCTGCAGGTCTACCAAAAGTGTCTACAACAGGAATATAAGCACATGTGAATAGGCTACCATAGTGTGTCTCAGAACACCTCTGATAGTTCTTCCTCCTTGTATCTCTAGAGGACCCCTAGCTCACTAATATAGAAGAGTTTCCCATATCAAATGAAGTGTATGCTAGCTTCTTCTTGGTGAAAAGTGTATGTTTGAGATAAGTAGATCAACTTTTTTGGTGTATCACCTTTTATTTTAGGTTTAGGTTTTATTTTTGGCATCCTTCTCCCTTTTCAACACCCTCCTTTTTTCATTTATTTGTTAGTAGTAGGAAATCCAGGACCTAAAAGATACATCGAAGGGAGCTAGCCCTTATCTAGAGACTCTCCCCCTAGTTTTTCCAGGCCCATAGGCAAGAGGGGAGTTTCCATTGTTATGTGTGGAAGGTAGGAGCTCAACCACCTGTCAAGGGTGCAATCCACTACATCAATAATTTTTGGCACACCTAGTGGGAACATGTTTTGACACTCAAAAAAGTTCCAGGATTGGTGATGGTCCTGTTACAGTAGAACAAACCATTAATACAACATCTGACCTTTAATCAAGTGATTGTGGGACAAGTTTTGTCCAAAAAGTTAAAGAATTTTTGTGTGTTCTTCAACCAACTAGCCTTTGGAGGCTTTTTTATCAACACCAATGGTGACTCTGAGTTAAATCAGCTGGTTAAGCAGTCCTTATGCCATCAAGAAATCATATTTTGGTATGTATAATTCCATTCCTCAGCATAATGGGCCTTTTATTCCTTCATTTAACTATGATCAAGCTCAGGGTGTTTATGGAATCACCTCAAGCAGCTCTCCTAGTTGCCCTTCAACAATAATGGAAGTAGCGCTGGAGTTTGAGAAGTGATGGAGATAGATAGATTGGATGAGTAGTATAGATATCAGTAAGAGCTTATGTACAAGGAAGAGTGTTTGTTTAGGCAAGCTCAGGCCTTGCAATTCATGGAGGAGGAGGTAGAAAAATGGAAAAGTCCATTCATTCAATGCAATTAGTCTTGTGTGCCCCCTCCTATTCTAAACAAAGTTCCCTCTTGTGCACCAAATCCTTTATACCAGATAGCACTTGCTCACTCTAGCTCATCCGATGCATTGATCACTCCTGCTCTTAACCCCTTGTGCCTAGCTTTCAAACATTAATGGGCATTAGAGCAACCTCTCATGAAGATGAACCTTCTCAATTCTGTAGAATGTGAATCCTCCTTTGAAGGGAATACCATGAACCATCACATCTCTCTTGAAGCAGCTCTTTTTGTGCATGAGCAGACCCCTCCTAGTCTTCCTCAACCTCCTCAAGTCTCTCAACATGATGTCAAGATTCCAAGTTGGAAGAGGGAATATCATGAGCCAGCTCGAGACCTTGAAGAGGATAAAGTTGTTGCCTATTGACAAGGGGAAAGTTCCAATCCCAAGGTCATGAGTTGGAAGCAAACAATGGAATCATGGGGCAAAAAGGGGAGGAGAAAGGTTTTAATCAAAACCTTGAAGAAGGTGAAACTACTCCTACTCATCATTATGATGCTTGTGACCTCCAAGAAAGGCTCTTTCAAGAAAATCTAGCTAGGTGAACTGTAGAGTTGGAGTTTAAAATGAGATTCCTCAACCAATGTGTGATGGACGGTTCAGACCAAACAACAGATTCCATGTCTGAACATAACCCATCTACACACCTCCAAGAGAGCTATCAAGCCACATCTGATATAGATGAAGTGCTGGCCAAATGGAAGGAGGAGAATATTTCAATTCTAGCTTAGGGACTGCCTCCTCTTCCACATGGGTTTAATCTTCAGCCTTCCACTTCATCCCTTCTCAGAGAGGAACCTGTTTTGAAAGATGCAAGTGAAGAAGAGAAGATCCAAATTATAGCTACCCAGGAGGCTATCATGAGAAAAAATGAAGAGGAAATCATCATGGATGCTCCCTCTGAAGACATCATTGACAATGGAGAAGACACAGGTCATGAATACATGCAGATGTTCCAGCAATATGAAGAGGAACGTAAGCATGGTGACCTCTCTCCTCCCTTGTTTGATGAACTTCCTTGTTTTGATGAGGAGGATGACCATGCCATGGAGCTTGAGTTAGAGGAGGATCAGGTGGATGTCTTTGAACAACTAGAGACTCTGATCCTTGAGCAGGAAAAGGAGAGGCTTGTCCATCTTGAGGAAAGCCTTGAAGAAGAGAGCTTTGAACAAAAGGGTGATGTTCTATGGGATGAGCAATTAGTTTGTGATTCCATTTCAGACATCACAATAGTCACTCTTCTTCAAGAAAGCCATGAAGGAGCAAAAGGTGAGTTTGATAGGGTCTTCAATGAAGTAGAAGGGAACGATTCAAACCATGGTGCACTGAAAAGGGACTATGCATATCAAAGGGATTATGGTGATGAGCCAATAACCATTGATTTCTAGATGAAACACACCAGCATGAAGATCTAGCATTTGACAAGCTTCCAAGAATAAGAAGAGTACATATATGTTAGAAGCATGTTTGACTCTGATCCACTCGAATGCAAGCCAATCGAGGTGGCAGGCAAGAGGAGTAGGTCACCAAGTCTCCATTCCATTCAGCCACTTGTCTGGCATCATAAGTTTTCTTGCCAAGAAGGGGACTTAAGAAATTTTCCCTTTGATCCAGGAGGGAGGCAAATATACCTGGTTAGTTGTACATAGTAGTTTAATTTCAATTTTCTTTCCTATTTTCCCTAGGTGTTGTTGCACAGGTAGTGTTTTTTAGCCTTGTATGTGTTTTCCTTAGTGTTTGGGGTAAAATCTTCATGATTGATTCTTGGATATATTAAGGTGATTGCTAACTCTTTTGAATTTGCATCCTGACTCTGTGCCCAATGGACTTTAAGGCAACTATTTTCTAAAGCATGGCAAGCATGCTTCCCCTGAGAGTCACCAATTTGTTGACCATTTTTGGTCTGACAAGCCAAAATCAGTCCCCTTCTTTCCTTGTTGTTTTGAGCCAGTTCATTTGTTGAATTTTTTACAAGTCTAATTTCTACAGACGCCATGGATTTAAAGCTACTAACTCTGTAGGCTTGAAATTAGCTAGTTTAATGGGTTCGATAGTTCAAAGGTTCAACACGCAGGTTTTTATTTTCACAGGTTTTGTCTAAGTCTCAAAGTCAAGCAGAAGCTACCAAGTGTCGTATGTCAAGACACTTTGTAGTTTATCTTCAAAAAGTAGCAGAAGACACCATGTATCCCTTGTAAAGCTTGTCAAAATCCTCCAAGTGTCAATATCTACAATTCCTTCCTTTCATTTCACTATTTTGAGTAAGGACCATGGTGGGCCCTGGGTGAATGGCTAAAATTAAGTGGAATGTTCCAAGTGTCATCATCCAATTGATTGATAAAAGTAAATGGAACATGCCACATGTCCCATTATAACTTAGTGGAGCATGACAAGTGTCGACATCTGCATTTCAAGCTTTTCATAGGTTTCAAAGCTTCTTTCAATAAGCTTCTCGCACAATCCCATGGAAAGCGCTAAGTGGAAATAGCAAAAAATTTGTAATTTGTTTTTAAGAAGATACGAAAGATACCACATGTCCCTGGTAAAACTCAACAAAATCCTCCAAGTGTCTGCATCCACGTGAACCTGAATAAGCCTTGAATGTTTCTACGTTATTTCTAAAAACTCAGCAGAAGCTACCATGTGTCGTCTTCTATAGAACTCTCAAAAGGTAGCTAAAGCTTCTATAGTTTAAGTGGAAGCTGACAAGTGTCTTTACCTGTTAAGGGTGGAAGTTTCCATGTGTCACTTGTTGAGATCAGTGGAAAGTGCCACTTGTCCTCATTCCCCTTTTGAAGTGGCCAAATCCAAGGAAGATTTCCTTCAGACAAATTGTCTGAAGGAATTCCTTCAGAGATTTTTTCTAAAGGAAATAAAGGATAAAGTCTGCTGAAGAAACAAAAGCCGAACCAAAGAGAAAAGAGCTAAAGGAATTTCCAAGGATAGTGACGTCCCCAAAGCTGTCAAATTTAGGGAAATAAACTAGTTGTTGGCTTTCAAACGGTGATGGGCCTCCGAACGTCAATATTACGACAAGGAAATAGTTGTTGATCTTCACAGACTTAAGCATGAACCTGAAGGAATTCAAAGGCTTAAGGCCAGGAGAAAGACAAAGCCAAGAAGGGGCAAAAGAGCCAAGTGCAAGAATAGACAAAATAGTCCAAGTGGTGAAAGAAGGTGTCAACTCAAGGAGTTACTCCAGTAGTTGACATAGTATCTACAAATTGATCATCAAGAGGTGTGAACAATGAATGGTGCGACCCTATTTTCTCCACTTTGCATTTATGAGTAGACAAGTTGCATGAATGCCTTCAAGGAGCGGTCTTGTTTGTGGACAAACGGTGTGGCTTATGTTTTTAAACACCTAAAGTTAAAGCAAGAACTGACATAGCATTACCTATCAAGCAGCTTCCTCTTCCCAAGATAGAGAATGCACATGGGTCACTTGTAAAAGGGTGCCAAAAGGCCTTTTCTTTCCTCTATATATTGAAAACTTCTCATTCAAGAAAGGTATCTCTTATCTTGTAAGGCGAAGCTCTACCAGATTTTACCTTGAATTAAGACTTAGCAATTTTTGCCTCCATTTGAACTTGCACTCATGCATACAGCTATGTTTTCTTTTTGTGTTAAGTCATTTTCTTTTATGCTTTCATAGAATGATTCCAGCATGTCTAGTACATTATGAATTTTCTTCTTCTGTAGGTCTGCCAAAAGTGTCTACAGTAGGAATATAGGCACATGTGAATAGGCTGCCATAATGTGTCTCAGAACACCTATGATAGTTCTTCCTCCCTGTATCTCTAGAGGACCCCTAGCTCACTGATACAGAAGAGTTTCCCATATCAAATGAAGTGTGTGTTAGCTTCTTCTTGGTGAAAAGTGTATGTTTGAGCTAAGTAGATAAAAAAAATTGGTGTATCACCTTTTAGTTTAGGTTTAGGTTCTATTTTTGGCATCTTTCTCCCTTTTCAACCCCCCCCTTTTTTCATTTATTTTTTAGCAGTAGGAAATCTAAGACCTAAAAGATACATCAAATGGAGCTAGCCCTTATCTAGAGACTCTCCCCCCAGTTTTGCCAGGCCCACAGGCAAGAGGGGAGTTTTTATTGTTGTGTGTGGAAGGTAAGAGCACAGCCTCCTATCAAGGGTGCAATCCACTGCGTCAACAATTCTAATGCCTTACATGTCTTCTTCAAAATTTAATCTATAATAGGTAAACCAAACACTCAAAAGTTCTCAACTATGGGTTTCTAACCACTCTAATCTTCAAAATGAGTGACTCCCTTCAATGCTTTATGAGTAAATTAGTTCTACATGTAACAAGCATAATTGATGTCCTTGACCTAATACTAAGGTGCAAGAGACTTGGAGTGTAACATATAGCTGACTATTTCCTTAAAGGACCTATTCTTATGATATATAACACCATTATACTAAGGACTATATGGAATCTCATGTTGTATTACAATTGCCTATGATGTATAGGATTGTTCAAAATGGTTCCTAACATACTCACCACCATTAGTGGTGTGCAAATTCTTGATGGTTTTACCTAATAATTTCTCTAAAAATGCTTTGAAGTCCTTAAAATGGTTAAATACCTTTTATTTTTGCTTAATAAAATACACTCGAGTATACCTAGAATAGTCATTGATGAAAGTAATCATGTATTTAGTCCTATTGAATGAAGGTTTTAAAAATGGACCAACAATGTCACTGTGTACAATCTCCAACATCTATTTAGCTATTTATGATTTGCCCTTGTCATATTTCTCCTTTGGCTACTTCCCAAGAATTCAACCCTAACAAACTCCATCAAAAAACTTAACTTATGGGAACCCTGAGACAATGTCTTGACAAATGAGTTGCTCTAGGTAGTGATAATTGAGATGGTCGAATCACTCATGTCATAATTTACTCACCATATCTAAATAAGTAAGTAATGTAGTAAAGGGTTTATCAGAAGAAAAATTGGAGAAAGTATACAATCTAGATTGGTGATAGGATTTTCCAAATGCAACAATAGAGTCATTGTTAGTTTCCCTAATATCCACAAATTGGATGTGAACTCAACTCTCTTGCCTAAACCGATGTGAGTGATATGGTAAATAGAAAGGATATTGGTTGATAAAGAGGCAACACATAGAACATTATGAAATGTCTCATAATTCACTTTAACTAATCCTCTCCCACTAACTTCTACTTTAATATCATCACCTAGTAATATGGAAGGCATATAACAAGACTCCAAGGATGAGAACATGTCTTGTGATGAAGCCATGTGGTGTGAGGCATCAAAATCAATAACCCATGTGGAAGGTTGGGATGCAACTATAACAAGTGATTTTCCTTTATCTTTTCCCTTCTTACTACCTTTGGAATTTGAAGATGTATGCGTTGATGAACTCTAAGTGGAAGAATTAGGGACACTAATATTGTGCTTCTCAAGCATTTTTATTAGTTGGTCAATTTATTTATGCATGCATTTGGACTCATCATGCCCAAATTTCTTGTAATATCCACATGTGAGTCACTCTTTATTGGGTTTCCCATCATAAGAGGAGGACTTTTTTATGCTTTTAGCTTAGCCTCTAATTTATGACCCTTTTTTAGCTCTAGGTCCTTATTTTATTTCTTCTCCTTATGACTAGAAGTCTTCTGTTTGTCATGACTCACAAATACTGCATGCGATTTGGAGGAATTCAATGTACCCATTTAAATGAGCTTGTCATGTTCATGATTCAAGCTAGTAACAAAGTCATCTAAGGATGGCATTGTCCATGCAGCTCCAAGGACATGCTTGGTGCTATGGAAGGTAGAACAAATACAAAATAGTCAGATCCCAATTTGGCAAAGATGGAAGAATAAATTGATCATCATTCTTATCAATGTCACATATTTTTAATTGTAACCTAAATGATTTTAACTTTGTGAATAAGTCTTATATTGTATCAAAGTTACTTGGGCTTAAACAAATGAGTTCCTTCTTTGAATCATGACCCCTCATTTTGTCCTGCTTCTAAATATTTTATCTAATAAGATTCACACTTGATTTAGAGTTGTTTCAAAGCCGATATGAAAAAGTAAGTCAAAAGACATATAAAGGCACAATAAACTATAGGCTTCATCACTTCATTTGTACCAGTTCACATTATATACATCAAGTGGTAGTTTTGTTTCTATACCCATCATGATTTGGTATAATCCCTTGTTCCTTAAGAGGATTTTCATATTGAATGTCCACTCACAATAGTTGAATGGTGTAAGAGGAAGAACTGAATTGAGATCCATAGTGTAAAAAAGAAGTGTTTTCTAAATTGTGTGTGTTATACATTGGTAATGTAACACCCCTTGAATCTGTATAGGTTCAAATTGACAAGGCATGAGAATACCACCAATGTGAAGAGCTCAAAAAAACATGCACTTTCAAAAAAATGGCACGTCAAAAAGACCAACAAGCTAAAATCTATGCTCGATTTAATTTTAATATGGCAAGGTGATTCTTCATTTTGTAAAATTCAAAAAATAATATTGAGTGAAATTGGGTGCTAGAATTAATCCCCCGTTAGTAAGAATCTAAATTTAATCCCCTTTCATATGACCACATCATATGATCAGGGGGATAAGGATGGGGGTGACCACCATCGAGTTTTGTAGGGTGTGCTTCACCACCACCGGGTTCCATCGGGGGGTATTTGCACCACCATCAAGTTTTTATGGGTGTGTTTACACTACCATCGAGATTTATAGGTCATGTCAGCATTCCTATCAAGGTTTACTAGTTATGTTTGCATGTTGGTCAGGGTCTATCAATTATGCTTGCATGTTATTCAAAGTCTATTAGTTGTGCTTGTATGTTGGTTGAGGTCCACCAGTTGTTCTAACACATGATTCAAGATCCATCAAAGGTGATCATATGGGTATCAATACTTGATGGGTGTGCTCACAGGAGTCATAGATTCCATAGGGCATGTAAGTAGGGGTCTTGAGACCTGATGGGCATGTAAGCAAGGTCTTGAGATTCACAAGTGTTGTAGGCACAAAATTCTACCAAGTTTGAAGAAAGACCAGATCTATAATTTTTTAGTAATATCTTAAAAAACTAAGAGATACCCACTTAGTTTCTTAAAAAATCCAAAAAAATCTGGAAATGGTTTTTCTTGAAAGTCACTAAATGTACATATTTTTATAGATTTCAAGAAAATGCCTCTAAAGCCTCCAAAAATGGTTGAATATTGCCTTTCATAGAACAAAGTCATGTGGGCAATTAAATATAGGGTTTCATCACCTTTTGAATCTAATGTCATTGTTTTTTTTCAATTTGATATTCCAGATGTATAGATTTACATGAATTTTCAAGAAACCCCACCAAACCCTAAAAAATTGAAATAAATGAAAAACTTGAATAAGATGGAATGTAAGATTCACAAAAGAATCAATGGTAATCATCTACTATCAGGGCTTTGATACTATGTCAAATTAGGCCATAATGAGGATCAACTAGATAGGGTTGAATGCATAGAGATGAATTTGTATGGAGTAGTGAAACCTAAAGAATAACCCAAAAAATAGAAAAAGTGGGTCTTCACAATAAGAAAATTATATTAAGAAGCATTAGCCAAAAAGTACATAGGAATATACATTATATAATGAGGAATTAGGTCACCCAAAAAAATAATTTTCTCAACTCACAATTAGAAAAATGACTTAAGATGTATTTCCCCTAATGACTTATTATTATCCTAAGTAAGCTAAATGAGACCATATAGACAAAACCTAGTGGGACAAAAGTATACACCAACATGTGTAACTTTTGTGTGTATTTATGGATGAATTTTTTGATAATATTCTTTATTTGACCATGTAAAATGTGTAGGAAGACATAAAATATTGATTTAAAATTTGAAAACTAGTTATTATTTAGCATGTAATGCAACTGACCTAAGTGGATAGGGCGCAAAGCACTCATGTCCACCTCGCGTAGACTTGTCCATATGGATAAAGGATACTTGTCCTTTATTGAATGTATTATGAAGGTGATTATAAGTAGTTTAATCATTTGATATTGAAATTTATGTGTAATATTGATGGCAAACAAAGGGTCAATCCTACATATAGATAAATGTCTTAGAGGAAAGGAGAATAAGAGTCATGTATTTGTGTGATAGTCATGTGGTTTAGGATGTGTCAATAATTAACATTTTCAATTATTTATGACAAAATTTATGTGTATACAATCCCTCCCTTTATTTAAGTAATGAAATTATTAGAGTAAAGGAGAAAGAATTGAACATGAGTGTCTCTAACACACTTTATCTTTGGGTGGATACTTTAATTGTGTAGGGATCTCAAATTTATCAAACCCTAAAACCACTCTTGAGGTAGTCATTTTGATCATTTTGAAATTTGAAAAAGCTTGAACTTTGAAAATTGAAAATTTTTCAAAAAAAAGATAAAGGAAGGAATACACTTTTAAATAAGTGAAATAAAATTTCCTTTTAACTTGTAACTAATGATGAAGAGTTGTGCCCCCTTATTGAATCACTTGGGATAGTTTGAACTATTGGTGAATCGAGAGTGATCAAATTTCAATATTGAATAACTAATCAATCTCTTGAATTAAAAAAAAGTAATATTCCAACCCTCATGAATAGTAAATAGTATTTAATGTACTAATCCAAAAATTTAGAATCATGATAGGTTCACTAGAAGTGATGCCAAGGTAGTTGAGTATCACTAGACTTGAACATACATCACCAACATAAAATATGGAACCACATAATGGGTTCACTATAAATAATTACACGATTATTGAGTGTCATTAAACCTCAATATATATTACCTATAAGATCAAATCACACCACTAAAGATGGATCTATATTCTATTTTTCATGAATGAAAGAGAAAGAAAAATATTCATGCCTTAATCATGATCACATTTATCTTAGACTTGAATTGAAATGAATATTTTTCCTTTAAGTTTGTACCTTTGAGTTTTTAATTTTGAATTTTTCAACTTTGAACTTTTAAAAATTTATTGGTGGTCTATTTGGCATAGTGCACCAACTCTAGGAGGAAAAGAGGAGAGGAAAGGCTCAACATGTAAAGATTTACACTTTTCCTTTCCCCTCTCTTGAAAAGAATCATGTTAATTAATGACTTCCCCAAAGTCTTTATCTACTAATTCATGGTGAACTAGACACCTTAATTGGTTGATGTGAGTTGTTCCATAGAAAGGACCTACTTAGAGTCCACTCTAAGAATTATAAAAGAAACTTTGGTCTCTCTTGCATCTAGAAGAACCAGCTCATTCATATTTTTTAATTAGCTCACTATTTGTTGGCACTTTTCTTCAATATACTAGTTTCAACAATATATAAAAGAAGATAAGTGAAATAATGAACATGTAGTCCAGATAAAGCTTGAACAACTGACTACAATTTAGACTACTCTAATCATAATATAATAGATATATAAGAAAGAGAAAAAGAGATAGGGTAGGTAGAGAGGAAATATGAAATCATTTTCTAATGAGGACAATTTTGGCTCTATTAAACAAATATCTTGAGAAACTAGTCTCTACTTGGCTAGCATAGCACAACCAAAAATCATATATGGTTTAAGAGTTTGAGGACCAAGTAGCCATGTAGAAGAGGGAAGAAAAGTCACCATAAACATGCATATACAATTAATATCATTCACAAAGTTTTAATATAAATTATAATTCATGGAAAACAAATCTAATATTCATCAATATTCAAATGAGTTATGTAAAATTCTTCAAACAACCTCAGATCATGTTAAAACAAAAGCTAAACCAAGAAAGTAGGAAATTATAAGAAAATGAAAGTGGAAAAGTCCTCTAGTCTAGATCTAATTATAAATAGACTAACACACACTATAATAGATAATTGGTCTTTAATAGGTCATTCAATCCACTAAGTTATAAATCCAACTGCTTGATTAGTGGCTGTAAACACTTAATGAGATGTGTCCATCTCTGCTTAAATTTAAATTATGCCATGTACAATCCCAATGAAATCAAGATCAAGGCCATATTTATTAATCTTTAAATTGAATTCTAGGTGGTTGGAGTCATTAAATATCCCCTCATGCCAACTATTTGGTCATACTTTGCTTGGTGATGGCCTTGCCTAATTAAGATAACACTTTTTCATTTATGCTCTAGTTAAATCCCAATGCACATGCCAAATCTTCTAATTAATACCACTATCTAACTTTCTTAATAATTTGTGTCACATTTGCCCTTTAGTCATAGGAAGAAAAGATAATTCATGATTATATAGATCCAATTGGACTCAAAATCTAATTTCTAAATCTTAACAACCTACACAGTCAAGATAGGCATCAAGTTAGGGCTTTGGTACTGTTCATGGAGGTCCATGTATCTTCTTCAGGAAGTTCACTCCATGCATCCACATCTCACTACTCAAGAAATCCAATATTTCCATAAGACATGTGGATCCTACTATGTGTCATTTTTTTATTAATTCACTTCATGTTGAAGAACCTACTTGTCTTGAATTTTATCTAGACATGATGCAGCAGGATCTTGACAAGTGGAAATATCACACTCACTTAGATATTTTGTGGGTCCTCACTCATTGTTCAATGGTCTGACTACCCCATAGCTTTTATATTATTCCATGTGGTATCATTTTAAGGACTCACTTTATTTTTCTTTGTTATACAACTCTTATTTGAGATCGGGGCACAGTAAAGCTAGATGATGTTACCTAGCATCATCTCATTCACCCAAAAGGTATAGCATTTATCCACTATGTCATGATCATCCTGAGGGCCTAATAAAATGGGATCATGCCACTGGCATTATCCTAAGCACTTGAAGGGTCATGGGGTGATTTATTCATCCAAAGTGTTTTAGAGTAACGAAGCTCCAAGATGTTGATAAATGGTAGCCTCTTGAATAATTTGGATCTAAAAGATAGAAAATTAGTTTTTAGATTTTGAATAAAAAAACTAGCCATTATAATTTCCATCCTTAGATTAAAAAAATTCCAAGTCAATAAATCTAAAAGAAAGACAAAAAGAGCCTATGAATTTAACAATTAAAAAATAGGGTTTTCATAAAAGATATAATTGATCTATTTAATATATGAATGATTAAATCCTTAGATCAAAACATAGTATATTTCAAGCCTATAAAGGAGGAAACAAAATGAAATTAAATGTTTTAATGATGCTCTTGAGACCAAATTATCCATGGAACTAAAAATTATAATAAAATCATTTTGAGATAAAAACATGTTTTTGACATAGGGCTGCCCAACTAATATTACAAAAACTTACAATCCCTTCCTGATGCTAAATTTTCTAAAACTTATAATCCCTTCCTGATGCTAAATTTTCTACTATGGAAGGTTTTATCTCAAGAATAATCATCAATGACATAACATGAAAGTGTGAAAAATATAATAATTCACAATACTAAGTTACCTCTTAAGTACAAACCATAAATGAGATATGAGTTTTTAAAGTGGGAAACTAAACATATCAGAGAAAAACCCACATGATCATATTAGAAGGCTTGCAACCAAAATCTCCACAAGAATAAGATTGAATCAAGAGCACAAAATAAGAATAGAGAGATCTATGAAATTTTTAGTGAGGAAAAGTATAGAGAAATGACTCTTTTATAAATCTAGAGAAGGAAAATGAGAGTTATATAGAATCCCATTATGACCTTACAAGCCTCCTAAGTGTGTGTCACTTGTGTCCAAGTCCCTTACAAAGAGAAGTGAGGTGTGTGCCATGTGGGAGGAGTTACTCATACAAGTAAATCCCAAATTCTAAAGGAGCACAAAGAGGTGAGTGACACTTCATAAAATCCAAATTTATATGAATTAATAATTCACATAAATATAAATTCCTCGTAAATGAAAAAGAAACTCGGGATAAAATAAATTATCCTAAATAAAGTATAATTCTAACACTCCCCCTTAAACTTTATTTAGGGGTTTACAAATAAACAAGAAGGGAAGAAACATCACTAATTCTCCCCCTTGATGATAATTTCCTTCAATCCTAACTTGTTATAAAAGAAAACAAACTTGTCTTTACATAGTGGCTTAGTGAAGATATAAGCCAGTTGTTCTTCAGTAGGATAGAAATAAATAAAAATCTAATTGTCTTCAAGAAGTTCGCACTGAAAGTGATGTTGAATCTCAATGTTTTTGGACCTTGCATATAAAACTAGTTTTTTTCCTAAGGTAATGGCACTTTGATTATCACCAAAAATAGGAGTAGTCAAATGTTGAGGGTGAACCAAATCTACAAGAAGTCTTCCAAGCCAAATTGTTTCTTTTTTAGCATGATTACAATATTTATACTCACCTGCAGTGGAAGATAAAGATACAATAGATTGATTTTTATTATTCCATGAAATGGTACTAGAACCCAAACAGAAGCAATAACCACTTGTGGATATATGATCATTAAGATCACTGGCCCAATCAAATTATGAATAACCTGCCAAAGAAAAATTACTATTCAAGGTATACTCGATGTCAAAATTTATATTACCTTTAATATAACAAATAATTATTTTAGTAGCTTTAAAATGAGTATCTTGATATTTAGACATAAAGTGTGAAACCAATCTAATAGAAAAGGCAATAGCAAGATGAGTATGAGTAAGATAATTCAAACTACCAACTAATTATCTATATAGATTTGGATCAACAATTTATGTTTCCATGTCATTACTTAATTTAACACCAAGCTCACAAAGAGTAAAAATAGGTTTACAATATAACATATTAAACCTATATAATAAATCATATGCATATTTAGATTGAGAAATAGAGATGCTATCCTTTTCTTGTCAAATTTGAATGCCTAAAAAGTAATGTAAGAGACCCAAATCAATCATTTCAATGGTACTCTTCAAAGAATTTTTAGTGCAAGTAACCATTGAACTATTACTACCAGTTATGATTAAGTCATCAACATACAAAACAATGATAACTATGCCATTTGGAGTATTTTTGACAAAAATATTAATATCATTAGAACTATGAGTAAAGCCTTGAGCTATAAAAATTTGATAGATTTTAGAGTACCATTCTCTAGGATATTGTTTTAAACTATAAATAGATTTATTTAACTTGCATATAAGATTTTCATTGCCTTGCTTAATAAAATCAAGGGTTGAGACATGTAAATTTCTTCATGCAAGTCACCATTTAATAAATCACTCTTAACATCAATTTGATAAACAGGCCAATGCATGTGATCAGTTAAAGCTAAAATAACTTTAATTGTAGGCATCTTAGCAATAGGAGTAAAAATTTCATTACAATCAATTCCTTCAATTTCATAAAAGACTCTAGAAACTAATCTAGCTTTATATTTTTCAATTTGATTATTAGAATTGAACTTAGTTTTAAACAACCATTTACAACTTACTAAATGATGCCCTTTAGGTAGTGGGACTAAGTCCCAAATGTTATTAAAAATCAAAGAGTTATATTTGTCATGCACTACTTTTTCCCAATTTGGGTGGCATTCAACTTTTTTTAGAGTTTGAGGATCATTATTATGCATTAGTTTATACATCAAAGAATAATTACAAAATTTTTGCCTATTTTTATGAGTATCATTAAGATCAACATTAATTCTAGAATCTTCTATAGTAGTCTTGACCCACTTAGGCATAGATTTAGGTGGATAAAGACTAGAATAAGGATAAGGAACTTGAGGAACAACATCATTATGCAACACATCATTAGTATCATCACTAATTTCAAAAGGAAAAGAAGCAAAAATTATATCAATATAATCTAAATTAGAAGCACAATTAAGTACACCATTTGCAACAATATTAACATCTCTTTTAATCTTGATTTGTTGGTTTGAGGATCATACACCCTATAAGCCTTAGATGATTCATCATAGCCAACAAATATAAAATTATATTCTTTAGAATGTAACTTCTTACATTTTTCAATTGGATTATGAATAAGTTCATCACAACCGAAAACATGTAAATGTTTTAAATTAGGTTTTCTACCACTCCAAGCTTATTCAAGTGTAATATTTAAAATAGATTTAGTGAGAATCCTATTAATGAGATAGATGGCATAATACATGGATTCAGCCCAAAATTTATAGTTCAAATTTTTAACATGTAACATACACCTAGCCATTTCAATGATAGTCTTATGTTTACGTTTACCAACATCATTTTTCTCATGCTTAATGCCATGTTGCTTACAATATGAAAGAAAACCATTGTTAAAATATTTAGTACCATTATCAGTGCATAATATGTGTAAATAATAATGAGACTATTTTTCATGAAACTCAATAAAAGTGTTTAAAACTTGATCTTTAGTTTTCAATAAATAAATCCAAACTTGCCTAGTGTAGTCATCAACAAAATTTAAAGCATACTTAGCACCATTAATAGAATTAGTTTGCATAGGGCCTAAAATATCACTATGAATTAAATGAATCATTTTAGTATCACACCAAGAGTGATTTTTAGGAAAAGATTCTCTATGAATTTTACCAGCCATACAACCATTACAAGTAGAAGTAGTGGGAAGAATTCTAGACAAACCTTGCACCATATTAAGTTTGTTCATAAGTGAAATAATTTGGTAATAGATATGTCCTAAAATTTCATTCCACAAGTTAGCATCATTAAAAACAAGCAAAGTATGAGAAGAGGAGGGAGAAGAGAATCCAGTAAATTTGAACAAATTATCATTATCTAAAAAGGTAAGAGTAACTACTTAAAAATATTGTTTAATAGATTTTACATAAAAAGTGTCATTAATAAATTATAATTTATGGTCTTGTTTGCATAATTGAGGTACTAAAATTAAATTCAATTTCAAATCAAGAATAAGCAAAGACATTATACAATTCACTATTAAGGATTTTAGCATTTCATATGGCTTCAACATTGCAAGAAGCATGATTTTCAAGACTTAAATGATTTTTAGAAAGATATAATTTTAAATAAGTAAAAAATTGAGCATTAGATATCATATGTTGAGTAGTATCAGAATCAATAATCCATTCAATAAGAGAATCATGCAAAGCACAAGTAAAAGTAGCTCTAGTATTAGACTTTTGTTTTGCTTGACTCTTATTGTTACTAGTGTTAGCATTGTCTTTCGCTCTAAACTTTCCACTTTTGATATCGTGTTTAATTTTAAGGTATTTATCTTTATCATGAGTTTTTTTATCGCAATAAATACACTCTAACTTTTTCTTAGGTTTAGAGTTAGATTTTTATCTTTCTTTTTATGTGTATTATTGGACCTAACATGTTCTTTGTCATTCTTATTTTGGTGTTTAGAATCAAAATTATGTTCATTAGTCTTAAGACTAATAAAACAAATCAAATTTTTTATTCTTGACATAACAAGGTACAAAATAATTCAAATGCCAACAAAGTAGATAAAGTAGGAAAAATCTAGATGTGAATAAATATTAGTAATAAACTGCTAAAAAGGTCGAGGCAATCACTTTTTCATGATAATATGGATCAAATTCAAATATAAAAGTTTAACACATAAACCAACTAATTTAAAATGCAAATATTAATTTTAATAAATAAATCATCCATAGTTTTGAATTCATTATACTTAAAATTAGACAATTGATCCTGAATTTGAATTTTACAAGATTCATTCACAATGTCATAAATAGATTTAAGTTTAGACCAAGCAGTGAAGGCAAAAGAAAAATCATAAATGTGGACATGTAATTTAGGGTTCATGTCCATGCCAATAAATTCTAAGGCCTCATCATTTTTCTCTTGCCATTTCTCTTGAATTTTGGCAGAGGTGATCTTTGTATCTGGTTAGGGGTTTGTATCGTCTACTATGTGCACCAAATGTTTGAAAGTGAAAATATATTGCATATGTGATTTCCATAAATGGTAATTGGTGGACATGAGTTTGAATTTGGGTAAAAATTATATCATTTTACCTTTAAATCTCATCCAATGACCGAAAATTGAATAAGTAAAAAATTACTTAAACAACAAAGGCATAGGAGGGGCAAGAAACCAAAGCAATTACTTTATCAGAATGCAAAAGAGATAGCTAATAATAAATAAGATTCATAAAAAGGATAGATAATTGGAAAAAAAAAATCCAAGTTGATATGAAAAATATAATATTATGTAGAGGGCTTCAAACATTTGTCCTTCATGCATGAAAACAAGAAACATGTTGATCATTTATCCAATAACACTTACCTCTACCAACCATCTCTCTTAGTTCTAATGTATTTGTTTGTCATATTTTATTTGTTTGGTGTCTATGAAACTATTTGAAACTAACTTTTTCACTTATTTTAAACCCCTCTGAACCTCTCAACTTCCTCTCGTTCAATCTTGACTTAACTATGATATCAATCTTTCTTAATTTTCAATCTTTCTAGACTTGTGTCTACCAAGAAATTATTTTACATATAAGGCTTAGGCTATAATATCCTATAAATGTTACCTTTCTCTAATTTCACACTAAAACATCCTTCACATATCTCTTATTTAGGCAACCCTTGGTTTCATACCTCCTTTTAGACCATTGTAATAGGCTATTTAGTAGCCTTTTTTAATGCTAATGTCTTTGTTACAGTCCTGTACAAACTTAAATAAGTAATAAAACATAATTTATGGATACCCTCTAATTTTTCCCACCTATTGAAAAATTTTAAGGATTTTATCCAATTATTTGATAACTTTTGTTAGCTCATTTAGCTCTCAGATTAGGTCTTTAGGCTTTTCTTTACCCTATAGACACACATTCTTGTCTAACATCATACAAAAAGTGTCATAAAAACTTAAATATTACAAAATATATTCAATTATTCTAAGGAAATTATTCCCACCAAATTTTAATTCTTTTGAATGGTGGCATCTCCGATCATACACATTTTTGTGTCGAAACCCTAACTACAGGGTTTGTAGCCCTGAGGGAGAAAACAAATTACTTGACCTCTATGAGGGTTTTTTTAACTCTGTGAAAGATTTTTTAGCTTTGTATTATCTTTATGCACATCCTCAAATATTTTTAAAATCTTTTTCAATCATTTTTTCATGTGTACTAACTCAACTTATATTGACTATGCATGCAAGCATAGGTTTGTATGAACCTTAAAAGGGTTTCAAATGAATTCTCTTAACATTTATTGAGTTTTCAAATGACTGTGAACATTTTCCAAGGTCTTCCTAAACACCAAGAACCTCTACCAATCAATGTATCCTCCCATTTATGCCTCTATGGATCTTTTCTTGCAAGATTTTTCTTGACTGTGTACACAATCACCAATTTACACAGGGTTTATTTATGTTATTCATTGATATGTATTTATAAATGCTTGAAAATTCATATACCCTACTAATAACATTGAAAATAATTAATTTCCTATGAATTTAGGTGGTGAAAACTTTTTTTTTTCATTTTATCCTCTCACTATTGGTTTATATACATCCTCCTATATTGATTGCAGAACTTCAAGAACACATGTTATACCCACATATATTGCTAGACTAAGTAATATCCCTTTATACAATGGATATTAATCTTAATTTAAATTTTTAATTCATCATATAACATTCTCTTATCATTCCTTATGATTTTTTAAAATACAATAAAAGCCTTTTCTTCCTATCACACTCACAGTCTACCCAAGATAGAACTCAAGGAATGCAGGGTTTTCATTTACTCTTCTTTAACTTATCTTTATCTAATAACATAGGATAATATTGAAAGGTAATTCAAGACCTATCAAGTCCAATATTACATATTCACTTTAAATATCCTATCCATTCAACCTTTACACAAAATTTATTCTTTCTTTCTAAGATACATTTTCAGTCCTTTGAACCACAAGGTACCAAACAATATATTTAATCAGGGTTGCACATTGAACCTTTTTTAAGACTTTAAAACCATGTTAGTTTAGTCTTATGACACTATATAAAATCACACATAACTCACCAATATATCCATACATCTTATTTAATAAAATATTTTGTTCAAAATCCATTCACACATTCAATAGTATTGCTTATATAAAATTCAAGGATTGTCTACAGTTTACCTTCAAAAAAAAGAACTTGTGTATTCAAATTTTTGGGTATTATATTCATTACACCTTGGAATATATCCCCATCGTGATTTCTTCTTTGACTGATTTGTTTACTACAAAGCAAATACCTCTTCAAAAAGACTCCAGAACTTGCCATAACTAACTCTAACTTCCTCCCAACTTCTTCTTGTACATTGGGGAAGGGAAAAAATACCAGAACACTAATCATGAGCAAAAAAATGACTAACTACATAGGTCGCTTAAGGAGTTTTGTGCCCTTGACCTACTTGATGGTCCTTACAACAAGACTACTTTATTGACAATGCCTACCACATGATAATGGCTCCACAAATACTAACCAAGATTCAAAATTTTAAATGAAGAAATTCATGATAAAATGAAAATACACACCTAATTCAAATTTCACAAAGACCTATCACCTAAAACTGATTCCTATAGACTCAAGATGACTAAGACAACTTGCCAAAGACACAAAATATGACAAATTGTCAAATATATACATAGATGCAGTAATATTCCTGCATCATGATATCAACTGAAAAAGGTCTTTTTTTTTTTAAATTTTAAACAAGGAATAAAGACTTTAAAAAATTGTCTCCTTTAGTAAATGACTTAAAAAATGTATGCCTTTATTGAAGTTTAAAAAAAAATCACTTATTGCTCTTATGATATTGTGTATTAAAAAAGGCAATAATATGAGTTGAACAAAACACTGTAGTGAAGCATGAATTAAAAAATCAAACTAAAGTATAATATTTTCTTTAATATTTTTTTTAAAGGAAATAAAATCTCATTACCAACGAAACTTTGGTTTGTCTTTTTTGTTTTTGTTTTTTAAAGAAACTTTTTTTTATTTGCTTTTTCATTGGAAAAAGACAGAGAGGCCATGTTTTATGTAAACACAATTAAAACTAAGTTTATATAAGTGTTTTAAATAAAAAAATTAAGATCAAAGTATCTTAAGTAAAATAAATTTGACCAATGCAAAAAGAATTCTAACCAAAAATAGACCAACTTAAACAAAATGCCTCTACATATAATTAAGCAGAAACTTGAATTTTAAAAGGTGAGATGCAGAGGTGGAGTAAGAAAACAATGTGTACATGGTGATGATGTTGAGTAGAGGGTGTCGACAAACACACCTATAGTATCATAGAAAAAAGTGGAAAAAAAAAGGATGCAGAGGAAGTGAAGTCATCGGTTAAGGAGGAGGGTGCAATACAAAAAGAGACAAGGCATTGGAAATAAAAAATGCAGAAGTAGAACCTATGATTGGTACCTGAGGGAATTAACCTTCTCATTGTATAGGGTTGACTTGAAGGTTGATGATAGCTAAAGGTAGATGTTGGCTTGAAGGTAGATTCTAGGCTGAAGATAGATGCCAACCAAAAGGGCAACATGTGGAGAGAAAAGGCATATGACTTATAGTGAAAAGTAGTGACCAACACCTACACAGATCTTAACAAAAAAAATTGACCAAGATCCTCTAAAGTAGAAATTAGTCTAAAAAAAATAAGACAAGAAGATATTAATTTAATTTGATGAGAAAAAAGATAGAATATGTATGAAAATAAAATAGAGATATTAAAAAAAATTAATACTCATAAAAAAACTAAATATGAGTGATAAATTACTTAAAAACCTGTAAAAAAGAGTTAGAAACTATTAAATTTAAGCAAGGAAAAAGTAATGGATTTAAATAGGCATCAAGGGTTAGAGATATTGCAAAAATATCCATGAAATCTCCTTAAAAATCTACACACTTTTAAAAAAATACATCAATAAGATGATCATAGCTCTAATACCTTAAGGTTTTATCACAAGAATAGTCAAAAATGGCATAACATGAATGTGTGAGAAAAACAAGAATTCACAAGACTAAGTTACCTCTCAAGTTCAAATCATAAATGAGACAAAATTTTTAAAGTGAAAAACTGAATGTATAGAAGAAAAATCCTTGTGATCTTATTAGAAGGATTGCAACCAAAATCTCCACAAGTACAAGATTGATTCAAGAGCACAAGAGAATAATAAAAAGAGCTATGAAAATCTTAGTGAGGAAAAGAGGAGAGGAAGGGATCTTTTATAGAGATAGAGAAGGATAATGGGAGTTACATAGAATCCCATTATGACTTTACAAGTCTCCTAAGTGTGTTTCATGTATGTCATAGTCCCTTATAAAGAGAAAGGAGGTGTGTGCCATGTGGGGTAAGGGGTTACTCATGCAAGTAACTCTCAAATATTAAAGGAGCACAAAGAAGTTAGTGACACCTCATAGAATCCAGATTTATGGTAATTAATAATTCATATAAATATAAATTCCTCACACATGCAAAAGAAACTTAGGATAAAATAAATTATCCTAAATAAAAGGTAATTATAACAGATCTTGACCAAAAAACTTGTTTTCTATTTAACCTTTCTTCTTAAAATTATTTAACTTACCTACCCTTAAGCTATCTCAAATAAACCCAAAATCTAAAGGCTTTTAATAAATTTAAATAGTTTTATTCAAAAGGAAAAGCATGTTAGCTCTATGATAGTATTGATGGGCCAGATGATCATCAAATTTAAGCTCATGAAATGTTGACGTGTATGTTAATGTGTCATCTAGTTGGAATTCCATGCCACATGGCATTTGTTTGCTCATTTGGGGTATAATTTAGTGTCTACTTGGGTTGATAACTTGTATGATTTTGATGTAATAAGATTTGGCACTTGTCATAAGCTCTCTCATCTAGGACCTCACCTAAGACTTTCAAGCATACAGACCATCTTTGGGGAGCAAAGAAATAGGATCATGCCATGTGGTAGGATAAGGGGAATATAAGAGGTATAATATTGGTTAGAAATGTATGGAGAGTCCTAGAGCAATGATAAAGTGATATCACACCACGTGGTGTGACATGATCCCATGAATCTATAAGTTATATGTCTTAAGCTCATAGATCTAGAAGCCACAATGAAGTGAGTAACCGGGATTGTGACACTTATAATCATCTTAGTTTCTTGGGATGTTTATGGTTAGTTGAAGAATATTAAAAGGGCCTAGGGAAGCAAGGATGTAGGATTATCCCACATGGCACAATATCACTTACTTGGAAGATATAAACAAAAATACTGAGGTAAAAAAAGACCAATAAAAATGAGCAAATGATAAGTGGAGATTCCTTGATTACCTAAGGACTCATGCGAAAGCTTATATGACTATTGTCTTGTGGGGAAATAACATAACTATTAGACTTCAAGTATGTAATTTGAAATAAATTGGTTAAGTCTGAAATAAAAAAAGTGTCGTTGTCCCAAATAAACCTTTGCAAACACTTGGTCATTTCATTAATACTAAATTCAATTAAGCCCATTTTTATGAACAAATAAGTAAAGGAATAAAATTATAGGAATGCTTAGTCATTTTAAATAAAAATAAAGAATAAATGAATCAAATTTCTTAAGAAAAGAAATAGAAACTCTCTAAAATAATTAGGTAATCTATATAAATATGAGACGAAATGGTCTAAAAATGAGAATTCTAATCTAGTTCAAAAACATTATCTAGAACAAACCAAGACTTATCATATTTATGACAAATTTAGATAGTTATATCAATACATACCCAATTATCAGTATATATCTAATTGTCAATCCTCTTGTATACTAAATCCACACAATGGAAATGTTAAGCTCAAACTTAATTCAAAGGGTAAATCTAATGCAATATCGAGGCTGCAACTTGTCAAGAACCTTTTTCAATTAGACTATGAATTTGATTAGACTAGAACACAAACTCTAGAGAAAAAAATAGGTTCCATTATATCAATGATGAAATTAGAGCATGTTGTGCAAGCAATAATAAATAGAGACTCTACTGGAAAATACTCCTAATTATTTTGAATCAAATAAACAATCAAAGAACCTAGAATATTTGTTTAAAATAGTGTATAGAACATGAAAAAACCAAAGGGAAGAAAATGGAAGCATCTAAGCGACCAAATCAGGTATCTTTATTGACCTGATGTGTATAAAAATGAGTTGATTTGTTATTTCATAGGATCTACAAAGGGTTCATTACTATGGTTCCAACCATCATCCTAGTGAGTCTTACCTTGAAGACATTTTCCTAGACATTACTTTGTTGTCATCCAAGCATCTATATCCCTGACAGAGTTGTCTTTGATCCCACTCGAGGCCTTACTCTACTACCATCAAGGCATCCATAGCCCTAGTATATATTTTACTTGAATCACACAAGATTAATTTTTTCTAAGATTGATTTTCGTTTATATTCTCTTTTGTCTATATGCCTCAGTTCAAGGTTGGAGACCACTATGGCAAATGAAAGGTATAACTATAGATTTTTTATTATGCCCCTAACTTATTATATGTATCAAGATAGGAATAACCAACTTATGGCTTATTTATCCCTCTTTGATGTTACATCACATTTATCTATGCTTTCATTAGGTTAGTAGGTCAGCCTATGGAGTAACCATGGCCTAGGTAGACTATATATAGGAGGTTGTGGGTAGTTGTTTATCATCATATTGGAGTATTCAATTTTTATTAAAATCATTTGGGAGCTTTCCCCCTTGAAGTGGCTTATCTATTATTTATATTTTTTACTATATTTCCATATAATTATTATATTTATGTTATTTTACTTATTTGGTGAATTAATATCATTACAAGTGGTATCAAAGAATCGATTTGGGCCATAATCTAGTCAAAAACCCTAGATATTAGAAATTAGATATATCTCATAAACAATTGTAAATTTATCTTCAATTGTTTTACTAGAGGTGAAAAATCATTCAAGTAAGCTTCCATTCAAAGTTAAACTCAATTAGATCTATTTTGCAAAAGTTATTGCCATTTTATGGTTTTTAATAAATTCACTCTATAATGCACAATTCAAGGAATTTTTTAGAGTTGTTTACATTTTTGAAAATCTTAAAATAATATAGATTTGGTATTTTATTTTTAGTTTCTAATTTGAGGCTAACATAAGTACAAAATCATCTGGTCAAAGTTAGGTCAAAAGTGCTAATCAAGGTCAACATTGTCAAGCCCTTTGATGGCATGACTACAAAATAGAGGCCAAGGAAAGGGTACCAAAACCCTAGGTAAAAATCCTCACAAGGAAGAGATGGAGTCATAAGGGGGAGTTATTAGATCCTTTATACTAAGGATCTCTGAGATAGATCACAAAGTGAGTCAACTTCACTATAATGTGCAAGGCATTCAAAGTGAGATGCAAGGCATACAATCTAATATAAAATATTTATAATCTAATTTGGAAAATATCTTGATGGATTTACAAAATAATCAGTTAAATCAACTAGCTATCACTATTACACAACCCCACAAAGGTGTATCTCCCAACCAACCTATTACAAAACCAAGTACCTTGCCTTAATGAAGCCTATTACCAAAGGTAGATATGCATAAATTTGATGGAAAAAATTCACTCAATTGGGTCAACCAAATGGAGAAATTTATTTATCTACATTAGATCCCATGTGGATAAAAGGTTACCATGGCATCCTTGTATCTAGAACCTGAACAATTCATTTGGTATCAATGGTTATGTGCTCAAAATAAAAATATGACTCTCAGTGTCACCTGATCAATTTTTACAGAGGATCTATATTTACATTATAGCAATAGTGTGACAAAGAACTACTTCAGCCAACTAGCAAAATTATGATAAACTAGTTCAATTAAGGATTATATTAATAATTTTTAGAACCTATATTTACATGTGGAGATAATTTCTAATGAGAACGTGAATGACCTATTTTTGGAAGGCCTCAAATACCACATTCAACATGAGGTATGCATGTTTAATCCACTTAAAGTTTCTAATTCTATTATCATGACACGTAGGGCTGAGGAAAAATTCATAGCCAATAAGAAGTAGCCATTCACTCACTTTAGAGATCATAGCATATAAACACCATCATTTTCTCCACCAAATTGACCCTTCAAGAAATTGAAGAGAAGTGTGTAAAAGGATTATGTTTTGGTTGTGACATCAAGTGGAGCAAAGGACATATATGTGGTAATAATAATTTATTTTACATTGATGGATATAATGAAGATGATGAAGAGTATGATGCCTCTAATGATGATGAGAAAGAGATAGAAGAGGTACCTGAAGATTCCAAACTTTCAATATCTTGTCATGCACTTTCAAGTATTAGCACTCCTTAAACACTTAAGGTGGTGGGTTTCCTCAATAAAAAGAAGGTGACAGTATTGATTGACTCAAAGAGCACACATAATTTCATCAACCATGGGTTGGCCACTTGATTGAATTGTTTCATTTACCCATCACCAAAATTATAGGTCATGATTACAAATGGTGGCACAGTTAATTAATCATAGAAATGTCATAGTATTAAGCTTGTTATGGGTGAGTACATTATATATTCTCCTATGTTTTTTATTCCCATATGTGGTGTAGAGTCCCAGAGCTATGATGAAGTGAGATCACACCACGTGGTGTGACATGATCCCATGAATCTAGAAGTTATATGGCTTAGGCTCATAGATCTAGAAGCCACAATGAATTGAGTAACCAAGATTGTGACACTTATCATCATCTTATTTTCTCGGGAGGTTATGGTTAGTCAAATAACCTTAAAAGGGCCTAGGGAAGCAATGATGTATAATTATCCCACATGGCACAATCTCACTTACCTAAAAGATCTAAACAAAAATACTGAGGCAAAAAAAGACCCATAAAAGTGAACAAATGATAAATGGACACTCCTTGCTTACCAAAGGATTCACGGGAAAGCTTATATGACTATTGTCTTGTGGAGAAATAACATAACTATTAGACTTCAAATATGAAATTTGAAATAAAATGGTTAAGTTTGAAATAAAATAAAGTGGCTAAGTCCTAAATAAACCTTTACAAACACTTGGTCATTTCATCAATACTAAAGTTATCTAAGCCAATTTTTATGAACAACTAAGGAATAAAATTATAGGAATGCTTAGTCAGTTTAAATAAAAATAAACAATAAATGAATCAAATTTCTCAAAAAAAGAAATAGAAACACTCTAAAATAGTTAGGTAATCTATACGAATATGAGATGAAATGGTCTAGAATGGGAATTTTAATCTAGTTCAAAAACATGATCTAGAACAAACCAAGACTTATCATATTTGCAACAAATTTAGATATTTATATTAATACATACCTAATTATTAGTATATATCTAATTGCCAATCCTCTTATAGACTAAATGCACACAATCAACATGTTAAGCTCAAACTTAATTCAAGGGGTAAATCCAATGCAATATCAAGGTTGTAACTTGTCAAGAACCTTTTTCAATCAAACCTTGAATGTGATTAGACTAAAACACTAGACTCTAGAGAAAAAAATAAGTTCCATCATATCAAATAATGAAATTAGAGCATGTTGTGCAAGCAATAATAAATAGAGACTCTACTAGAAAATATAGTTAATTATTTTGAATCAAATAAATAATCAAAGAACCTATAATATTTGTTTAAAATAGTGCATAGAGCATGAAAAACCAAAGGGAAGAAAATGGAAGCATTTAAGCGACCAAATCAGGTATCCTTATTAACTTGATGTGTGTAAAAATGAGTTGATTTGTTATTTCATATGATCTACAAAGGGTTCATTACTATGGTTCCAACCATCATCCTAGTGAGTCAGACCTTGAAGACATTTGTCTGGATATTACTTTGTTGCCATCCAAGCATCTATAGCCTCAATAGAGTTGTCTTTGATCTCACTTGAAGCCTTACTCTACTACCATCTAGGCATCCATAGCCCTAGTAGATATTTCCTAACTCACACAAGATTAAGTTTTTCTAAGATTGATTTTCTTTTCTATTCTCTTTTATCTTTATGCCTTAGTTCAAGGTTGGAGACCATTATGGCAAATGAAAGGTAGAACTATAGATTTTTTGATATGCCCCTAACTTATTGCATATATCGAGATAATTGTATCCAAACTATGGCTTATTTATCCATATTTGATGTTATAACACATTTATCTCTGCTTTCATTACGTTAGTAGGTTAGCTTATGGAGTAATGATGGCCTAGGTAGGCTATATATAGGAGTTTGTGGGTAGTTGTTTATCATCATATTGGAGTATTCATTTCTTATTAAAAGCATGTGGGAGGTTTCCCCCTCAAAGTGGATTATCTAATATTCATATTTTATACTATATTTCCATATAATTATGATATATTTCTATAATTTTACTTATTTGGTGAATTAATATCATTACAATTGGTATTAGAGCATCGATTTGGGCCATAATCATGTCAAAAACCCTAGATATTAGAAATTGGATATATCTCACAAAAAGTTGTAAATTTATCTTCAATTGTTTTACTATAGGTGAAAAAATCATTCAAGTAAGCTTCCATTCAAATTTCAGCTCAATTGGATCCATTTTGCAAAATTTATCGCCATTTTATGGTTTTTAATAAATTCACTCTATAGTGCACAATTCAAGGAATTTTTTAGAGTTGTTTATATTTTTTGAAATCTTAGAAAAATATAGATATTGTATGTTATTTTTAGTTTATAATTTTAGGCTTACATAAGTACAAAATCATTTGGTCAAAGTTAGGTCAAAAGTGTCAATCATAGTCAACATTGTCAAGCCCTTTTATGGCATGACTACAAACTAGGGGCCAAGGAAAGGGTACCAAAACCCTAGGTAAAAATCCTCACAAGGAAGAGATGGAGTCATGGGGAGGGGTGTTACATGATCCTTTATACCAAGCTTTTTTGAGATAGATCACAAATTGAGTCAGCTTGACTACAATGTGCAAAGCATTCAAAGTGAGATGCAAGGCATACAATCTGATATTAAATTCATAGAATCTAATTTGGCAAATATCTTGATGGATTTACAAATTAATCAGTTAAATCATCCATATATCACTATTACACAACCCTACCAAGGTGTATCTCCCAACTAACTAATCCAAATCCAAGTACCTTGCCACAACGAAACCTGTTACCAAAGGTAGATATGCGTAAATTTGATAGAAAGGATCTACTCAATTGGATCAACCAAATGGAGAATTTTTTTGATCTACATTAGATCCAATGTGGGAAAAGGGTTAATATGGAATCCTTGTATCTATAACCTAAAAAATTCATTTGGTATCAATGGTTGTGTGCTCAAAATAAAAATATGACTCTCAGTGTCACCTAGTCAGTTTTTATAAAGGAGCTACAATTACACTATAGAAATAATGTGACAAAGGAATACTTTAGCCAACTAGAAAAATTATGACAAATTAGTTTAGTCAAGGATTATATTCATAATTTTTATAACCTATCTTAACGTTCGGAGATGTTTTTTTATGAGAACCTGAATGACCTATTTTTGGAAGGCCTCAAAGACCACATTCAACATGAGGTATGCATGTTTAATCCACTTAAGGTTTTTAATTTTATTATCATGGCACATAGGGCTAAGGAAAAATTAATATCTAACAAGAAGCAGCCATACACTCACTTTAGAGATCATATCATATCGACTCCATCATTTTCTCCACCTAATAGATTGACACCTGAATAAATTTGAAAAGAAGTGTGCAAAAGGATTATGTTTCAGCTATGACATCAAGTGGAGTAAAGGACATAGATGTGGTAATAAGAAGTTATTTTACATTGAGGGATATAATTAATATGATGAAGAGGATGATGCCTCCAATGATGATGAGGAAGAGATAGAAGAGGTACATGAAAGTTCTAAACATGTAATCTCTTGTCATGAACTTTTGGGTATTATCACTCCTTAAACACTTAAGATGGTGGGTTTCCTCAAGAAAAAGAAGGTGACAGTGTTGATTGACTTAGGGATCACACATAATTTCATCAACCATAATTTGGCCTCTCAATTGAATTATTTCATTTACCCAACACTAGAATCACAAGTCATGATTGCAGATGGTGGCATAGTCAATTATTCATGGAAATACCATAATATAAAGCTTGATATGGATGAGTACAATCTAGATTATCCTATTTTTGTTATTTTTATGGGTGGTGTGGAGTCTCAAAGCTATGATGAATTGAGATCATACCATGTGGTGTGACATGATCCCATGAATCCAAAAATTATATGGCCTAGGCTCATGGATCTAGAAGCCACAATGAAGTGAGTAATCAGGATTGTGACACTTATCATCATCCTATTTTCTTGTGAGGTTTATGGTCAATCAAAGAATTGTAAAAGGGCCCAGGGAAGCAAGGATGTAGGATTATCCCACATGACACAATCTCACTTACCTGAAAGATCTAAACAAAAATACTTAGGCAAAAAAAGACCCATCAAAGTGAGCAAATAATAACTAGACACTCATTATTTGCCCAAGGACTCATGATAAAGCTTATATGACTATTGTCTTATGGGGAAATAACATAACTATTAGACTTCAAATATGAAATTTGAAATAAAATGGTTAAGTCTAAAATAAACAAAAGTTGTTAAGTCCCAAATAAACCTTTACAAACACTTGGTCATTTCATCAATACTAAAGTCAATTAAGCCCATTTTTATGAACAACTAAGTAAAGGAATAAAATTATAGGAATGATTAGTCATTGTAAATAAAAATAAAGAATAAATTAATCAAAATTCTCAAGAAAAGAAATATAAACACTCTAAAATAGTTAGGTAATCTATACAAATATGAGATGAAATGGTCTAGAAATGGGAATTTTAATCCAGTTCAAAAACATGATTTAGACAAAACCAAGACTTATCATATTTATGACAAATTTAGATAGTTATATCAATACAGACCTAATTATCAGTATATATCTAATTTTCAATCCTCTTATAGATGAAATGCACATAATGGACATGTTAATCTCAGACTTAATTCAAGGGGTAAATCCAATGCAATATCAAGGTTGTAACTTGTCAAGAACCTCTTTCAATCAAATCATGAATTTGATTAGACTAGAACACTAGATTATAGAGAAAAAATAGGTTCCATCATATCAATGATGAAATTAAATCATGTTGTACAAGCAATAATAAATGGAGACTCTACTCGAAAATACTCCTAATTATTTTGAATCAAATAAACAATTAAAGAACCTAAAATATTTGTTTAAAATAGTGCATAGAACATGAAAAAACCAAAGGGAAGAAAATGGAAGCATATAAGCGACCAAATTAGGTATCTTTATTGACCCAATGTGTGTAAAAATGAGTTGATTTGTTATTTTATAAGATCTATAAAAGGTTCATGACTATGGTTCCAACCATCAACCTAGTGAGTCCTACCTTAAAGACATTTGTCTGGACATTACTTTATTGCCATTCAGGCATTTATAGCCCTGACAGAGTTGTATTTGATCCCACTCAAGGCCTTACTCTACTACCACCTAGGCATCCATATCCCTAGTATATATTTCCTAGATCACACAAGATTAATTTTTTTAAGATTGATTTTCTTTTTTGTTCTCTTTTGTCTTTATGCCTTAGTTCAGGGTTGGAGACCACTATGGCAAATGAAAGGTATAACTATATATTTTAGGTATGCCCCTAACCTATCACATATATTGGGATATGAATATCCAACTTATGGCTTATTTGTCCTTCTTTGATGTTATATCACATTTATATATGCTTTCATTAGGCTAGTAGGTCATCTTATGGAGTAATTATGGCCTAGGTAGACTATATATAGAAGGTTTTGGGTAGTTGTTTATCATCATATTGGAGTATTCATTTCTTATTGCAAGAATTTGGGTGGTTTCCCCCTCAAAGTGGCTTATCTATTATTTATATTTTCTACTATATTTCCATATAATTATGATATATTTATGTTATTCTACTTATTTGGTGAATTAATATCATTACAAGTGGTATCAAAGTGTCGATTTGGGCCATAATCAGGTCAAAAACCCTTGATATTATAAATTGGATATATCTCACAAACAGTTACAAATTTCTCTTCAATTGTTTTACTGGAGGTTAAAAATCATTCAAGTAATCTTACATTCAAATTTTAACTCAATTAGATCTGTTTTGCAAAAGTTATCACCATTTTATGGTTTTTAATAAATTCACTCTATAATGCACAATTCAAGGAATTTTTTAGAGTTATTTACATTTTTGGAAATATAAGAAAAATATAGATTTGTTATGTTATTTGTAGTTTTTTATTTTAGGTTGACATAGCTACAAAACCATTTGGTCAAAGTTAGGTCAAAAATGCCAATCAGGGTCAATATTGTCAAGCCCTTTTATGGCATGACTACAAATTAGGGGCCAAGGAAAGGGTACCAAAACCCTAGGTAAAAATCCTCACAAAGAAGAGATGGAGTCATAAGGGGTAGTTACTGGATCCTTTATACCAAGGTTCTCTGAGATAGATCACAAAGTGAGTCAGCTTGACTATAATGTGCAAGGCATTCAAAGTGAGATGGAAGGCATACAATCTAATTTGGTAAATATCTTGATGGATTTACAAAATACCAAGGATGTTTGTGCCATTGATGCTGACTATCACCATTATTACAATAATTCTCAATATGTCAATGTGGCTAAGGTCAATTATTACCACAAATTGGATCATAAAGATCCTATCACTAAACCTAATAAACCATCTTCATAATATCAAATCCTAAAATATACTACAACCACTCATCTAGATTTAGAACCTAATGAAGAACCATCTCCTTCTTTTGACCCACCGACCACTTCCATTCCTTTTAATTGTACCTTACCTTCTAAACCTTACACTGGTTCTTCTTTTAAATCCCTTTATAACTTCTTAGAAGAGCTCAAATCCATGCCTTGAAATATTCCTCTTATAGAGTTATTTTACACCTCCCCTTATCATCCCATGTTACTCATGCAATAATTACAAGAAAGTGAAAACCCATATTTTGTAGAAGAAGAACCACCCTCTCCTGAGCTTTAACCTACCAATGTGCATACCATTAAATCCATTTGTCTTTCTTCCAAACCTTCCATTGAATTACTTTAAGAAGACATTATTAATGATGAGATCTTCTTTCGTGCCGATTATCCACCCCTATTCATTAAAATAGCCATTAATACCACCCTTATTCATAAAATTTTAGTTGATGAAGGGTTCAATATTAATATGAGATCTTTTTGGCTCATCCAATAACTTGGCTATAATAATGATTATCTCAATAAAATTTACCTAACATGTCATGGATTTGATAAAACTAATTAAAATCCATTAGGTTGTATTTGGATCCCTCTTACAAATGGACCTAAGATTGTTCAAACTAATCTTATGATCCTTGATTCACCCCTATCTTATAACATATTCATATGATGACCATCGACTCATAGAATGAGGGTTATCACCTCTTTTGGTATTGATGGTTGTGTACTCAAAATAAAAATATGAATATTAGTGTCCCCTAGTCAGTTTTTATAGAGGAGTTGCAAATACACTATAGCAATAGTGTGAAAAAGAATTACTTCAGCCAATTGGCAAAATTACAACAAACTGCTTCAGTCAAGAATTATATTCATAATTTTTATAACCCATGTTTACGTGTGGAGATAATTTTTTATGAGAACCTAAATGACCTATTTTTGGGAAGCCTCAAGGACCAAAATCAACATGAGGTACGCATGTTTAATCCACTTAAGATTTCTAATTATATTATCATGGCACACAAGGTTGAGGAAAAATTCATAGCCAACAAGAAGTAGTAATTCACTCACTTTAGAGATTTTAGCATATTGACACCATCATTTTCTCCACCTACCAGATTGACCCCTCAACAAATTGAAGAGAAGTGTGCAAAAAGATTATGTTTCGACTGTGACATCAAGCAGAGCAAAAGACATAGATGTGGTAATAATAATTTATTTTACATTGAGGGAAACAATGAAGATGATGAAGAGGATGATGCCTCCAATGATGATGAGGAAGAGATAGAAGAGGTACCTAAATATTCCAAATCTACAATCTCTTGTCATGCACTTTCAAGTATTAGCACTCCTTAAACACTTAAGGTGGTGGATTTCCTCAAGAAAAAAAAGGTGACAGTGTTGATTGACTCAAGAAGCACACATAATTTCATCCATAAGTTGGCCACTTGATTGAATTATTTCATTTACCTAGCATTAAAATTATAGGTCATAATTGTAGATGGTGGCATAGTAAATTATTCATGGAAATGCCATAGTATTAAGCTTGCTATGGATGAGTATAATCTATATTCTCCTATATTTGTTATTTGTATGGGTGGTGCAAACATTATTTTGGGATTCCAATGGCTCATAACCTTGGGTACAATTAAGATGATCTTCCAAAAATTATTCATGTACTTTCATTCTGAAGGTAAAAAAATTAAACTACAGGGATTATGGGGAAAATGTCTACAATTGTTAGCTCACATTAGATGATGAAAATTATAAAAAAGGGGGTAGAAGGATTTATAGCACAAGTATGTTCCATAGAAGTTCAACCCATAATGTCATCTCCACATCTTGATATACAGATGATTCTTGATGACCACACATCTATTTTTGAGGCCATGCCAAAAGGACTTCCACTAAAAAGAGAACATGATCATGCCATTCAACTACTTCTAGGAAGTCAACCACCAAATATCAAACCATATAGATATCCATTTGTACAAAAGAGTGAAATCAAAAATTTCGTCCATGAGATGTTGGAGGTAGGGATCATTAGGCATAGCTAGAGTGCATATTCATTACCAGTAGTCATGGTGTGTAAGAAAGATGAGACATGGTATATATGCCCAAATTATAGGGAACTCAGTAAGTACACCATAAAAGATAAGTTTCCTATTCTAGTAATTGATTATTTACTTGATGAGTTGCATGGTGATATTAATTTTATGAAATTAGATCTTCATTTGGGGTACCATCAAATTAGAATTAGGGATGAAGATGTTCATAAAACCACTTTTATAACTCATTAGGGCCATTATGATTTTTTGGTAATGCCCTTTGGTCTTAAAAATGTACCATCTACTTTTAAGAGCTTGATGAACACTATTTTTAGGTGTTTTTTAAAGAATTTTATGCTAGTTTTCTTTGATGAAATATTTATTATAATAAGAAATGGTAAGAATACTTACAACATGTGAAACATATGTTGATAGTTTTGGAACAACATTAGCTTTATGTGAAGCCATCTAAATGTGATTTTGGAGTATAGGAGGTAGAGTACTTGGGTCATATTGTATTCCATTAAGGTGTCAAAGTTGATCCTCATAAGATAAAATCTTTGGTGGATTTGCCAATGCCCAAAACTCTTAAAAACCTCTGAGGGTTCCTAGGACTAACAAGTTACTGCCAAAGATTTGTGAAAGGTTATGGTAGCATAGCGACCCCACTCATTACATTGCTAAATATGTATGCCTTCCACTAGAATGGGGCATCCACTAAAGCATTTAAGCAACTAAAAATATCTATGTACACTATTGAAAATATTGTCATTGATGTCAAAGGTCTAGCATTTTTGGTAATAAAAGTCCCATTGCATTTAATAGTGTTTTTAATATTCATATCTTGGCTAATATGTGTTAATATTTATTTAATATTAATGAATATATTTTTGGTTGCATATAATTCAAAAGAGGGCCCATGGAAAAGTCAAAGAGTCATGGGGTAAAAGACAAAAGAGGGATGGGATGCATTTTCTCATGAAGAGTCATCTTGAGGAATTTCAAGAGTCACCATGTGAAGACAAAAGAGGGTATGAAGCATTTTTCTATGAAGGGACACTTTGAGGAATATGAAAAGTCACCAAAATAAAGACAAAAGAGGAAAGGATGCATTTGCTTATGAAGGGTCACCATATGACTTTTCAAATGCAAGGATACGAAGGGTCATGCAAGTTTGGTGCCATTTTTCATAAGGATTGAAGGGTCAGAAAGGGTGAATGACAAAGGTCATTTGGAAAGATATAAATAAAGGTTTGAGAAGCCATTTTTAATATGAAAGAGAGTGTATGGTTTGTATTTGTTTTCTAAGAGAGAAAAGTAAGAGATATTTTAGATTTCTATCATTTATTAAGTAAACAACATTGAGAGATAGTTGTGTTTTATGCATAAGAGGGGTTGGTGATCTTATGGGTTAGTGCTCACAAATAGTTGTGTTGGTGCTCGTAAAGGAGTTGGTGCTCCTACAAATTGGTGATTACGAACTTTGTTTTTTGAGTTGGTTCTCATTCATATACTTGAGATTATTCTTTGTGATTTTTTCCACTTTGGGTTTCCATGTAAAAATTTGGTGTCTCTCTCTCTCTCTTGTGTGGTGCATATTATTATTTTAGTTTTATTGCATACTTTGAATGTGTGATTAAGTGGTTAAAGAATAGAAATCAGATTAAATAAAAGATATATAATATATTGATTCACCCTCCCCTCTCAGTATATTTCATGCTTAATAATTGGTATTAGAGCAAGTTCCTTTAGAAAAAGTTACAACTTGAAGGTAGATTGGGAAAACATGATGGCTGGATCACATGAAGGTTTTTCTACAAATAAGGCACCTTTGTTTTATAAGACAAATTATGCTTTTTAGAGCATAAGGATGAAAACTTATTTGATGGCCCTTGGATTTGATATTTGGCAAGCAGTGGTGGAGGAATATGAAGAGCCACAAACACTTGTAACTACTCCAGTAGAAAAGAAGTCAAGTGAAAATAATGCTAAAGCTTTAAATTTTATTTTATGTGGTTTATGTGAATCATAATTTGTTAAAGTTATGCAATGTAAATCTGCTCATGAAACTTGGGTAAAACTTGAGAATATTTACAAAGGTGAAGGAAAGGTTTAGCAAGCTAAGCTTTAGAGTTTCAAAAGATAGTTTGAGAGTTTGAAGATGGAAGAGGAAGAAAATATAGAAAGTTATCTTTTACGAGTTGATTAAAGAGTTAATTAGATTCAAGGTCTTGGAGAAAAGTTAGAAGAATAAATTGTGGTTTACAACGTTTTGAGATCTCTACCATTGAGATATGATACAAATTTTTTGGCAATTGAATAGATGAAAAAATTAGCCAAGCTAAAGATGGATGAGCTACATGGTATTCTTACAGCATATGAGATGCAAACCAAACAAGAGAAACCTTCAAAGAGAGAAGCTACTTTCAAGACATCAAAGAAAGAGAAGGCTAAGATTAAAGAATTAAGTGATAGTTCTAGTGATGATGAAGATGATAACGGAGATCTATTCATTCATAAGCTAAAAAAGGGCACAGATAAATATCAAGAAAAACTACCTTTTAAATGTTTTAATTATAAAAAGATTGGATATTTTGTAGCTAAGTGCCCAGATAAGGGAAATGGTGAAAATGAAGAAGGAAAGTCTACATACAAGAAGAATTTCAAAGGAAAATTTAAGAAGAGATTCGAGAAGAAGAGTTTGTATTCTAAAGATCCTAACTCAGCCAAAGATAGTGGAATTAGTGATTTAGAAGAAGAAGAGATTCTATTCATGGCCATACATGAAGATGCCTCTGCAAGCAAAAGTATAGATGATCAAGAAGAAGAATAGGATGAAGTTGAAGTGAATCTAGAAGGAGAACTCATTTATGCCTTAAAAGTGTTAAAATCTCTTAAGAAGAAGAATTGAAGATTAAATCTCCAGATTGAGAAAAATAAAAAAGAGTCAAAAAAATAACAAAGATCTACAAGCACACTTTGAAGAAGCCAAGAAGAATGAAGAAGATCTAACAACACAGTTGCAAAAAGTAAGTAAATAATGTGAAAGTATGTTATTGAAATTACTTCTTTAAAAGAATATCTTGAAAAAATAAATAAAGCAATCAATGATAGAGCAGCCAATGATTCAAAATTTTAGAATAGCACTAACATGTTGAATAAGATATTAGAAAGTCAAAGGTTAATGTCAAATAAAATAGGTATCAGATTTGAAAAAGAGAAAGGGGAGACCACTACTTTCACAGATAAGGAAAAAGGAAAGAGCTAGGTTAAAGCTCTTACAAAAGAGGAAATCAAAAGGGAAGAAGTTAAGAATATAGAGGACATCTCAAACAAAGAAGGCTAGAAAGAATAGAGCTATGAAAGGCAATCAGGTTAGAGATACACAAACAGGTCTTATTTTTATGGTTATTATTTTTATTGTAATAGATATGGTCATAAGAAAATAGAATGTCAAAAAAGGGCTAAAAATTTTAGAAATAAGGAGAAGAAAAGTCATTCAAAGTCAAGCAGAAGCCACAACTCTTTTTCTCCTCTAATCAGGCTTTAATGAAGAGACCATAATATGTTACAAGTGCAATAACTTTAGACATATAGCTTAGTAATTTAGAAGCATGTTTCAGTCAGTCAAAAAGGACTAGAGTTTCAAAGCTCCATTCATCAAGAAGAAAGTTCAGATAGATTCATGGTAGAAGAAACAACCTAAAAAATCTATGTTGGTGCAGATAGTTTTGCATGTAATAAATGAAAAAAAATCCATGGTTAATTGATAGTGGATATTCGAGGCACATGATAGGAGAAAAAATCAAGTTCATAACCTTGAAGAAGATCAATGGTGGTGCAGTAAAATTTGGAGATAATACTACTACGAAAATTGTCAAAAAAGGTACACTAAATTTGGATAATGGTATAACTAAAACTAAAAATATTTTGTATGTAGAAGGTCTTAAGAATAATATTTTGAGTGTAATTCAAATGTGTGATCAGGGGCACACACTACAGTTTTATGTAAAAGGTTGTTAAATTAGGAGAAAAGATTCAGATGTGTTAGTTACAGATGCTAGAGAACAGGCAATAATTTATATATGCTATCAAACATCAAAGGTCAAAGATGTTATTTGAGTCAAATTGAAGAAAGTTGGCTATGAAACAGGAGAATAAGACACACAAATTTTGACAATCTTGTCAACATTAGCAAGAAGCAAATAGTCAAAAATATTCTAAAGATTACAAAGCCATTTGACACACTTTGTGAACTTTGTCAGCATGTGAAGCAGGCTAGAAGGTGGTTCAAAACAAAATAGTACTCGACAACTCAGATGCTAGATCTTATTCACACTGATTTATGTAGACCTATGATAACTCAAAGTAATTAAGGTGAGAAATATTTCATGTTGCTTATTGATGATTTTTCATGTATGACTTAGGTAATATTTTTTTAAAAATCAGAAGCTTTCAAACATTTCAAAGCATTCAAAACATTAGTTGAGAATGAAACCAGTTTGAATATTAAGTGTTTATGATCAGATCAAGGAGGAGAATTCATGTCAAATTAATTTATTGAGTTTTGTGAAGACCATGGAAGAAAGAGATATTATTCAGCAGCCAGAACTCCATAGTAAAATGGAGTAGTTGAGCGAAGAAATAAAATAGTTTAGGAGATGGTGAGGATAATGTTAAATGAATCCAAGATACCAGATAAATATTAGAGAGAGGTAGTTACTACAGTAGTGCATATTCAAAATAGAGAATTATTAAGAGTCAATAGTGACAAAACTTCTTATGAGTTATGGAAAGATAAACCAGTAATAGTTGATTATTTTAGAGTTTTTTACAGCAGATGCTTCATAAAGAGAACCGATGAAAAACTTGGTAAGTTTGAATCTAAAGCAGATAAAGGTATATTTGTTAGTTATTCTTGAAAAATTAAAGCTTATAGATTTTATAACAAAATAATCAAAAAAAAAATTTGAAAGTGTAAGTGTCAGGATAGAAGAAGCTAGAACACAAAAAATCGGTGATCCAGTAGACATTCTTGAAATCATTGAAGAGGAAGATTTTGAAGAATCAGATGAAGATGAGAAAAAAGAGAAAAAGGACATCAAAACTCCATCCAAATATGTTTAGATAAATCATAATGAAAGTGACATTATTGTGGATATAAATGAAGAAATTCACATCAGAAGAATGATGGTAAGTAAATCTAAGCAAACTAATTTCTCTTTGTTCTCCAAAATTCAGCCTAGAACTTTTTTAGAAGATAGACATGATAAGCATTGGGTTAAGGAAATGGATGAATAATTAAATTAGATATAAAATAATGATACTTAAGAATTAGTGCGTAGACCAAAATATCAATATATGGTAGGAACAAAATGGGTTTATAGAAATAAGTTGAATGAAAATGGAGAAGTGACCAAGAATAAAGCAAGATTAGTATGTAAAAGATATGCTCAGATTAAGGGAATAGATTTTGAAGAAACTTTTGGACCAATAGCAAGGCTAGAGGCTATTAGAATGTTTCTTGTATATGTAGTGTTTAAAAATTTCAAAGTGTTTCAGATGGATGTCAAATCTACCTTCCTAAATGGGAATCTAGAAGAAGAGGTCTATATTGAGCATCTTGAGGAATTTATTCTCTCAAATATTAGTGGTCATGTATGAAGATTGAATAAAGTACTGTATGGATTGAAACAAGATTTCAGAGCTTGGTGTTCAAGACTTGATAAGTACCTACAAGATCAAGATTTCAAGAGAGGATTTGTTGACAGTAATTTCCATATCAAAATAGAAGGTGCGCATTAATTGATTGTTATGGTATATGTTGATGACATCATTTTTAGAAGAAACATTGAATAGATGACAAAAGAATTTTTTGATAATATACAAAAATAATTTGAGATGTTTATTCTTGAATAATTGTCATTTTTCTTAGGGTTACAAATATTTCAATCAGATAAAGGAATTTTCATATCTCAAAGTAAATGTGCCAAGGAAATGTTGAAAAAAATTGGTTTTGAGGATTGTGCACTAGTTAGCACACCAATGTGTACAGGAATAAGGTGAGCAAGGATGAAGATTCACTTATTTTAGATCAATCTTTGTATAGATCTATGATTGGTAGTCTTTTACATTTGACAGCATCAAGGCTAGACATCATGCATGCAGTAGGTATGGTTGCAAGATATAAGTTAACTCCAAAAGATAGTCATGTTTAGTTGGTAAAAAAAAATTCAGATATATCAAGAGGACATTAGATTATGGATTATGATATCCCACAGGTAGATATTTCACTTTGGTTGCTTATATAAATTTAGATTGGACAAGATGCTTGGATGATAGAAAGTATACAAGTCAAGGAGCTTTCTTCCTTGGTGATAGCTTAGTATTATGGCTAAGCAAAAAGTAGAATTCAATATCACTTTCTACAGCTGAAGTAGAATATATTGTAGTAGTATTGTGATGTACTCAAGTTCTTTGGATGAAGCAAACTTTGGAAGATATCAAGGTAAAATATGATGAACCTATTTCTATTTTCTGTGACAACACAAGTGCTATTAATATTTTGAAGAATCTAGTGATGCATTCAAGAACAAAATATATTCCCATTAGATATCACTTTTTTAGAGAGCAAGTTGAAAATCAATAGGTTAAGATGAAATATATTAGTACTACAGAGTATATTGTAGATATTTTCATAAAGGCACTACCAAAAGACACATTTGAGTATCTACAGGAGAAGTTGGGAGTAATTTATTTTACTTCCTACCATTGAGGTTTGGCATTAATTGAGCGGAAGCTAAGTGTTAGCTCTAGGTAGGCCCTTTGCCATTGATGTCAAATGGAAAGAAGAATAGAAATAGATATAGGTATAAGTATAGAAATAGGTACAGGGAACAGATACAGGTTGCTACAGTAAGGGAGAGTTACTATATATTTTTCAAATGGTAGTATGTGTAGGTTTCAGGATATGGCAATTTTAGTTTGAGGTTACCATCAATGACAAAGGGGAATATTGTTGTAAATATTATCATTGATGTCAAAGGTCTAGCATTATTGGTGATAAAGGCCTCATTGCATTTAATAGTGTTTTTAATATTCATATCTTAGCTAATGTGTGTTAATATTTATTTGATATTAATGAATATATTGTTGGTTGTATATAAGTCAAAAGAGGGCCCATGGAGAAGTCAAAAATTCATGGGGTAAAAGACAAAATAAAAATGGTACGTATTTTCTCATGAAAGTCATCTTGAGAAATTCCAAGAGTCACCATGTGAAGACAAAAGAGGGTATGGCATATTTTTCCATGAAGGGACACTTTGAGGAATATAAAAATTCACCAAGATAAAGACAAAAGAGGAAAGGATGCATTTGCTTATGAAGGGTTACCATATGAATTTTTAAATGCAAGGATACTTGCTAATGTAAGTTTGGCACCATTTTCCATGAGGATTGAAGGGTCATAAAAGGTGAATGCCAAAGGTCATTTGGAAAGCTATAAATAAAGGCTTGAGAAGCCATTTGTAATATGTAAGAGAGTGCATGGTTTGTATTTATTTTCAAAGAAATAAAAATAGGAGATATTGTAGAGTTTTATCATTTGTTGAGTAAGTAACATTGAGAGATAGTTTTGTTTTATATACAAGAGGGGTTGGTACTCATGTGGTTGGTGCTCACAAATCTTTACAGGGGGTTAGTGCTCATAAATAGTTATTGCATTGGTGCTTGACAAAGGAGTTGGTGATCCTACAATTTGGTGCTTGTGAACTTTGTATTTTGAGTTGGTGCTCATTCATATACTTGAGATTGTTCTCTTTGGTTTTTCCCACTTTGGGTTTCCATGTAAAAATATGGCATCTTTCTCTCTCTTATGTGGTACATATTATTGTTTCAGTTTTATTGCATACTTTAATTGTGTGACTAAGTGGTTAAAGAAAATAAATTAGATTAAGTAAAAGATATATATTATACTGATTCACCCCCCTCTCAGTATATTTCATTCTTAACATACACATCCCCAATTTTAGCTACTCCAGACTTCTTAAAGATGTTCATTATTGAATGTGATGCTTCTCGATCAAGGTTGGGAGTAATACTAATGTAATAAGGAATACCCCTTGTATTTGGCAGTCATCAATTCAAAGGTAAGAAACTTGAAAAACCTATCTATGATAAATAAATGATGGATATTCTTCATGTATTAAAAAAATGGAGGCCCTATCTGATGGGTAGACATTTTAAGGTGAAAATGGATCATGATAGTCTCAAATACTTTTTATAGCAAATATTATCATATGAAGAACAACAAAGTAGGTAACAAAAATGTTGGGTTATGATTTTGAAATCATATACAAGAAGGGTAAAGATAATGTAGTAGAAAATGCACTATTTAGATGGGATACATCCACAGAAGCATTACTTTGTGCAATGTCCATCTTACAGGCAGATTGGGTAGATTAAAATAGGTTAGAGTGGGGGAAAGACAAGGATACATAAGTTTTGATTCAAAATATCTAGCAAGGTTCTATAGACTTTGAAAAAATTTAATGGAAAGGTAATACCCTATGTATATGGATAGTTATACTTGTGTAAAGATTCAAATTTGAAACATAAGATTCTTATAGAGTTGCATGCATCTCCAATTGGGGGACACTTTAGGTTCTTGAAAACTTATCATAGAATCAAGTGAGAATTATTTTTAGAAGGACTCAAGGGATTTTTTTAAAAATTATGTCAAAATGCTTAATATTCCAATACAACAAAGGTGAGACAATTAAAACCACAGGTATGTTACAACCTTTAGCAATTCCTAGTCAAAGGTGGGAGGAGGTTTCCATGGATTTCATGATGGGGTTGCCTTGTTTTGAAGATAAGAATGTTATCTTGGTAATTGTGGATAGGCTTATAAAATATTCCCATTTTTTTACCCTCTTACACCTATTTACAAGAAGTACAGTAGCAACTATTTTTCTAGAGGTAGTTTTAAAATTATATGGAACCCCAAAAATAATTATAAGTGATCATGATCCTATTTTCACTAGTAATTTTTGTACTAAACTATTTTCTTATTTGGGCACTTAGTTAGCTCATAACTCATCTTACCACCCCTAATATAATGGATAAATAAAATTGGTCAACAAATGTTTAGAGGGGTATCTTCATTGTTTTATATCAAATAAGCAAGAACATTGGGTTAAATGGATACCACTTGCAGAATGGTGGTATAACACATCTTTCCATACCTCTTCTAAAATGTCTCCATTTCTAGCACTATATGGTTACCATCCACCTTACATCACTTCTTCCTTAAGGGTGAAAACCAAGGTTTGAGATGTGGAGGAGCACATTCAACATCAACAAGAGGTTTCAGCTAGTTTAAGAGAGAATTTGGCATTGGCACAAAATAGGATGAAACAATAAGTAGATCAACATAGTAGTAAGTGACATTTTGATGTGGGTGACTAGGTCTTTTTACATTTACATCCTTACAATCAGATATCCATGAAGCAACAAAAAAAAGACAACAAACTTGCTCCTAAGTATTATGGCCCTTATCAAGTTTTGCAAAAAATTGGAAGTGTGTCTTACAAGCTAGAGTTGCCTCATTCATATTTCATATACCCAGTATTTCATATTTCTTGCTTGAAGAAGGTCATTGAATAGAAATTTTTAGCCCAGAAAAAGCTACCAAAACTATATGAAGAAGGACAAGACATTTTGAAATTAGATAAAATCTTACAAACATGTACAAAGAGGTTGAGAACTAGAGAGATTAAGGCATATCTGATCAATTGGAAGAACCTAAGTATTAAGGATGTAACTTGGGAGGGTGACTATTTTATACAAAAACATCTAGATTTGTTTAATGTTGAGGACAATGTTGGTTCAAAGGGGAAGGATATGTTATGACCCTAACCTATTTCATGTATCAGGATAGGAATAGCCAACTTGTGATTTACTTATCCATCTTTGATGTTATATCACATTTCTCTATACTTTCATTGGGTTAGTAAGTTAGCCTATGGAGTAACCATGGCCTAGGCAAACTATATATATGAGGTTGTGGGTAGTTAATTATCATCATATTGGAGTATTTATTTCTTATTGTAAGCATTTTAGAGGTTTCCCCCTCGAAGTGGCTTATCTATTATTCATATTTTTTGTTATATTTCTATATAATTATGATATATTTTTGTTATTTTGCTTATATGGTGAAGTAATATCATTACATTTTTCACCCTATATCTTCATCACAACAGGTTCACCCAAGCAAATTTAGAAACATTTTAAGATGTGAAATTTGTACATGGTTTCAAGAAGATACCTCTAGTGACCAACTAGTTTTATCCAAACTTACCCAAAAAGGAACAATTTAAAGACACATACAAAAGTCTCAACCTTCAAGATTGACCAACTAATAGAATCTAAAGCAACAAACTAACTCAAGAAGCATCTTCACACAAAATGCCATTTATTTTACCTATTTTCAATCTTTTCACTTCATCACTTTTCATTGACCAATGTGGAACCATAAGACTGAATAGTTGGTAACAAACCCAATAAGGTAAAAAAAACAAGAAAATAGACCCAAACTAAGCAACAAAAATAGAAAATTAAAACAAGGAAAGAATGGAAAGAAAGGAATCAAAAAGGAATTATTTAAAGGACTGTTTCAAACCAATTCAATCTTTGAATTATTTTTTGAGGAATTATCCATTGGCATACAATGGAACATCCTCACTAGTTAGACACCTTAGGAGCAAAGTATGTTTGCCTAGGATTTTAGAGATTTAGAAGGGTCCTCACCAAAGGGCATCAAATTCTTTGTGTTAACCCTTATTTTAATTAACTTTATCCCAAAGAAGGACTAAATCATAGATCTAAAAGGCTTTTATTTTAGCTCACTTGTCAAATGAGTGTTTGGAAACTCCTTGATACCTACTAAAGTGCAGTAGGGTTGCATCACACTTTTATTCTAGTTATATTAGGTTCAGGAGGTGAGCCTCTATATTTATATCAACTCCTAGGTAATCTTTAATAAATAGTGAGGTTAATATTCTGAGTTTCACATGGAATACTAGGTCTTGGACATATACTAGATGATATGGGGAAGTACCTATAGAATACTTGATCCTAATCCTATTAGACCAGAATGTAAACTTTAAAATGTTACGCCAGTCCTTAGGATTCCTTTCCAAAACCTTCTTGATCACATCTAACAAGTTTTAATAAGTTTATTCAACTAACCCATTACCTTGTGGATAATAATTAGATGAAAACTTAAGTGTTCTCTGGTTATCATAAGCCCACTTAGTAAATTACAGTGAGAAGAAAGTGGGGATGTTGTCACATATCAAAATAAATGGCATATCAAACCTGGTGATAATTTGATCCCCAAGGAAATTTATCACCACTTTCATTATACAATTCTTGAATTTTTTGACCTCATTCTAGCATGTGTAGTAATCAATTTTAGTGAGGATAAACTTATTTCAATTGAATAATTGGAATTGATGGCTCTGATGAATTCAAGTCCCCACTTTGCAAATGGCCTAGCCTCTATGACTAGCTATAATGGCATAACTAGGGTGCATTATTTATATGTAGCTACTTGATAAGTATAGCATATATTCACATGTGAATATGCATCCTTCAAAACATATGGCTAATAATAGTCCGCTCTAAGTATTTGGTGAGTTGTAGCACTCCTTGAATCATGGCTAGTTCCATGCTTTCCATGGAAATTACTAAGTACTTCAGTAGCTTCAACTTTGTTCAAGTATGTCAGGTAAATGACTTCATGTTTTTTGGTATAGTATGTCATATTTGATGATGAAACTATTATTATTTAGTTGTAATTCTCTCTTATAAAAATAATATACTAGATATCTATATCAATCATCATCAATGATGCCTTATATTGTATATTGCTGGAAAGTGATATGTGGATCCACATTGGCCATGGCCTTGCTAAGTCCCTGTCCTGTAAAAATATTCATCATTTATAGCTCTAGATGAAATTATTTTAGGATGGTCATCCACTTCCCATGTTGCTCACCTAACTCATTATGCATTAGCATTGCCTTAATAGTTGGATTAGGCACTATGGAAAATAATTTATTTTATAGGATATAATGCCTAAATTTTTTGGCAACTTTAATTAAGGCAAAGGCCTGCTTTTCAATGGTCAAGTATTTGAGCTCAACATTTCTGAGTAGGGCACTTATAAATGAGATTATTTTCTCATCCCCAACCTCTCTCCTCTACATTATGACTACTACAATAGAATGCTCTAAAGTGGAGTAGATATATAATAGTTTCATGTCATGCATATTGATGAGCACTAGTATGTTCATAATTGACTTATTTATATCAGTCAAATTCATTTGTGCTTTAGGGGTCTAGTCTATCTTTGCATCCTTATTGAGCATCTTGTTTAGCAATCAAATTATATCTATAGAGATCAAGATGAACTTCCTTAAAAATTTGGTTTTGTTGAAGAATGACTTCAGCTCCTTTTTGTTACCCAACAAAGGGATCTTCAGGATTACCTCCACTATTTCTATGTCTATTGAGATACCCTACTTAAAGATGATGTGTCCCAATTATTTTCCATATGTGACCCCAAATATGTATTTATTTGGGTTTAGGTAAATTTTATGATCTTTACACCTCTATAGGACTACTCTCAATTCTTTCACATGATCTTCTTTGTTCTTGGAAACTATAGTTAGTTCATCTATGTATATGGCTATGCAACTACCAATGAGGACCTTGAATGCAATATGCATGGCCCATTGGAAGGTGGAACCTACATTAATCAGGCTGATTGGCATCCTTTTGTATGTGAATATCCCTCATTAGGTTTTGAATTTTGTCTTGATCATATCCTCATAATTGACTATCACCTAGGTGTATCCTAATTACCCATCAAGAAATGACAACATTTGAGAGTTGTTCACTAACTACAAGACTTCATCAAATGAAGGCAATGGGTAGTTATCCTTTTCATAGGCTTTTTAAATATTTATGACGTCCACGTAGAGTCTAATTTCTTTGTTCTTATTTCAAATGGTAACTAATTTGGCCACCCAAGTGGAGTGTCTAACGAAATAGATAATCTTTGTAGAAAGTAGCTTCTACACTTCTTTAAAAATTCAAGGTTCAAATAATGGATTGATTGGTCTTTGCCTCTGACAGAATGGTTTGACATCAGGTTTTAAAGGAATAGTATATGTAAGGATGGAGGTGTCAAATACCTTTAAATATTTAGAGTTCCATGCAATAGTGTCATTGAAGTCTTTCAAGGTCTGCACAATCTTTTATTTTTTAGCTAGGGTGCAAGTTATGCCTAAAATTACATGTTTGGATTCCCCTACATAGCATAGATTGCATTATTAATGTATTACACTTTTGATAGGGACTATTTTCTCCTTTTCACCCTAGTAATCCATATCAAATAGCCTTTCAAGTGAGACCATCCCCTTGGGTATTATTAGCATGAAATTTTGTGAGGGGACAAATTATTGCATTCGCATCAACAATGTTAGGAATGAAGTCCCTCTCTTATTATAAGGTAGAATTACCTTTATTGAAATCCAAAAAAGTTATTGAAAAGGAGATATTTACAAACAAAAAGTTGTAAATCATGGGGTGGTAATTTTAACCTAAAAATATGAAAATAAATTTTTAGCAAAAAATATTTAGAGAGAGAAAGAGAGAGGGAATGTTTTAGATAACAAATTCACCAAGTTAAACATTGAGACTTGACAAAGGTGTTGGAGGATAAATTGACATCAAAGGGGGAAATATCTCTCATTAAATGGGTTTAAAATACATATTCATATTCTTAAGAATATAAAAAATACACCAAAAATATACCTAACACTGATAATAGAAATAAGCAACCCTCTGTAATTTATAATAAAAATATCATGTATATTCCCACTAAGATTTCACTTATATTCAAAATATCAATTACAATTCTAGATGGAAATTTGTAACCTATTTTCTTGGAGTTAAAAATTAGAAGATGACATTAATAGTAATTAAAAAATGAGGATCAAATACATTGAATTAAGTAGATATACGTAATTCAAAAGGAATCACTAACACAAAGTTTAGAAGAACCTCTTTGTATTGATCTTTGTGGACTATAAAATCTAATCTCCCTATATAAAAAGCTTTGCTCAAAGCTTTAATTAATCATAACCCTTATTATGAGGGTTTATTTTGTGTTTATAGGTCAAATTATGTGGTTATGGTGCATAACCACCTTTTTTGCCTTTTTACAGATTTGTAAAAACATCAATAACAATTTACAGCTTGAAAGGGTGTAGAAGTGTGCTAAGAACTTGACACTTCTTTAAAAAGTGTTTTGGTGTTTTTACATTACTTTCAAAGGTATATCATTAATTTAGATAACTTTAAAAAATAAGTTGGAAATTTTACAAGAGACACAATTTGTAAAAGTAACAACATACATTTGCAAGGGGAAATACAAAGCGACAATACAAGTTATATGCAAAAAGAAGTGTGAGAAGAAATATTTGGAATGTTGATAATGACTTTAATATTTTTTTTATTTGTTGATAACTCATTTTATTTTAGAAATTCATCAAATCTCTAAAGAAACAACCTTATCAAATCTTTGCTAGGAACATCTGTATATGTGTATGTAATATCCACTTAGTAGTTCAAGTCTCTTATTTCCTAAAACTTGTTTTGAAGTTTGTGTATTGTCAAGTCAAGATTATATACATTGGTTTGACATTTGGCCAATTGATAAAGTACTTCATGATCAAATGAAGACATAGGATTCATAACTTTTTGAATGTAATTTTTAAATTTTTCAATCACAACTTCTATTGAAATAGGATTTTCATTTTGATCCTTGTCATAGACGAAAGGACATCTTAACTTTTTGACTTCTGCATCAATTTCTATCATTATGACACTCCTAAGTGACCTTTTACTAATGAATTTCTTGAATAATTCTGGAAGTGATTGGATTTTGAATTTTGTGGCCCAAAAGAACTCAATCTGATAAATATCTTCTTCTTTATTGATGACTCCATCAATAAGATCACAAGAGGGAAATTTTGAGAATTCAATCAGTTTGGGGATGAACTCTTCTCAATTATGTATTTCCTCTATATACCCACTTTCCTTTTTTGTTACCTATTCACATTTTGATTGGACTTTAGAAACCATTGTCACTGTGGTGAGAATTGTTGAAACTCCCTTATCAGTGATCTTCCAAATCCAATCTTTTACTACATTACCATTTGGCCTATTTATTTTACTTTCTCCAATGTTTTAACATGAAGGGTTGAAAAAATAATTTTTGAATGATAATCAACCTTTATATTACTGAATTTAACTACACTTTTTCTTTCAATTCATTTTTCATTGTTTTATCCTCGTCCATTTTCTCAAAAATAGTGCCAATTGTCAGTTGCATGTCTTCCTTCATCCCTTCTCTAGTAGATTTCCCCAAGTGGACTCTTGATACCTAATAGTCCTCAACTTTTATTTTTGATTTATCTTTCTTATTTGTTAGACTTGCCACCTCTACATATTTTTATCTTTTTTAATATGTTACCATTCGCAAGATGGTTCTTGCTTTCCTTGATCTTTTTGAAAAAAGAATTGGAATTGTCAAAGTCCCAAAATCAATCTCTTCAAGTTCCACATTTTTTCTTCTTTTATTTACCACTATAGATAACCAACCTGATGTTGTTGTGCTTGAAGAAGGAGGTGGGACAAAAGTTGAGATTTGTGGGGCCAACATTGCTAGCGTAGAAGAATGTGTTATTTTAATTATGACATCTTGAAAAGACACTTCTTATTTTGGTTTGCTAACTACATCAATTGGATCTCTTGAAGAGGAAATAATAGGCATTTTAATAGGAATTTTAAGATTTGAGGGAGAAGAAGAAATAAAAGTGATTTCTTGGAGTGGGGAAATAGATGGTATCGGGAGCAACATGTCATTAAAAGCAAGGAATTGCTAAGTTTTATTTTCTACAAGCTCTTGGGACTGTAGAAAGCTATCAACAAGAACTTCTTGATAAATTGAGGGATTGAAAGAAGAGGAGATACTTTCACCTAACCTTTTTATCTTAAGATTGAAAATTCTTCATGATGGAATATCCTTTTGGCTAGTTTCTAGTTCATATGTTTCTTTTATCACCAAGAGTTATCTACTTCGATTTGTTTCATTTGCTTTCTCTATTTAAATGTGTTATTTTCTTTAAAAACTACCAAATTCAACCTAGGAGGTGTAGGGAAATAAATATTCCCAACATCAAATCATTTGCTCCATAACCACTAGAGAGTCCTTTCAAGCACTACCCTTATTCTACTTTTGAGGGAAGTAGATTCTTTCTTATTCCAATGAACTATGGGTAGTGGTTTTGTTGTAATTCCATCCTTTTTAAAAATGGGATCCAACATGCCTTCATCATCTATCAATTACTTTGATATTTTTTTAATGCCAGATTTGACTATTTGTTTCATGGTAAAATATGAATAGTCCCTAATTCTAACCATTTTTTCATCATCACAGTCCATCTAGTAATCTTTAAAGTGAGAGAGATGTTGAATGAAGGACCAAGATTATGTTTAATTAAACCCCTTATACCAAATGCAAACCTATTTTCAAAAGTCTTGATATTATACTGGGACATATATTGTACCACTCTTTTATCTTTCATTAATGATGGACAAGTGTACCTACCAATAAAAATTGGAAATTTGACCCCTATTCTATATCTACCTATCAAAATTTTGTGTGTTTCAATAAGTTGTCTTACTAAATCCATTAATGCCCACTTATCTCAGGCATTCCATGGAAGCATGTATGGAGCAATCTCATAGCCACTAATCTTCAAATAATTTAAAGTCAAGAGTTGTATGAACCAAGTTCCCCATATGGTTATTTCTTTGGTAGTCACCACTGATATACTTGTGTTGAAAAGTTCTTTCTCAAACAATTGAATGACAAAATGAATAAAACAATCATTCACCCTCCTAAATTGTCAAGTGCTTTCTTTCAATGCAATTTGGGGATAAAAATCATACGATTTTATTTTCCCAAAGTCACCCACCATATGTAATCCATCAAAATACCTTCAACTAGCAACAACGTAGACAATATATGAAGTCATATAAAATTTTGATGTAACTTCTACTTCCATTATTTGTTTATGGATTGCATCACTGATTAGTTATCCCTAATTAAGATATCATCTATTCCTGTGAATTATCTAAATGAACCTGTACATCCATGTCTAGAAATTTTTAGTTGTTGGACTCCCCACTATTCTATAAAATAATATTATTATATCTGTTATCTCATTTTTGAATTCAGATCTTGTAAGATTATTTAGGATCATGTATAAGAGTGCCTTGGTTTTATCAACCATCCATTATTGAATTATTTAGCACAATAGATATTATTATCCTAAAAACTTTGAGAAGACTCAGGAGTTAAATGCACAAAATATTCTTGATCTAAAAGATACAGCATATTATTTATGGAGTCAAGCTTGCCACTAATTCACCCTGTGGATCTCACACTTTCCTTGTTTCTAAATTATAGTGTTTCACCATGACCAAAACCAATCCAGAAGATTGTATTGAAACTAGAAAGGTTAAAGCTTGCATCAATCCACTATCAAAAATACTTTGGCCAATTTTGATTTTAGGTACTGCATTCATTCTCTTCCAAAATTCATCTAAGTCAATATGACCTAGATCGATATCTGAATTGTTCTCTACATTGGATTCTAATTGTGAGAGAGGAATTACTCCCTGAAACTAATACTTCATAATAGCTTTGTATTTATTTGGAATAGGCTTTTTTAGAGTAGATGATGAAGACATTAAATTTTATAAAAAAATTAACAGTCTGGAGATATTCACATAATGATGGTTTATTTATGAATTTGACAAAACAAAACAACTTATTTAATTACACCTTAAAATCATATTTAGAGCTTTGCCCATGCAAATTTTCTTCATTGCTCCTTCAATCTCCTCTGACTAATTTCACCACATGTGCTCAATCACCTTTTTTCATCCATATGACAAGAGGAAAAAGAAGAATTTTGATGAAGCTTTTTACATCACCTTTATTTTCTACCATATAGCCATACGGTTTTGATTATGACAAAAGCCAAAAAGAATATTTATTATTCCTTTTATTTTTTTCTATTTTTTTCCTCACATGACATGGTTGTACGGTTTCAAAAGGTGGATGAAAATAGGCAAAGGAAATTCTCTTCTTTTTCAACCTTTTTCAAACTTTTGTTTCTCTCCATGGGTCATACAACCTCTCTTTCTGAGTAAAAACAATAAAAATTTTATAAGCTATTTTTCTTTTTTAAATTTTAAAACCTTCCAATCTTCATTAGGTTGTATGATCGTACGACCTTCTTGGGAAAGCATAAAAATAAAACAAATAAGTTTCTCCTATTATTTTAATAAATCCCTCTCTCCTCTTTGGGTTGTACAACCTTCATTTGGAAGCAAAAATGAATTAAATTTGTCTTCTTTATTTTATTTCACTTTTCACCTCTCCTTGTGGAATCATCGTACAACCATACAACTTCCATTATAAGCAAAAAAAATGATTTTTATTGATCTTGTTTGCCTTTCTACCTCCCTCCTAATTTTAATTGTATGGCTCACTCTCAGCAAGTAGAAATAAAAATAATTAAATATGGTTATTTCATGTTTTGATTTTTCACTTCTACATCTACTTATGGCAGCGTACAATTCACTTTTGGTAGGGAAAAAACAAAAGAAATTAATTTATTTCTCTTTATTTTAAATCTATAAATTTTCTTTGGGTCATATGGTCATATGATTCCTCCTTAGGGACAGAAAGAAAAAATCAATTAAATTAAACCCTTGCCTCTCTTCTATGGCATATGACTTTTTCCTTGATATCCAAAATAAAATAAAATTTGCTTCACTTATTTTTATTTCTCTTTGCTTATATTTCATTTTAACGACGATGCATGGTTTACTTATTATAAAAAACATAGACAATTATATTTGTTTTAGTGTTGAGTGAGTATTTTTAAAGTCAACTATAGCTTTTGCATGCTTGAATGGTGTGTACTGGCTTTAAAAATTTAAGAATAGAAGAACTTTTATTTTAAAATGACTTTGCGAAGTAATAATGGCATTTACACAGAATGGGAAAATAAAAAGCAAATTTCATGGCTAAGGGAAAAATAAATCTTGTGTGCATGTTAGTGGAAAGGAAGGTTTTATTTGCACGATTCAAGGAAGTACCAAAACTAACTTGCATGACTGTAGGATTTTAAAAAGCAATTTTGAATATTTTAATTAAAATAATTAAAAATTATTTAAATTAAATTTATTATATTTGATTTTAAAATTACATTGCATGAAAAAGGGAGAATAAAAATTTCATGGCTTGGGAAAGTGTTAGGCTAATTTAGCACAACTCAAGGAAAAATAAAAAACATGTGCACGTCTTAAAAAAAGTTGATGAAAATTTTGCACAGTTATAGGAAAAGTTGACAAACTTTTACATGACATGGGAACCTCAAAGAGCATTTACACGGTTCGTAAATAATAAAAATTTTGCTCGTAATTTTAGAATTTTAATTTAATTAATTAATTGATAAAAATTAATTAAGCAATTTTTAATTTTTTAAAATTGAAAATTTTAGGCCCAAACCAAAAACTTAACTAAAAATTAAATTAATTTTCATTAATTTTTAAATAGACAAAAACATTAACAACAACTGGGTCTAACTAAGATTTCAAACTCCAAGGAGTGGAATGAACTTACACTCTGGTTTCACAAGCAAGTATTTTATCCATTGGGCAACTGAGTCTTAAATCTAACTATAACTTGATAAACTAAAAAGTAACCAATCTTCGATAAAACCATGGATCCTCAAACCATCAAAATGTTATCACATGTTAATAGACAGTGTATGTGATGGCATCATGTACTCAATCTGATAGATGTTATCACATATCCCAAAGGATAGTGTATGTAAGGGCATTTTTCATTATGTGTTTTCACACAAACTAAAATGCAAAGAAAGAAACATCTCTTAAACTTTTATGACTGAATTTAGATACAAATAAAGGCTGAAACTTGTTAAAAATTTGAATGAGGACCAACTTTAGTCATCATGACACTTTCATTTATGTGAGGTTCACATTATATAATGATTTAACTAGAATGAACCATGATTGGAAAGGAGAAAAGTTTAGAGGTGAACAAGGATTTACTTATATAAGAGGTAATAGTTTATAGGGCTACAAGGTCATTGATTGGCTACATAGACTCCACAAGAGAGAGGGGATCTTAATGATATGAACCAATAAAGAGGACATAAAGAAAAATGAAGGAACGAATATGACACAAGCCAAAAATAATGATCAAAAAGGAAACATGACCAAAATTATAATCACATATATACAAATAGAGGATTGCATGTTTCTCATTAGAAATAGTGATTGAGATATTTCCCACTGAAGGGTAACAACATATTAGTTCCATCATGATACACCAAATATAAAGTGTTATTTTTTTAAAAGTGATTGATTTTAAACAAACCCATTTAGAGTGAATCAAATTTGCCATGACTTCCCTTTAGTTCTTTGTGACTATCTCAAAGAAGAACCAGGTCCCCTAATTGGAATTATATTTTCTTTGCCTTCTTATCAAGAGAATATTAACATGGGATTGATGTTTTGTAATTCTATCAACCACCTATGTCCTTTCCGCTCCCAATTTTTATAGGTAGAATTTCTTTTATCCAGTGGGATTTCAAAATTTCAATTCTCAATAGCTCTAGACAACTGTAGGGTAGGTAACTCAAGAGTTATAGGAATTGTGACATATATTGTTTATATAAATTGAAATGGGGACATCTTAATATCCTTTTTATGTGTTATGAAATCTACCCAATGATCATCATATATCTTTTTATGCCAATTTTGCTAATTTTCATCAACTACTTTATGCATGATTGTGGGTAGGTTCTTGTTTCTTGACTCAGCCTGACCATTTCCTTGTGGGTGATAGTTCGATGAATGAGATAATGAAATTTCATACCCATAATAAAATGTGATCATTTATAAATAAAAAAATTTAATATCACTATATATTATTATATTTTATGGAATCCCATATCACACTAAGATGTTCTCTTTAATGAAATTACATATGACCTTTGATGTTGTCTGCTTAACAAGAATCATTTCCACCCAGTTCGTGAAGTAATATATTGTTATGAGGACATGAGTTTGCCTTGTTCTCAAATGAGGATTCAATGTCCTAATAAAATCTAGTCCCTATTATTGAAAATGTTCTTGTACTATCACTGGTTGAAGAGAAAGTACTACCAATTTAGGTTTACCCACAAATTGTTGACATGTTTCACACTTTCTCACCCATTTTTATGAATCTTGTAAAATATTTAGCCAATAGTAATTGTCTCTAAGTATTTTATAGGTCATTACTCTGGCATAAAAGTGTCCTCCACATGCTTGATCATGAAAATCTTGCCGTAGCTTTTTCTATTATTCTATATCGACACACCTTAGGAAGAAACCATCAATGTTTTTCTTAAAAAGAGTACCATCCCATATGACATATTTATTGGTTTGTAGCTTGACCATTCTACATTTCTTAGCATTCAAGTTTGAAGGACATTCTCCATATGTCAATAAGAAAGAAATGTGGGAAAACCATTCATTAGTAGAATAAATAAATAATACCAGAGGAAATTCATTGTTATCTTGATCATCATAACCTATTGAATAATTTTACTGAAGGTTTCCCTGATCTGCCATGAGTTAACATAATACTTTTCCTTGAACTAGCTCTATGGACTTTATCTCCAGATCATATTCCTAAAACTTTGTTATCCAATTTCCCTACTTAAAACCCAGTTATTATTGAGTTAAAATGGATTTGACAGTTGTACTTAGAACCATTACTACAAAATATGAATGTAATATGTAATACCTAAATTGTTTGACTGCTTTCACCATTACATAGGCAAGATTTTCTTCAGGAGAATATTTCAACTCTTAATCTTTGAGATTATAACTTATGAAATCAATTGAAAATTCAATACCTTCTTTTTTCTGGATCACAATTGTTGAAAGTGTATGATCTAAAGCGTAGCAATAAATAATGAACTCCTTAAAATTAGGACAAACTAATGTCAATACAAGAACAATAACAACCTTTATTTTTTCAAATGCCTCTTTGCATTCATTATTCCATTTGAAATAGGGTTTTCCTTTCATCATATCTGTGATACATCTAGTGAGCTCAACAAAGTCAAGGATGAATCTCATTTAAAAGTTCACTTTCTCAAGGAAAGAATGTACTCTTAGTTTACTTATGGGTAGGGAAAGTTTTTGAATTTCCTCAACCCTTTCTAGATCAATCATTATTCCTTGTTTTGAAATAATATGGCCTAAGAGCTTACCTTCAGTCACTCCAAAGATGGACTTACTGGGGTTAAGATAAATTCCATGCAACTAACACTTTTAAAAACTTTATCCAAATGTATATAGTGGTCTTCTCTTTTTTTAGATATTGTCAGGTCATCAAGATATATCACAATTATTTTGTTCTTCAATTCCATAAAAGCTAGAACCATTTCCCTCTAAAAAGTGGCTCGTGCATTGATTAACCCAAACGGCATCTACCTATATGAAAAAATACCCCAAGGTATTGTGAAATTTGTTTTGTGTTGGTCCTCCCTATTAATTTAGATCTGATTATACCCTGAAAAGCCATCGAGCATTTAAAGCATTTCATCACCAATTACTGCTTGGAGAGCCTGATCCATGATTAGCAATAGATAGTTATCTTTGAGGGATGCTTGATTGAGATTTTTAAAGTAAACCTAGATTCTAATCTCACCATTTTTCTTACAGACTATTACTATGTTAGCTATCCAATTTGAATGGTGAATAATAAATATAATGCAAGCATCAAGCATCTCTTACACTATGGTAATAGTTGTTCTTACAATTTTAGGATTGTATTGCCTTTGTTTTTATCTAAAAGGCTTTGCATTAGGTTTTAGAGGAATCATATGTTGCATTTATTTGGGATGAAAATATTTAAGGTCTACATACGAATATTTGAGTATGTCAATATAACAAATTTTCATTTTTCTATAGGTGAAAAACACTTCCTGATATTGACAAGCCTAGGATGTTCCTCAGAGCCAATGTTTACTTATTTATAATTAGCAGAGTTAAAATTCCATTTTTTCATTTTACTCTTTATGAATCTATCATGTTTGTCAAACTATTCTTTCAAGGAAATTGAGCCTTTAGGGATTTTGTTTCCTTTCAACTTGATAACGCCTTATCCATATTGTTCATCAATGATTCCTTCTTTTGGTGTGTGAGCTGAAGACTCCCTGTATGAATAATCACTACCTTCAAAATATATATTCATAAAGATATATGCTTTCTTAAATAATGAAATAATCTGTTGATTATCATTGAAAACTTGCCAATTCTATACATTTTTTGGGACACTTGGCATATATATTAGTTTGATTGTATATTTTTCTATACCAATATATGCATGAGGAATAATCAAAGAAGTTGATACTACCAAAGAATCATCTTTAGAGTTGTGTTCACAAGGAATAAAATTGATATAAAAAGCATCAAAAACTTATATATTATCCTAGACTTTATTGTTGTTATGTGTTAGACAGTCATTATTTACCTAGTATTAACCTTTGACTATTTTACAACAAGCTCAACATCACCCAAGACTTTCAAATTTATGATTCCCATTTCTACTATAATTTATAGTCCCTGCAAAAGCACTTCATATTTAGTTGTGTTGTTGGTACTTTTGAACTATAACTTTTAGGAGAAGGGAAAGATTTGTTTAGATAGAGATATCAAGATCATGTCTATACATGAACCTATTGATGAACAACTACCATCAAACTCCATCATCCAAATATCATTTGGGTTTGATTACATGATTTTTGGCAATTCCATATCTTTTTCTATCATCAGAAGATAGCTACCCATTCTAATGTTTTTCATATAAAATGTCTACCCTTAGATCATATACATTATGCACTATATATTTTGTTTTCAATTCAGGTTCTAGGCATTGTTTAACCCCTTTGACTGGAATCATGGCACGTGACAAATATAATTGTATTTTTCCACCTAATTATTTGTAAAAAATTAAAACTAAAAGAATACCATAAGCTGTTAGAATGTCTATGATTAAAATTTTGATTTTAATCATTTTTCGTAAAAAAGATGCCAAAGCCACTTATATGTCTTTTATCTCTCCTATGAGTAGAACTTGTTTCACCTCCATAGACTAACAACATCCAAAGGTTTTAGTACAGGTTAGGCTAAGATCATGAGTAACTTTTGTAGGCATGGCATTATCTGAGGCTCCTGTGTCAATGATGTTGTTGTTGACTTTTCATCCTTTAAGGAATAAGGAAATATAGAATGGGTCAATTTTATTAGACTTGGAAGTGGTTGCATCCATTGAGTTGACTTGATTTGAAGCAATAGGGTTAGTTAGTATTCCTTTGGTATTAGCTTTTCTAGTATTAGTATTTTTACCTTTAATGAAATATACTAACTTATTATTTGATATAGGTATTATCTTAGGTACTCAGTTTATGACATTTAGATTATGGTTTTGTTATAATGATCAATTATATCAAAGGTAGGAAAAAAACCAAGACTTTCAACAGGTAGGGAAACATTAACATTACTGACATAGGAAGAACTACCTATTTATGGTTACTTTCTTTTTATTTGCATTGGCGAAGCAATTCCTCATGGGAGGATAACTTTTGGAGTTTCTTCATGTGAATCACTAGACTACTTTTTATGATTATGGGTTCTATTAAGAACTGCAAAGGATTGATTTTTTATATCTTTAACATTTTTTCATAATCATCTTCATCATAATTATATTCTAAAAATGTACTTTTAGAGTTGCCACCAGGTTCTTTGACTTCACATTATTAAAGAACTAGATTTTCTATTTCTATTTCTTCTACAAGGTCTTCACAATCAAAATTTTCTTTTATTTCTACAATAGCATTGATTGGAGGATTCAAGTTAGAATGTGAAGATGCGTCAATTAAGAAATTTTGATAGGAAGCCTATAATCATGGATGACTACCATGAAAAGGCACAAAATTTCTTCTCAGTATATCTTGATAAGGTGGGGTTATGGCCTTTTGAGGAATATATTTCTTTAATGATGTAATATCATTAGCCATCTTTTGTAACAATTGTTTTGTGTAAGTCTAATCAATTATCTATACATTTCCTTTAGATGGTTCCTCTCTTAATTCACCTGCCATAATCAAATCATCTTTGAATTCTATAGCCAATGTTTATGTTGCATCAAGGTTTACCACCCTAGCTCTTCTCAATTGATATCCAACTTTAGGTAATTGAGATAATAAAAAATATATATTATCATCTATTAGTCTTACAACTACAGGTATTATATACAATAACTTATTAAATTTAACCACAAAATCCCTCATAGGTTTATAATATTCCTTCTTCATTTATGTCAACTATGCTAACAAAGCACGAGCATCTTTATCAGGATTGAATCTACCATCAAATTTTATTTTCATGGTATTCCATTTTTTTATGGATCCTATGGTGAGATGGTAGAACCATTTTTCTATAGCATTCTGAAGTGTCTCAGCAGATAGTCTAACTACGACATGTTCATTTTCTATACTAAGGACATCATAAAATACATTAAACATAGTGAGTTGTTCATCTGGGTGTTATTTTCCATCCCCATATAACTTTTTAAATTTATTTATTGATCCTTTTATGAGTTCATTCAACTTAACTAAAGCCAAAGGGCCAATAATGTTTCCCCACAATACTGCCATGGTTGGGAAAACTACCTGTAGGAGAAGAATAATTCTTGATAAAATGAGAGACTAAGTTGTTGTTTTCCTACCCTAAATTTGTTTATCTTTCTTAGGAGTTGATGAAAGACTTATTTTTTGCATAATTATACTTTGATGTTCAGGGTTTAGACTAAAACTAGAAGATTCTTGCAATTGATAAAATGGGTCAATTTCACCTTTAGACTTACTTGACCTAGTAAATATTTTTCCCACTAGTTTGAGAAAAAATTATTGGCATTGAGGTGCAGGTTGAAGTTGAAGAGCTCTCAGATTTGGCCTCCTTTATCTAACTCTTCATGTAGCTATTACTTCTACTCTCTATGCCAAAATAATCTGATCTTCTTATTCTTCTAGAATTTCAACAACCTTATGAAAATGTGCTAAGCAAGTTATGTTATCCCAAATAAATGTTATCAAATCTGATGAAATATCTTCCTGAGTCTAAGTTATCTAGTTCAAATTAGGTTGAAGAATAGGGGCCTACACTTCCTAAATTGTCATGAGATAATTTTTCTCCTATGAGTTTATTTCTCGTAACTATGCAAGCAATCTTCCTCGCTTGTCTTCTGACTTGAATTATTGAATTGATTTTAAAATTCCTCTAGGTAATGTTAGCACATGTTTATTCTATATTTATTTTTTCTCTAACAATATAAAATTGAGTATCACTTTTTCTATTGTCAAAAGTAAACAATAAATGTATTGAAGCTAGGTCTTCATCCCAATTCAAACCATGTTGACACTCAGGATTATGAGAGGCTAAAATGGTTATGTGATAATTTACTATTTATGATCAATTTTATGGATTCTAAGAGCTATTCCATGTTCATTAATTATTTAAATTCTTACTACATGATCAATTTCTTGATTCAAAATGGCTAGGATAATTTGAAACTAGAGTATAGAAACCCTATCAGAATCCCATAAAATTTGCTTGATGTTTGACACAATAACATTCTAAGCTCATTAGTCTAAGCTTAGGTCAGGTTGGTAGAGCAATCCTTGAGATGATAGCAGAGTAATATGGACCAATAGAATAATGTGGGTTGCACAAAAGTTGCAGATGCATGCCTCATGCTAGGTGCCAAAAACTATTGGCATGAAAATTTATCAAGGGATAAATTATCACATTCATGTCAACAATGATGGGAATGAATTCCCTTTCCTATTACAAGGTAGAGCTACCTTTACTAAAAGCTAAAAATTTTACTGAAAAGAAATATTTACAAAAAAAGAGTTGTAAATCATGGGGTAGTACTTTTAACCTAAAAGTACAAAAAGGAATTTTTAGCAAAGAATATTTAGAGGGAGAAAGAGATAGAGAATGTTTTAGATAAAAAATTCACCCATGTTAAACATTGAGACTTAACAAAGTTGTCAGAGGGTAAATTGACATCAAAAGGGGAAATCTCTATCATTCAATGGGTTGAAAAGACATATTCATATTCTTAAGTATATGAAACATACACCATAAAGGTGCCTAGCATTGATAATAGAAATAAGCAACCCTCTATTTTTTTTAATAAAAATATTGTTTCTATTCCTACCAAGATTTCACTTATATTCAAAATATCGATTATAATTCTAGAGGGAAATTTGTAACCTAGTCTCTTGGCCTTAAAAATTAAAAGATGATAGCAATAGTAATTTAGAAGTGAGAATCAAATACATTGAATTAAGTAGATATATGTAATTCAAAGGGAATCACTAATATAAATTTTATAATAACCTCTTTGTAGTGATCTTCGTGGAGTAAAAAAATCAATATCCCTTTACAAAAAAGCTTTGCTCAAAGTTTTCATTGTTCATAACCCTTATTATGAGAGTTTAGCTTGTGTTTATATCTCAAATTAGATGGTTATGGTGCATAACCACCTTTTTTTCCTTTTTATAGAGTTTTAAAAACATCAACAACAAATTACATCTTGAAAGGGTGTAAAAGTGTGTTGAGCACTTGACAATACTTGAAAAAGTGTTTTGGTGTTTTTACATTGCTTGCAAAGGTATATCATTAATTTGGACAACTTGAAAAAATAAGTTGGTAAAATTACAAGAAACATAATTTGTAAAATTAACAACATACATTTGCAAAGAGAAATATAATGCAACAATACAAGCTAGTTTTAAAAAGAAGTCTGAGAAGAAATCTATGGAATGCTAAGAATGACTTTAATATTTTTGTTGCTTTGTTGATAACTCCGTTTCTTTCAGAAATTTGTCAAATATCTGAAGAAACACCTCTATTAAATCTTCGTCAGGACCATCTATATACCTATATATAATATATGTTGAGCATTTCACATCTCTTATTTCTTGAAACTTGTTTTGAAGTTTCTTTATCATCAAGTCAAGATTATTTGCATTGACTTGACACTTGGACAATTGATAAAGTACTTTATGATTAAATGAAGACATGGGATTCATAACTTACTGAATATACTTTTTCAATTATTCAATCATGACTTCAACTAAAATAGGATTTCCATTTTGATCCTGGTTATAAATAAAGGACATTTCAACTTTTTGACTTCTGCATCAAATTATATCATTATGTCACCCTAAGTGACCTTACACTATTGAATTTATTGATGCATTCTTGAAGTGTTTAGATTCTAAATTTTATGGCCCAAAGGAACTCGATCTGATAAATATCTTATTTTTTATGACTCCATCAATAAAATCATGAGAGGGAAATTTTGAGAATTCAATCAATTTGGGGTTAAACTCTTCCTAATTTTGTATTTCCTTTATATACCCACTTTCCTTTTTTGTTACCTATTCACATTATAACTAGACTTCAAAAACCATTATCGTTATAGTGATAATTGTTGAAATACTTTGGTAGGTGATCTTCTCGATCCAATCTTTTACTGCATTACCCATTTGGCAGTTGGAAGGTCCATTGTTGGTTGAAATATACATAAAGTCTTAGGGCCATGATGAAGTAGGATCATGTCGTGTGGCATGATCCTGTGAATTTGGAAGGTCTAAGGCCCAGCCGCACAAATCTAGAAGCCATAACAAAGCAAGTAATCAAGGTCATGACACTTGTAAATATCCCGATTACTTGATATATCTATGGTTAGTCTAAGAAGCATAAAAAGGCCTAAGACATGGGATTGTGCCACCTAGCATGATTTTTCTTACTTGGAAGATTCAAATAAAAATACCAAGGTAAAAAATAAACCTTGTAAAGTAATCAAATGATAAGTGGCTACTCCTCGCTTACCTAAGGACTCATGAGAAATTTTATATGATCATTAGCTCGTGGGGAAATAACATAACTACTAGAATTCAAATATAAATTTTGAAATAAAATGGTTAAGTCTAAAATAAACAAAGTGACTAAGTCTAAAATTAAAAAAGTGACTAAGTCTCAAATAAACCTTTGCAAAGAATTGGTCATTTGATCAATCCTAAAGCCAATTAAGCCCAATTTTATGAAGAACGATTAAGTAAAGGAATAGATCTACATGAACACCTAGTCATTTTAAATCAAAAGAAAGCAAAAATGGATCAAATTGTTTAGGAAAAGAAGTAGAAATACTCTTAAATAATTAGGTAATTTGCATATATCTAAGTCAAAATGGCTTGGAAGAAATGGGAAATTTAATACAATTCAAAAATGTGATCCAAAACAAACCAAGTCTTATCAAATTTGTGACAAATTCAGATAGTTATATCAATACATACCTAATTTATAATAAATATCTAATTGTCAACCCTCGTGTAGCCTAAATGCACACAATGTACATTTTGAGCTTAAAATTAGTTCAAGAAGAAAATCCAATACATTATCAAGGTTTCAGTTATTCAAGAACCTTTTCCAATCGGACCATAAATAGAAAGAGACCTTGACATGATTAGACCAGAAGACTAGACTCTAGAGAAAAAAAGAGGTTCCATAATTTTAGTGATGAAATTAGGGCATATTGTGCAAACAACAACACTTTTCATTTTGTAAATTTAAATAAGCATGAGCATAAATGAGTATCATACCCACTAAATTTTGTGTGAAAGATATAAAATGGTGTGCATCTATATGCTCAATTGTAATTGTATTTACAACTTGTAACTTTTATCTTATAAATGTTTTGTATATGAATTTCACACACCACCAAAACATGTATTAATGTGCCATCATTTGTTATATGTTTGCTTTTTAAATCACTTTGAATCTTTGAAAACTTGTATCCTATTATATGATGTGATTTTTTATTACTTTAAATCTTTGAAAACTTGTAATCTATATCTTTTAAACGTGTACTCTATTATAGGATCTAATTTTGTATTACTTTGAATATTTAAAACATGTACTTTGTCCCAAATCTGAATTTGTCTATTCATGGAGGCTTGGATATCTAAGACAAGCCCATTGCGATTCCCCCTTTTGAGATGAAGGATGTTGTAAGTTGTTCATCTCAAAAAAAGAGTTAACTATATCATGTGATAAATAAGAAACTTATAGTAGTTATGTCTTCATGTGGAGAGTATTTCATCGTAGTAATGTAATTGTCATTGATTCATGTATGTAACATATTGAATGTGAGGCATAAAAGTGGTATGTCTAGATAAATATATAAATGAGGCACACAGTAAAGTAACCACCTATAAAACCATATGATATGTATCATGACACCGTTATTCAAACTCAATAAACATAACAAGCATAACACATAATGTCAAGCAATTTCACACAATGTCCTACAATAAAGCCAAGGGACATGGTCAAATGTTTCACATAATGTAGGGCCAAAGGACACAATAAATGGCCTTGTTCAAATGTCACATAAGAAAATATTTCACACATAGGGCCAAAGGCAACACACAATTAGTAAGCAATATCTAGCCTTCATGAAAAAAAGTAACTAGCTTTGAAGGAGTATAGAACAAGTGAAAACTAGTCTATTCCATCCATATGTATCAAAGTCCTATTGTAGCAAAGTAGCATATCCATGTAGCCATATGTAAAATATGATTGATAATAAGACATTTGTAAGATATGTATCTCAATATTTCATTTGAGGTCATAGATAAACATAACTTGTTTTAATATAACATGTAAAAGAGGATGCCTTCAGCATAAACATGGGCAGTAGGTAGAAGGGAGTCTATAATCTAAGAAGGTAGATATAATGTATGTCATATACCTCATGAAATGCATGTATGTATAGAAATAAAATCTGTTACTACAAAAATATGTGATAAATAACATATGTAAAGAAGTAAACTAGTATCTTATATTGTGCTCATGTCCTAATTTTTTCTTTCTTGAAAATATTTTGAATGTTTTTGTATCTTTTCAAAAAAAAAAAAAAAAAATTGTATTTTTGAAATATTTTATTCTTTTATATTTTTAATATTTACAAAGGAAACTTAACCTATGATCTCATCAATGGTAGGACCATAGTGTGTGCTTCGATAAAAAATGTTGAAGATGAATTTATGTTTGTAAAAGTTGGTACATGTAGGTGTATCTAAATCAAAAAAAGCATCAAGTGTTTTAGTTTAACTATCTTGATCACTATTTATCTTTTTTTTTCGATGCATGTAATTGAAAAAGGTGTAAGACTTAGTGAAGTTTATTGTATAGTAGAATAATTTTTATTTTCATGTGTTTGTTATGGAACATGTTGAACTATATGATGGATTTATTTAGGATGCACAGTAATAAATTTATACTTATTTGAACCATGAGTAAACATTTGATATGAAATTTTTTGCTTAGGAAGGAATAACTTTTTCCCTTGAATTAGTTGTATAGAAATATTATATACGTGTTGACTCTACATTTTGATCTAGAATGAGTGCATTGAGTATCTTTGTACTATTATTTGAAGTGGATACCATAATTGTATTTTTTTAGTGCTCTTGAATAGGTGGCTCAACCAACTATGGTGGTGGCAGGGGAGGAGAAGGAGTTGCCACTAACTATAGAGGCTAATCATATTCAATGCCTTGAACTTTGATCACTTGATTACAATGTATGTACTTGAGGCATATATGCATTGTAAATGGTATTATGTTAATATTTCATATTCAAGGGCATCTTAATAACATAATAAAAACCCTTGTTCTTAATAATACTAGAATTGAAGTTGTCACTATTGTTGAGACAACTTGGAGCTCTAACACTATATGTCCCAAGGTGTCTTATGTATGGACATCAAATGCTTTAACTACTCTTGATGTAGCTTGTAAATCTTGATTTGTGTATCCAAGACTGTAAAGGAGTGTCATTGTACATGCATTTTTACTCAACTCATTATCAATCATAACCCTATGTATAAGTTGTTTGTTAATGTATGTTCTAACAAAAAGTGCATGCCTATCTAAATCATCATCATTGATTTTGTTTTCATTAAATGTTATCACTAGATGTAGTGCAAATGTGCCTATAAATTTACCAATCATTACATATATTGGATGTCAATCTGTCTTAGAAGGAAGATGTGCATTATACTCATGATGTAATTCTGAATTATCTACATTTTTTGATGTACCATGATTTTAGAATGGATTAGTGAAGATTTTCAAATTTGCATTGTCATTTTGTTGTGGTCTAACTTATTCTCTAGCTGTGCTCAACCCAATAGTATTTTCATCAATGATATCTTGTAGCTGAGGCCTTAACCTATAACTCTTATTCATATAATTTTCAATGCATCTATGGTAGTCATAATATGCATTATTGTCAAATCCCTTAGGTTGAGCCTTGGTCAAATCAAGCTCAAATGAAGAAGGTGGAGATATAAAATTTCAATCAATTAGTTTTTGTAAAAATATATGAGGAGGTTGTGGTAGCCTTGCAACTTGCCTCCTTAGTGGAACTATCAATTGAAGCTTATTTGATACTTGTGATATTATATTAACTATTACTTTTACTTCATTCTTAGTTTTCTTATATATGGCCTTGTAATTTAAGTTGTTTTGAAACTTAACATTTAGATTAGATGGGTACATGGTGTATATTTTATCTTTTTCAATGTTACAAGCTTGCCTTATCATTCTTTGAATGTATGGCATAGCTCATAGAAGGATTTGAATTTATCAAACATGATTAATTCATGGAATGGTGCTAGAAAGCTTTGACTGAATATATCATGTTATTCATTATCTATCATAGAGTTTTAAAAAATAAATAGCATGATTTTATACCACATAACATTCTCATTGATTGACTCATTTGATCCTTGCTTGAGTTTAGCAATTTGTGCATAATATAGATTTTCATAAATTTTGATTAAGAAGTGTGCTAGATATTCATCTACTAGTGGGTTGAATGCTATAACTTATTGAAGAGGGAGATCATAGAACCATCATAGAACATAATCTTTAAGGCTTCTTGGGAAGAACTTGGTGAGTAATTTGTCATTATAGGCATAGTCCAAGCATGTTGCATGAAATGAATGAATATGTTATTCAATATCACCTTTACCTTCATAGAGTGGTATATTAAAAGCTACGAAACCTAATAGTAATGGGTAAGAGGCTATATCATGTGCCAAAGGGTTTTGAAGCAAAGTATGAGAATTTAATAAGTGAGTAACTTTAGAGACACCTTGATCTATTTGCAATACTTTAGAATATAAGGCTATAACAATTTGATCAAAAGAGTATGTATTAGGCAAGGGTGGTAGTCAAGCTTGTGTGGTGATCAATGGAGGTGTCTATGATGCCCTGGTATAATTATACATGATAATATGTTGTTAACTAAGTGATTCCCCCATACCTAAAGATGATGGCACATATGTAGCTATAGGTGTTGATATAGTAATAGAAATAATTAGTGGGAATTGGAATACCTAAAATTGGAGGATTAACAACTTTGAAAGGAACCTTTTCATGTTGTGCTTGAGATGAAATAATATTTGCTTGATGTGCATTCTTAGATGCTAAGATTAATTTGACAACCTTATCCACTTGTTGGGGACATTTTTTAAGTCTATGATAGAAACTGGACAACTCTTTGACTTATTCAAGATCGACACCATTGAGATCATTTTAATTTATTATATTAGATCTTTTAGGATTATCTTGATTATCGTGCATAGTTTCATTATCTTGATCATAATTTTTATCACTAACATCATTTTCAATGTGCATATAGTTTTAAAGGGTTGCCTCATCATATTGATCAAAAATATTATCCATTTTAGAAGATACCAAATGAATCTGAATATGTTCTATAAGATTTCCACTTAATATAGCACTACACCTTAGAATAATAGAGAAATGAATCTTATTAATGGCATGCAAAGGTGTAGCAAAAAAATTAAAATGGGTTCAACAAGACATTGAATTATGAAACTTTGAAATTTGAAACAAGTATTAAGGGTGCAACTAGTCAAGGTGTGTTTGTTTTATAGGTGCTCAGATATACCAATCCCAATCATAAATAGTGAACATGACCATGAATGCACTAATTATGGATGATTACACAATTCCCATAGCCACATTATCCCATCTATAGGGTGCATTGATATTAACTTCTTGGGTTTAATTACTTACAAATGCACTAAAAGAATAAACAGTTGAAGGCTTCATATGGATGATAAAAAAATCTTAAGCATCTATAATATACCATGAGGTATGTGGAAACTTAAATCTATATATAATGATTTATAATGGCTTAAATATTTGGTAAATACCCCTCATGTCATGTCTCAAGTAAAATTGAAGAACACTAGCCAGAATGACAACTCCCATGAGTTTTGAAATTGTCAGAACATTATTCCTAGGAAAATCTGGTACACATTGCCCACTCAGGGAGACACCTCACCATGATTTGGTAAGGGTGTTTTCTCAAGTAGTATTAAATGGAATTGATGGTTAGAGAACTTACCTTACATATGTGGTGTAACGAATCCAACTGAGACATCTTCATGACCTACAAGCAAGAAATGTGAATCAAGTGAAATTTTATGATGAAAGTAAAAAATATACTAACTAATAAAAATGTTTATTACTTACCATTTTTCATGGGCATGAAAATATTACTTGAACTATCCCATCATGGGATTGAACTTGGTGTTGTGTGAGGTGGTATCAACCTAAAAAAATAAAATGGGAAAAATGATATTTATTTGTAACAAACTATGGTAAAAAAACCTTACAATTTATAGCATTTGGGCATGTCCAATGATAGTTCAGGTCTAAAAACTCATGAATTCATCGTAATATGTTATAAATGTAGCATTTGAATTAAAATTGCTAAAAATGGAAACTTTTTGAAATATAGTGACTAAAAAATTGAACTATAAGTTGAAAAATTACCAAACAATACGATTATTAGGAAGTCATTTGTGCATTTTGAGTTTGATAAACTTGAGCTCTAAGATACCTATGATGGAATTACATGACAAATTAGCAAGATTATAAAGTGTGACAAGAGAATGAGATGGATACCAAAGGCAATGAGCATCATACAATCACAGGTAAGTTATCCTAATTTTTGTGCCATAGCCCTAGGCTTATATTTTTTCTATAAATACATGTTAGGGTTAATATTTTATGAAAAAATTCACATGAGAGGGTTTGTAATCGTGTATAGGCTAGAACATTTAAATTTTGTTGATTTTGGTAAAAATTTTAGTTATTTTATGGATTTTAGGGTAGAAGGGCATGACAATAAAACCACCAATCATAAGATGAAACCACTAATCTTTGAAAATTATCAATTACACAATCACGGTAATGGTTGTGTAACTACCATGATGGATTTGTATTCATCTTCCATGTCTATTGGTTGTGCAACCACTACAATGGTTGCAAAACTTTTGATATACAAAGACTGGTGATTCTACAATCTAATGCAGTGGTTTCATAATAGTTTTATTTAAAAAGTTTTTTGGAGGCTTTTTAAGGTTAAGGGATTGATTTGAGTTGCTTGTTTATGTGTTTTCACAATGTTTATATCCATTGGATTAAATATATGGAGAAAGAGTGGCGCACACAGGTTTTGAGACTAGTGACAATTGATGAGTTGGTCATTTTGGATAGAGCAAGCATACTCAATATTATGGGGTTGGGATTATTGCCCCAGTGAGCAATTTACTATGAAACTTATTCACCAATTGGGATGTTGACTAGAAAAATTTATGATTCCATCGATCTCTAGGGAGTGAATGATTACTTTCACAAACATCTATAACATTATTAGTTTTTTTACCACAAGCTAGGTAGTGACTCTGAGGGAGGATACTAACAAAGTTAAGGCCTAAGGTTGGGCAGAGTACTTTGAATATCAAAATTCACTTGATGTGGGTGTTAACTAGGGAATGCAGTTGGAAAAATGTCGAGTGGTTTATGATCCCAAACTTACACAAGGTGATTATTGGGATCCTTTCCTCCGAGCGAGTGGGAGACAAGAGGATAAACTACCTTTTAAATAGTTGAACTCTTGTAGTGAGGACTATAGAAGAAAGGACTAGGAGTTTCACCTGGGCACAAGATGTGTTTTATAATACATATAGGTACCTCTATAGGACCTATAAATGAGGTATCTTGTATATTATCCACCTAATACTCATCATGTGTTGCGTGTATGAACACATGACACTATACTAGTATGGAGTAGCTAATGCGGTAACGGGGGCCATCAAGGCCTCTTAGTGGACATGTATAGTGCCTCTAAAAGATGTGACATGAGTAAAAAGTACATTAAAAACATGGGATATGATATTGATGTAGGGTATAGTAGGCTATTGGGTAGGCAAGGTGATCACACTAATTGCCTAAGAGAGTGTACAACCAACATGCTCAAGGTAAGACACACCTTGTTGATAGGGTGCCCCAGAAGTTTGGGATACAATATGTAGCCAATGTACCCACAACTTAGGTGTTAAATAGAGGGTATTCATATTTTAATGATGCATACTAGGGGGACTAGGGTGGAAACTATTGACACTAGGGACTCCTATCATAGTGGTGGTTAGAGGCCAATAGTGAGGAGGAGCAAAAGTTGATCAAAAACTTGTAGTAGGAGGAGGGGGTGCAAGACATATTATAAAACCAACATGAGGATAGGTTGTGATGTATTTTACAACAATTATAACCCATGTGTCTTAGAGAGTTCCTAGAGATGACCATCAATACCCACCATAGTCACCACTACAAACAAACCCACAACACCAACAACAATAAGTAGTGGTAGATGCAAGAGGAGAAGATCACAAGAGACCTTTGATTGAAAAATTCTTCCTTTAACATTTGCCTTAACATAATAAAAAAATTATTTCAAGCATTTAAATCATATTCTAATCAAAACTATGTTCTAAATTTTAAAAAAAAAATCAAGTATCCAAGCTTATTCCAATACAAAGATCATAAACCCAAACATGTCAAAATATACTGATAGTGGAGATATTTATGATCCTTATTTTTATGAGAAGGTTATTTACAATAAATATAGATGTGAACTTTATGTTTAAGAAGACGTGAATCAGTAATACCTCATAGATGTATCGTCTAATACCAACCAAGGATAAAACCATTAATACCTCCTAAGTGTTCCATCCACTATTAAACATGGATAAAATCAATAATACTTCTCAAGTGTATCACCTAATGTTGAACATGGACAAAACCAAAAATACCCCTCAAATGTGTCATCTAGTGTTGATTATGGACAAGGCTAATTCACATGACACCTCTTTGATAACAAAGACAAGCATCTTATAAGGTTGTTAGAAATGGGTGCTAAACTTCCCATTGGATTTCCCATGGAGGATTTACACCATTTGGTTAGAACTCTTAAAGAGACACCCCTTACATTAATGGATAATCAAGCAACATCTATCCAAATTTAGACCCTTGTACCAATTTATCATCAAACCCTTGTAACATCTAGCAACAAAATGGGTTAACTTGTTAACTTACCTTCATAAAGCCAATTCCTTGCCTCTCAAATATAGTAGGTTAGTCAGGTCTTGGATACTTTAGCTAACTCCATAACTAATAATGATATTCAAAAATTGCTACTTATAGAGTTAATTCCACTAATCAAAATACAACCAGAATTATTAGTTGTTGTAACACCCAACATCGATTTGTTTCCTAGTAACACCTTAGTTGCAGATTTGTTTACCACACCTATATTCAAAAGTAATCCATTGGTTAATCTTGATTCTAACTCCCTCACAAATTCTTATCATTAATTGGTTGATAATTATTAACCAACATATCCTAATCCACATTAAGTGTTATATCATACCCAACAAAACATTTCTCTAACTCACCAACAAATCCTTTCTTCTAATGTTCCTAATACTTTGAAATAACCAATTGCAAGCATGCCTAATTTGTGACATCATATTATTCATAATCCTCCACCTCAATAGGTGGTTACCAATACCCCACCTTAATAGGTGGTGATCAATCCCCCACCTCATAATTATAGATGATAGTTCTACATTGCTCTTATAAGACACAACAAAAGTAAACATTGGAACTCTATACAACTCCAAATGGATTAAGTTTGGAGTGTCCCTTAGTGAATAGGAGTGTGAGCTTCTTACTACCCTCCTTCAAGATTTATTGATATTTTTGCCTTGTATTATATAGATATGTCTGGCTTGGATCCTTCTCTAGTTATACATCACCTTATTTTACACCCCAATGCCAAGCTAATCAAACATAAGCTAATAAAAATGCATTCTCACATTACCATACTGGTCAAAAAACAATTAGAAAAATTATTTGAGGTAGGATATATTATTCCCATAGATTATTCATAATGGATATCCAACATAGTCCCAGTTAGCAAGAAGCCATGAGGAATACGCATATGAACAAATTTTAGATATATCAACAAAGCATGCCCAAAGGATGATTTTCCTTTGACAAACATTAATATGATTATAGATTCCATAGTAGGGTACAGGATATTATCTCTCATGGATGGCTTCTCAAGATATAATCAAATAAAAATAACACCTAGATACTAACACAAAACAATGTTCACTACTCCATGGGGAACATTTTGTTATTAAGTGATGTCTTTTGGCCTCAAGAACACCGATGCTACTTACCAACCTGTAAATGATTGTCATCTTCCATGACATGATGTATGATATTATAGAGACTATGTGGATGACATTCTAGGCAAATCCAAAATTAGAGTAGGCCATCTAAATGTGTTATGACAGATCTTTGAGAGGTTTCATGAATACAATATACGTTTTAATCCTAATAAGTACATATTTAGCATCACTTTTGACAAATTGTTAGGCTTTATTATCTCTCATAAGGGCATCGAATATGATCCATCCAAGGTTAAGGCCATTACAAAAACCCTCCTCCATCTAATCTAAAGTAGCTCCACAGCTTGTAGGGAAAAATTCAATCAATTTGATGCTTCATCTCATAATTGGTAGACATATCTCATCCTTTCACACACCTTTTGAAGAAAGGCAATATCTTTTTGTGGAACATTGATTGTTAACATGCATTTAATAATTTAAAAGAATATTTAACATATCCATCTATTTTAGCTCCACCAACACCTGGCAAGCCACTATTATCTACATTTCAGCAACAATGGATGATAGAACACTTGCTTTATCTCCTTTAGATTTGATCTACACTTGAGTGTTTTCGTTGTTATACTCTTCCTTATACTTACTGATTTTTTCTTTTTAATATTCTCACAAAAATTTGCCTTTAAAAATTCTGCTCTTTTTTTATATATCTTCAAATTTTGAATCTACTATTTTGCCATTCTTTATGCACTTATTTATAACCCACAAAAAGCCACAAATTAAGGTCGTGACTTTTCAAGTGAAAAGGTCCTTTCGAACGGTCACAACTCCTCCCAATAGGTCGGCCAAGGTTGATAATTTCGTCAACAATTCCGTTCACTTTTGTCGACAATTCCATTCACTTTCGTCGGCATTTCCATTCACTTTCGGCAACAATTCCATTCACTTCCATCAACATTTCCATTCACTTTCGGCAACAATTTCATTCACTTCCATTGACATTTCTATTCACTTCTGGCAATCATTTCCATTTGCTTTCGGTAATAGTTCCATTTGACATCAATGATAATATTCCAACAATCTTCCCCTCTGTCATTGATGGCAATCACAAACTGAAACTACTCCCCCTTGTTACACTGTCTCTTCTGTCTGAATCCTTCTTTGTTGTAGCTCCCCCTTTTTGTGACATCCTCTTTCTGTACTTCTCCCCCTTTGACATCAATGGCAAATGGTCTATCCAAGAACTAGTACTTAACTCCCCCTCAATTGATGCTTCCCTTCAGTGGCAAGAAGCAAAATAAATTACTCCCAACTTCTGTCGTAGGTACTCAAATGTTTCCTTTGGAAGTGGCTTAGTGAAGATATCTGCCATCTGTTCGGATGTGGAAACATATTCCAATTTTACTTGTTGTTCTACCACTTGTTCTCTCAAGTAATGATACTGTATAGGGATATGCTTAGTTCTGGAATGCATAACTGGATTCTTTGAAATACTTATCGCACTAGTATTATCACATAATATGGAGATTGGATGATTATACTCTACTTTGATATCTTTCAAGGTTTGTTTCATCCATAGAACTTGTGTACAACATAGCACTGCCGCTATGTACTCTGCTTCTACTATGGATAGAAATATAGAATTATGCTTCTTACTCAACCAAGATACTAGGCTATCTCCAAGAACGAATGCTCCTCCACTTGTACTTTTTCTATCATCTACACAACCTACCCAATCTAAATATGTGTATGCTACCAATGTAAATTCTTTACCTCTTGGGTACCACAAACCATAATCCAAGTTTCTCTTTAAATATCTAAATATATGTTTCACAACTTACACATGTGTTTCTTTTGGAGTTGCTTGAAATTGTGCAACCATACCTACTGCTTGCATGATATTTGGCCTAGATGCCGTCACATATAGTAAATTCCCAATCATTGATCTGTAAAGAGTTTGATTGGTATTCAGAGATTCATCATCTTTGCTCAACTTCATACCTATAGCCATAGGTGTGCTAACAGGGGCACACTCCTCCATATGGAATTTCTTCAACATCTCCTTCACATACTTGCTTTAGGATATGAATATTCCTTTGTTAGATTGAGAGATTTATAAACCAAGGAAAAATGACAACTCACCTAACATGGACATCTCAAATTCCTTTTGCATATCTTCAACAAATATCTTAGACATTTCCTCATTGTCTCCTCCAAAGATTATATCATCTACATACACCACAACAATTAACTGGTGATCTCCTTCAATATTGATGTAAAGATTATTATCAGCATATCCTCTATTGAATCCTTGGTCTTGTAGGTATTTATCAAGTCTAGCATACCATGCTCTAGGATCTTGTTTCAATCCGTATAAAGCCTTCTTCAACTTACACACATAATCCTTGTTTTCTGATAAGAGGAATCCTTATGGTTGTTCTATGTAAACTTCCCTCTTCTAGATTGCCATTTATAAATGTTGATTTAACATCCATTTGATAAACTTTGAAGTTTTTTAATACTGAAAATGCAAGAAATATTCAATTGCTTATAATCTAGCAATAGGATCAAAAGTCTCTTCAAAATCTACACCTTCTACTTGAGCATACCCCTTGTATACCAACCTTGCTTTGTTTTGAGTGACTTGGCTATTTTCATTCAATTTGTTTCGAAAAACCCACTTAGTGCCAATTACATTCTGATCCATTAGCCTGGGCACAAGTTTCCAAGTCTCATTCTTCTCAATTTGATCTAACTCTTCTTCCATTGCTTTTACACAATGTTTATCATGACTAGCTTCATAAAAATTCTTAGGCTCTACCTTGGATAACAAAGAAAAATTTACATGCTCAGGTATACTTACAATTCTTCTTTTGGTTTGCACCCCAGCATTAATGTTGCCAATGATCTGACTTTTAGCATGATTCTTCTAAACAGAGTGAGATGGTGCTTTGGTGTCCTACCTTTCAGATTCACTCAATTGTTCTACATTTTCTTCTTCCCCTTCTTCTTCTACAAGATTGGGTATTTCTAGAGGCTCTTTTGAAGGATCTTTTGCCTTTTGATTCATGATCTCATCTATTCTAACACTAGCACTTTCTATGATAGTTTGTAGCCTTTTGTTATAAAATCTATAGGCTTTTCTTTTGATGGAGTAACCAAGAAAAATTCCTTCGTCAACTCTTGAATCAAATTTGCCCAAGTTTTCTTCATTCCTATTGATAAAACATTTACTTCCAAACACTTTAAAATGTTTGACCGATGCTAGTCTTCCTTTCCACAATTTGTAAGGAGTTTTGTCATTATTAATTATGATTTGCCCTCTATTCAAGATATATATTGTTGTATTAACTGCTTCTCTCCAAAATCTATTTGATAGCTTAGATTCATTCAACATAGTTTTAGCCATCTCTTGAACGGTTTGATTTTTCCTTTCCACCACTCCATTTTGTTATGGAGTCCTTGCAGCTGAGTATTGTCTCTTAATTCTATGATCTTCGCAAAACTCAATGAATTCATTTGAAATAAACTCACCTCCTCGATCTGACCTTAGACATTTTATTTTCAGCTCTTTTTCATTTTCTACTAATGCCTTGAAAGCTTTAAACTTTTCAAATGCTTCTGATTTTTCTTTTAGAAAGGCTACCCATGTCATTCTAGTATAATCATCAATGAGCAACATAAATTAACTCTCACCTTGCATGCTTTTAGTTCTGGTAGGACCAAAAATATCCGTATGAATCAACTCTAGTGGTTTGGTGGTCGAATATTCCTTCGTTCTAAACCTTGTTCTGGTTTGCTTCCCGTGTTGGCACTGCTTGCATAGAGTGCTTGAAGGTTTCGTTATCTTGGGCATATCTCGCACAGCCTATTTGTTGCTGATTTTCATAAGATTATAAAAATTTATGTGCCCTAACCTTCTATGCCATAGCCAACTCTCTTCAACTTGACTCAGACAACATTTCTCTCCTCTCATTTCTCTAAGCATGTATAGGTTATTTGTGGTTCTATGAGCATCTGCAATTAGTTCTCCTGTGTCTCTTTTTCTAATCTCACAACCTTCAAACAAGAACTTGAATGTGTGTCCTTGATCACACATTTGGCTAACACTTAGAATATTATGCTTTAACCCTTCCACATATAACACATTTATTGTTTTGGTTTTTCCATTATCGAGACTAAGTGTACCTTTTCCTATTATGCTAGCTATAGTATTGTCTCTGAACTTCACCATGTTAGGGAGGCCCTTTATCCAACGGTAGCACAATTGATTACTTATATATGAGAAATTGAACACGGAAATTATACCAGAATGATTAAGAAACTAGAAACATGAGACAGCAAAGAATTTGAGAGACAATACACACAATTGTATTAGATAATACTAGAAGAAAATACAAATAAGGAAGATGCCACTTCTCCCTCCACCTCAAAGGCTTGCCACACCTCAAGACCTTCTTCCCTCTCTCTTGCTCAACACAAAACCAACTCTAAACCCTGAGTTACAATCCCTCCTTGAATGCTATAGCTGATCTCCTTGACCTTACACCTGTAGATCTCCTTGACCTTGCTTGCTTCAATGCTCTTACTTGATCAATTTGATAATTACAATACATGCCTCATGGTTCTTTAAATAAAATCCCATGGTTACAAAAATAGACATCTAACTACTAAAATTAGACACACAGCTCGCGACTTAAAATAGTCTTTTAGCATGCAAACACTCGATTTAACTAACTGACTGTTCGTAAACAGCAGTTCTGGACCGCACAGGCGACCGACATCGGTCCCTACTTGTCTGGTGCTGCCGACGTCGGCTGAATCTCTGCCGTCGCCGGTCTCCTTCACTACATCTGACCGACGTCGGTCATACTGCCGACGCCGGTGGCTCTGGTTCTTCAGCATCCTTTCTTCATGTGTGTGCAAACAGTTGAAGCTTTTAGCTCCACACCCTAACAATCTCCCACTTGGAGATAAACAGCTGCAACCTGTACCTGTACCTATACACCATCTATTTTGTTCCTTTGGCCCTGTACCCCTCTTCAAAGTCACCCTTGAAGACCAACCACCATGCAAACCTGTGATGCTATAACTGTCACCTATGCCACAAGAACTTTGTTGCTCCCAAATTCTTCATGACATACTTCTGAACCAACTCTACCCTTAGCTTAGAAAACTCCCTGTATATGCAACCCTACAAAAAGTAACACAATACAGTAACAGGATAATGTAGCTAATATTATCCAACCTGGTAAAGATAAAATACAATGGTCAAACCTCCATTGCCATGCAGCATAACTCAAGACCATATACCATAGCCTTCTGTCTCAGATGTCCATCCACTCTCTTCTCTAAAACGGGAATCCATCCCTCTATATCCGGCTGACAACTCCACCAACAAGTACCTGTTTGGCTCTACTCCAAGGACTCACACTCCTCATCCATGTCAAGCTCCCACTGTTTCTGGATTCTACCTGCATAGCTTCCTCTGTCTTCCTAGTTCATGACTATCAGTAAGCAATATAAAGAAGGTGAACAACGAATATGAGGTTCACATACCTTTTCTGACCTCTGTATGGGTGTTTAAGACTCATAGATCCACCCAACATCCGTTCCAGTGACCGATCTCGGCCAACTCCCAGTCTGCTCCCGACCAATGTCGATTCCCTGCACTAATCCTGACTGCCGACGTCATTACCCCTGGCCGACGCCGGTGTCCCCCCTGCCGACGTCGGTCCTGATGACCGATGTCGGACTTCTCCTGTCCGACCTACTGACCCTGCTGGTCTGCACATGACCGAAGCCGGTGTCTGGATGACCGACATCGGTTCCAAGTAACCGACATCGGTGCCTGTGTGTTCCCATGAGTGATGAATTCTTCATCCACGAGCTCTTCTTGGATCAAATCTATATCCATGCTGCCCTGCTCAGATTTATTTACTGCCTGTAACTGTTCTAAGGCCTTCATCTCCTCCAAAAACACCAAGACATCCCTGTTCTTGTCAAAAGCCTTAAATTTCCTTTTCCTGCAATGAATTCTATCCATGCCTTCTGAACTTGAACACATACCTTTTGAGTCAAGAACTTCCATTCCCTTCTTATTCATGTGACCCTGCCTAATAGACCACATCTTCGAATCTGCACCAGAAGTGGAATCAGTAGTACAAGTAGATAGATAAAGAGAACCTACTTTCTTACCTCTTGCTAAAACAAGTGCTCCCTTGGTAACCTTCCAAGAATCTGCTGTGAGGGTTATTGTGCATCCCTCATCTCCCAACCTTCCTACAGAAATCAGACTCTGCTTCAGAATTGGAACATGCATGACCTCCTTCAACACCCATGTGTTGTCAATCTGCAATCTCAGCTACACTTTCCCTTTGCCAACTATCTGACAAGGCGTACCATCCCCTAAATAAAGAACTCCAAAATCTCCCTGTTCATACTCATGAAACAAATCTCTATTTGGGGATGCATGAAAAGATGAACCAGAATCTAATATCCATGATCCTACGTGACTATCCAAAGAAAGTATGAGAGCATCCTGTACCACAATATTTGCATCCTTTGCTTCTTCCATACCTGCATGTTGATTCTCTTTATCTCTCAACCAACACTCCTTCTTTGTATGTCCTTTCTTTCCACAAAACCAGCAGGTAATACCTTTAGACTCAGATCTCCTTCCCGACCTTGATTTCCCTTGCTCAATCTTCTCCTTTTGCCTTCCTCTGCTTTCCGCACTTAGAGCGTTTCCTGATGATTCACCTGTGCTTCTCCTGCGTATTTCTTCATTCAAAATCACACTCACAACATCATCAACCTTTAAGATTTTAGAAGCAGATGCGGAGTTACTTACTGCCATAACCATACCGTCCCAACTTTCAGGCAAAGAACATAAAATCAAGAGAGCCTTTACCTCATCATCAAAAACAATGTTGACTAAAGCTAATTGGTTTACCAAACCATGGAAATCACTGAGATGAGTATGTACCGAACCTCCTTCCTGCATTTGTAAAGTAAATAGCTGCTTCATAAGGTATACCTTATTAGAAGCTGAGGGCTTTTCGTATAAATTTGCCAAGGACTTTATCAACTCTTCCGTTGTTTTGCACTGTGATAAGCTGGAAATCACAGAAGCTCCAAGACTCAACCTTATGGAACCAAGAGCCTTTCGATCAAGAACACTCCATTTTTCATCCTTCATATCTGTGGGCTTGCATGCAACCCCACCCAACAGTAAGTACAGATCCTTCTGATACAGATAGTCCTCAATCTGCATCCTCCAGTGTTGATAATTCTTGCCGTTAAACTTCTCCATTCGTAGCTTGCTTTCTTCTGCCATTGCTGAACTCCCACTCAATCAGAAAACCCTGTGAATGACCTGTAATCAAAAACAATAACCTGCTTCCTGCAAATCGTAGCTCTGATACCAACTGTTAGGGAGGCCCTTTATCCAACGGTAGCATAATTGATTACTTATATATGAGCAATTGAACACGGAAATTATACCAGAATGATTAAGAAACTAGAAACATGAGACAGCAAAGAATTTGAGAGACAATACACACAATTGTATTAGATAATACTAGAAGAAAATACAAATAAGGAAGATGCCACTTCTCCCTCCACCTCAAAGGCTTGCCACACCTCAAGACCTTCTTCCCTCTCTCTTGCTCAACACAAAACCAACTCTAAACCCTGAGTTACAATCCCTCCTTGAATGCTATAGCTGATCTCCTTGACCTTACACCTGTAGATCTCCTTGACCTTGCTTGCTTCAATGCTCTTACTTGATCAATTTGATAATTACAATACATGCCTCATGGTTCTTTATATAGAATCCCATGGTTACAAAAATAGACATCTAACTACTAAAATTAGACACACAGCTCGCGACTTAAAATAGTCTTTTAGCATGCAAACACTCAGTTTAACTAACTGACCGTTCGTAAACAGCAGTTCTAGACCGCATAGGCGACCGACGTCGGTCCCTGCTTGTCTGGTGCTGCCGACGTTGGCCAAATCTCTGCCGTCGCCGGTCTCCTTCTCCACTGCATCTGACCGACGTCGGTCATACTGCCGACGCCGGTGGCTCTGGTTCTTCAGCATCTTTTCTTCATGTGTGTGCAAACAGTTGAAGCTTTTAGCTCCACACCCTAACACACCATGCCTTCATTGACATTTTTTAACGAGATGAATTTGCTTTTATCTCCAGTCATGTGTCTCGAACATCCACTATCAATGAACCATTGTTGTCCTTCATCTCTAGCATGGAACACTGTTTGAACAATCATGGATTCTTCTTGCTTCTTCTTCCAGGTCTTTGATGGTTCTCTTTTCTTTATCACTGAAGCTTTGAACTTTTGATCTTGTCTTACAAATTTAAAAACACTTCTACAATAGCATGATATATGTCCATAGTTGTTGCACTTGTAACAAACTATAGCTTCATCAAAGTTTGATAAGGGAGCAAACGAATTATAGTTTCTGTTCAAAGCTCCATAGGTTCATTTGTTTCTACTCCTGACTTCAATATCCTTGTCTCTCTTTCTATAATCTAATTTCTTAATACCAAAATGATTGCAATAATAACAATATCCATCAAAATAATTACCAAACATAGTTTTATTTGCATATCTTGGAGCAAATGGTCTTCTGAAGTTTTGTTCTCCTTTGCTTTCTTTGTTGATAGAGCTGGTTTTTATATCCTGGGCTTCTTCCTTCTTGGTCTCCTTTTTCACTGGTTCCTTAAGAGTTTCAACATAGCTCTTAGCTTTCTCTTTTGCCTTCTCATACCCAATGCCTGACTTGTTAGATGGTGATCTTTGACTCTCTAGAATCTTATTCAAAACATGAGTGCTTTTCTCAGATTTCAATTCACTTGCTATTTTAGAATTCACCTTTTCTATAACCCTTTATAAAAAACATCTATTTCAGATTCATACCTTTCACAGTCTTTTCCTTTCTTCTTTAGTTGATCCGTTAGATCTTCTTCAATTTTCTTTGCTTCTTCGGTTTGGATTTTTAAATCAGTAATTACCTTGTTTGATTCCTCAAAGACTTGTGATGTCTTCACTTTGAAGTCTCGATTCTCTTCTTCATATTTTTGGAGTTGTAACTTTAGTTTTTTATTCTTCTTCTTAAATGCTTTTATTTCTTCCAATGCATAAATAAGTTCTTCTTCAAGGTTCACTTCACCTTCTTCCATGTCTTCATCTTCCTCTAAATTATCGTTACTGGTGGTACCATTTTCTTCTGTAGCCATGAATAGAATCTCTTCATTATTACTCTCAACATCACTTTCTTTGTTTTCTTCAGATGAGCTGTTATACCTCTTAGAGTATAGGATTTTCTTTTGTTTCTCAAATCTTTAGTTGTCTTTGCTTGGCTTGAATCCCTTTTTTTACTTTGATTTGTTTCTCTCATCATCACTATTTCCTTTATTTGGACATTTGGCTGCAAAATGACTAATTTTACCATAATTAAAGCATTTAAATGGTAACTTTCCTTTATATTTTTCAGATCCTTTCTTTAGCTTTTGAATGAATAGAGCTTCATTTTCATCTTCTTCACTACTTGAATTTTCAGTTGATTCTGTTTCTTTGATCTTCTCTTTCTTTGAGACCTTGAATGATGCTTCCTTCTTCAATTGTCTCTCAGATTCGGTTCTCATTTCGTAGGCTATAAGAATTCCATGGAGCTCATCCATTTTAATCGTGTCTAAATCCTTCATTTCTTCAATGGCGGAGACCTTCGCATCAAATCTCAATGGTACGGATCTCAGGACTTTTCGAACGATCAAAGATTCTTCAATTTTCTCTTCGAGTCCTCGAATGACATTAACAATCTCATCGACACAAAGAAGATACCCAGCGATGTTTTCATCATTCTTTATTTTTAAACTTTCAAACTGCCTCCGGTGGGTTTGGATTTTTGCTTTTCTGACCTTACTATCACCTTCATAAATACTGTTGAGTTTATCCCAAATCTCTTTTGCAGATTCACAATGCATAACCTTAACAAACTCATTTTATGAAAGCTTGCATAAGATTGCATTCATAGTTTTTGCATTGTTCTCACTGGCCTTTTTTTCGGTGGCATCTATTGGTGCAATTTGTGGCATTATGTATCTTATTACCACTGCTTGCCAAATATCGAAACCTAGGGCCATCAAGTAAGTCTTCATTCTTATGCTCCAAAATGCATAATTCATTCCATCGAACAAAGGAGCCTTGTTAGTGGAGAAACCATCTAGCACTTGAGATCTTACCATATGTGCTTTCCAAGATCTACCTTCTAGAAGTTTTGCTAACACCGAAGGAACCGGCTCTAATACTAATTGTTAAGCACACGCTTATAATGAGAGGGGGGGTGAATTAGTATAAGATATTTTTTCACTTTCGAATACTAATCTTAAATCCAAAACCTCAAATTACTCCACAATTAATATATTCAAAGCAATCAAAGAATACAATGCAAAACTACACAATGCAAATAGACACAGATTTACATGGAAACCCTTTCGAGAGAAAACCATGAAGAAATTCTCTTAATATAAATATTCGTAGGCACCAACCTAATGGAGCACCAACCCCAAAAACAATTTTGTAGGCACCAACCTATAGGAACACCAACCCCTTTCACCAAGCACCAACTTAGCAAGAGACACCAATCTCTTCAAAACGAAGGTACCAACCTTCTCAAAAAAAAGCACTCTTCTATCTCAAATTTGTTGTCAAAACAATAGATGATAAAACACTTGCTTTATCTCCTTTAGATTCGATCTACACTTTAGTGTTTTTGCTTCTATACTCTTCCTTATACTTGCTGATTTTTTCTTTTTAATATTCTCACAAAAATTTGCCTTTAAAAATTCTGCTCTTCTTTTATTTATCTTCAACTTTCGAATCTACTATTTTGCCATTCGTTATGCACTTATTTATAACCCACAGAAAGCCATAAATTAAGGTCATGACTCTTCAAGTGAAAAGGTCCTTTCGAATGGTCACAACTCCTCCCAATAGGTCGGCCAAGGTTAACAATTCTGTTGACAATTCCGTTCACTTCCATCGATAATTCTATTCACTTTCGTCGACATTTCCGTTCACTTCCGGCAATAATTCCGCTCACTTCCATCGACATTTCCGTTCACTTCTGTCAAAAATTTTGTTCACTTCCAACAACAATTTCGTTCACTTCCGTCGACATTTCCATTCACTTCTGGCAATCAATTCTATTTGCTTCCGGCAATAGTTCCATTTGACATCAATGACAATATTCCAACAGCTTATACCCTACGAAAACATGGTAGATAGTCTCAAGCAACATTTTGAAAATATCCTATTTGAGTAGATCCCAAGGGACAACAATAAGACTGCATATGCAATGGCAATAATTAGCTCATTGATAGCAATTATAAATAATGTTTCAGATTACCAACTCCTTATTAAACATCTTTTGAAATCATCTCATGAATGTTCAACATCTAAAATGGCATGTGATGTTGTTGGTCCCAACTCCCCTCAGTACCATGACTTATATGACTACCTTTATGACCACATCCTTCCTTATAACCTTTCCTACAACAAATAAATATCCTTTAATCATAAAGCCTCTTGTTATACCTTACTCAGTGCTACACTCTATCACAGAGGATATGACATAACTCTACTTCACTATTTAACTATGATAAAATCTAGATCAGTGCTTAAATAAGTACATGAAGGTATTCATGGAGCCCACACCAATGGAATGGTCCTTGCCAAGAAACTCCTATGTATAGGGTATTATTGGTCCATTATGGAAGCAAATTCATGTGCCTATGTAAATAAATGTGTGCCTTGTCAGAAGCACACCAATCTCATTCATGCTCTAGCATGAGCACTAGAACCAATTACTACTCCTTGTCCATTTTTCACATGGGGACTCAATCTCATAGGTAAAATGAATCATACTTCTTTATAAGGCCATAAACACATTCTCATTTCCACATAGTCTTTTACTATGTGGGTTGAAGCCATTCCCCTCACTTGCGTAACCAAAAAGCAAATTTCCAAACTCATTTTGGATCACCTTATCTGCCACTTTGGCATTCCATATGACATCATTTATGGTAATGGTGGATCCTTTAAACATATGTATGTCAAAGCCCTTTGTTACAAGGCCACATCCAACAATGATTTTCTACTCCTTGTTTTCCACAAAGCAATGGCCAAGCTGAGGTATCTAACAAGACCCTAGTCCAAATCCTTAAAAAGACTATTAATGTCATTAGATGTGATTGGTACTTATAATTATTTCCCACCCTTTGGGAGGCCTACTATACTAATACTAAAACCCCAACAAGAGTCACATCATATTCCCTAGTTTATGTCACATAAGTTATTTTCCCTATCAAGATCAAGTTGCCTTCCTTACACATTTCAATGTAGGATATCATTGATGATGAGGAGAACAGGGTAAATCGATGACAAGAGCTAGACCTACTTGATGAAAAATGGAATAATGCTTTCAAGAATCTTCAAGCATATCAATACAGGTTATGCCATAACTATAACATGTGTATCAAACCCAAATATTTCACGCTTGGTGATCTTATGTTGAAATAGAATTAGAAATATACCAATGTAGAACATGAAACGCAGGGAAAATTTAAGCTTAATTATCTAGCACCATCCATTATTATAGTTAACTATGGGTCTGGAGCATATAGGTTAACTACACCAGATGGGCAAAAGCTAGATGAGCCCATGAATATAATGCATCTCAAGCACTTATATGCTTAATTTGCTTAAACATTGTCTATGAGGACCCTTTCTTGGGGGCAGATCTTATTCTCTTCCCATCATACCATTTTCATAATTATGGCATTACCTCTCTTTCCCCTATCCCATTACCCTCTTGATCTTGATTTTGATTTACAAGTGAAATATATAAAATTCAGATGTCAGATTCAAAGAAAGATTCAGTAGATAATTCAAATTTGGTCATCATCAACACATCATTGATGACAGTATCTCAAAGCAATTTGATGTGATTTTTCTACATGATGGTCCTTAAAATTGCATCTTCTATACTTTTTCCAAATCATGTGCCATTAATACCATCTTTCCATTTTTTTACTTCAACCTATTATTGATTAGTAGTATATTTCACTCTAGGTTGAACTACATTGACCTAAGGTCCATTTTGACTATGTAGGTAGCACTCAATTTTTTAGGTCATCTTGGTCACCCCTATTCCACACTCTCACCATTTTTTGAGAATTTTAAGCCACATTTTTACCATTTTACAATCATTTTAGGCCACTCTCTCACCATTTTACAAGTAATTTTAGCCACACTCTCATTGTTTTGTGAGTCAATCATTTGAACCTGTGCCCTCAATTAGTTTTTCTTTTACTAGATGGTTCTCTTGTACATTTGTTTGTATCTTGTTGTACATCCTACTTACTAAATATTCTTAAAAATATCTTATTATAGAAAATCCTACACATTAAAAACCCCAAAAAGCCTAAAAAACACTAGAAGACTTCTAAAAAACCCTTAAAATCAAGAAACTTTAGAATTTGGTTTCAAATCTCCATAAGAGATATAAAGTCACAAAAATATTTTGTACCATTTGTCATCCCATTCACCAGGGTGGTAATTTCCTATCCAGACATCATTATTTTCCATTCACATAGCCATTTATTCATTATTCTCCCATCTTTGGGAGAACCACATCAACCTAAAGCCCACATGGACTATGTAGGTAGTGCTTAGATGCATAGGCATCTTGGGTCAGCTCAGCAAACCTTACCATTCAATGCTCTCACTATTTTATGAGATAGTTATTTACACGCTTTCACCGCTTTGTGAGTCCATTCCCTTTTCTTCTATCAATTATTCATTATCTCTTCACATAGTCATTTCTTCAGTATCCTCACATCTGTGAGAGAACTACAATGTCCTGAGGTCCACATAGTATATGTAGGTAACATTTAGATGCATGGGCATCTCACGTAAACTCGGATAACCTTACCATTCAAATCTTTCATCATTTTGTGAGCTAATTATTTACACACTCTAGTCATTTTAGGAGTCCATTCCCTTTTCTTCTATTAATTATTTTTTATCTCTTCGCATTCCCATTCTTATTATCATGTTTCCCTAGAGAACTAAATTTGGATTGAAGTCCATTAGACTATGTAGGCAATGTTTGGATACATGGGGCATCTCAAGTCATCTCAGCGACCTCCTTCCCCTTCTATTCTCCCCATCCCACAATTGACAACAACTTTACATATGACATGTCTCTTGCACACCTAAGAGTAATGATTTATCACACATATACCAATGGATAATTAGATGCTTTCTATTTATTTTTCAAGTTTATGTGTGTGTGTGTTTATGTGGTTGCTAGTTTATTAATTTTTGGTTGTTGATGTGTTTATTTTTCATTTCTTAATTGCCTTAGGTTTATTGCATTGTACTATACACCTAAGTTGAGATCTGTTATATCATGTTCTTGAGTTGTAAATATTTGTACCTAACCTAATCTTGATTTCTTGCATCATGCTTTACATTTAAGTCTTAACTCTTAATATCTTGATCTTAAGTTATTTACATTTGCATTTTGACCAAGTTATTACACTTATAACATCCAATATTATCATGATTTATTTATAATTATGATGCATAATGTCAAATGCAAAATTGAAAATCAAGTGTTAGAGGTCTAACAAGTAATGTTGCAGCAATACATCTCTTTGTCTACTATCCTACAACAAGAACATTGAATCCCATGACTAATTTATATGTTACTCATGATACATATCAACAAATGAGCCTAGACAAAAATTTGTAAACATGATCAACCAAGCCAATCTCAAGTGCCTAATTAAAAATATAACACATTTGTCATACAAGGAATAATGTCAAATCATTTATATGATAATATAAAATGTAGAATCATATAATCAAAACTAATAAAAATATTATATCTCAATTCCTCACCACACAAACTTGCTAGATTACCTGTGGATATCTATAGTTGACAAATTTAGATTTGGTTATTTTAAGCTAAGCTTGGATATATGTATATTATTATGGGATAGTAGAATATTACTTAGATACATGATGATACATGATTTCTTATTGTGAGTTGGTTAATATATGTGTTTACATTTCGAGCATATTAATGTATTGTTTCAGTTATATTATTGTTATATGTTTATCATGTGATATGATCGAATTGTTTGCATGTTGTGAGGTGGACACAAGAGAACTCGTCCCTCAAAGAATGCTAGAGGGAGAGCATCATTACAGAGGGTGATGTAGATGGAGACATCAAAGGTCGATAGAGAGCTGGTGAAAACCCTGCACACACCACAAAAGTTAGCACATGGTAGAATTGCATTAAAAATAGTTACTTATGGTGTGTTTATTATTTGCTTGGACTGTTGCTTTATGTGGTTTGTCGGAGTAAGTAAAATACCATAATGAATTCTTTTATGTGTTTGTCATGTTATGTTATTAATGATGGTAGAGATAATTTAGGCAAAAGTAAATTTAAAATATGAGTTATTTGTAAATTTTGAAATTGCCATTTAAATTGTTATAGTATATCAGATGTTAATTTAATTTGATAAAATTAAAGAATTCTAGCATTTCATATTAAAATATATTAAAAAATGAAAATTATCTAGGAAAAGGAAAAAAACAAAGAAATTAAATAAAAATAAAAGAAATAAAGAAAACCATGCTTTAAAAAAAGAAGAAATTAAAAAAGAATCTTTAAAGCAAAAGTAAAGGCTACGTCTATTTTAGGAGTAGAAATTAAGAAGGAATCGGGAATCTAGAGGATGATTATTTTGTTTGAAAGAAAAATAAATAGAAGGAAAGATGGAGCTTGAGAAGGTGGAGTAGGAGGCATGGCATGGGAAAAGAAAGCATAGAAGAAATGAATATGAAGTCTGCAACTCTACTTGCTAAGTAGGTAGCGTTTTCAAATTTAATGTGTAAACATGGGAAAGTTTTTGAGTGTTTCTAGTTGTTTTAAAACTATATATGAATATGTTGCTAAACTATATAACCATTTAAGGCTATACAAGTGTCTTAGATAATATATATGAACTAAGAGAAGAAAAATAACCTATAGAGATTGGTCATAGTTTTCAAATATCTAGCCATGTGATATTGTTGTAACTATACAAACAAAATGGAGGACTAGTGATATTATCCATACACAGCTTAATTTGGAAATCATTTGATATATTATAGTAATGCAGCTTAAGTATAGCAATATATTATGATCAATAATTGTTATAATTTATTGTAAGTATTATAAAATATTATGATATATTTTTACATCTAGCATGATAGTATTGACTATAATCAATTACTAATAAAATGCCTTGTGTATTTGCTTGTCTGCCCCTGTCTTTCTCATTATATAGGTGTTTGGGTCTCTATAAATTTTAGCATAGTAGACATTATTTTTATAGAGCGCTATAACTGGACATGTCCAACTTTCAATGTATAACAATAACTATTTAAATCATTGAGTTTGGAAATAATGAATTTCGTCCAAGTTTCTATTAATACATCTAATTGGATTTTGTTACGGTGATTTGATTCTATATCCAAATTAGAACTGTTAGCACCTACATGTCACTTTGTTGAGTTGTCATCATTATGTTTTGATCTGCATCTTATAAGTTGTTTTCTAATCTACATTTTGTGGTTATTTTGGGTGAATAATGAGCTGGAGATGGGCTAATTAGTGAACTGCTTATAGCAAATGGCTTAGTAAACCTGCTTTAATATGAGATGAATTGTATGTTGTTAGTTTATAATATTTAATATTGGTTATATTATAATCTAAAATTAATATATTTCTATAGTGCTAAAACTTATGAATTCATCACATGCAATAAATTGGAGGAGTGTGTCCTAAGTTTTTAAGGGAATTTGTTTTCTCATATAGGACAACATTTTATATAATATCTTAATTTGCTATACTTAGTAGTTCAAGTGAGATTTTTCAGCTATAATTTACTTTACTCTTCTTATATTTTGACACTTTATGGCATTATAGCAGATCTTCTAATAAGATTTTTGAAAAACTCAAAAGTTTGAAAACCTTATTAGTATTCAGAAGTTACAATTGAGATTATTGCCACTAACAGTGAATTTATAATAGTGATATTTATTTGATATTGAGGGGAGTGCAAATTGGTAAGGCAGTGGAAAAACATGTAACCAAAGGAAAAATGATACTCGAATAGAGTGATCAATTTAATTTTGAGAGTAGGATATTTTATGGGTAAGTTATTCCTTTTAAATTTAACATGTGATTAATTATTGGTATTATGGTCGAAATAGTGTGGTAATACTATATTGAATGATATATGTCTTACGAAAATATTGGTCAGATTATTATTATTATATGGAATTATAATATACTATTGGATCTTTGCTTGTAAAGATAAATCTATGCTTGGGTATCAAGATGTGTAAGGGCTTATTGTCTTCGAAAAACCCAAAAGAGCCTAAGACTAGTTTTTTTTTTTAAACATATTTAAATATGATATGAGATGCCCTTATGGTCATAGAGGGGGTGTAGATGACTTAGATACACTGGATCCTCACATGAGCAAATCTTTATGTCACATTTGGTCATTACACACATTACCTATTAAGTTCAACTCAAGAATCTATACATTCTTAGCTAGGTATATTAGACTTGAAGATGTTGATCATGTGATATTGATAATTATTTGTTGAAATTTCAAAATATTGATATTCGGTGATTTTTATGACTATGGGATCTATTTATACATTGATCATATGGTGTAATGTATCTTATCAAGAAATTGAAATCTTATAAAGATATTGGTGGGAATTATAAATTATGGTTGGCTTTTATATGCATCGATCTTATTATTATTGAAAGCTTGTGTGTAGAATATACTATAAGTATTGTAAAGTATAACTTATATTAGAACATTGGGAGATGTGTTTACCTTTGTAATTATTATCTGTTAAAATTAATACATGGGTTCCTGAGGGATTGGACTATATGTTCATAGATGTCTAAAAGTATAATAAGCCACATAAATGGAAAAACTAAGTTTATATGAGGTATAACTTGGATTATGAGTTATATGTTTTCTTGAAATTGTTGTGACTACCTACTTAAAAGTAAGTAGTATATACATAATGATGATGGATTATATTATTATTACTTTTACTATATACTTGAACTTTCATACGGAGAATATATTATGCATTATAAACATAAGTTATACCCAATTGGTGTAATTTGTATTTGCTTGCTTAATGTCATGGGACTTTTGATTCTTGAAATCATAAGTTGGTTATGTGTTTTATGTAGTTGTGAACTGTGATAGTATAGGATATCATAGAATACAATAATATAAATATATGTTATACCTAGATGGTACATACTATAATTGTTATGACTAGGCTCTCACCTACGTTTGACTGATTTGATGTACACATGTTGATTAATACTATGAATAGTGTGTTTGTGACAATTGGTAGGACTTTGTGTATTTATGCATACAATCTTTGAGAGTGTAGCATATGCCAAGTTGGAATATTATGTGTTTCATGATAAGCCATGACTTGTTTATTATGTCTAGCTTCTTGAATTTAAGTTTGTGTTTATGTACAGTTATAACTATTTTATATGATTTACTATGAAAGATTAGTAGATATGTCACAGAACACTATGCTATGGTAATATGGGTTATCATAAGGTGTAGTATGTTTGGAAACAAATTTTGGTAGTTGAAATAAATAGTTAATGTGTATCTTACCCAAGTGGTATAAACTATAGTCATTAGTTCTAGTATGGGATAGAAAATAATGTAAGATTCATTCATATGTTTGATGAAATAAATGTATGCTTTGGTTACTCTTATGTTAACATGTTACATGATGTGTTTGATAGTAGGATGTAAGTTAAATAAATCTTGTGGTTGAATTGTATTTGACCAATCTGCATTGCTAATGTAAATAGTGAGATAGACTTCACTAGCTTACTAGTGTCATAATGATAGATGAAGGCAGTCTGATCAAGTGGTGTGTATGAATTTTATTGATCTAGATCGATATTATTTATTATTTGTAAAACTTTGGGCCAAAATATGTTTAGTGAGAAATTATCATTTCATGAGTGTGATTCACATATTTTTGAGATATCTTGCAATATAATGGCTTTTTATGATACATTGCATGTTTAGTTTAGAATCATACAACACATGGGTACTTGCTTGTCTCTCTAGATTCCTACGCCATCACTATCTACTCATCTATGAAAGGAGAGCCATTTCCTAATGGGATTAGTGTGGGGGATCATTGATCTGTGTTTGGTGTGGAAAAGAGCTCAGATGGTGTTCTCCCTCCCCACAACAATACTACATATTGAGATGACACTTAAGATTGCCACAAATACGTGATTTTGAGAAATATGCTCTAGGGGATCCATGTATCTTATTTGTACATTATGTTATATTATACTTATTATTAAAAATTATCATGAAGAGTTGTAATTATTTATTATCCCACATTGATAGTGGTGACTGTATTTTTGTATTAGTCATGGCTAAATTGATGTAATTACTTTTTAAATTAGCATTATGATGTGTACTTTCATGATATTAGAGATCAGTGATATATGATGTATTATGCTTGTTGTTATTATCACCTTGAGTATTTCTTGTAGTCTCTCTAGATTCTTGTGGTGTAATCTATTTTTGGTATATGTGTTTAATTTTTAAAAAATCATGTATTTCTAGTTAGACCCCGACGAGGTTGTTCCATGTGGTATCAAATCTATAGCTCAAACTCTTGGACCTAATGAGTCCATTAGCATTTTCATGTCTTTCTATTCACCGATGTGAACTTAGTGACATGAAATATAACATTGATATATTGGATTAGTATCAATATAGTGCAGAACCATGTTACACCATGATTGGAGTTTTGGGACTTAATAGATTATCATGTACGGCATGGTGACTATCATTAGTATGAGCATTCATGAAATGTGTTTAGAGAACATTAAGTGTGTGCCCTTAAGAGAACTCATACCCATTTTGAGTTTTTTAGAAGATGGCTTATCAATTTTTCCAATGGTGATGGTTATATGTGAGGTTTGGGTAGGCGAGTACATAACATAGTTCATGAGTTATGAACAAAAGATTTCTACCATAGTTTGATCAACTTGATCAAACACCTCGAGTATGATTTCATCTTTTCTTGATTATCAAGTCACCTTTATCATTGTGTTTTGTGTTTGTGAGTTTTTAATAAGCACAAGATGTTTCTCACTTAATTTATGTGTGTTTTAGTTTTGTGTTTATTAACCCTAGAAATGGAAAATCATATAAGACCATTTTTAGTTTGGTACCACCTGGTGTGGTGAGAATTTTATTATAGTAAAGTGCTACTATCTTGGGTTGAGAATTACTTTGTATTAGGAGCTTATTTTTGGTTTGGCATCTTTTATGTTATTTGGTCAAAGGATTGTCATCTCTCTCTTAGTTAGCTTAGAGGTGAGTTGTTATTATCTCATTCTCCTTTGAAATCATTATAAGCTACCGAGAGGACTCATATTTTCATGATGTTGATTTAGTGTTCTCTTAAACAAAAACTTGTTTTTGAAATGTTGTTTGACCATATTTCCTTGAAGTTTCTGGAAGAATGTCTTCTACTTCTTGTTGACAGAGAAGTTGTAAATGAATTGATATATCTTTGTGGTTAGTATTTTATTTCTTCTGATTATGGAAATAAATTGTGAAACTATACTTATAGATTGGGTAAGTAGGTAATGATTTGGAAACATAGAGTTGCAGTGTTTTCCTTTTATCTTGAGAGGATATTTAAGAATTTGATGTTGAAATGTTAGTTCTCTATGTTTCACTTGTGACATTTAGGGTCACTACTTTATCTAATCTTGTATACTTAGACCACATGGACTAGTAAACCTAGAATTATATAATAAATTCAAGATTAAGAATTATAAGTTGATTATAATTAGTATGATATTATACACCCATGATTAGATTGATAATATTCTCTTTTGCTTAAATCATGTTGATTTAAACAGTTATTTTTGTACCTTTCATTGGAAGCGAGTAGGGTATAGGATGTGCGAGGCATATTGGTAAGTATAAAAGGGTGAGATAAACTTGTAATTTATTATGTGTTAATTGAGAAAGCAAAGAGACATTGTCTCCCTTGTTCCCTTATAAAGCTGTAAGGACGAGGTGATCCTTGAACTTAGTATGTTATGTTAATTTTAACATTTTCCTCTTAACCATGAATATAATAGAATAAGTTAAGCTATGAAATATGTTACTAGTTATGTGTGGCTAGTGGTAATTTAATACAATTATGGATTGATTGTATGATTTCTCTTGTATGTTAATACAGATAAAATTATTTAATTTACATTATTGCTTTCTATGATCTGTTAGCATAGAATTGTGATTCATTGAACATTGTGCACATGTGGAGAACATTAGGTCATGTTGAGAGGGAAGAGTGGTGAATTAATAACACGAGTTCTAAGTGATAGGATGGTATCTTACTTAGCATCATATTGACTCAGTTTTTACTAAGTTCGATCTGACATATGAACTTGTTGAATCTAGAATTTGATAGGTAGAACTTATCAAATTCAGTTGTATGGTCATATGTATGTTTACTATGGATGGGTATTCCATTATTTTGTATACATTGGAAATGTAATATTTCCAGTTCTTATTCATTATCATACTTATCATGGGCCTTATGGAGTAGTGATAATATTGACATGTTATACTTATTAGGAGCCACACGAAGTAATGATAGTATTAATTTATACACATTATTCTTGTTATGTTCCCTAATTACTTTTCTTTAGAATGAGAAAAAAAATCTCTAGGTCAGAGATATGGATAGAAGGGATGGAAGATTTTGTGAAACTCCCCCTAGTCATTTATTTTGGCTTGTATGATGATCTTATGTGCTTTTTGGAAGTCAGTGCAACTTTCACTGAGTTATGTATATGGGCTACTCTTGTTTGATAGTTATAGACCCCAAGGTGGTCGTGACAAGAACAGTCAGAGTAAGTAATGCTTGCAAACCTTGTTTGCATAAAATGAAATGTCATTGAGCAGGGTTTTGTGGGACCAATACGTTGAGAATAGTGCAACTTGAAGGAACTACAGTGAGTTTTGCTAGCAATTTCCCATTTATTTGCTTAATTTGATATTGTATACCATGTTATTGCTCTATTAAATAATGTTTTAATTCAGAACTTACGATTGAATAAGAGTCATTGGGGGCAATAACTAGCTTTAGGGGGGAGGATGTTACATCCCAATTCCTCATCAAGTAAACTTACTTGATTACCCATAGATATCTATAGGTGATAAATTTAGATTTGGTTATTTTAAGCTAAGCTTAGACATATATATATTAGATAGTAGAATATTGCTTAGATACATGATGATACATGATTATTTAATGTGAGTTGGTTAATGTATGTATTTACATTTAGAGTATATTAATGTGTTATTTCAGTTATATTATTGCTATATGTTTATCATATAATATGATCTAATTCCCTGCGTGATGTGAGGTGGATGCAAGAGAACTCATCCCTTAGAGCGTGCCAAAGGGAGAGCATCATCAGAGAGGGTGATGTAGATGGAGACGTCAAAGGTTGATAGAGAGCTGGCAAAAACCCTGCACACACCATAAAAATTAACACATGGTAGAAATGCATTAAAAAAAGTTGTTTATGGTGTGTTTTATTTGTTTAAAGTGTTGTTTTTTATGGTTTGCCAGAGTAAGTAAAATATCGTAATGAATTCTTTTGCATGTTTGGCACATTTTATTATTAATGATGGTAGGGACAATTTTGGTAAAAGTAAATTTAAAATACGAGTTATTTGTAAATTTTGAAATTGCCATTTAAATTGTTATAATATATAAAATGTTAATTTAATTTAATAAAATTAAAGAATTCTAGCATTCCATATTAAAATATACTAAAAAATAGAAATTATCTGGGAAAAGGAAAAAATAAAGAAATAAATAAAACCAAAGAAAACCATGCTTTAAAAAAAATAAAAAATAAAAAGGAATCTTTAAAGCAAAAGTAAAAGCTACGCCTATTTCAGGAGTAGAAATTAAGAAGGAATCAAGAATATAGAGGATGAGTATTTTGTCTGAAAGAAAAAGAAATAGAAGGAAAGATGGAGCTTGAGAAGGTGGAGTAAGAGGCATGGCATGGGAGAAGAAATCACAAAAGAAACGAATAGGAAGTTTGCAACTCTACTTTTAGGTAGGCAGTGTTTTCAATTTTAATGTGTAAACATGGAAATGTTTTTGAGTGTTTCTAGCTATTTTAAAACTATATATGAATATGTTGTTAAACTATATAACCATTTAAGGTTGTACGAGTGTTTTGGTTAATATATGAACTAAGAGAAGAAAAATAGCCTGTAGGGATTGGTCATAGTTTTCAAATATCTAGTCGTGTGATATTATTGTAATTGTTCAAACAAAATGGATGACTAATGATATATTGTGATCCATATGTGGCTTAATTTATAAATCATTTGATATATTGTCATAATGCAGCTTAATTATAACAATATATTATGATTAAAAACTATGATAATTTGTCGTAAGTATTGTGGTATATTGCAATATATTACTATATCTAGCATAATGGTATTGACTATAATCAATTACTAATAAATTGCCTTGTATATTGCCTTGTTTGCCCCCTCTCTTTCTCATTGTATAGGTGTTTGGGTCACTATAAATCTTAACATAGTAGACATTATTTTTATGGAGTACTAGAATTAGACATGTCCAGTTTTCAATGTATAATAATAACTATTAAAATTGTTGAGTTTGGAAATAATGCAAATCGCCCAACTTTTTATCAATACATCTAATCAGATGTTGTTACCGTGATTTTATTCCATATCCAAATTAGAACTGTTAGCACCTGCTTGTCATTTTATTGAGTTGCCATCGATATTTTTTGATCTGCATATTATAAGTTGTTATTTTTTATCTATATTTTGTGGCTATTTTGGGTGAACAATGAGTTATAGATCGGGTAATTAGATAACTACTTATAGTGAATGGCTTAGTATACCTAATTTAATACAAGATAAATTGCATGTTATCATTTTATAATATTTAATGTTGGGTGTATTATAAACTACAATTTATATATTTATATAATGTTAAAACTTATGAATTCATCACATGCAACAAGTTGGAAGAGTGTGTCCTAAGTTTTTAAGGGAATCAGTTTTCTCCTATAGGACAATGTTTTATATAATATCTTAATTCACTAGACTTAGTAGTTCAAGTGAGCTTTTTTAGATGTAATTTACTTTACTCTTCTTAGATTTTGATGCTTTGTGGTGTTATAACAGATCTTCTTATAGGATTTTAGAAAAACTCAAATTTTTGAAAACCTTATTAGTATTCAAAAGTTATAATTGAGATTATTGCCGCTAACAGTGAATTTACAATAGTGATATTTATTTGATATTGAGGGGAGTACAAATTGGTAAGGTAATGGAAAAACATGTAGCCAAAGTAAAAATGATACTCGAATAGAGTGATCAATTTAATTTTAAGATTAGGATATTTTATGGGTAAGTTATTCCTTTTAAATTTAACATGTGATTAATTATTGATAGTATGGCCAAAATAGTATGGAAATACTATATTGAACAATATATGTCTTATGAAAATATTGGGTAGATTATTATCATTATATGGAATTATAATATACTGTTGGATCTTTGCATGAAAAGATAAACCCTTAAGCTATGCTTGGGTATCAAGATGTGGAAGGACTCATTATCTTCAGAAAACCCAAAAGAGCCTGAGGATAGTTAAAAAATGTATTTAAATATGATATGATATGCCCTTATGGTCATAAAGGGGGTGTAGATGACTTGGATACACTAGAGCCTTACATGAGCAAATCTTTATGTCACATTTGGTAGCTACACAAATTACCTATTAAGCTTAACTCAAGAATACATACATTCTTAGCTAGGTATATTAGACTTGAAGATGGTGATCATGTGATATTGATAATTATTTGTTGAAATTTTAGAATATTGATATTCAGTGATTTTTATGACTATGGGATTCATTTATACATGGATAATATGGTGCAAGGTATCTTATCAGGAAATTGAAATCTTATAAAGATCTTGGTGGGAATTATAAATGATTGTTGGCTTTTATATCCATCGATCTTATTATTACTGAAAACTTGTGTGTAGAACATAGTATGAGTATTGTAATGTATAGTTTATATTAGAACATTGGGAGATGTGCTTATTGTTGTCACTTAGATATTCACCCTTTGAGGATATGAAAATATCTCCTCATCCAAGTGGCACAATGGAATCACCTCTAGGCTTGTGGGTAGCCTAAGGAATGAGGTGAATCTCTCGATAGGGCTAGCTCCCTTGATGTACCACTTTGAATTGCAACTACTACTAAACTTGGAGGGTGAAAACAGAAAATGATAACTAAAATAAAACTAATCTAAGGAATGTGATATACCAAATAACATGATGACATATAACCATATGCATATTACACTTGAAATCAAAGGATAAATTGAAAATACACTTCTCCAATCTTCACTTTCTCACATCAATGCTACATTATGAGGTTATGGATGAATGTGAAAAGATAGGAGGACTAGACAATAGGCCTATGAGGGAACTAATGAATACAATAACTCACTTAAACTATGAAAATATCTTATAACACTTTACATGCCCTGTAAGAAGAGGTTGTAAATAAGTGAAATAATGGAACAACATGCTAAGCAATCCATAGTTTTCACTAAGCAAGATTCATCATCAAATTGAACAAACTAAGAATAGTCAGAAGAGGTAAAAATTAGTATTATTATTGATTAAAAGGTATACATTTGAGTAGGGATTCACCATACTCAGGTGGATCATCTAATACAATGCTAAAATGGCTAGTTTTTATAAACTTGAGAGTGAGAGAAGAAGAGAGAAGTCCAAGGATCATAAGGACACTTGTCAAGATGATCAAATTAGTTACTTGTGCATGTGGATAGGTTATAGGATGAACCATGCAAGGTCTAGAGCTACAAATGTCAATCCAAGTCATAAACCTCATGAAAAGTGGCAAGAAACTCCCCATTCTAGATTAGAAAAATTACCTGCATGATTAGCCCTATTTAAATGCATTACAATTGATTGGGATTAGGTAAAATTATTGGAATGAAGTGTAATGACACACTAAATGCCATTCCATGTATTGGTTAAAAGCTTGATCATCTAGAATCACTTGGAAAGGAGCAATCATCATCTATTATCCAGAAAACTACTCTTCCATGCACCCTACACACTTAGCTTCAAAATTAGCATAATTTTCTCAAGAAAATATATGGAAGGAAGTGAATGAAACATTTCAAGACCCTCCATGGATTTATAATTACCAAGGATACCTTAGAAAATTCATTCACTTAAATTTTTCACACTTCTCCCTAGCTTGTCTATTAGGCCAGTTTTGACTGACTAAGTTGAAGCACTTAGTTTAGAAATTTAGGAGTTGTTTCAAGGCATGGTAGTGATATGCGTAGTTATCCTAAGTCTTATTATTTCCATCCATGTGATTTTATTCTCTTGAAACCTCTTACAACCTACAAAACACACAAATAGTGATAAAAACCTTATTTTTGCCTCCATTTATATAATTTTGTACAAAAAATAATAATGTTATGGAGAATAAGGGAGTCCTCTACAACCTAAATCACTACTCTGGTCAAACTAGTCCATTAAATTAGCTTCCTAAGATCATTTTCCCAATCGGGTCTCTGTAAGGGTTTTAGAAGGGTTTCTAAGCAATTTCACCTCTTAAAGTTGTTTCATAAAAACCTGATGTTGGAATTGAAAATAAATTCCATAAATTTTTTGTTTAAGACCCCTCATATCTTCCCTAAACTCCTTTTATTTTCATTTAAATCCTCATGGAAGATGTGAGAATTTGAATATGACCTATTTAAGCTTGTTTCTTCTATTTTTACATGTCTGAGTTAGATTTTGAGCCAAAAATAGCTTCCTTTGGTTTCCTTTGCACTATAAAAGCTTTAAAACCTATTTAATAAACCCATGAACATGTTTTAATAGGTTTTAATACATAATTCATGTCATAAATGTAAAAGGTCTCTCATTTGGGATCTAGGTTTCACCATGCCTAGTATGCTTGTTTACACTTTAGAGCTCAAACTGACCTGTTGAGGTTTTTCCCATCTCAAAATAGATTTTCAGATTCTACCATGATCCCATAATCATGTCACAACCTATTTTAAATCTTTATTAGGGCTATAATTTTAAAAAAAAACCCTTGTTTGGCATTTAGGCATAACCATGCCTCATGAGTCTGTCTGCAGGTTTAAGGATGCAAGGTACCCTATTGAACTACATATTATTGTACATGGTTTATCATGATGATATTGATGTTTCCCAACTATCAATACCTTCTTTAAATGTTTTCATGGCTCTTGGTCCACTATCTCCTCTCTTTTCCTTAAGGTTATATGTCTATGCACAAGGGGAAGTATCCTCTATTTGAGACAAAATAGGGGTACTTCCCCTATTTGTCTGAACCAAGTGTAGGTTTTAGAGCCTTATATAAGTTTAAAATATACTATATTCATAAAATTATTCCTTTTTCATCTCATTTCCCACCTCAAATCTTAAAAACCCAAATAAATTGTATGGAGGGACACTATGTGCAAGGTCCTTAGGAGGACTGTGTTTTGCATCTCTTAGACCTTTCCTATAGGTAGAGTTGGATTTTTTGAGTTTGTAGCTAGTGTATAAAACTAATTTAAATACCAATGGCCATAATTAATGTGTTAAAAAACTTTTTTCATCATTATAACCTTTCTAAAACCCTTCACATACCCTCTAAGCTCCAAATTGAATTCCCTGTTTGTACTGAGAAACCCTACCTATAGGTTGTCATGTGTGTTTTTCATTGGATTTAGGTTATGATACCTATTATATATATTTAAATTAATCTATATTTTCCCTTTAAAATCTCAATATAATGTTTCCATGCTCAAACCTCACTCCATGTATGCAAATAAAAAAAATGATATGTTGTAGGTGAATACTCAAAAAGTGGACCCCTGTAGGTTTTTTTGGGATTGTAAGATACTTGAAAACTTTAATTACCTATTCCTCAGCACTTTAATTACCATGCTCTCAAGTAGACCATCTTCAAATAGGTCTAAAATGTAAAAGTGTTCCTCTTGCATCCAAGCATCTTCAACCTTGTCATGTGGATTATCAATTGCAACTTCAAATGATGATTCAACAAAACATACCTTCTTGTCTTCCATAGTGTTTTCAACAAGATTGGGCCTCCTCTCAGCTACAAGTTCTTCTAGCTCATCAAGGAGCTTTGCAAATTATATCCAATCTTGATCATTTTCCTCCATGGAATATTATTTATTTACATTATGATGTGTTTGACCCTCAACTTGGCAAAGCTCTTCTAACTATTAAAATAGATCCATTTGCAGCTGCCAATCATCCTTGTATACTAGCATCACCAAGTGACTTCATGATAACAGGTTCTTGACCAACAGAAAGGGCTTCCTCTTTAATTTTGGTTAAACACTCAATATCAAGGTTAGACACATCAACAATCTTGTCATCAGGTGTGCAATCTTTTGGATAAGGAGAAGCTTCACAAAACCCATCAAATTCCTTACAAATGGCATTGAACTTCTACCATAAATATTCTTCTTCATGGATGCCATCCTCAAGAACTATTTCCTCTATCATGGTCTCATGAATCTCTCTTAGGATAGCCAATTTTTTAGGGATGACCTAACTTTCATTCTTGATAATACATACCACTTCATGTTTGAGATGATCATCTACAACCTTTTGATTAGTTATAGAGTCTTCCTCAAGGGCTATAAGATCCTCCATCTCTTTCTCCTTCATGGTAATGCAAAGATTAGGCATCTTGAAATCATATGACCTAGACTAATGAGGCTACCAAGGAGGTAGGTTTTTTTCAAGCAAGAGTTCTCTTTCTTTATCAACCAGATGATACTCCTTAGGTTCCCATACCATGGGTCCATCAAGGTAAAGAGTGATAGGGTAAAGACAAGAAAAACTAGTTTGTGGAGATGGCACATAAAACTCAAAGTCAGATTGAGGATGAAGTGTAGGGGGCTCTTAATGGACACACATTCTTTCAAATATAGAGATATTAGCTAGTGGATTATCCTTTTGTTCATCAAGGGAAGTCCCTATGGTGATTTCTTCCTCATAATCACTCATAAGAGCCTCTTGGTCAGCCACGAATTGAATTTGTTCTTCTTTACTTGCTTCTCTCAAGATAGGTTCCTCTTTGAGAAGGAAAGATTGATGGATAGGCTCATGGATTTGAGGTGAAGGTGCTAGAGTATGAGGTATAGTGGAAGGTGAAGGAGTTGGAGATGGTGGGATGAAGGAGAAGGCTTATGAATGGGTTTAGAAAAGAGAAAAGCACTAGTGAGCTCATATGGAAGTGAATTCTTGGGTTGATAGACATCGTAGTATGAATGATAGGGCTCATATTGAGGTTAATAGAGAGGTGTCTCTTGATAGGTTTCTTGGTAGTTATTCTCATAGGGTTTTCCAAAAACATGGTGTCCATATGGAGAACAAAATGAAGGACTATAATACTACCATGTCTCATAAGAATATTGAGGGATAAAATTTGGTTTATAGTAAGGCTAATTGTAGGATTGATACACTTCATGACAAGGTTGATTATAGTCACACCAAGTTTCATTAATAACTTGTTCATACTGATGGGGAATGGTACAAGCTTGGAAGGTTTCACCAACTTGTAGAGAACAAAACTCAAAACCAAAGTCATCCATGAAACCTCATTAAAATCAAGAACATAAAGAAAATATGTTACCATCAATCTTCAAAGGATAACCTAGGCTGCTTGATCAGCTGATACAACTTTAGAGTCACCCTTGATGCTTTGATATATACATCCAAAGGTTGCTTGTTGAGAAACAACACCAAATATCTCTCAAATTCTTGGACCAAGAGTCCCATTGGGCATGCCAAAAAACTGTTGTCACTTGGATTTGCACCCTTTGAAGAGATGAAAATCTCTCCTCATCTAAGTGGCACAATAGAATTACCTCTAGGCTTGTGGGTAACCTAAGAAATGAGGTGAATCTCTAGATAGGGCTAGCTCATTTGATGTGCCACTTTGAATTGCAACTACTACTAAACTTGGAGGGTGAGAAGGGAGAAGGATAACTGAAAACAAACTAATCTAAGGGAGGTCATACACCAAATAACATGATGACATCCAACCATATGCATACTACACTTGAAATCAAAGGACAAACTGAAACACACTTCTCCAATCTTCATATTCTCATATCAATGCTACATTTTGAGGTTATGAATGAATGTGAAAAGCTAGGAAGACTAGACAAGAGGATTATGAGGACACTAATGAATTTACTAACTCACTTAAACCATGAACATCTCTTGGAACACTTCACATGCCCTATAAGAAGAGGTTGTAAATAGGTGAAAGAATGGGACAACATGCTAAGGAATCCATAGTTTTGACTAAGAAAGATTTATCATCTAAATGAAAAAACTAAGAATAGTCATAGATGAGGTAAACATCAGTAGTCTTATTGATCAAAAGTTATACATTTGAGTAAGGCTTCACCATACTCAGGGTGAGAATCTAATGCAATGCCAAAATGGCTAGTTCTTATAGAAATCGAGAGAGAGAGAAGAAGAGATAAGTCCAAGGGTCACAAGGACACTTGTCAATCTGATCCAAGGAGTTACTTGTGAATGTGGAGAGGATATGGGATGAACCATGCAAGGTCTAGAGGTATAAATGTCAATCCAAGTCATAAACCTCATGAAAAGTGGCAAGAAACTCCCCATTCTTGTTCAGAAAAACTACCTGCATGATTATCCCTATTTGAATGCATTATAACTACTTAGGAATAGGTCCAATTATTAAAATGAAGTGGAAGGACACCAGACATGCCTCTCCATGTATTGGTTGTAGGCTTGGTCATCTAGAATCACATGGAAAGGAGCAATCATCATATATTGTCTAGAAAATTGTTCTTCCATGCACTATGCACACTTGTCCTCAAAATTAGTATTATTTTCTCATGAAAATACATGGGATGAAGTTAATTACACCTATCAAGACCCTCCATAGTGTTATAATCACCAAGGAAACTTTAAAAATCCATTCACTCAAAGTTTTCCCATTAGGCCAATTTTGACTTGATGAGATGAATCACCTAGTTTTGACACTTAGGATTTGTTTCAAGTAATTGGAGTGATATTTGGGGTTATCTTAAGTCTTAATCTTTCCATCCATATGATTTTCATATCTTGAAACCTCCTACAACCTGTAAAACACATAAAATAGTGAGAAAAACCATGATTTTGTCCCCATTCGTACAGACAAAAAGCATGTGAGGGAGCCTAAGGGAGTCCTATGCAACCTCCAATAACTATTATGGTAAAAATAGTCCACTATATTAGCTTCCCAAGCTCATTTTCCTAGTCAGGTCTCTACAAGGGTTTTGGAAGGGTTTCTGAGCAGTTTGACGTCTTAAGGTTGTTTCATAAAAACCTGATGTTGGAATTGAAAATAAATTCAAAAAAATTGTTTTTTAAGTCTCATTATAGCTTCCTTAATCTCCTCTAGTCTCCATGAAAATCCTCATGGAAGATGTGAGCATTTGAATGTGACTTATTTGAGCTTATTTCTTCTATTTTTGCATGTATGAGTTAGATTTTGAGCCAAAAATAGCTTCTTTTGGTTTTATTTGAACTATATGATCTTTAAAACCTCTTTAATAACCCCATGAACATGTTTTAATAGGTTGGGATTCATAATTCATGTCAAAAATGAAAAAGGTCTCTCATTTGGGATCTAGGCTTCACTATGCCTAGTATGCTTGTTTACACTTTAGAGCTCAAACAAACCTTTTGAGGTTTTTCCTATGTCCAAATAGCTTGGGAAATTATAACATGATCCCATAATAATTCCATAACCTATTGTAAATATTTATTAGGGATATAATTAAAAATGACCCCTTGTTTAGCCTTTATCCATAACCATGCCTCATGAGTATGTCTACAGGTTTAAGGATGCAAGGTACCCTGTTAAACTCCATCTTCTTGTACATGGTTTATCATGATTATCTTAATGTTTCCAACTCTTCATACCTTCCTAAAACATTTCCATGTCTTGTGGTCCACTATCTCATCTCTTTTCCTCAAGGTTGCATGTCTATGCACAAGGGGAAGTATCCCCTATCTGAGACAAAATAGGGGTACTTCCCCTATTTTCTTGAACCAAGTGTAGGTTTTAGAGGATTATATAAGTTTAAAATATACTATCCTCAAAAAATTATCCCTTTTTCACCTCATTTCCCCCATCAAATCCTAAAAACCTAGACATATTATATGGAGGGACACTATGTGTAGAGTCCTTCAGAGGACTGTGTTTTGCATCTCTTGGACCTTTCCTATAGCTAGATTTGGCTTGTTTGAGATTGTAGGTAGTGTATAAACCTCATGGAGATCATATGGCCATAATGAAGGTGTTCACAGACATTTTTCATCGTTCTAACCTTTTTAAAACCCTTCACATACCCTCTAAGCTCCAAACTGAGTTCCCTGCCTATACTAAGAAACCCTACATGTACTAAGAAACCTTGCCTGTAGGTTTTCATGTGTGTTTTCCAATGTATTTAGGTTATAATACCTCATACATATATTTAAATTCATTTGTATTTCCCCTTTCAACTCTCAAGACAATGTTTCCATGCTCAAACCTCACTCCATAGATGGACCTAAAAACAGGATATGTTGTAGGTGAATACTCAAAAAGTAGACACTTATAGGTTTTCTTGGGCTTAAAAGATCATTATCTTGATCATGAAAATAATTTAAACCTTTTAAGACCTCCTCATCATTTCCAAACTTACAAACATGCTTAACACTCATAATTGCAAGAGAGAAGCAACTTTTCCACATTTGGATTTTCATTGGCTGGCTTTAGGCAGACATGTAAGAGCCTATGTATGGATTGGGAGTGACCATAGATTTTTCATGGTCATGTATTAACCTCTATTTATTTCCCTCATTCCATTTTTATGTTATTAAACTAATTTAACCATCTCAAACATGAAATTATTCTTCATTTACCTTCCAAGACATCAAAACACAAAACCAATAGATGTTAATATGATATTTCAAAGTGTTTGGAGGCCACTTTGAACCCTTCAATTTCCACCTTCCACTTACCATTTTACCTTCCAACTTGGAAAAGTGATTCTTAAATGTAGATACTATAGGTTAGACACATTTTTATGTATCAAGAGCTCATGTAGCCATGCCAAATGTTATTCTCAAAACACTTCAGGATATTTGTTTTGACTATTTAGGGATTTGATCCCTAAGACCAGTCCTATCATTTTTTAAGGTAACCTTCAACATTTTTCAGTAATTAAACTCTATAGACAAGTTTACCATGATACTTCATCATGTTACTACCTTAAAGAGGGTGTCAACTAATGTTTCCACCTTTCCATATGGGCTTTAATCTCTCTGCCCAGGTCACCTGCAAGTGTGCATTCTGAATATGTAGGCAGTGGAGAGAAGTTTGGGCAATGTGTGAGTTTTAGACCTCAAGGGGAAGATTTATACTCTTTCCAATTGAAAAATTGGGTACTTGTCATGATGGAGGCTTTGAAAATAGTTCCAAAATCCTTAAATCAATGTGATTCTACCTTGAAACCACCTGTAGATGCACGCTCCAATGGTAGACTATATGTATAGAGTATGACCGTAAATCATGAAGGTGATTTCAAAAATGAGGTTTAAAAATGGAGGAAGAATATATAGGACCTTGGAAACATCTAAAAAACATTAACACAACCTCGTGAAGCCATGAATAAGTGTGAAAATCCTGGACATGGTGAAAACTATCTATTGCACTTAAAAGAGACTAGTCTGCAAATTTGAGGTTATTGGCTCATCCAAACACCACAAAACATGAAAACAAGCATGGAAACCATTTTATGAAGAATTAAAAATCACTTGGGAGAAACATTAGTAGCTATAATGTACATAATTTCTTAATTAAGAGCAAAACCCATAAGGTGCATGAAATAACTAGCAGATTTGCACAATCAACTTGTTAGCAATGGCTCATAAAGCAAAATTGATCAATTTTCAAAATCCTTATATGAAAATGAAGGTATCCAAGTTTAATATCATCTCCCAAGAGAATTTATCTTGAAACTTCATGAGCTATTCGTACCACATACAAACCTGCAAGTCACTTTTGCTTACCAAGAGAGGTGAGAAGAGAGATGAATAGTTTTGAGAAATAAATGTTACTTCCAAATAATACCAAAAATGGAACTGAGCATGGGGGATCTGAAGAGTCACATTTCAACCTTTTTCAAGTGGTACACTTCCCCAACAGGCCATACAAGTGCCAAACTCTTCTTTTTCTTTAAGAAAACTGACTTCTCTTTTGATGAACCTACAAATTTTAGTTACCAATAGTGGATTAAGACTTGTTAGGACATATGTCATGTGACATCACCCATTTAGACCTTCACACTTCTTAATAAACCTATACAACTCATTCAATGCACCCATTTTAAGCCCTAAAATGACCCAAAATGATGAATGAACATAAAAACTAATTGACCAAGGTGAATATAACATAAATTGATATTAATTGAACTATAATACACCCCATGACACTCATATTACACCTATTATAGACCTAAAAAATCATGTTTTTACCTATAGGTGCCCAAATTTGACTAAAAAGTCAAATTTGGTCAACACTTACATTTGTAATTATTGTCTGTTAAAATTAAGACACTAGTTCCTGAGGGATTGGACTCTATGCTCATATATACATAAAAGTATAATAAGCCACATAAATGGAAAAACTAAGTTTGTATGAGTTATAACTTGGATTATGAGTTATATGTTTCCTTAAAATTATTGTGTTTGCCTACTTAAAAGTAAGTAGTATATACATAATAATGATGGACTATATTATTATTACTTTTATTATATGATTGAACTTACATACGAAGAATATATTATGCATTCCAAACATAAGTTATACCTAATTGGTGTAATTCGTATTTGCTTGCTTAATGTCATGGGACTTTTGATTCTTGAAATTGTAAGTTGGTTCTATGTTTTATGTAGTTGTGAATTATGATAGTATGGGATATCATAAAATACTACAATATAAATATATGTTATACACGGATGGTGCATACTATAATTTTTATGACTAGGCTCACACTTATGTTTGACTGATTTGATGTATACATGTTGATTACTACTATGAATAGTGTGTTTTTGATAGTTGGTAGGTCTTTGTGTAAGCGTGCATACAATATTTGAGAGTGTAACCTATGCTATGATAGAATATTATGTGTTTCATGATAAGTCAAGACTTTCTTTTTATGTCTATCTACTTGAATATAAGCTTGTGTTTTCATGCAATTATGATTACTTTATATGATTTATTGTGAAAGTTTAGTAATTATGTCACATAATACTAGGCTATGGTAATATGGGTTATCATAGGGTGTAGTATGTTTGGAAACAAATTATGGTAGTTGAAATCTATAGTTAATGTGTATCTTACTCGAATGGTATAAACTATAGTCATTAATTCTAGTATGGGATAGAAAATAATGTAAGATTCATTCATATGTTTGACAGAATAAATGTATGTTTTGGTTACTCCTATGTTTAGCATGTTACATAATGTATTTGCTAGTAGGATGCAAATTAGATTAATATTATGATTGAATTGTATTTGACTAATCTATATTGTTGATGTGGAGTAATGAGTGAGATGGACTTCACTAGCTTACTAGTGTCATAATGACAAATGAAGGCAATACGATCAAGCGGTGTGTATAAATTTGATTGATCTAGATCATTATTATTTATTATTTATAAAACTTTGGGCCAAAGTATGTTTAGTGAGATGTTATAATTTCATGAGTGTGATTCACATGTTTATGCGACATCTTACAATAGAATGGATTTCTATGATACACTTCATGTTTAGTTTAGAATCATATAACACACGAGTACTTGCTTGTCTCTCAGAATTCTCATGCCATCATTATCTACTCATATATGAAAGAAGGGTCATTTATTGATGGGATTAGTATAGGAGGTCATTTTTTTGTGGTTGGTGTAGAGAAGTGCTCAGATGATACTCTCCCTTCTCACAACAATACTACTTATCGAAAGGACACTTGAGATTTCCACAAATACGTGAGTTCAGGAACTATGCTCTAGGGGAGCCATGTATCTTATTTGTAGATTATATTATATTATACTTATTATTAGAAATTACCATGAAGAGTTGTAATTATTTATTATAGTACATTGATAGTGGTGACTGTATTTTTGTATCAGTCATGGCTGAATTGATGTAATTACTTTTTAAATTAACATTATGATGTATACTCTCATGATATTAGAGATCAGTGATATGTGATGTATTATGCCTGTTTCTATTATCACCTTGATTATTTCTTGTGGTATTTGTAAATTCTTATGGTGTAATCTATTTTTGGTATATGTGCTTAATTAAAAAAAATACGTATTTCTAGTTGGACCCCAATGGGGTTGTTACAATGAACATGTACAACAAAAGTAATTATGAGAATCTAGTCTCATTTTCTATTATATCATCATGAGACAATAATAAAATAGTGAATATAAATAAATGTATATATATATATATATATATATATATATATATATATATATGTATGTATATATACATACATATATATATACATACATATATATATACATATATATATATATATATATATGTATATAGATATATACATATACATATATACATATATATGTATATATATACATATATATATATATATATATATATACATATATATATATATATATACATATATATATATACATATATATATATATGTATATGTATATATATATATATATGTATATATATACATATATATATATGTATGTATATATATATATATATATATATATATATATATATATATAAATAAATGTACACACACACACACACACACATACATACATGTGTGTGTGTGTGTGTGTGTGTGTAGACACACAAATGAATGTTGTATATCTCACTATACCTATTGTCATGTGCATCACAAATATATACATTTCATGATGCAAAAAATAAAATAACTATGTTGATCTACAAATATCTATTCATTTACATCAACTTTGACTTTGTGTAGCCTCATGCCCTGACTATTGTGGTGGTTCACTAGGCCCTAGTGGTGGCGGAGGCAGTGGTTGGTGAATCAACTACCATGACCCTGAAGTATGATGTGTCCTAGATCTAGTGGACCTCATCGTTGATCTTTGAGCCTCATAAACCTCAAATGTAGGTGTCTTGCCCTCTGATAAGATGACCCCCTCATACAAACTTTGATAGTAGGCTACCTCATCCTTCGCTTGAAGGATCTCAAGGAAAATATGTGATAAACATGGACCTATAATCACCTAGCATGTTGTATCTCACTCCCTACAGAGCTTTTGTATGTCTGCCTAGGCCTTAACTCTCTCTATCTTATCCCTATCTCTTTGAGCCTAAAACTAGACCTAAATTTGTGTCATATGGGCCACCTCTACCTTTAGTGAGGTAATATCTAATTAGAGGGCTACAATTTATGTGTCTTTATGGGTCACCCGCTACGTAACTAGATCACTCAGGCTTGTAAGCCATTTATATCCACTACCCTAGCAGTAATCTCTTCCTCTAACATGTTTGTGTCTTTATCTCTACTAGCTCTAGCTATACCTAAAGGACCCACCTCACTTGGGTCCCTCATCCTCCTATGTGTCTCTTGGGACCCTCTAAATTATGTCCCTCTAATATCCACATCTGGTCCTAGATCCAGGCTACTTACCTTTTTATCCCCACCCTCAATCTCATTGTCACTACCTTTAATCTCTATATCCCTAGCCTCAAGCTCTAACTCTACCTCCATCAGTGCCTGGCCCTGGCCCTGATCTTATACCTATCTCACTATCTGAGCTATAGGCACTGGTATCACATGTATAAGGGTACCCTAGGGCAATGTCAATCCCTTAGGCCTAAACTAGGCACACCATTCCATATATGTTATTATCATTCCTTCATCTACTGGTCTCCTTGCATATGCCCAAATAATCTGTGGTATTAGGTTATAGCTTGCTCTGGCTGTATGCTTGTCTATCAGTGACCCCTATCTACTAATTACTATAGTAATATAGATCAAGAATCACATAACCTCTAGTAATTTTGTTACATTTAAAACTATCATTGTACCTAGTCCAGTCTATATTCCTCAATGATATGTGTTTATATGCCTATAAAGAAGCATCTGGTGGTCATAAATGTCATGTACCACCCATCAACCAACCACTAAATCTATAAAGGCAAATAGGGTGCTAGATAAAGTCTCCATCTATCATGTCATATATCACACTATGATATAAATAGATATCCCCTATATATCATCTATGCCTTACCCATATTTGGACCCATCCATATACCATGAGCTCCTTTAGGCCCCGTTCTCACCACTCATCCATTGGTCACTTTATAACTATGTGCTCCCAATCCCAGACCTAGAACAGTGTAGATGCACCAATGCTGCAACCACATTCGTATGCAACCATATGTAAATCATGGTATAGCTAGGTTAGTATAGTCAGCCCCAAAGCAAAAATAGTGGTGTCATCTAACATATCTCTGACCACTCCACCTAGGCCCATATGAAAGAACTAGTCACTCTTGTCAGGCAGTAGGATGCCACAGATAATGGCCATGATTACTAATACCTCTTGAGTTATATCTACTAGCAGAGAAGGCTCCTCTATTATTAGGTCATTCGATCAAATGTTTGTGTAAGTCTTAATCAAATCAATGTGCACTACCCCACTCTCCATGGGAATATCAAAACCACTGATCAAGTCATCCAACAATACTTATTACCCTACAAGGCCTACCCAATATAGTACCTATCCTTTGATCGATAGCCTCAAAATCCACCACACATCCTCTAAAGTGATAGTGGCCTCTCCAATAGGTAAGTCAAAATTTATAGTCTCTGGGTGCCACCTCTCAACTAGTGCACTAAGGTATGCCCTATTTGCTATGATCATAAGTAGGCAAGTGACATGTAATAAACCCAAGGTCTCTAATAAAATACACTTCTCCTTGGTTTAGATCTACCTCAACCATAAATAATGAGAGTGTTGCTCATGCATGATGAAGATTCCAATTCACTCCTATATGCATATGAAAGTTAGCACAAGCCAATAAATCTAACAATGATCAACCCTAGCTAACGATTATTCAAGATATATCTAATCTACTTCTGCATATTGAAAACATCATTCTAATTATTTCCATAATTAGACCAATTAACCTTGTATCTCCTAAATATACCTAACTTTCTCCTTCCTATACCAATTTCCCTCTATGAGCATTTCCACTATTTCCTCTATAATTTCACCATTTTCTTCGACGGTTTCATTTTTTAGCATTCTTCAACATTTTTGTTTTTTGGGCATTTTCATCGATTTCTTTAGTGGTTTTGCTTTCAAGGCATTTTTGTCATTTAAGCAATCCCAACTTTTTTTGTGTTCTTACCATTTATGATGAGATCATCAATTTCTCGACATTTTTATTGATTTCTCGATGTTTTTACCATTTTCATGGGTCAAACCACCAATTTCATCTATCCATGAAATCAATAGAATTACTAAATTCCTACCTACAACTAATCATAAGTGTTATTAAATGTGAAATTTACAAGGGAGGAACCTATTTATCGACTACCCATCTTGTGGTGGTCACCTAAACTCTTAAACCCAGTCGCTAAGGTGTCTCTATTGTGCACATGGAGCCATTATTTGTGATAACCTCTCACACAAAACAAGAACACTTTTCTTCTCAAGGGGAAGGTAACAATGAATTATTTTTACCTTGCATGGGTAAATATAAAGCTTAAAATTAGAATTTTTTTATCCCCCATTCCCCATTGACATTCTATTCTTCTTCAGAGACCCAAATCTGGCTCCGTTGGCCATTTTTATCCCATTTTCTCCTATGTTATTCATTTTTAACCTCTTTTCCTTTGAACCATATGTTTCCTTCATTTCTAGGGCTTGTCCATTTTAAATGATTTTCCACTCATTCCCTTGAGGGAGCATCTAGGGCTTATTAAGCACCTTTTAGGGCATCAATTTGAGTCCATTGGTCCATAAATTTAATTAAACATGAACAATTCATTATTCAAACATTATTAAATTCCTTCTTAATAAAGTTTTCATTCTTTGAAAAGATGTTACTATGCCTATGTCTCATAATGCCTTTTTAAATAGGAGTAACGTGTAGACACTCCATGTTAACCACTTCTGTGTCTAAAATTTTAATCAACCTTACTTTCTGCAATCAAACCCAAGTTTGATCAAAAATTGTTATTTGACCTAATTTACCTACACAAATTTCATTTTAATCTAAAATCACAACACATCCCTGATCAGGGTAATGGATCGTATTGTAATATTAATCTTATCAAATGTATCTCAAATCAAATCAACCCTTTACAAGTGTTATTATAGGATAATTAAATGAATATTTGACTAAAAATGAACATTTCAAATGTCACATTCTTCTAATTAAAAATTAATCACCTTGATTAATTGGTTTAAGTCTTCTTCTAATATAGAATTCCGTAGATTAGGAATTTCTATTTTCCATAAAGCAAAGGTGACTTTACTGCCTCACATTGGTGACATCATAGAGGCAAGTCAATGGAATGGAGTGGAGTGTGGGCAAGATGGTCTATGACATGGCCACTTACACACTCTCTTACACCTCTTACAAGATCCTCTTACACATTCATTTATGATACACTTTAAAAGGACCAATCATCCTACTTTCCTTCCAATCTTCCTTTCACACTCCAAAAAGGCTTTAAATGGAGTTTTTTACACACTCCATGTGTGTAATAATGAATTTGAGGGTTCATTCTCCACCATTGATATTGATCTTAGATCAATGGCTCACATTCAAACCAAATGTTGATAAATTAAGGCCTTCACCTCCATTGTAGACAAGCTCTCTTTAACTAAACTTGCCACGCCAAAATCATACTAGAGCTTCAATATTCTTCAACATTACCAAGCCAAAGCAAAGACTATATAAGGGGAAATGTTGTCTATGCATGGATTCAACATTTTCAAAGACCTGTATCTCTTTAAACCAAGCATAAGCCTATTTAGACTGACAAGCAAGGAAGTATCCAAAGAATGTATAATGGTGTTTGTTTGCTTTCTACTTGATTTGTTCTTATGTTTGACCTTGCCCATCCTAGGGACTAGGATTATAATGTTATGTTCTTCAACTTTTTTTTGAGTTTTATTCACTAACGATGATTTAAGCTTCTTTGATCTCCTGATCTACACTAAGCATGACATGATTGATAGATTACACTATTTACATAAGTTATTTATCATATGTTTGGTAGATGACATATTCTTTTCATACACATGCATTTCATGGTATATGAGTGTGATGAAAGGCATGCATGTTACACATGGACATACAGATGTCAGACTTTCCTCTACCTAATGGCCATGTTTATTGTGGAGGCATCTTATTCCACAAGTTTTATTAGCATAGGTTATATTTTTCTAAGACTTTTTATACTATATTGGGCTACCTGGATTGCTTACATATGTCTTACTAGTTACTCGTATCTTACATAGTGCTATGTGGATATGTTATTTTACTATGATGTGTCATTGATACCTATGAATTGAGTAGACTAGTTTTTTACTCTATGTTCCATTTATGTTGTTACTCTCTTACATGATAAACTAATTTATGTTTGTCTATTATGTGTGGTCTTTTACCCTTATTTACGACATCTTTACGACCCTTGTATGTGGCCCTTGGCCTTGTTTGTTGTGACATCTTTGATATTCCTTATTTACGTCATTTTTATGTCCCTTGTATGTGGCCCTTAGCATTATTTGATGAAATTTGATGTCCCTTGTTTTCAACATCTTTATCTTCCCTTGTGTGTGGCCCTTGGCCTTATTTGATGTGACATCTTCGATGTCCCTTGTTTATGACATATTTATATCCCCTTGTATGTGGCCCTTGACCTTATTTGTATTGACATCTTAATGTCCCTTGTATGCTTCCCTTTGCCTTATATGTGACACTAATACTTATGCTTGTTAACATTGAGTGGTGTGATGATATATATCATGCACCTTTACAATGTAGTCTTATTTCATTATCCTTCTACTATGTGCTTCATTGATACATATATATATATATACATGACACTTATATTTCCTGAATTACATATGTTATGTAAATGTATTGATCAACATATTGTAAAGACTAAAATTTGATTCTTGGTACTTGACAATGACAAAGCTTGACACACATTTACCACACATGACTTGAACACTTAAATAATGTCCTAATCCACCATTATATAACACTTGCATGATATATTATGATTCAACCTTTATGTTATGATACTATATGTAGACACTCTTTTTTAGCCACTTCAGTGCCCAAGTAGACTTTAGATCGATTTTTATCAAACTATGCAAATTAAGCCTAGAAATCACTAAACATCCTAAATTTGTCTACACATTGGACGTAAGTCCCTGAAATTACATCAAGACATCCCTATTTAGGGTATTACCCTACACTCTATGATAACCTCTTTTGGATTCATCTTTAGTCAGCTTGCGACCAAGCAAACTAGCATTTTTTACCAATTAAATGGGGCACTTAACCCAATTCTTGAAATGACCAAATTACTAAGCATAATTAATTAACCAAGCAAATAAAATTAAATGCTTAAGTGAAAATTATATGTTGAATTAGTGAATATGTAATTTTTAAAAAGGATTTTTCAACAAAATATGAGGTCATCATCCTCAAAGTCAAGAATTGCAAAATATTAACATAAATGCCATAAAAATATAAATGTTGAGCCATGCCTTCATAAATGCATAATTAAAGATATCATTTATTGCTTTTGGACTTCCAAAACTAACCTTGACCTAATTACACTTGGGTTATAGTTATTTGAAAACCTATAAATACAAGTGGGCCATGACCATTCTTAAATAAGCTTTTTTTTTATGCATACTTACTATGTAGAATTTGTGATATAAACTGCATTGCCAACACAAGCTAAGAGTCAATTTCTAAGGGGACAAGAGGAGGTCTTACCCACAAAGAATCAAACATCGAAAAAGATCATTTGTTCACCATACCGAGCACAAGCCACTCTCATGCCAGAAATCCATTTGAATCATCAAGTAAGGTAAAGTGTCATTTTGTCTTCTTATTGCCTTTTTATCTTGTTTGTTATATTGCTCAGCCTAGGTCTTAGGCTTGAATGTTAGTTTTCATTGATTGTTTTGGATTTAATCCACTAAAAAAAGAAAATAACATCATCCTCATAATCATTTAATACACTATACACCTATATGAACCTCAATGTCTATTTAAAACCTGTTAAATATCTTGTACATACATCTACAAACTCTCAGTTTAATTTTCCTGTACACAAGTTGATTATGCCAGACCTAGTCAATATCACTAATCGATGTTGACCTGATTTCGTTGGTATTGACCTAATCCTATCAATGACTATTTTATAAAATCAAACCCATCCTTATGCTTGGTCCATAAGCCTAATGTGTCAGTGGCATAAAATTTATTAAATTGGATCTATATATAAACAAATCAAGATCTCATTCAAAAACTACTACCATATATCTATACACTATTGCACACTGAGAAAATTTGCCCTATTATTATAAAAATGCAAACCTATCACTAGTAATAGTTACAATTCAAATCCAAATCACTAAAGAACCAATCAATGCAAGAATTTTCAAGTACCAAAGCCACATCATTAGCTGTAAACATAGAGTGAAGGAGCATAATTACACAATCACAATAGGTGGGAGAACTACGCGTAGATTGATTTACCTTTTTAGAGTATTGGATATGCAAGTGATGATCAATTGTCATACATGGGTGATTAAGATCATTTCAATGTATTACACTTCCCCCATTTTTATAGGTTTTTAGCCCTCACAAGCATGCCTAGGGTCTCAAGGTAAAGTAGGTTTATTTCTAGATATGTACATGTCGTTAGTTTATGGGATCATAAATATAGATCAAACAAGATAGTCATAGGTGATAATAAAATTAATGTGCCCTACTTTTATGCAGGTTAGTATTGACTAGTAGGTCAATATCAACTAACGATACTCACCCGATCCTGTATAACCAATCCAATGTAGTTAGCAAATCTGTTTCAAAATTGAACAAACCACATGCCTACTTTATCTTGATTTTCACTTCTAGAGTATAGTCACAATCAAATAATCACTTAGAAAGCTAAGTATTGTTATCTCTCTAGTTTTTTCTATATTTAGTATATGCCCTTATCAAACTAGAAAAATCAATCTCAATCTTTTACTCTCAAATGTGTGTTTTAATGACATATCTATAAATCTGAATTACATTTCAAAGTTCTACATTTATTTGATTCATCTCACCCATTAATTCAAATTAGGGTAAAACATGTATACATTATTATGGTGACATACTCTCCATGTGTTTGCATGATATTACATGATGTTATCTTTATACATGACATGATACAATTAATTATTCTTTTGAGATGAGTGACTTACATGATACATCCCTCATCTCAAAAATGGGGCATTACAATGAGCTTCTCATATTGACATAAGCCTTCATGAGCAGAAAAGCATATCATAGTACAGATTTTAGAGATTCAAAATGGTTCAGATATCATATGATTTAGTTACATGATAGATATTAGCACATCAATATAACTATGCATATGCACTCACTTTATTGAGACATGAGCACATATTCATACCCACTATGGTGCATATGCATGGGCATATCCACACAATTTACATGGACATGAATTGTAAGTTTCTAAATACACATACCTTTGAGATATAGGTTCTTAAATTCAACAAATAGATGCAAAGCATTCTATATCAGTTCATACAGATTCATATGGCATGATACTTGTTCATGCACATATATACACATTTTCACATTCATAAGGAATGATATTGGTTCATGCACACATACACAATAACATAAATTATAATTGAATGGAAAATGGTTGTCATTCTACTTCACACTTATAAAATATGTGGTCATGATGGGGCCATGAACATTGTTCATTCTATTTCAATCATGCATATTATTCTACATTGAAAGAACTAGAGTGAAACTATAAAATCAAATCTACATTCATGATGGGAGCATGAAAATTGTTCATTACCTTTTGATCATTTATTTTTGTTTACATGGAGCAAACTTGAGTGAAAACACACAATTGAATCTACAAGCCATCTACAATGGTTGCTTCAAAAATTTCTAGCAAACCTAACCTAATAGTTCTTTCTTTTACTTATGTAGTTATTTAGGTTACTACATTGTGCATTTTTTCCCACATTCATAATGGTTGGGACATGTATTCCCAACCCAATATCTCGCATAGTTACACATAGTTGGAGCACAATCACCTCAACTCTCCATGCGCTTCAACAAGGAAGCCCAAGTTTCTCTAATGATTCAAAAAGGAAGCATCATCTCCAACAAATTATAAGGGCAACATGGTTTTAAACAACAAATATGTGTACTCTTACATTTTATCTTTAAAATTTTAAAAATTCAATTCGAGATTAAAATTGTTAATGTATGGAAATTGAATACACATGATTGTAAGTTTTACTGTTGAGTTACCTACACAATTGGAGCTTCATACCAAAGATAAAGTGTGTTATACACACTCATGTGCATTTCATCCTTTACTTTATAAATCCATTACTATAATAAAATGAGGATATGTGTAGATAATAAAATATGGATTTGGTACTTTACAATGACAAGTTTGATACATTTATCATGCTTGACCTGAATGCATAAACAATGTCATAATCCACCATTCTCTCACACCTACATGTTATCTTATGAGTTTATCCCTCCTTTATACTATTACACACCTACATGAACCTCACTGTTTGTTTCAGTCAACCTATACACAAGTCTATTTTGTCAATATTGTTAGTCAATATTTACCTAATCTAGTCAAAACCAACCCTCTCCTAACAACAATTAAATTTTAAAATCATGCATTTCCTTAAGGTTGGCTCATTTTCCTATCGTGTCAATGGCATATGAAATTACCTAATTGAACATACATATAAATAAATCAATCTCTCATTTAAAATATATTCGACACTTATCCAATATACATTTATACACTATTACACATTGAGCAAATCTACCCCATTCTTCCCAAATTATAATTCAGTCACTAGGGGCATTCACAAACCAATTCTAAAGCACACCAAATCTAAGTGAAACAGTCCAAATCATTAGCTACATACATATAGCGAAGGAGCTATAGATACTCAAATTTGGTCATGAATACTTCATAATGTTAGTTTTGGCCCACTTTTTATTTTAATTGACATGAGCACTTAAATTGGTCTTATTTTACCACCTCACTCTATCACGAGTATTTGTATGGACCGTCCCTTTTAAAGTTGTTGTTTTGAACCTGTGTAAAATTTCTTAATTGTTTTAAACCCCTCTAAGTATCTAAACAAACATCTCAAATTATTAATTTCAAATGTTACCCTTCCATCAACAACTGATCCTAATCTTATGGGTTGATCATATCCTTTCCCTTATAAATGATTCTTTTTCAAAGTTAAACCCTCCCTTATAGGATGGTTTGTATTTTTATGAGATGTAGTGTGAGTTTCCCCCTTTTGGATTGCTATAAATGCACATTTAAGTCACCTATTCTATTACTCACCAATCACTTGGTGATTTCACATTTGAGGCACACTTATACTATTGCACACTGAGTAAAGCTTCCCTATTCTTTCCAAATTTGATCTAATTCATTTGAAGTAGCCCCTAGCCACATCAAGAGCCTATTTATATTCAAGTTAAGCAAATAATTATCAAGTATTCAGTACATTTATAGATGCATACATCTATCAAAAGGAGCACTATTACACTAAGCACCCTTGGTGGGAGAATTGCGTGGGCTTGAATTCCCTCATTGGAATATTAGAGATGTAGACAACATTCAATCATCACATGGGTGATTGGGGTTTGATAAACCCATTATACTTCCCCCTTTATTTTTGTAGGTTTTTAGTTATTGTGATCCCTATTAGGGTTTCAACCTTGAAGAGGTCATTTTCAAGTTATCCACACAGGGGAAGGTGAAATTTCTACACATTCATATTTTAAGTAGGTGTAGGCGACTGTGCCCTCAATTTCCTATTTTTTAGTAGAGGTTAATATCAACCCATAGAAGACAATAACAAAGATTGGTCTTATTTGATTCCATTTGATTATAACCTAGAACAATGACAACCCCTATTTTAGTTGCATTTGCATAATTAGGTCTGATTTAATCATTTTAACCATCTTTCAGTCACACACAATCATCTTATAGATAAAAATCATCTAAGTCTTCTTTGTTTTTTTTAGTACTTACTTTCATTCTGCTAGTTAGAAGTTATTTACAACATTTGTTACCCTTCTATTCACATTTCATGAATTAGAGTTAATACACCAATTAATTCCAATTTCTGATAAAACAGGGCACAATTGCATAATCACACTATGTGAGAGAACTACGTGTGGCTTGATTGCCCTCCTTAAGGTATCAAATGTAGGTAGTGTTCAATCATCAAATGGGGATGATCATGGTCATCTTATCCCCCATTACACTTTCTTGGTTTTTGCATGTTTTTAGCCATCACAAACACACCTAGGGTTTTAAGCAAAGGAGATTGATTTCTTAAAGTATGTGCATCATCAGGGCTTAAGATTTCAAATACATGTCATATAAAGATAGGCAAAGGTGATCATATGGTCATAGTCCATCATTTTTACATAGGTCAATATCGATCAATGATACTGGCCTAGGTCAGTGGAATCAACCTTGTGCAAACAGAGATAAAATTCTTGAATTAAATGAATCACATGCCTAATTTTATCTGATACCCACTTTTAGAAATAGTCATAGTCTGAAAGTCACCAAAAAACTAAGTACTCCTCTTTTTTTTACTTACTATATTTAATATATGCCACTTCTCAAATCATTGTAATATGTTTCAATATTTTACATTCAAATGCATGCTTGAATGTCATATCTTAATATTTGAATCGCATTTGAAGTTTCTATCCTATTAGGGCTGCAAAACAAAATTAGGGTAAAACATAGATATTAAGGAATCAAATATTTCCAACACCAATGCATCTACCATGAACACATCTACTACTTGGGTTAAGCAACAAATAACACCCACAACAAGACCTATCTCAAACCACCATAAAATGTTTTTCAATAATCAATATAAAATACTAAAGAGATTATAAGACAATAATTTGATTGAAATTCCACCTATTCATGATCCCAATCTAGGATACCGGGAAAGATCTTACAATGCAAAGGTATTTCATTCTTATAATTCAATTAGATGCCATTCAAGTAGTAGATGAATTACTTTACAAAACAAGATTCAAGATCTCAATAATTAAAACAAGATTATACTTAACTACCCAACTCCATAAGGAGAGGACATTGGATGTAAATAAAATCAACCTCCTAGATATGGATCACAACCAACAACATTGAGACCAACAAGAAATACCAATGCACTTGAGGCTTTGACAATGATGGTTGAATGGAATATTCTTATGAGCGTCACATTTTGGGTTAGTATAATACATAATAGATCATGAAGGCTTCGACACATACATATTTTGATACTTTAACGTCATATATACTACTTTTGAATTTTAGTGTGTCACATCTAATTACCCATGATTATGACATTATACTTTTTCACACATATACATTAATCATGCTTGTTTATAATTACATGCTTCTTATTCTTTTAGATTTGACATTTGTGGCACTTGCCTTCTATTTTACCTTGATATTCTTATAACCTCTTTATTTTTTGTTGCTTGCTGCATTGCATTGGTCCTTACCCTTTGATTGTTTATCTTATTCCAAACACTGTACAAATTTCTCGATGATGATAACATATATATCAAGATCTTATGTCCTAAAATACATTAATTTATGATGGAAGTAGTCTAGGTTGTTTGGAATTATCCTCTATTTCTTGTTTAATTGCATTCATTGCCCACCTTGTTTGATTTTTCCCTTGATTGCACCCTTCAGCCTCTATGTTTAAGTGAGTTGTGCTTGCTTCTCCTTGTTTTCCCCCTTGGTTCCTTCATTGCTTCTTCTAGAAAAATATAAAATGTGAAAGCATTAGGGGGTAAAAAAAACATTATCGATGGATGCATATCATGCTTATTTACATATGACGGAATTTTTTCACATCCATGTTTTACATGTGTATTTCTCGTGGTGTATCTTTGAGTGGGTGAGATGTAGGATATACACATTATATACAATTATGGAATATCAAATGTTACACAACTACTCTCTCACCCACACCCTAAGGGGACATGATTACATTAGTAGCATGCCCTACCTAAGGGGCATCTCTATACAGTGGATTCTATAATGATATTTTTATTTATTCCCATCTATCATATCAATTTATTTGCATTGATCATATATACTTGTTATTATCTACACATTGTGTGTCATATGATACATACATTGTGTCATTTTATCACTACGTAAGATGCCTTGCATATTTTATAGTGTACATTGTGATTAATCTTTACCTATTCCATATGATTTAGTGTAATTCCATCTATGCTTTACTACTAAATATGTGACTTGTTGCTACACTTAGCCCTCTTAAGGGTGTCATGTCTGTGGTAGGACATACCATTGGGTCATATCTTGCTTTGTCATTGGGGGCATTATATCCTTCCTTATCTCGTTAAGCTTATCACTATACATATCTTTCGCATATGGAGCATGCATCAAACCATCTCTTTGTTATCACCATTGAGCATATTAACATATATCTTGATACTTGGGACATCACATCAGTTTTTATTACATTTGAAACTACATGACTACACCACCTTGTATGTTTATATTTTCCTTAGGAGGCATCATTCCCATGTTCTCTCCTAAAGTTTCATTGTTATTATCTTATTTTATATGGAGCTTTATCACCTGTGTGCCTTATGTTATTACATTGATGGACCCATATTCCCTACATATTACTCTTTCATCTTGACACATCATGGTTTTCATACTCGATACACACATGGTTGTATCTTTTACACATGGGTATTCATGATTTATACATAACCAACAGGGGCATCACACCCATAAGTTCTTCATGAGCTATTTACTTACCATATATTATGCCAGCAAGGACATTATTTCCATCACCACATTATCCATACTATGGATCATACCTATGGACTTTGGGGACATAATACCCATATTTCATCTCTTATGACCTTCAGTGATTACATCTATATCTCTTTTGCCCACGGGGGCATTGTACCTATGGGTTCCTCATACGTGATTCTTTTGTCATATCTTATGTTAGCAAGGGCATTTTGTTCATGTTGGCATCATACCCACACTTATTTTATGAGCTTTGGAGATTACATTTATATCTCCTCTACCTATGGGGGCATCATACCTATGAGTTCATCGTATGTTATTTGTTTTTCGTATCTTATATTAGAAAAGGTGTTTTTTTAATGGTACTACTATGGGGGAATCATACCCACACTTAATCTACAAGCTTTAGTGATTACATTGATATCTCCTTTATCTTTGAGGGAATCACACCCATGGCTTCTTTATACAATATTGATTTTTAATATATTATGCCAACAAGGACATTTTATACATGCTACAACCTATGTCGACATCATACCCACACTTATTTTTATGAGCCTCATTGATGATATCTATCTTTACATTGCCTATGGGGACATTGTACCCATATCTATGTTTCCATGTATTTTATCGATACGTTTACTTCTCACATCTTTGTGTCTTACAATTTTTACACTTTATCTCCATATTAGGATATGACATTATTTTATATTCACCTTGACACATGATAATCATACATGTCACATTTATTGATATATCTCACCATATTGGGGCATATAAGTTGTCCCTTCATTGCTTGGTCATTTTGGGGCATTGTACACTTTCTCCTCGAGTTACTGCTATGATACAAATTTTTACAAAGCATTCATTGGGGCACACTATTTATCCCCGTACTTTCTTATTTGGCACATGACATGATGTTGTCTATATTACATGGTTATGTATGGACATAATATTTGTTTGTCTCTCCTATTGACACAATAATGGGGCATGTTTTTTCCCCCATCTCCTTTAGTATTTCACCCTTATATGAGGATGCACGCTTCTTGAGCTATACAAGATATTATCTATACTACATGGACACACTATTGGTCCATATCTCCTATAATGAAGCATACAATTTCCTCCCTTAGCATGCCATCCTTATGGTAGAATGTGCACACCTATCGCTCTTTGCAAAATGTTATCTATGTGGATAATTTCACATGGATGTACCACCTATATGTATTTTTTCCTACGAGTGGAGCATATACTTTGTCTTCACTTTCATTCCTCATATTCCCTAAAGTTATATCTTGATATGAAGTTTTACATGATGATATCTACTCTATATGGTTACACTCGAACATATTACTTGCCTTTCTTATTATTGAGCTTTACATGATAATATTTTACAATAAATGTATACACGTGCTTATACATATATGTGAGGACTTTCAAAGCTTCAACTATATATATCATTATATCACGTGTTGCTTTTAACTATATCTTTTGATATTTACAATCCCCCATCTCAAAAGGGGTATATATTCATACATATTTTAGTATAAAGCAAACTTGAGTGAATTGAGAGCACCGAGAATGGTCTATTTATCTACTTCCTTGATCAAGAAGTGCATTAGGTTGTAAGAACTCCAAAAAGATTCTCATCCGAATAGTGTTTTGTTTTGTTGCAAATAACATAAACATTGTTACCATCGGGTATAATCATTCTTATGCTCCCATTTCAATTTAAAATTTTCACATCACTACATTTTCACATTGACTTAACATTAACTACTTATTACAATTAACCATTATTTAATGTATGTCCACATTCTAGTATGTAGCAAATCAAGGTGTAGATGGAAGCTTTTAAAAGCTTCATATTTATTTCCCTAGGTAAGTCAAGGCACATACCTCGATTGTATGTAATTTTAAATTTGATGCATTTTTATCTCTCTCCTTCTTCTCTATGCGATCCCGTAGTCTTATCTTCTTCAATTTTTTTTCTATTCGTTTGTTTTGTGCCCAAAACCTTTTTCTCTCTTTTACATCTACCTTCTATTATTTCTTACTTTGGTTTGATTTCATTGGTCTTGTTGAATATCTTCCTTATATTTTTATGGGCTCTCATGCCCTTCCTCACATCTTTTTGTTATTTGTATCTATGTATGTTGGTCCTTTGATTTTTATTTGGTCAGATTACACACCAATAGGTCTCTAATTCAAGATTGAGAAGTTTGTATATACAAATAATCTATAAGAATTATGATAAAAAGGATAAAGGAATTTTATTTATTGATCACAAAGATACTTAAGTTTAAGCACAATCTACAAATATTTATATCCATTCTTAAGGACTCACGATAAAGGTTTTGTTACATATTTTACCAGAAGAAGTATAGGCGAATGTGCATGTAGTTGCATCTCCACTTAGGAAGATGAAGTTGAAGCCCTCACTCAAATTATCTTTTCACATTGCACAAGAATTACATGGGGTTTGATTCTAGCATACGAGATACATAGTTGTAACTCCCCTAAGGTTGTTTGACCCAACTACTTCTTCCTTTCTCCTTTTCAATTATTTTGTGAAAAAACTAGGTCAAAAAGATAAATAAGATAAATTAGACATTTTGACCACCAATTCAGAGAAGTACAAATATAGGATTGTACGATATTAAGAAGTGAACATATTCAAAAAAATTTTAGCTTAAAGGCAAATCAATCAATCACAAAATCACATTCATTAGTCACATAAACACATTGTCTCAAGCAATGGGCTCCAAATTTATCCCTACAAAATGCACGACTTATATTTTTTGTAGAGCTCATTTATTCCTTCTAGACTAAGGCTACACTTTTGAAATTTCAAAATTCATTCAAAGTATGATTGTTAAATCTCTTTTATTTTCATATCATCCATTGCTTGTCAAATCAATTTTAATTTTATCATGTTTTTACTATTCTTAGCCATTAGAGTAGATCTAATTTACTATTTTAGACTGTTATGTTTTATATCTACCTTGTTCATCTTGTTTTACCATTTTAATGGAAGCATTATACCCTCATGCCACATTTTGATAAAATAAAGAACAACAACAACCTTCTTAAAGAAAAACATGTCCCTCAAGTTACATAATATTGAGTAGTTGAGATGATCATAACAAAATATGGTCCCATAGACCCTTAAAATAGTGTGGACATAATTATAACCATTTAATTTTATTAACTATTCGAGCAAACTTCATATATTTAAATAGATTATACATGTAGACTAAACATTTTAAAATAAAATAGTTCCCTATTTATATTTTTGTTACTATTATGGTGCCACCTAAACCTACCTAAACCTTGAAGGAATAAACATGCACCCTACCTTTGGTTGCAAGACATGCATATTTTGGTACTCATTAGGGTTTTGGAAGATATTCAACTAAAATAGTGACATAGGCAAGCTCCCATAAGACACATAACCACCTACATGACCCCCAGAATCTCCCATAGCTTCCCTAAAAGTTCCAGACAACTCCTCCAAGAGGGACACTAGCACCATAATTGGACCCTAGCATCTCATGATACTATTGACCTGATATTAGCGCTACTATTTGATACCAGATTTGAACCACAGTCATAAAACAGAAGGTGTCTGCCTATTTTTCTAACTTGTTTTATCCCTTTGATCTACATAAAAACCTATTTTATTTTAGATAAGTGCTCTTTCTCTCTATTCTTACTATTTTGGAAAAGGTTTGTCAAATCAATTATTTATAGTTTTGATTCTAGATTATTGTTATAGTCAACCCTTTAACAACATATAATATATACAATAAAAGTCCTAAAAGGTTAAAACAAAAGCATATAATGTTCTCCCCTATCATGTCATCCTCATGGTTGAATGTGCACACCTATCGTTCCTTGTAAAATGTTATCTATGTGGATAGTTTCACATGGATATACCACCTATCTATATTTTCTCCTATGAGCGGAGCATATACTTTGTCTTCACTTTTGTTCCTCATACTCCACAAAGTTATATCTTGCTATGAAGTTTTACATGATGATATCTGCTCTATATGGTTACACTTGGACATATTACTTTTCTTTCTTATTATTGAGCTTTACATGACAATATTTTACGATAAATGTATACATGTGCTTATACATATCTATGAGGACTTTCAAAGCTTCGACTATATATATCATTACACCACATGTTGCTTTTAACTCTATCTTTTGAGATTTACAATCCCCCGCGTCAAGAGGGGTATATCTTCATATATCTTTCAGTATTGAGCAAATTAAGAGCACTTGAAATGGTCTATTTATCTACTTTTTTGATCAAGAAGTGTATTGGGTTAAAAGAACTCCAAAAAGGTTCTCATTTGAATAATGTTTTATTTTGTTATGAGCAACATAAACATTGTTACCACCAGGTATAATCATTCTTATGCTCCCATTTCAATTTACAATTTTCACATTACTACATTTTTACGTTGATTTGGCATTGACTACTCATTACAATTAGTCATTATTTTAATGTATGTCCACATTTTAGCATGTACCAAATCAAGGTGTGGATGGAAGCATTTAAAAAGCTTCATATTTATTTCCCTAGGTAATTCAAGGAACATACCTCATTTATATATTTTTTTACTTTGATGCATTTTTATCTCTCTCTTTCTTTTCTATGCGATCCCGTGGTCTTGTCTTCTTGTAGTTTTTATTTATATTTGTTCATTTTATGCCCACAAGCTTTTTTTCTCTCTTTTTCATTTGCCTTCTGTTGTTTTTTTACTTTGGTTCATTGGTCCTATTAAATCTCTTCCTTATATTTTTGTGGGCTCTTTTACCCTTCCTCGCATCCTTTTATTTTTTGTATCTATGTATGTTGGTCCTTTGATTTTTATTTGGTCAGATTGCACATCAATAGGTCTTTAATTTAAACTTAAGAAGTTTGTATATAAAAACCATCTACATGCATTCTAATAATAAGTATCAAGGAATTTTATTTATTGATCACAAAGATACTTAAGTTTAAGCACAATCTGCAAAGATTTATATCCACTCTCAAGGACTTACAATGAAGGTTTTGTTGTATCTTTTACCAAAAGAAGGATAGACGAATGTGCATGCAGTTACATCTCCACTTAGGAAGAGGAAGTTGAAGCCCTCACTCAAATTATCTTTTCACATTGCACAAGAATTACATGGGGTTTGATTCTAGTATGCAAGATACATAGTTGGAACTCCCTTGAGGTTGTTTGACCCAACTACTTCCCTTCTCCTTTTCAATTATTTTGTGAAAAAACTAGCTCAAGAAGACAAATAAGATAAATTAGACATTCTACTCATCAATTCAGAGAAGTACAAATATAAGACTGTATGACATTATCAAGTGAACCTATTTAAAAAAATTCATAGCTTAGAGACACATCAATCAATCACAAAATCACATCCGTTAGTCACATAAGCACATTGTCTCAAGCAGTGGGCTCCAAATTTGTTCCTATACAGTGCACAACTTAGATTTTATGTAGAGCTCATCTATTCCTTCTAAACTAAGGTTACACTTTCGAAATCTCAGAATTCATTCAAGGTGTGATTGTTCCATCTCTTTTATTTTCATATCATCCATTGCTTGTCAAATCAATTTTAATTTTATCATGTTTTTACTATTCTTAGCCATTAAAGTAGATCCAATTTACTATTTTACACTGTCATGTTCTACATCTACCTTGTTCATCTTGTTTTACCATTTTAATGGAAGTATTATACCCTAATATCACATTTTGATAAAATAAAAAACAACCACCACCTTTTTAAAGAAACCCATATCCCTCAAATTACATAACATTGAATAATTGAAATGACTAAAACAAAGTATGATCCCATAAACTCTTAAAATCCCATATAAATAATTACAATAATTACAACCATTTAATTTTATTAACTAATTCAAACAAACTTCATATATCTAACTCAATTATCCTTGTAAACTAAACATTTTAAAATAAAATACTTATGTATTTCTATTACCATTATGGTGCCACCTAAACGTACCTAAACCTGGAAGGAATAAACATGCAACCTACCTTTGGTTGCACGACGTGCATATTTTGTGCCACGCCTAGTCATCTTAAAAGAGAAGTGGTTGCAATTCAAACAGATAAAGATCGATTTACCACAAAAGTGAAAGGAAAAAATAAATATGAAAAGAACCTATTTCCATTACACCCACAAGAGTGTAGACTTATTTTTCTTCAAAGAAACAACGTCCTTCGAGCATATCCCTCCGAATCCCCAACAGAGCATGAACTACTTTTCTTTTGCTCGACCTCTCCCCTCTCTTTTATATTTTTAAGCACAGGACCAGTTCTTTTCTGTTAAGTTTGAAAACAGAAATTCTTTCCACACTGCCTACCTTGATCTGCCTATCTGGACAAACAGACGGGGCAAGAAAAGAAGCAGGTTTTCATCTCATATGCAGAGATTGTGAGAGGCATTGAATGAATATGTGGATGCGGGTGTCCGGAATTTAGGTGGATTCATATACCCATATCCATATATTGATTGGAGCATGAGTTTGATGGTAGATTTGGATGACAGAGAAAGAGAAAGCTATGACGTCATCATCATCATCACCAGAAGGAGATCCTGCCACTGGACAATGGGCCTCCACATCACCAGCAGAATCCCCAAGTGGAAGACACGTGTAAGTTGATCCATATGCACCCACTCGGTTTTTTGTTTTTGTTATTGCCAGAAAAATGAAGACCTCAAACAGACAAACAGGGATTGTTTCAATGGTAAATGATTTAGATTGAGAACAGAGACACGAGATGTATTGTTGAGTCTCTTTTTTTTTGGCATTCAGGCCCACGATTACCCTCATTTAGGTCATTGTAAAATCTTGTTCCTTTCATAAAGAAGAATGTGGGTTTTCAATTTCTGACAAACACCCCTGCATACCCCATTGCCTCCTTTCTGGTTGGGACAATGCAAGAATGTGTGTTGTGTTGTATATTTATGCATTTAACTCTTCTTAAACTCTTAACATCCAATGGGGTAGGCTTGTACTTGCCAGAAAACAAAGCAAGCAAGAAAGAAATTATGTGAATGTCTTAAAAATAACCAAAATAGGTCAATGGGACTTCGAAGTACAGCTGGTATAATCAGCAATGAAAGGAGTGCCTAAAGCATCTCCTACCAAACAAAGAAACTAATGGTTACCAACATATAGGGCAATAATAGCTAAGAATTTCAGATTTAGTTGGCAGCTGGGATCAAATGTGATTGCCAGATAAGCCATTCAATCAGAATGAATTTTCACAGCTCTCTTTTCCTAGTCCTTGCCAGAAAGCCAGCAAGTAGCGGAAAAAAGAACAAAACAGAAATCATAAGAATATCTACAAATAACCTATAAAGGTTTATGGGACTTGGGGCTACGGCCAGTATAATCGGGAATGAAACGAGCACCTAAATCGTCTCCTACCAAGCAATGCACAAAAGGGTTACCAAGATCTAGGGCAACAGTAGCTACGAACTTAATATGTAATTGACAACTGGGCTAAAATGCCATTGCCTGGGATGCCTTTCAATCAAAAGGGCTTTTCTTAACAATCTTTTCCTATTCAAAGTTTTGTTACCTTTCAAATACAATTGAAATTAAGGAATGCCAGATGAAATAGATATGGATGTAGTCCTTCATGGTCTTGACTTTTGACCTTGCATTTTAGCTGGAAGGATGTATTTTGCAGTCGGTAAACAATAAGTAAAAATATTGCATGGGGCATTTCAGTCATAAAAGATAATTCCTTTTTGCAACTCTCAACCTTGCTAATTCATCGGATGACAGATTACTTTATCTACAACCAAATATCTACGGATTAAATATGACCAAGAGATTGAGTCAATACTATTTAAAAGATGAATATAGAAACCTCAGCAGCATAGAAGATCAGGCAGCCTAGCAAAGAAATAAATTTTTCAAAGAATGTAAAGAGCAACTTATATTGTATTGAGGGCAGGCAAGGAGGCATGTTGTGCCACAAGAACTACCCTACATCAATTCACATCCTTATTGCATGTATTATGAAAAGTTGGCATTCATATCCTCTAATTCTGTATAGAATGCAAATCTATCAAATGTTCAAACATAGAATTGGAGGCCTTGAAATCCAAGAACATTTTGTATTGCAAATATGCTTTAATGTCTCAGCAAATTTCTCTCATAATAAGGTTTGATTGGTTTCCGAGCATGGTGGGTGCTCTGTGTGGTGAAATGTTGATTGCTATTTTACTATTTACTACAGTCCCAGGCTCTTGCCATTTTGTTCTCTGAATCTCTTGATGGGTGCCTTTTTTATGATCGACCTGCTGAGAACACTGTTTTGACACTCCTGAAGATATTTGTAATTGGATTTGAATGCATGAGTACTAGTCATATTTTGCAATGAGCTACCAAAAGATGGTGGGCGACACATAGCAAAGAAAATGACCATTCTGTATCCTTTTGCAATCTTCAGTAAGCACTGAAGACATTTAGATCATGTTGTATGTATTCTTTTATGAGTTGAATAATATTAATGGGTGTTGCCTAGACAATTCTGGCTAACTTCTTGCATAAGGGTCTGTCCTAGAGCTGCAATTAAGACCCTGTACGGACACAATTACAAATACAGTTTGCCTAGGTTGCTGACACTTGTTTCCTTTATACACTTCTTTTTCTATACGACATTGCAAAATGTTTTGTAATGCATTCCCATTATGATTTTAAAAATGTTATGCTCTGGTTTGTGCCAAATTGCTATGGCAAGGTATAGCCTTTCCCACCGCATTTATTCTAGTTCTGACATTCTGCTTATTTGTAAGGTTTACTTGAATGATGAAATCTATGCTTTTATTTGTCCACCGTGTGACAGAAATGTCTAAGGTATCATTTTTCGCTCCTACAGTTTATGATAAAATTATTCGTTTTTTAAATATATTTTTTTCACACTTCTGAAAAATCAGTCATCTTTGCCTTCACAAGCAAGAATATCCTAACATTTCGTTTTCATATTTTTGACATATCATTCATCTTTTTCTTCACAGGGGGGAGAATGTTCTGAGGTTGGTAGCATGGAGGGAGATATCACCTTGTGTAAAGCGGCCTCTCAAGAAATTGTGGGTTGAGACAGCTAGATGGACTGTCAGTAGCTGTAGATCAAGATATGAATTAATGGATGCAAAGCATGGCCTTATTTCATGGTAATCTCCTACCTTATAAGACAATCTATTTACATCCGCCTCCTGTGCTTCTTTATGTTTCTCAAACATTTCTAGATAGTGAACATCACTTCTTTATTTTTTTAATTCTCCTCATCTATATGGTTAAAACGTAGCCTCTTGCAATAAAAACTTGGTTTTCCCCATAGTTTTAAACTTTGGTCCAAACAATGAGGAAATATCTGCAAGAGGGGTTACCCAGATTTTTGATTTCTGGTAACATGTGTGGAGACGAGAATAATTTAATGCATCTGAGCTATCCAAAGAAAAACCATGATTATTACAATCATTAGAAGCTTTATCTGTGTAAATGATACTTGCCTATGTAGTAAAAAAGATAAAACTCTGTAAGGGAGTAACCGCCTAAATAGAAGTATTTGAAGAAACAAGGTTTCTATAATAGAAATGCAATTTGAAAGTCTCAGCCTCCCCATAGAAAATTCATCTGCTCTTGGATTCTCGGCTTGCGACTATTTTTGTAGATGTATTCAAAATACTATAATGGTAGTTTGGCATGATCTTACCTGAACCAGCTCCACTTTTGTGATTCCAATTGACTTCTTAAAAAACCTAAGCTGAAATTGCATCAATTTTTGCAACTTGTCTGTGTAGTGTGGTTTGTATGAAGCTAGGGCAGTATATGTTTCAGGAGAATGAGCCCTCCCGTATAAAAGTCTGAACCATTGAAGCATAGCTACCAAGTCCGGAAATCCGGATCCGTTCGGGAAAGCAAAAAGACTTGAAAATCCAAAATTCGTGAAAAAGTTAGGAAAAATCCAGTCCAGAATATATGCATGTATATGTGAGCATAGTTTTATGATATACAAAATTGGCAAATGCAATGAAAAACATTAATAACGTAATATAAAATGTTAATACTATATAATATTTATGGTTGCCGAGGTTTTTTTCTGCAGAAAAATAAAATATATATATATTTTGAAAACAAAAGGGCCGGCCTGGATTGAACTTATCCCGGCCGGCCGAAAAATCCGGATCTGGCTGGATTTGGTAACTATGTATTGAAATCTACAAATTTTACAATAGGACACTTATGTTGAAATCAATAAATAATCCTTCTTGTTATGGACAGCGCCACTTGTTTCTTTGCCAGGACTGCCATCTCCCTCACATGTTCATTGTTGACATTTTCTACTTGGTGCTTTATAAACTCGGTTCATCCACAGGTTCTTTTTAATGTTTCCTTTGACAACCCGTTGCATAATCCAATCTGAGTTTTTCCTTTGTTCGAGGGGCTATACAACACTATAGTCATTGTATTTCATATTTTGAAATATGAATCAATTGCATTGTTTGTGTAGATACTCTTGCTGTGCCTAGAATGGACTTAATGTGCACAAAGCCAATACATCAGATAAAGAGCTTTTAAGGGAAATTGTGTGCATCTGACCGAACTTAAATGGCCTCTGATGTATATTGCTCTAAGCTTCATCTTTTTATATTGTTTTGTTTCACATTAATTCCTAGTTTGATGTTTTTGTGGAGTGTGCCATGCTTCTAGTTGCTATTTTTGATGGTGAGCAAGCTTTATTGCAGATCGTCTAATCCAAAATGTGGCCTTGAAAAATCACTTTTTTATTTACATATGGTGGTCAGAAGCTGCTTTATTAAGCCTTGTATGTTTATTATGCTCCTGCTTCTGTCGTAGTAAGGATTTTCTAGGATGCTTTACATGAAACACATTGTCTCAGTGACTTCATTTATGGAAGACCCATTTGCAAAAGCTGTAATCTGAGTTGTTTAGCTATCAATATGCTTCCTGCAATGTCTGGACGGCTTATAATAAATCCTATGATTGAATTGAAGTTGAAGAGCACTATGCACTGATTATGCTGTTGGCATGATGTATTGCATGCCAGTTTGATTAATATAAAAACCTTCTTGAACAGCCTTAGCATGCTGATTTGAATTAGACATTACAAAGAATAGTCATTATTGCTGGCTTGTTTGTGATTGGCAAAGGAGATCCTAAACATCTATTGTTCAGAACTAGAAGATAGCTGGAATAGGCAATTATCATAATTATCAATGTATATTATAATTGTCAGGTGGTTGTGTACAATTCCAGTTGGTATGTACCTAGCGTACCACGGACAATTCGTATGATACAATCAACAAATATATTGTATATTGAATATGAGAAAGATGGTGTAAATAATATCAGCATATGATTATGTATACACGTAGAAGGGTTTGTATTGAAAGGACACAACTGTATAATCATTGATTAATAGTAATTATAATATACCAGGGGACATAAAACAGGTGTACTTAAACTTCTAGAAGATTGCATACGGTTCTGATCATCAACTAGGTGCAGGCGTTGACATTATTTTGTACTTCTGTTTTTATTTTTTTGAATGATCGGGCATTGTGGTTTATAAACATTGCATTCAGGAGATTCTTGTCTTCCATGAGATGTTACATGATCAATCTTTGAGCGTCACAGGAAAGGGCAATGGGTTCATTTAGTTGGTTAAGAGGAACACTTTCATCTTCCAAGCTCTGTCTTATCTGTGCTCAGTGCTCACCTACGGAAAGTGGGTTTCTTTCATTATTTTTAATGAGGAAAATGATGGATATTTCTTTAGAACAATATAATCATAAAATCTAACTACTCCTTGAAATAGTCCAACTCTTGTTTGATTTACTCTAGACTTTAGTTATCAAGTCATTGTCTTCTTACGAGGGGACATAAAACTCTAACGAGCAACCTTACTTATGAGGAGAGCTAATGAAATTGTTCTTTAGCCTTGATCTCAACTTTAGTCTTTATCAGGTCCTTGTTTCTTTGAGGGGTTGTCCCTCCACATGGCTTTAATATATCTATACTTGTACTTGATCATACAATTTGGGTTTTTAATTTTAGTTCCACCACCCTCTAGTTTCGTTTGCATTATTCTAGTGTTTGTGTTTATTTACTTCTTTACATCCTAGGGTTCGTTTTACCTTAGTACTTTTCTATTGTAATGGGATGTATGTTTGAGTTCCATCGACCTACTTTAGTTCTTTGTGAGCTTTAGTATGATTTCTTTCTTTCTTTCTTTCTTCTCCTAAGTCTAGTAATTGCCGTTTTTGGTAATTTATTGTAAAATAGAAATATATGGTACTGGGAGACCTTGTGTAAATCCTCCCCAAGACCTATTCATATGTAACGAAATGAAGGATGGGACATAAAAGAGGAATATCGCTTTCATGATTTCTAGGACATCGTTGTTGGAGATACATGAAAACGAGATATGTTTTCTCGAAAGTCCATTTTTATGGAGTTAGGGCCACAATGAACCAGACCTTGATACTGTGAAGGACACCATACGGGCAAGTTGCAGGTTGGGGGAGGAGTGGGGAGGGGAGAGAGTGGGGTAAGCAGAAGAAATCACCTTTCTGCTTTTATATATTTACATGAACATATGCCACATATATACTTATACATCGGTATGCACATATATAATTTTAAACAATTTTTCTCAATAAACATCTGATTGGAGCTTTCACATAAAGATTTTTAATAATTTTCTGCTTCAAATATTGTAGCAATGATCACATTTGAAACTAGATAAAAAAGTAATTGCTTAAAATTGATAGCAAAAGTAGAAGGCATGAAGGGATGAAAAGGGAGGAAAGTTGTAGGTTACTGGAAGAGCTAATGTGTCTTGTTCACATGGTCATTGAAGGATTTTTTTTGTATGAGTAGGTGGCCACAAAATATTGCATCATCCCAGTTGTAATTGAGGCTTTTTTGGTGACTAGGTGTGGCCTAAATGGCACACTATAAGGATGAAAATGGTGCAACATATTTGCTTTTGTAACCACAATAATGCTGCAACTGATATTTCTAAATCTCCAAAATCTGTAATTGATAGACTTGCTTTTATTTATTTAGATATATGTATGCGACACATGACGTTTTGATAAACATCTGGTTGTGGCTGTCACATAAAGATTCTAAAGTTTTTTGCTATAAATGTTGCAGTGATGATCACAGTTGAAATAAATGTTTTGGTTGACTTATACATTTCTCTTTGATTAGATCAAAAGAAATTGTTGGAATTGAAAGGAAACATGAAAAAATGTATAAGTGATGAAAAGGGAGGAAAGTTGTAGCTTAGTGGAAGAGCGAATGAGTCTTGCTTAGGTGGTAATTGGAGGTTTTTTTGTATGACTAGGTGGCAACAAAATCTGGCAGCATCCCAGTTGTAATTGAGGCTGGTTTAGTGACAAGGTTTGGTCTAAATGGCTCACTATAAGCTGAATATGCCGCAAATAAAATATAAAACCATAAACTACAATCATCATTCTCTTCATCTATTAGTTTCCCTTATCACAGAAATTCAATCTAGAAACTCCATGCCTGCATTTCCCAACAGCTAATAACGTCTCCTTTTGTCTATATTTTAGACACAATTACAAGAAACAAAACCAGTGGTAGACCAAAAGTGGAAGCGATAACGTGTCTTGTTCGCATGGTGATTGGAGTATTTTTGTATGACTAGGTGGCTACAAAATTCGGCAGCATCCCAGTTGTGTAATTGCGGCTTTTTTGGTGATAGAGTTTGTCCTAAATGGCTCACTATAAGATGAAAATACTGCAACATATTTGATTTTGTAGCCGAAATAATGCTGCAACATATTTGCTTTTGTAACCAAGATAATGCTAGAACATATTTGCTTTTGTAACTAAAATAAAGCTGCAACTGATATTTCTAAATTTCCAAAATCCGTAATTTATAGACCTACAAAGATGCCACACATGCTTTTACCAACATACACATGATTTTGCAAGCCTGTTTTGTCTGGAATTTCTCTAAAGCCGAAGGTATGGAAAAATCTAGTTAAGGAAAACTGTCACTCTTCCATTATGCTGAAAATATAATATAAAACAATAAACTACAACCATAATTTTCCTCATCTATTAGCTTCGCTTATTACATATAATCCAATCTAGCATCTTTAACGTGCAATTCCCGACAGCAAAAAGTCTATACTTTAGACACAAGTACAAGAAACAAAACCAGTGGTAGACCAAAAGTGGAAAAGATAATTTGTATTGTTCATGTGCTAATTGGAGTATATTTGTATGACTAGGTGGCCACAAAATCTGGCAGCATCCCAATTGTGTAATTGAGGATATTTTGGTGATAAGGTTTGGCCTAAATGGCACAGTATAAGATGAAAATGCTGCAGCATATTAACTTTTGTAACCGAAATAATGCTGTGACTGATATTTTTAATTTCCGGACTCCGTAATTGACAGACCTGTCAAGCTGCTACACATACTTTTACCAACATACACATGATTTTGCATGCCAGTTTTGTATGAAATTTCTCAAATTCCGAACCTATAGAAAATGTAGATAAGAAAAGGATCTTACTCTTCCATTATGCTGAAAATAAAACATGAAGTCATAAACTACAACCATCATTTTCCTCATCTATTAGTTTGCCTTACCACAGATAATCCAATCTAGCAACTCCACACGTGCAAATTTTGTCGGCAAATAAAAATTCCTTTTGTCTATATTTTAGACACAATTACAAGAAACAAAACCAGTGGTAGAACAAATCGTCCAAACAAGCAATCACAATGATCATTGCACAAGACATATTTCAAATTTCCATACTGATAATAACTCAGAAAGTGCATAGGAGAAAACCATTAGAGAGGATAGGTGCAAAAAGTAAGGAAAACAAGGGGATAACTACCAAAACTGATGCTGTGCACTTTTTGTTTTTAGCTAAATGATAACTAGGGAAGGGCCCTAGACTCACAAAAAAGTGAAATGTAGAGCAGTACTGGAAAAATACATTGGGAACTCGAAAGCAAGAAGACTGATTAACGAGTCCAAAATACTACCAGAGAGACAAAGTCTGCCCAAGGCATAGCAAAATAGCGATTATTTATTCCATATGCAAGTATTTATTTAAGGGACCCCACCAAATTCATCTAGTAGAGCACCCCCAAAGGGTAAAGGAGGATTTTTCAACAAATCCATCTGCAGAAATACAGCTTGTGATTACCCAGCATCAATCATTGATAAGGAGCCATACCAGGGTAAAACATCAGCCAAGCCTTCAAGCCCTTAAAACACAGTATCAAGGATCCCAAACTTTCCAACAGACCTCTCTTGCAGCCCAATATTTCACAAACAAGCAGTCCATGCACACAATCCAACAGAGACCCACACAATTCCACATTCCGAGTTAAGGAGTACCCTATCATTGAGTAATAAATCCGAACTGTTATGGGGGCTGCTTGTCACATTTCACAACTGGCCTATTATACACATAGAGATGCCTTGTCAAGAGACCTACCAGACTTTTAATTGCCACGAAACCCCTTCCCCATTGAGGAAATTTGCAAAACGGCAGAGATATTTCTCACACATCTGATTAAGGTTAAAACAGCGATGTGAATGTTATCTCAGAAAGCAACGAGGTCAAAATTTTTGAGCATACAACTTTTTATGCACTCAACACTCAATACTGAGACCACCATGACAATTTCAAACCAGACCACATACCCACATGTGGGAAGTAACACAAATTCTCAAAACGGCAGAGAGTGTTACTGTTTGAGGGAATTCTTAGACCCAATGCTCAACCACCCCTAGTCATATTAGGGAATTAATTTCTCAAATGGCAGAGAACAAATTAATTTCTCAAATGGCAGAGAACAATTGCCAAGATAGGCCAGCAAAGACTGCATAAACCATACTTACCGGGAGACTGGTATGGGTATGAGGAGATGGGGTTGGGTACTACATTTTTAAGAAAAATAGGAGATGGGTACTTGAGACTGCAAATATATATGTATATGTAAAATCTAGATAAAACAATAGTATACAGCCTAAGAAAAACATTAATAACTTTATAAAGTAGAGAAATTACATGTCGACAAAAGACGAGTAATTATATTGAAATTTGTTTTTGATATCTCATCATATCTAGGGTCGAGTACAAAATATATTAAAAAATACAAAGACTGAAATGCAAGTCTTTGAGATGAGTACCAGTCTCCGAGACAAGAACTGGTTCCCGGGACACATCTCTGGTGGTGGGAGACAAGTCTCCGAGCAACACTAGCATATACATTAAAGGAATTTCTCACATTATGCCTAGCACGTGTAGGAGATGCTGTACACGTTTCATTAGCATATGTTAAATAGATTTACAAGGATGATATGTGCTGGCTAGATAAGGTCAATCGTATGCAAGCTACCCTTGAACTGGGCATACAAAATCTGCCTCAGTTACTATAGGGTAGCTGCGGTTATTGAACAAGTTTCAAGCATGTTTCCTTGAGGATGTATAGATCCTTAGGAGACTTCTAGGCCGAATGAGGAAGATTGCAGTGCTACCTTCTATCTTGGATAATTTGCTTTGGAATGAACAAGTAAAAGGGGAACATCACCTTGGGATGGACAAGGGAAGTGTGAGGAAGATGTTGTGGAGGAAAAGTGCAGATGAACTGAAGCAAAGGCCCAAGCGAATTGGCAAGTTGGGGTCAAGGCCAAAACACCAACAACTACACAAAAGCTCCAAAGAGGTAGAGGGTGTAATCCTTCTACATCTTTAAATCAAATAATATTTTGTGGGACCAAAAAACCACCTAAAAAGGAGAGTTATGATTCATAAGGCTCTAAGAAAATCATCAAAATCTATTAGATTCCAAGGACATGTCAAGATCAACAAAACAGATAAAAGATGATAAGTGGTGATGTTGTACATTGTTACTCCTGACAAAAACATTGTCTACTTCAACAAGGTGAAACATATGTTATACTTCATCAAAAGTTAATTTTGATGGCATATCAGGATTCCTCTTGAAAAGTATACACTTCCAAAAAAATGAAACTTGGTTTCGAGTTCGTATACAAAACTTATGGTCAGGGTGGTTTCATTACCGTGATTTCCAAAAATGGTGGTTTTGCCTTGTTTTAAGTGGCAATTTCACATGAGGAAACATAACAGTTAGACTAATGGTAGGAAATGGTTTGTATTTTAATCCTGGGCGTTTGGGATCCCTTGGTATTCGAAAGGCCACCACCAACAATGCATAGAAAGACCTGTAGGAGGAGCAGTGGGCATCAAGGATGAACGAGGAGTGTAGGAGTGAATTGGTGAATGTATGACTGGGCAACGATGAGTAGTCAGCTGTTTGTATATGATGCTACTCAATGCTCCATGCGATCTTTCCATTTCAGCATCAAGAAGATATGACATAAAAGAGAGTCAGATGTATTTTCCTTAGAGCTCTTTTTATTGGCCCCGTTATTGAAGGAAAGAGGAGGAAGATGTGCAATTGCCACTTCCAGCTGGTTTCCCCCACATTGGGGTTTTAATGTTAAAAATCCTTTGTGTCCTGTGGTTTGTTTCAATTCTTTATAAGCTATTTATGGTTTGCAAGTGGTATACGCATTCTTATCTTCTAACACCCTCTAAAACCACTACCATTTGAGTTGGAATCAAGTAGTTTCAGCATGGATTAAATAAAGTTTGTATTTAATTTCCAACAAGGTAATTTGTAAAGAAAATTACAAATCACTTCTTATACTTGATCAGCAAATAAAATTCCTGAATGTAGGATGCCCACTTCAAATGTTGATGCTCCTTAATCTTGGACTAAGAGCTAAAGAACTAAAGGGGGTGGTGATTGGTGTGCTGAATGACATCCTTATCGAGAAGATAATGCTGCCATTGCTTGATTGCTTGGACTAGGGCATATCTTTCATTGTTGTAGATGTTGTAATGGAAATTGGGTTGCGAGAAAGCCTCTGAACGATAGGCCTCTGAATATCCTCCCACCTTACGTACTACACTTATGGCATACTATGAAGCATCGGAGCAGAGAACAGAGTCTCTTTCAATTAGCTAAAGGTGCAAGTGACATGTGGACTCTAGTTAAGAGCTTTCTAATTAGCAAGCTGATAAAGGGGCTAGGGAACATGTGGGTAGTTATTGAATGAACTTCATATAGAAGCTCATACCCCTAAAAAAACTAGTTAGATTTGTGTTGGGTGGAATGGGCCACTTACGAAGGACCTTGAATTTATTGAGATTGGCATGTCAATATGAAGTCCAAGTACTTGGAGGTATTTTCCAAAGGAGTTTTCCATCTTGGCATGCAGTTGATGTTAGTGAAGAAGATCCAAAATTGTTTGCACGTGGATCACGTGGTCGTCTCAGAGAGCAAAGAACTAATAGGAGAAGTGAATTTATACACTATTGTCTTTTGGAAGCCATCAAAGACAACGTGCAGTTGTACTAATAAGATGCTTCAAGAATTAGACTACAGCAATCAAGTGAGCTGACTTTGCATTCAACTGTGTCCTACAATGACTCAATGGAAAATGTGACAACACTTGTGAGACACGAGAGTGTATTGTCCCTCTTGATCCACCCAAGTGGAATGTGCATGGATGCGTTGTAGTTTGCAATTGAAGATTGTGTACTAAATTATGACAGAGCGGGATTTTTTGGTTTCCAGTATCGAAGATAAGCTCCACCAGTTTGTTTTTGAATTGACAGTCACAAGTGAAAAGTGCTTCCCTATTGTGAATAGAGTAATCGCATGATAATGAGATGAGGATTTGAAGCATTGGGATTGGATACTTGAATGTTTGAATCTCCAAGTTGTGGCCTTTGCTAAGCTAGAAACCTGTTGCCTTCTTGGATTCAAGGAGATGACTTTCCTTGATGGAGTATCAACTATGTTTGTGATAAGCACAATTCTTCTTCGTATTGTGAGACACAAGAGTCAAATCCTTAGTGGAGCTACTGTGTGAATAATTTCTATTCTTCAATGTTGAGCTGCGAGGGGCAAAAGATGTTTCTTTTGGGATGCAAAAGGTTGGTGGGAATTCTAAATTCCCTTTTATGCTTAGTTTTCACATTCAGAACAGGTTGGAAAGCATTCTCTAAAGAAGTTATGGTGAAGAGCTCTAACTCCTTTTGGAAATGAAAAAACAATCCTCACACAAACTTGATGTGGGGGACCTCATCAACATCTCCAAACTCACTTGATGGAGAGGTTTTTGAATTTATCAGTATACTGTTGGACTGGATAGACTGTCCAAATGCATGATAACGATGAAGCCAACACTTCAGAAACCCTTTGTTGTATCTGAGAGGGTAAAAGTGCTTTTTAACAGTCTCTTTGAAGATTGACTTATTGGCAATATCTGGCTTTTTTTTGCGGAAGCTGGACATGAGATCGCTACTAGGTGAGTGCTTGATCATTCATATAAACTTCAGCGATCATAATGCATTGTGATTCTCTGAGGATCATATATGTCTTGAAGTATGCCTCCAGATTGGGAATTCAAGAATCTAAGTATCCTCATCGATTGTGTCGTTGAGAAGGGGAATAAATAGGGTGTCTCATTTTAAATTAGGCTGGGAAATCGGAATTGCGCTAAGAATAGATATGGGAGGTCTGCTGTTGACTTAAGAGATGGTGGGACATGCTGGTTGTCTGCTGCTGTTGAAACTTGTTTTGCTGTTGTTATTCATTATGTAGCTGTTGGAGTTCTAGGTCAACCCTTAGGGATTTGAAGGCCTTTCAGGACTGCTAAAAACATTCACGACAATGGTGGTTTAACTTTATATAAATGAAAGAAGTGGTGCAAGAATTCTAAACTTTTATATGCCAAAGCTACACAACAGCACCAAGGAAAGACACTTTTTTTGTGCCTTGGAATTTTTATTTTCAAATAAAATGAAAAGACTACAATGTAAGGGAAAGATACGAAGTATAATACAGTAATTATAATACAAAGTGCACCCCCCCATGCCCCTCCTTGCCCCCGACTCCCACTCCCCCAGTAACTATATTGAGAATTATTGGTTCATCAACCTTCCAAAAGCATGAGAATAATCTCCAATTATGAATTTCTAAACAAACCCCAAAGCTTGAATGGAAAGTCTTTAGAAAGACAACCCTAAAAGTTGCAGATATTTCTTTCTGACTATAGCACAAGAGGGGGAATATACTGAAAGAATATTCTAAATTAACCAACATTAGCACTGGGTAATGGTTACAGGCAAAGTTATTTGTTCGAGTATGGCGGTTTGCTGAGTTGTTTTTGCCCTGGGCATGTATGGCTTGGGTAAGGCTGTACAAAAAATATAAAATTTCTAGTTGAATAAACAAAAAATTTATGGTTTATTTAGCTAGATATGGCTGTGAGAAAAGAATGTTAGTCTTTTAGGTGTTTCGCCTCCCTTCTTCTTAAGCAAAGTGTTGAATCTAACTGATACTTAATTTACAGCTTGGTTGATAGATACGATTAAATTGCAGGCACTGGAGATTAACTGACAGCAATGGATTAGACACTTGTTTTCATCTCGTTTGGTCTGTTAAACTTATCCGATGAAAATACATTTAATCAGTTATTCCTCTAGCAGAAGAAGTGTGCTCTTCTGCGTTCACTTTTTTTTTTTTTTGGCCTTTCTTCAACTAAAAAACTCTGTTTGCCCCATATATGTGCTTGCCTGCCTGGGTACGTCATCTTCTGTGTTCACTTTTGTTTTAATGTTTTGTCTTTTTTCAACTAAAAACTGTTTTCATAAAAATTAAAAAATAAATTGTGGTTTCACCCTTGCCTGCCTGGTTATGCCTGAATTTGTTGTCTAATGAATCAGGGTGTATCTGGGCAGGCCATGCCATACCTGGGTCAAATCTAAGGATGAACCGAACTGGGAACCCAGCGATGCCATACTGGGACTGGAGTTGGAGGGTGCCGAATGCAGTTACTGGAAAGTATAGCGAGCTCAATCGGCAGAAGGCATTTATGTTATTTGAATGACAGAGAACAGCACAAGCGGGAGCAAGCAATGTTGTGATCCATGAACTAGGGAGGAGATGCTGATGAAATAGTGCTGAACAGCATAAGTGGGAGCAGGAAATGCTGTGATCCACAAATTAAGGAGGAGATGCCAATGAAATAGTGCAGAATAGACTGCTTCTTCTTCCTTGATGCAGCTGAACTCTAGAGCATAAAATCTGCCAATCCTTAAAATCTATCTTGTTACCATAGTCAGGCACTAGAAAAGAGGGCCACTTAGGTGTGAGTTTGGTGTGAATGTCTGTCTATGAGCAGGAAAAGGTGCAGGATGCCAGCCCAAGGCACCGGGCAATTTACCCTACTTACGCAACGCACTCCTTCCAAAATACAATACAAAGGCAAAAAAGTTAAAACAAAAATTGAAATACGAAGAACATAAAATCTTCAAATGACAATCCTAACTTTACCTAATATCTATTATCATATCATTCGTTTCACTCAACTCCTCTTCCACTATTCTTTGTGTCATTTAGAGCAAACAACGTTTTTAGTAAAACATCCAACAAATGAAGATTGAAGGCCTCAACTTCGAGTCAACAAAGATTCTCAGCCAGCAAATAGAGATTGACTTGTCTAGATTCGTGACTTTCCTAGTACTTTCTTGTTGAAGCCTGATGTCATCTGACAGCTACATGATTTTTTAATTTTGATTTACATATAGTAAATAGTGATTCTTGAGCCATTTTGGATGTTATGTTTATTTGTAATTGATTCATATTCATTGATGTGATAAAATACTATTTTTAGCAATATGATATGATTTGATTTAGACTTTACTATGTTTCATGATGATCTTATGGTTCAAGTTTTAATTTTCAAGTTTGATGTTACCCTACGTACCCAAATTTTGGGGGACCATACCTTGCATACCCCTGCACCCGGGTAACCTCGATCGATGGCATCTCTGTCCACAGTAGTCTCAGCCTAAGTCTTCATAGCTTGACGTCTTGGCTCTTTGGAACTTCCTTTAGCAAAACCTGTTTGAATTAGTTTTTCTATTTCGTGAGTATGAATATTAAGTTTATAGCTGTCGTAGCAATGTTTATCACATTTTATCCCGAACGCAGCTGCAGAAATGACATGGCTGTTTTCTTTATGCAAGTGAAGAATTGTTTTTCCTGATTAAACCCTAGCTACTGCAACATTTTTTTGGACGCTTCCTGTAAAATGGCAGAATACAGCAAGAATGAGGCCAAGTTTGACGTTCGGAAAAGTTTCTGTTTTGGTGCCTGTTTGACTAAAATCCAGCTAAATAGTTGGGATATCAGGAAACGTACATTGTTTCTGTCACTAAAGTCTAAGACCATGGATACCGTAACTCTTATTACATGGGAACTATAATGCACGTCTTATATTAAGTGTTAACTGCTGTTTGTCTTAGGTTGTGGTCCTCTGTTTATTTCCCATCACAGATGCTGTGTATACATTATTTTGTAAATTTATCTATCTTTTTCTTAATTTTATATTTTTTCTTTTTTGCTTAGAAAAAAAAGATGCTTGCATGCAATTTCTTGGTGGCAAATAATAAAATAGTAGTGAAATTCCCTGATCTCTAAAATTCCCTCCTAAAAGGTGTAATTATGGTGTCTCCTCTATCCTAGGTGTTGAAGTTGCCTCTTTTGTGCCCTCTTATTTTTCCTTTCCCCGTCTTGTGTTCTTTTCAGTTTGAAATAAAATTCAAATTTTCTGGCACTGTCAGTTGTCTTTTGCATGTGCCTTGATGGTGAAATTACTTGATCGTCAATGTGATTATTCAATAAATATCTGTTACCTGTCTGAGTGATCATGCTTTATTATGTTGAGTTATATTTGCCCTAGTTTCCACTTGCAGTTAGGAAGACAGATTTAATTTTCTAGACGATTGTAAGACATCTCTGATGTGCGAGTGGGAATAGCTTCAAGTTCTCATGCAGTTCTATTGATGCTATCGTCTTATTTCAGGACGGAGGCAGAATCATTGAGGCATTGTTCTGCTAAGTATTGCACTTTGGTACCACCTCCCAGGTCTACGATTGCTGCTGCTTTCAGTCCTGATGGATGCAGACTTGCCTCTACACAGTGAGATTTGTTCTTTAACAAGTTTCACATGGAAGTCTCTAGTTCACTGTTTGTTGAGATTGATGAAATATAATTTGGTGCAATGTGGTTTCTTGTTACAGTGGCGATCATACGGTGAAAATAATTTGTTGTCAAACTGGGGCCTGTTTAAAGGTTTTAAGTGGACATCGGCGAACTCCTTGGGTGGTGCGTCTCATTTGCAACCCACTACTGTTCCTGCTTTAAAATTTTTAAATTAGAACGGTGGTTTGCAATTTCTTTATCGATTTTATTTTTATCTCCACGAGTAGACAGCAAACGAGAAGTCAGAAGGGTATTTTCTGTAGCTTAATGTTATAAGAAACTCAATCAATAAAAAAGACACTAGCAAAATAAGATAACGAAGGTGAAAACATTCACATAATGGTAACCTTTGTTCTCAGAATTGCTATTTTTTCCCCAATAGATTAGGCCACAAACTCATGTTATATAATAAAGGATTCTTAAATTAATTGATTGTGCTCTAGTTAGGAACTACTCATGCTACTCAAGAAATTGTTTGAACAAGTTTTCCTAAAATAAAGTCTATCCTAGATCACATATATGCTTTGAATCTCTACGTTATAGAATCTTCCTAACACTCATTCATCAGGAAATTGAAAAACGTTCTACACCAATTTCTTTGATGCATATTCCAACACTCCACCCGACATGACACTGACATTTTTGAAAAATTCCCATGAAAAAAAACTTGGAACAAACTAATAATTTATGGTGGTGAAGAACTCCCTCTATCCGTGATCTCAGAACTACATGCAAGCTCCTCTCCACAATCACTAAATTTTTGACATGTTCTTTAAATTCTGATTACAGGCTTCTCAGAAAACAGGATCGCTATCCTCTTACATCACTGAAATTACACTCTACAGCTTGGCCAGAGCCATGGTTCACCTAAGTATAACCTTCTCTTAGTGCCATTAATTTCTGCATCTTAGACTTACATGTGAAGGCATTCCAAAGACCCTTGGTAATGTATTTGAATATACACTGTGTTTCTTCACTCAATCATTGTTGCTTACACCAGCATTGAAAACAAAACTTTCTTTATCATTGTCTGGGCTGGCAACGAAGTTTTCTTTCTCTTTTTCTTGTTTATTAACCTTTGATCTTTGATTTTGTTTGGATGATCAAAGCTCTAATTAGTCCTGGAAACAAAACCTTAGTTCTGGTACCACATGAAAAAAACTTCAATCAGTGCTAAGAAACTATCAAAGGAAGCTACCAAAGGCAGAGAGAGATACACACACCATCATTCTTTATTCTCAAATTAGTACATAATTACATACAATGGTGTATTTTACAACAGAATAGGCTGCAAGGTTTATCAAAGGGTTCTAAATGTATTGGGCGAGTTCTAGCTCTGGAACTGTTTTATTCTACTCCAGAACTATTTTAATAAGGTCTCTCCTAAAACAAAGCCTAACCCAAATTAGGTACATCCTATCCCAAATTGGGTACATGTTCCAATATTAACATTATGTGAAGTTTTTAACACTTAATGAGGAATCGCAGAATATTTTAAATCAAAATCTTTTATGTATATACATATTTATAGATATGACTTATAAGGAAGCTCTTTCAATGACCAAGGTTTATTCAAATTTCTAGGTAGCAAGGACATTCTTTATGATCTTATGGAATATAATATCAGAAGATCTCATAGAATATGATTTGCAATTGCTGATGATACAATGTATGGTGTGCTGGATTATTCAAATATGCTGACATGGCTTACACTCTCTTAATTATGCTGTACGTTCTCAATTAGATTCACTTACTTTTTATCAGATAATTAGATATGAACTCACCTTGTTAATCGATCACATACTACTCATTATGACTCAAGCAAGTACTGCATATGTATACCTGATGGAATGCAACCTTGTGGAATTTTCTTTGTAGCAGTTCGGTGAAGGTGCCTTTTTTGTTCACAGCTTCATCCGAATACAAAATACTCAACCATCTGACTCCGATCTTTCAAAATTATTTTGCTGATTAGTCTTTAAGGTTAGTCTATTTAGCTAGATTCCATGGCACAACAGCTCCTCTATTACTACTTAAATGGAGTGAGCTTTACCGATTTTTAAAGTTCACGACTTCAATGGAAATTGTTTGCAATCTGTGTGGACTTAAAAATCGGCTTAGTTGTCTTCAGTAACTTGGCTTAAAACTGACATTAAAGTGCACCGGAGCTTGATGTTCTGCATAGAAGTTGCACAAATTGGCTATATATGGGTAACAGCATGTCATACCAGATTCCTAGCATTCAGTTGTCTACTGAAAATCACTATATAATCTCATCAGGTAAAGGTCAATGTCTAAATTGCAAAATAAATAAGATGTCCTACTGTAGCCTGACTTGTCCGTGGAATGGCACAATCCCTTGTTGAAAGTGACTAATAAATACGTATAGGAAAATTCTTATATGGAAATCTTAAAATATGTATATTAGCAATCTTAAGTTTCGATTTTTCATCTTTTACAATTTAGTCCATCAAATTGTTATGAATTTAAAAATTAAGAAGCTGAACCGTAGCCAAATGTAGACAAAGTTACATCTGTGCCAGATTTGGCCAGAAAAATTCCTTGGTGTTTTCAGTAAGAGATTTGGCCAGAAGAATTCTCGCGTTTTTCATAATATTGCATATCATAACCAATAGGCCCTTTTTATTTCTCATTTAAACTTTAAATAAAACTTTGTTTCAATTTTTTTTTGTTGTACAGCTTTTAACATGAACAAAGCAAAATTAAGCATGACAATGAATACAAAGTACGAAAAATAACATTGCATTAGTGGAACTCTCTAAAATGACAACATAATCTACAATGATATTTATGATACACTGACTTCTCAAATGACATCCTTTCACATACTTCTTGTTTTCTTTCTCCATTCAAATCTTAAGTTCCCATTATCCCAATTTGTCAGCATCCAAAAATAAGACCTATTATCGGATAAACTGTTTCTCTAACATCCCTCAATGTTGTTTCCAGAATCATGGGCCTTTGAACCGCTGCTTTCCCTGAACCATGAACCAAAAACCACAGATTGTTGAAATTTGCTTTGCATGAACTCATTTTACCTAGACTCTTTGGATCTGGATCACAAACCTTAACTACCCGCAATCTTTCTCCTCCAATGCTGTCAGACTGTAGAACATGACAGGCCCAAGTCATGACTAGCCCAAACCTAACCAGGATTTACTGAAAGCTAACATCTCGTCACCTCTTCAACATCAACCCTAAAAGCCACCTCACATTGCCTTTCAGGGATTTATAAAAGTTCCAACTTGCCAACTCTGCTATAACACTGGAGTCCACTCAATATTCTCACCCATGTCCCCAAACCTAACGTCCAAGGGCAACACACCAGCCTAAGACATAACCAGCTTCTGCTTTTTGACAGTTCCCTCAGATTTCATCATGGCTCTGCAACTGTACAACTACTTGAATTTTAAACTTAGGGGTCCTCCCTCTTTGTGGTATATACCTGAAGAAATTGATCTGTGGTTGATGTGAGATTCAACTAATGGATAAGGACAGTCAAAAGTTCACAAATATTTACTTTAACCATTGTGCGTATTCATTAATATCATCATTTGTCATTTTTAATATTTGGTAATTGTCAATTATTATGACCCTATTAGATTTACATAAACTGACATCAGAGTGAGAACAGTTTGCGATGTACAGTAATTCGCTGTGACATGTTCTTGGGTAACCTCATGGGCTATCCATTGGCTTGTAGTTATTAACGACTTCATTTATCTTGTGGAAGAACTTTTTGTTGTGAAGATTTTCTTAGAACTAGACAGTTAAAGAAGTTAATGTATTTGTGAGGAAGAGAATCAAAATATGTTTGCCAATTAACTGAAGGAGAAACAAAGGCTGCATTGAAGTTTAATGGTAGTCCAAGGCAACAAAGGGGATCACAGGTGGTAAAAATACAAAATACAAAGTCTTAGTGAGAGAAGAAAGTCAACATCTTGCCAACTTATCTCAGCCAGTCAGTCAAAGATAATCCGCATGCAGTCAAGTTATAAAGTCTAATCCTCATAAGATAACATATCATGTCCTCCCTTGTCATAAATCAAAGCTTTAGGAGGAGGGAAGATGCACTATATTACTTTGAGTAAACGGGCAATGGATAATGGTGGTCAATAATTCCAAATATTTATGTATACCCATCTTGGGTATTTTTCTTCATTATCATCAGTTGTCTTATCAATTTTAATCATTGTACCCTAATGTTTAATATTTTTTAAATATCAATTAGTGTGACCCTGTTAGGTTGTTGAAAACCTTAAACTTCAACACCTGATAATTTTTTATAAATTGACTTGGCTCGACTTAACCCATCTTCCTCATTCATTTGACTTTGGCATTTTGATGGCTTATCATAAGTAGATCAATGGCTTAAGTTTAGTATTTTGCTCAAAACATTATGCTTTTCTTCTGCCTGACTTCTTGTATAATAAGATTGGTCAAACCTGCCACTGGAAAATTCTAACAAAATGATCTCTCTGTTTACTTGATTTCTCTTGGTATGCAAGTTATGAATTCTCCCTACAACTAGACAGTACCAAATGTGTTTTTACACTAACTTATCCACCTGAAACATTCGACCAAACATTTCCCAAAGTCTCACTCCATTATTCATATAAGATTGCTGATTTCTCGATGAATTTGACTCAAACATGGCACTTAACCATCTTCTCACCGACTCAACACCAGACTTAGTCGTTAACTCTTGAGCCAACTTTGACACAATTTCCTTTTTCATATCATCAAGAACTCTAAGACAAAAGGCCACAAGACATACAATTGATTCACTATTTGACTCTAAATATTTTGTTATGCTTGATTGCACAATTATCAGTAACTTGAATATAGAAAGTTAGACGGTGTTTTGACAAATTGCATGAATCATTTACTCTGGGCCCCATATTTAAGTTTAATCGAATGTGAAATTAACCTTAACATTGTGCTGTCATAACATTGTGCTGTCATATACTTTTGGACATCGCATTGATTCATTTGGCTTCCATTCACCACAATCACTTCGTATAACAACACTCCATATGTCCTTGGTATAGCGCATAGCACCTTCCAAGAACATCTCAGATTTCTTTTATCAACTTGCACTGATTGACCAAGGACTATATACGTTGGGGAGTGGAATCCAAAACATTTACAAAAGATTTGAATAGACTTCATAGATTATCAATTTTATGCATACTTACCTGGAGACAGGGGTGTGGGATGGAGATTCCATTTGAATAAGGGTACGTGAGTAAATGAATTAGGGTACGACTATATTGTATATGAATGTAGTCACCAAAAAATGTGGGTAATGGGACGGGGACCTGGTCCTCATCCCTATACTGGGGTTTCCTGGTAACTATGATTTTATGAAATTGATTTAAAAGATAAATTTGCCAGTATTAATGCATAACACAAGATGATTTTTGTATGCTGTTGCATCAGTGCCCAGAGTTGTATCATTCATTTCACTATTGCCAATCTTTGCTCAATATGCTCATGCTCACATTTGTAAATAATCATATTATCCACATCAGATTATCCATCACTGTGATTTCTTTGCAGTATGGTACTATTCATCATGCTTATCATTCAACTTTGCACATTATTGCCTTCCACCAATACCTCTCTTCATTGATGTCAAAGACTAGGATTTCCCGCATATATGTGTCCACTTGTATTCCATGCTGTCTTGCTTCGTCATCACTATTCTCCAAATCAACTTTTTTTCAACACAGTTACATGAATGCTGCCACATAGACACTACTTCATCATTATACTGCCTGGCAAGAACAATGAAAAAAAGCTTTAAATTTTGAAATGTGTATAAGCAGCAACAACTGGAAACACAGTTTCTCCTTAAATATTATACCATGATACCAGGTCCTCTTCACTCCAAGATACTGGTCCTGGTACTACTAGTCCCGGTTCGGTATGCCCTATGGTCCGGCTGGGGAAATTTATATTGTTTTACTGAACCAGGACATTTCTGGACTAATTTTGAATGATCCTTATGCGTCCTGTTATGGCAGGAATTACAATATAAAAAAAATGAAAAAATAAAATATTACGTGTAGATGGATTAATTTATTGACAATCAGAATTAAACACACGAATTCCAAATTTGAGAGGCCTAGTTCTTGAATTAAAAAATCACATGTACGGACCAAATTCATTGGTCTGTTTATACTTGGCCATCATTTTGTCTAATAACATTACAATGTACATTTTTTTCATGACGATCCCCTTGAAGTATTTAATATTTATCATGACTTTGATTTTTAATTTTGATTTAAAATTTATCATGGTATGTGGCATTCAGTTATCATTATCAATTTATCTAGTCTTTTGTAGTTATTGTGTTTATTATATGAATATTATTTGGTTAATTCCTGTTTATTAGGCTAATTTTTTTTTATTTTTAATATATTATATATTTTTTGTATGGCCGTATGTAAGCCATACATGGGGCAAAACAAATCGCTAGTACCCAATCCCTGTCCCAGTACACGTACAAGTACCAAGGTTGGCTACTTAGATTTTATGGACAACTGATCGTAGTCAATGCTGTTCAAGGACTACATTTTACTGGTTGCCAAATAGAAACAAAATTTAAGAATGTGATGGAAGCTTTAAAAAGAATCAAATTAAGAGCTATTTCCTCTATCTTTCACAGTCTTCTTACTAAAATTATTAAATATGGTAAGAATACATGACCTGCAACACACCCTCATCCTAGTTGGGAACTTGTAATTCTCGTGAAGATATTTGCAACCACTCGGAAGAAAGCATGCAAACAGATATATACTGTAAGTGCAGAGAAAACACATGAATAAATAACATTAAGCATCAATTAGTATCTTCTGTTTTTTCTAATTTGTTTTCTAAAGACGTTTTGGTGTTTCGTGGGGTATGTTGAAGAAACTAGGCTGGCCATTTCTCAGCACATAGTGAAAAGTAGCCATCTCTCCTATCATCCAGGGTTGATCTTCTTTTTTAAGAGGCATGACAGTTGATGATGCTACATTGGGAGCTCTAACGTGTGTTTTGCTAGTCATTGAAGAGTCAAGTGTTGAGGGGCTCTTCTATAGATTGTGTTTTCTATCTCATAGCTCTTGTCAAACACACTGTTTCGTCCGTCTATGTGTGGCCTTATATTCTGAGTTATACTTTTGTACAATAGAAGCATATGTTTGAAAGCATGAGAAAGGATTTGGCTCTTCTATTTTTCGTGGATGCTGGATATAAGTAGATTACTATTCTGATAAATAGTACCTAACACATTGAACCTCTTGTTTGAAGAAACTGGAGAGTGATCACCTTGATCCTTCTATAAATAAGTAGTGTTTTGGAAGATGAAGTGCTTCCTTCACAAGTTCTCAAGAACATGTTGATCCTAAGGTTGTGTGCACTAGGATGCAATACTGTTTTTTTTTGCTAAGTATGGGACTGCGTTGAACTAACACGTGCATTGCAGTGTGTTACACTGAAATTAGTCTGTGCATAGAACAGGAAGGCCACTCATCTTGACCATTGCGCAAGTCATGGACAAAGAGGAGCTCTGCGCAGGACTGACATGTGGTGATCTGCAAGGCATCACAAAATATAATGAGAGTTCCTCTTTGAGTTGCACATGGAGAGGGGAAAAGAATCTGCTAGAGGCTTCTAAAATATGTCTAGTGTGATAGAAGGTTCAAGGCAAGGATGGTGGATAAAAATATATATAAATCCCCCTTTGGCCAAGAGATAGTGATCATCTAGTATTGGATAAGGATTGTATGAGTTAGAGATTAGATGTATATTGAGTTTCTGACATAGAGGTCTGAGATGATAGCTTGCTATTGGTTGTTAATGGAGATTTGTGTAATATGATTGTAATGTGTACTTATGCACTAATGAATATATGAGATTTTGGCAGTTATGATGAATCTTATCTTATGTTGTGAGTTGATATGCTTTCTTGTTTTTTATGCATGACAGTGTTTTAATCTTGTTGTGTGTTAGGGTTTATTTGTAGTGTTAATTCATAATGATGAACTTCGTTTGTCTTTCTCATTACAAGGTACAGAGTGATCTCTCTCTGCACCTTGGGTGAGTGCTTGAGCTTCTTGCTTGAGTGATATGCCGGCTATGGTAGTGCAAAATCTAGTGGTTGGGCTTGCTATGGTAGTGCAAAATCTAGGGGTTGAATGACAAACAAGCACAACTCTTAGGTTTCATTGTCGGGACCTTGTTTTCATTGATGATGAAAATTGGGGTGGTGAATGGTCTTTTGCATCATGGTGGAATGTGTGGAGGCATGGTTTGAGTTTCAAACCCTAAAATTTGCTAAAGATTTGCTTAAACGTAGAGATTTGTGACTTGAGAAACAGCCACATGGAAATATCTGCAGTTCTTTGTGTGAAGATTTCTTCGTAGAGCTCCCACAACATATTTATGCGTGCTTGGCTGCGGAATGGAGACAAATATTGCTAAGAAGCATGTTTGGATGATGGATTAGGTGGAGAAGCTTAAGAAAACCAAATAGATATGGACTTATGAGGTAGAGAGCTATGTTGAATTTTTCTTTTTTTGGAATTTTTGGTATCGACCTATACCTGCTTGGAGGAGGTAAAGTATTTAGTTCTTGCATGAGATGAGACGATAATTTATTGCTTAGATTCCATTTTGGATGAAGATGCTATTGGTAGATTGGGGCATTGAGTTTCAGAGGATGGAAGGATAAACCTTTGTTGTGCATGGGCTAGGTGTATGGTAGGTTAAAGTTGAGGGTGGGATTGTGAAAGAGTTAAGAAAGAAGGAAATCTTTAAGTGAAGGAATAAATGATTCGAATGAGAGGTAACAAAGGCTATGTAAGTATAATGAAAGGCAGAGAGAAGATGATTGCTACCATGTACCCCAAGCGAAAGGGGGAACCACATCAGATGGATGTTGCGACACACTCGAAGGACGTGAAGGGCATATGATTGGTTCATGCATGGAAGGTAGGTGCTCCAATGAGGAAGATGAAGTGTTTAGAGAAGAGTCCCTATTTGAGGAGAATCTAATTGAAGGTGTTTTGGATCCGCATAAAGGTGGAATGGAATGCGCAACTCCTAGAGGAGTCTGAGGCCTAAACCTACCTAAAGTCGACACTTTCGCGTGTACTAGTTTTTAGGAAGTTTTTTTTGGTGAAAATAAAGAATTGGGAGGAGTTAGAGAGTTTATGTGGAAATAGAGTGAGAATGTTGTTTTGAAGCAAGTGATACCTTTCACACTATTTAATATGAGTCTTAGAGTACTGACAAGAGGGACGACAATGCACGTACTAGTTCTCATGAAGAAAGTTTTCGTGAAAGTGAAGAATCGGGAGGAATTAAAGAGTTTCTGAGGAAAGCGAGTGGGAACTTTGTTTTGAAGCAAGTGATACCATATGAACTGTTTAATATGAGTATTAGAGTACTGACAAGAGGGACTGCAAGTGGGAATGTAGGTAGTCAAGGTCTGTCGGTAAGTAACCCTGGTCTAGTGGTTAACCCTTAGTAGTTGTGTAGGGAAATGTGACTTTAGGAGGCACAAGTCCAATAGAAATTGTCGAGCTAGGAGCCACAAGTGGGTTGGGGTGGGTAACGACCCCTGAAACTAGTGTGTAGGTACGTATCCAACAAGTACCTGAACAAAAAATCTATTATGAGATCTCTATGAAGTTTCCTGAGTATAGAGGCATTGAAAATGCCTTGGAACATGTGCGTAAGTGTGAAATAACTTGGAGAGCCAAGGGAGTTATTTCACCAAACGTAAGACATGTTAGTTTGCAATTGCACTTCAAGACCATCCATACGCCTAGTATAAGAAGTATGATCTTGATCAGGGTGTGGTGTATTTTGATTAGTTGAAGGTTGCCTTTCTCAAGGAGTTTGATATATCCAAGTTTGAGCAATAGAGTATATCTCTACTCAAGGATTTCAAGCAAGATATCTTCGAATGTTCACACAAATGACGCCAGATTCAAGAAGTTGTCCAAGTTGTTGTGTGATATACACCCACAACATGTGTAGTGGTTTGTTGGAGGATTCCTATGTCGAGTGAGTGCAAGGGAAACTCAGAACCAACAGTGAACATAACAACTTGTAGTGGGATAGAGACTCAATCTAGGACAATGTCTATCCCACATATGGAGAAATTATAGTGTAGGCTAGAGGTAGTGGTTGTCAACTACCCTAATTCGCCCTTGCAAACGCTGATCGTGGTAGAAGCCAAGGAGATGATTCAAAATCTCCAAGGAGAGATTCAAATTGCACGAGAGATGGAGGCTACAATTAGGGAGAGCCAACAAAAGGGTCCCAATTCCAAAGAGTTGGAAGAACTCTCTAATATCTTCTCCCTGCTAAAGACTGAAGGAGTGTTATCATTGTTAAAAACTTGGCTCAAGCAAAGAATGGGGTATACGCATGAGCAAGTACAATAGGAAACAAAGGAGATACACATTGTAAAGAATATCGCCTTTGATCAATGGTTGACCATTGACGCTAAGATCAATGATTGGTCTGTAAGCAACATTCTCGTTTATATTGGCACTAAGGTGAACATCAAGTGTAAGGATGCATGGAGGAATATGGGAAGTCCTAGGTTGCAACCTTTGGTCAATGTTTTGTTTATGGCCAACAAGACTTGCACGAAGCCACTTGGAGTCTTGTTATGCGGAACTAGATATTATGGGAATGAAGGCTTGCGATTGAATTCTTGAGGTGATAGAGTTGGTGAAGGTCGATAATTATCCAGCTTTGCTAGGTATACCTTGGTGTTATGAGAATTGGGCTGATATGTGCTTTAAACATCGTTACACGAGTTTTGAAAATGAGGAACAAAGAGTTGTCATTCCCATGGATAATGAACATGGACTTGCATATGTAGAGAGTGTAGATGTGGATGAAGATCTAACCAACACCTATAACATTACTGCACAAGGTAAAGAGTACATGAATCCACTAGATGATGGTGTCTTGAGCTAGAAAAGTGGAGTTTCTATGTCAGACACTTAAAGCCATGCATGTGAACGATGGATTCATGAAGCATATGAGGTTACAGGACAAAAGTGCGCAAGGGTGAAAACATGGCACAAATTCTATCCATAGTGGGATGATACAATTTGGCGTGCAAAAGGCTGAGTAGAGGTTTGTGCAGGGTGTGACTAAGAAATGGGTTCCACGCATTACACAAGTGCTAAAGAGGATATTAAAATTAAGCAAGGGATGGTTAGAGAAGCTTCCAAGGTACTATGGATCAACTTATTAAGGATTTATGTCCAATATTTGGAAGCTTGTCTGCCTAAGGGAAGGGAACACCTTCTGTCACTTGTCCATACATTGTGCAGTACCGTTGCATGATGGTGGGCAACACATGCCTCACCTACCTGATTGGTCTAAAGTTAAGGAGGCCATATGCACAAGATTTGAAAGGAGTAATGTGGAGAAAGGTTTGCCAATCTATGGAGGGGATATAGATCCATTGGAACACTTGAAGGCGTGTGAGTAAGTTTGGATGTTAAGCAAACTTTTCTCCTATTTGGCTTTGGGCACATGCATTGTATAGTGATCTTTTGGGACATGGGCCCGCACATGGTAAGTTTTTAGTGAGACTCGGGGGGAGACAATGGAGTGGGAAGTCTTGAAAGTAGACTTCACACAAACTTCTAGGTTTCGCTCCACAAAGTCCAACTTAGCTCATTACATTTATTGCAGGAAGCAATATTTCGGAACAATGAGCAAATGGAGGATAGGGTCTAAGTGATATGTAAGGAAGAGTTGAAGAACATTCAAATCCTTCCCTATACTTGGAGAATGAGTCTGAGACTTTGGATTGTGCACAAGAAATGGATAACATGCATATTGAAGAGTTAGACAAAGTAAACGATCTCTGCTTGGTGGAGGAAGAAAAAGAACTTGGGGATGGCATATACAATTTGAACATTGAAACTACCGAGGGAGAAAAGCAGGTTGAAATGCATCGATCAATGAGAGGAAGCACATACCAAGGAGGTAAATATTGGGTCCAACTCTGAACCTAAAGATAGCCACTTTAGGTGAATATTGGACTGATGTGGAATTGGCTCATATTATAGAACTAATGTGTGTATTTTGAGACTTATTTCCAAGAAACTATAGTGAGATGAAAGGAGTACACAAATCATTGGGAATGATGGAAATCAAGTTGAGTGAAGGCGCATGACCAATAAACAAAAGTCATTACTGATTGAATTGCAATTTACGCACAAAGGTAAAAGTGGAATTGGTAAGAGGCTTGCTGCGGGGGTGATTTACCTAGTGAAAAAGTCAGATTGGACGAGTCCTATGGTGATAAGTATTAAGAAGGATAGATGGATAAGGGTTTGCATGGATTACTGCATGCTAAATGAGGCATGTGTGACGAATCAATTTCCTACGCCTTTTATTGAAGAGGTCTTGGAGGGAGTAAGAGGTTGTGAGATCTACACCTTTGTTGATGGGTTTTCAAGTTTTTACCCTCAGGTTCAAATTGTAGATGTGGACAAGGCATAAACTATGTCCACCAAAAAAATGGGGATCGTTTGCATATAATGTGATGCCATTCAGGGTAAAGAATGTGTCAATTGTATTTTTGCGTTTGGTTGTGGAGGCATTCTGAGTCTTTATCTACAAGTTTCTCCAGGTTTACTTTCATGATTGGACATTGTATGGACTTGCGAAAGATCATTAGCAAAATTTCTGAAAGGTGTAGGCAACTCGAAATCTCTCTAAATTTAAAGAAGTATATGTTTGTGGTAGCATTTGGCAATCTGCTTGGACATGTTTTTTGTAAAGAAGGTATGTTGGTGGATCCAACAAAGATAGTTTTGATCTTATAACTTGAGGTAAGCACATACACAACAAGATGCACGTACGTTTTGGGGACATGTTGGATACTATCACAAGTTCATATGGAACTATGTGTAGATTGTTGGGCTGTTGGAAGAGCTTTTAAGGAATGGTGGTCCATTTGTGTGGACTGAGAAGCAGCAATTATATTTTGAAATTTTGAAAGAAAAACTTGTGAGTGTGCCAATATTATAGTAATCAAATTGGAAGACTCCATTTCATGAACACGTGGATGCTTCTAGAACAACTGTTAGAGCAATACTTTCACAATGCAGAGAAGGGAAAATTGATCGTCTATTTATTTCACAAGCAGGAATTTATCCTGGTGTGAAGCATCGTCAATGGTATATGCATTGCAAAATTTCATGCAATACCTTCTTGTTACCCCTTTTGTGTTTTTTTACCAACCATAAGGCATTGAAGTACTTAGTCAACAAACTTGTGTTGTATGGTAGAATTTACCAATGGATAGTATTATTTCAAGAATTACATTCTTTTTGTTGTGGTGAAGCTTGAAAGATGGAATGTTGGGCTTGATCATTTATCATGGATACAGACTTGAGACAGGTGATGCATGACACATTGTTATATCGGGTACAAAGAGTTCTAAAAGGAGTTGGCGGGGATAGTGACTTTTCTTACTCTAGGACTAGCTCCAAATTATTGGATTGTTAAGCAGAAGAAACAACTTGCAATCACAGCTGGCCATGCCAACTGATTGGAGAACTATTTAAGTTAGGGTGAGATGAAATTTTGTGAAAATGGGTACTGGATCATGAACCCATAGAAGTGGTGCGTGAGTCTCATAAAGGGACTGTTGGAGGACACCATGTTGGAGAGGCAACTGCTTGAAAGATCCTATTGAGAGGGCTCTGGTGGCAAACTTAGCATCGAGATACCAAAGAATATGTGCAAAAGTGTGGCATTTGCCAAAGGGTTGGAAAACCCAACTGAAGAGAAAAATGCATTTATTCTAGTTATTGCTCATTTGACAAGTGGGTGGTAGACTTTGTTGGGCCAATTAATCTGCATGTGCGAATAAGTGATGCACGCATATTATAACTGCTATTGACTATCTCACGCTATGGGCTGAAGTTGCGTCAACCAAGGATTGGACAACAAAAATTGCAGATGGATTTCTTTGGGCGAATATAATCACAAGGTATGAGTGTCCTAAGTTTGACGAGTGACTGATGAAGTAATTTCCTTGTAGAAATGGTGCTTGTGTTATTAAAGGAATTCATGATCACACACCACAAGATAACACCCTACCACCTACAAGAAAATGGTACAGTGGAGGCATTTAGCAAAAGTTTAGGCAGTTGAGGCATTTAACAAAATTTTAGGCACTACATTCACAAAGATATGTGATGTAGGGTTTCACGACTAGGATGATAGAATATCAGCCATGTTGTGGGCATACAAGACAACATATAAACAATTGAATCGATATACTCCATCCCCGTTGGTGTATGACAAAGAGGTAGTATTACTAGTCGATTGATTAATATTGTCATTGTGCGTTGCACATGCAAGATGACTTGCTGACTGAGTCCATTCATGAAAGGTTGATGGATCTAATGAAACTAGATGAGAAGTGATTATTGGTTGGATGGAGCCAAGGTGTTTAGAAGAGCAAATAAAAAGCATGGCACGACAAGCACATCAAGTGCAAGACTTTCTGCATCGGTGCCAATGTATTGTTGCATGATTCTCGATATGCTAAGCACCTTGGAAATTCCATATTAGGTGAATGGTACTATACGTGATTCACAATATATTGGAGATTGGCGTATGTAAGTTGCGCAAGTTAAAATGGTGAATTACTACAAGGACATTTCAACAGGAGTAGGCTCAATCCCTACTTCGAGTAATTGAGCATGAATGTCATTAAAAAGGCCACTGGCTAGGAGAAAGCCATTATATACTAAAAATATTTCTTTCTTTCTATAGTTTGCTTTCATTAGTTGCTCTTTGTTTTTGCCATTTTGGTTAATAAGAGAGATTCACTCCAAGTGTATAATTATAGTTGCAAGAACATGTAGAAATTTTACACAGTGACAAGCTATTTGAAATACAAGAGTTATTCTTTGTGTTGGTTGTAGAATCTATGAACAAAAGCTGCATAATAGAAGAACACTTAAGAGGACTTGGTGCATAATTGTGGAGGGGGAAGATAAATTAGATAGTAAGGAGAACACGTTATGAGTGTATGCGTAGATGGCAAGTAAAAGAGAAGTGTGTAGAAGGAAAGTTGAAGAGAATTACATAGAAGGAAAGTGAAAGAGGTGTGCGGAAGGCAAATGGGAACAAGAACCATGTGTGTAGAGGGGAAAGAGAGTAATTGACATGCTTAGAAAAATCGACTAAGTATCTGGATATGTGAGGAATGTGAGGCAAAGGTTGCATAAGAGGAGAAGTGACGCACATGGCCCAAGAATGCACATAAAGGAAAAATGCATGGGTTGTGCCATAAAAAAAGGTGGTGTAGGAGAGGGACATCACTATGACTACAAGATGACACACACAAGTGGATATGCAAGTGGTTGAGGGTAGGTGAGTGAAATTAATGCACCCAAGCTTATAAAAGGAAGGTGAGGGCATTACAAATGTCATTTGCAAATCACTTAATTGAGAGAAGAGAGCAAGATACCGAGGGCATTGAAGGAGAGCCGAAGGAAAGCAAGAGTGATAGTGTGAGCTAAGGCACCATTGGAGATCAAAGGAGATAAGGTTTTAGTTGAGTGGAAAAGGTTTGCAGTCGAGTGGCAGAGGGAAATGACGGAGAGAAGAGGATAATTTTGCAGCTGTAGGGAGTCGAAGAAGGAAGGCGGGGAAAACCTACGATGGGGAAGCATAAGCAAGCTGAGGAGACCTACATTGTGCAGGAAGAGGGTAGTGCATGGCCTAACACAAGTGTGGGAAGTGAAGGATCCAAAGAAAAGGTAGAAAGCCCTTGATGAAAACTAAGAAGAAACCCTCAAAGGAGAAGGCAGCTAGGATATTGTTCTTAGTGCCATTGATGAGGTATGATCCAGATAGTGTGTTGGATGGGGAGAATTTGGTGTCATGTTCGGGATCGTGTGTGACTGAAGACTTAAATCACTGAAAGGCGCAATATTGGGATGTGTTCAAAAAGGACTTGAAGGTAGCAAGGAAAAAGGGAACCGAAACAACTATTAGAACACACATTGAGGACACTAGAGTGTTGTAGCTCTATGAGTAGCCTTATTTTGGCAAGCCGAAGGAATTGGTGAATTTTTTCTTGTTGCACACGCATGAAGGGCGGCTGTATTTCACAGGACGAAGAATGTGTGTATCTCTTGCGTGCATCAATAGGATAACATGACTTCAAAATGAAGGAGTGAACATGCGCACCACCATGAGTAGTGGTGAAGTGGATGAAGTTGCTAAATGCCTTAATTTGAGAAGAGGTAGGTATATATTTGTATTGGACGAGATAAAAGAAAAGTCCACACGAGTCATTGCGCGTCTGATCAATATGAATTTGATTGTGGCAGCATGATGGAACTCGGCGTCGAAGGAGATCATTTACATTGCACATCAAGTTGGGGTGAATGGTGAAATATAATTATGTGCAATACATCGCAAAGGAAGTGAACTGCTCGGTGGAAGATGCACACCATAGGGGAGTAACATTTATTTGGGGAGTAATCCTTATCTTAGTGTTGTGGGAGGAGGTAGGCATTATGAAGAAGATGTGTTTTACGATGCATTGAGATGAAGAATGATTGGTAGTCAGATACCAAGGGCACCAATGTGAGGGTCAGATGATGCTTGCATACTAGAAAAATATGAAGAAATGGTATGATAATTTGATCATTGCCTTTGGAGCTGAAAGTAGGATTCCGACCAAGATGCTGGCAACATACTATGGATTTGCTAAGTTTTATGTGATTGCGCATTATACTTTGGTAAGTATAATAGATAAGTATGTAAAGATGACAACATGAATAAATGTGCGTTATGGAGTCTCCGTGTGGCATATGGAGAGTGCCTTGAATAGAATTAAGGATCTTCATTGTGAAAATGTGAAGGTGGTGGAATTTGATGCAAAGATTACCAAGTTGCGCATGAAGTACAAGGGCATGGTGAAGGATGTTGCATGGAGGATGAAGAATCCGAGGATGATAGCATGATAGATCCTGCACAACTCGTAAGAGTCTCAGGGAAGAACTGCACCTTGACTCATGTGCTAAGTAACAACTCCCATAAAAATATCACTGCTGAAAGGAGTGAGGATTGATGGAGAAGTCGTGTGAGAGGAGGAAAGGTAGGAAATAAAACAAAAGGTAGTAAACATGGGCACATGAAAGGACAAGTAGAAGGTTGTTGAGGAAGAAGAGTGAACAGTGTTAGAAATGCCATTACACTAGAAGCTAAGAACCTATAGAAGGCGAAGGGATTCGCATGGCATGTTACCATCACAAGAAGAAATAGAGGGGGAAGTTTGCACTTCAACAAGGGAAAAGGAACAAACATAAACTATCCATCATGATGTAGGATTTGAGGACTCGAATTGTGAAAATCAGCCAAGTCCTCAAAGACTAGACAAAGGAAGAGGAGCCAAGAGAGAAAGAACCCCACATAGAACCAAGCACAACGCTTGAGACATCATAGGAGGATATTGATGAGGTTCAAGATAAGGAAGACATAGAGGAAGAAAGGTTGCAAGAAGCTGAACCGAGAGTAGAAGTGGAGAAGAACCAAGAAGGTCTAGAGACCTTGGTGACGGAAAGCCAAAAAGTACATACCCCTGTGCATGATAGTTTCGACTTATTTGAGGATGAATGGGAGGAGTCGCACGAGGAAAATGCCATAACTGTCATCCACAAACACTTGGAATATTTCACAATTTATCAAAATGAATACCTAGGCTTTGAGATTCCACTAGAAGGAATAAATTTATCAAAGAAGCCCAAGGGAGGAATAGGGCAAGATATAGAAACATGTTATAACATTTGTGACGTGCGCGTGTTTACCTTGGAGCAGACCGGGTTGGCTTTGAAAAGGTTGGCAACAAATTGTGTAGAGTGCAACATCACTAGTGACACGAATTTGGACATGATTGAGAGAATGAAGTGCACAACAACAAAGAGGAAAGCTACAACACTGCAGAGAGATTGGGGGATTCACTGAGTTGATTGAGAAGGAGAGATCGCAAATATGGGAAGCTCAGAACCGGAGGGGTTGGAGCTGATTGAGAAGTTAGGTGCCTCATTTTGGAAATACCATCAGCCTAGCAACCTACAAAAGAGGAACTCAACACAAGGAAGCTGGCAAAGACTAAGTCAGCTTGGGAAGATCTTGTTAAGGAGTTGGCCAACTTGATCAATTCATTGCTTGAGAAGACTAAATTGGTATGGTAGGGGTTTAAGAGATTTGATGACGTGCAAACCTTCATAACCCTTCGAATGAAAGAAGATGAGGTCACACACAAGAAGTTGGTAGCGTGTGTATAGTGAGAAGAATAAAGCAGAGTGCCAAAAAAGATTAGGTGAGGCCAAAGCATTTAAATCATAAATGACACAAAAGCGCATAGGCCTGGAACAAACTTTGATAATTTCCAAAGACAAGCTTTGGATGAAGAAGTTGTGCATGAGGTCTATAGGCAATAGAGAAAAAAATATAAAACCATGGCCAAGAAATATGAGGATAATTTGAAAGAGTTGGGAATCCTCGAAGCTTTGAATGAGATTGACCAAGAAATGAAAGCAAACATAACCATGGCCACTATGCAATAAGGTCAAACAATGACAAGTGTAACTAGCACAACCTTGTTTGGAGACAAACAAGGAATGTAGTATTGGGGAATGTTGACGCCAAGGTTGTGTGTGCTAGGATGCATTCCTTGGTTTTTTGGCTAAGTATGGGACCGTGCATAAGTAACATGCACATTGCAGCGGGTTACACTAAAAGGAGTCTGTGCGAGACTAGGAAAGCCTCTCATTTTTACTTATGTGCAAGTCACTGACAAAGAGAAGCTCTACGCATGACAAACCGGTGGAGATCTGCATGCATCGCGAAATATCAAGAGAGATCCTCTTGAGGTGTGCACAAAGAGGGCAAAGGAATCATCTAGAGGATTCTAGAATATGTCCAGTTGGATACAAGCTGTAAGGCGAGAGTGGTGCGTAAAGCTCCATATAAACCCCCCTTGCCAAGAGATAGTAGTCAATGAGTATTGGATAAGGATCGTATGACTTGGAGATTAGGTGTATATTGAGTTTCTGAGATAGAGCTCTAAGATGATAACTTGCAATTGCTTGTTAATGGAGATCTGTGTAATATGATTGTATTGTGTACCTATGCACTGATTAATATATGAGATGTTTGGAGTTATGATGAATCTTGTGTTGTAGGTTAATATGCTTTCTTGTTTTTATGCATGTTAGGGTTTGAATCTTGTTGTATGCTACAGTTTGTTTGTAGTGTTTATGCATAATGATGATCTTCATTTGTCTTTCTCATAACGAGGGACATGGTTATAACTCTTTGCACTTCGGGGAAGTGCTTGAGCTTCTTGCTTAAGTGATATGCTGGTGTCTTGAGGATTTTGTTTGATGAGCTTGCTATGATAGTGCAAAATCTAGGGGTTGAATGAAAAAAGAGTGCAATAGAACACAGTTTATGGACAGGTTAATTTTTAGAATGATGATGTCCCACCTAGAATTAAAAGCAATGTGAACACACATGGACGTAAGAAGAGCAAATCAAGGGGCATGAAACAACATTAGACAATTCATGACATATGGCCTCCTTAATGTTTATGCAAATCAACTTAGGATTAAGGTGCATGAAATGAAGAATTTATATGCAAGCAAATGATGCTATGTACCTAGGGATATGATATATTATTGTATATGGGTTGATGGAGATCATGTGTAACGAACCGCTACACCAAAACCTCGAGGCGTTAGTGAAATCTGCCCATCAGGATCATAACATCCTACCACGCTTTCGAAGCCCAGACTATGGGCTGGATTTGTGCTTGTACCACCAGGATCCCTGTGTGTACGAGCTGGAGACGAACACTGCCATGCCGGCATAGCCACCCGTTCCGTGACTTGAACCTGGGTGGAGGCTCTGATACCACAAGTAACGAACCGCTACACCAAAACCTCGAGGCGTTAGTGAAATCCACCCATCAAGATCATAACAAGTTAGTGATGTCAACATGTGGCATTGTGTAATGTAGGCCGACTATTACCTAGTGCACTAATTCCACAAGTTACTCCATTACTAATATATTGGACCCATATAACTACTAAGGGGTGTGTGTGCCACATGTCGACATCTCCATCAACCCATATACAATAATATATCATATCCCTAGGTACATAGCAAATGAGGACCACTCTATATTATATAAACATACATGTGTTCTTCATGATGTCATTTGCTTTAATAGTATAGAGATGGCAGCAAATGAGGACCGCTCTTATCTCGATACATCATAGGTAAAAAAGGTCTTTGCGATCTCCATCTTGGAAGTAATAACCAACAAAATGTGTATTTTAGGAAACGGCTTTATATAACTTTTAAATTTAGACACACAATGTAAGCTACGCAAAGTGAAGATGATATGCTACAGATCTCTGGTTAAAATTTGTATAAATGGTGAGAGTAGATATCCCTTTCTTAGGCCGTTTGCTGCTGCCTTCAAATGTGTTATCTATTATGTAGGAGGATCATGAACCTAGAGACAAGAAGGAAATGTCTAGAATGTACATATGATGTATTCTTTTTATTTTTTCAAGCATCATTAATATGTTTCAAATTTATGTGTCAGATCCAGGCATTCTATTTACATTAAATTTTTTGACAAGCAAGAGGTCATCAACCAGAGTGTCTAAAATTTATCAATGCTGTTTTTCCAAAGCGTGTTTCTTTCATTAACTAAAGCATGTCAGGAGAACCCCATAATGCTTTTCACAATTGTTATTTGGAATGCGAGGATGAAAATGAAAGTATTATCTTGGTAGCTATAAATTATGTTTGACGGTCAACTTTTTTACCCGTTAATCTTCTAGAAATAAGGCATTGGGCTTATAGCTGTTGCTGACTCATCTTATTTTCACTCCTCATATCTTTTGGGAAACATTTGTTTTAAAGCTGCATTATTATTTCTTGGTCTTACCTATGGCAAGACTTCTCGAGTTTTTGGTATGACCACAACTTTGGTTTGGAAAAACTTGCAGGTGCGTTTTCATCCATTCCGTCAGGAAATTCTTGCAAGTGGAAGCTTGGATCATCAAGTCCGCCTTTGGGATGCAAATACAGCAGAATGCATTGGTTCACGTGACTTCAGTAATATAATGCGTCTGTGGATTCATGTTGAGTTTTGTGATTTACTTTTCTAGAAGAGGTTCTACTGTCATGGTGCAAGTTAAAGTATTTGTTACTTTCAAACTTTTGTGATTTGCAGTGTTGAAATTTATTCTTATCAGTATATATTTGGTCATTATTTCTTTGTATGTGTTATAGACCGCCCAATTGCCTCCATCGCATTTCATGCTCAAGGGGATTTACTAGCTGTTGCTTCCGGTCATAAGGTAATGGAATAGGCACCATATTTTGTGTTACCATAAACAAAGGCCGTCTTTCTTAGAATCAATGGCACATGAACTTTAGTTTTGTTCTTTATTCAGTTTGACTGTGCTACAAGTCAAGCACTGTAGTTGGATACTTACCTTTTTTTGTGGTTCATCAGTTATATATTTGGCGGCATAGTGAAATGGGAGATGCATCCGCACCTATGATTGTACTCCGTACTCGCCGATCTCTACGTGCAGTGCATTTTCATCCTCACGCTGCACCAATTTTGTTAACTGCTGAGGTGTTGGACTTTGTCTCTCATCTCATCTAGTTTTTTTTGTAGAAATTATTCTTGTAATAGAGCTGAGAACTAAAAAATGAAATCTGCTTAACAACAGGGCTGCAAGGGGAAAATGGCTGAAATCATTCAGTATATATTTGATTTATGCCGACTTTTTAGCTTGCAGGTTAATGATCTGGATGCTCCTGATTCTCCAATGACAGTGGCTACATCACATGGATACTTACGATACCCTCCACCTGACGTATTCTTCACACCTGTTAATATTGTCAGAGATTCTGCAATTCCCATCTCTAGTCCAAGTTTGGCACCATTGATGCCGTTTCCTCGCCTTTTGTGGCCTCATGCTATGGCAGGTTCAAATAACACGACTGTTTCACATCCTGATGGCTTGCTGGTTGATTCTAATGCCAGAGAATCTGAAGCTGAAAATACAGAAACATTACAGTTGGTGAGAGAACTAGACCTGCAAACAAGAGGTACTCCTATGGAAATTCCAGTGGATGCTAATACTTGTATTTCTAATGTAGAATCTCTTGCCGACTCAGTAAACCCTTGCAGAGTTTCTGAAAACATGGTCGATATCAGGTATCATAGCGAGCCAGAAAACAGTGTCTTTGAATCTGGGGTTGACATGTTGTTGAGAGCGGCAGAAGGGCATATGAGAGACCACGAAAGGAATTCTCTCAATATTTCAGAGGTAAAGGATATACAATTCTCTAATCATAGTGAAACCAGAGCTTTAAGTAGAGCTGAGCCTGGACACGAAGACCTTGGTGAAAGCTCAATGTCCAGGTCACCTTCAAGGCAGGAAGGACAAATAATAAGAGCAAGTCCTGTTTTGTGGCCCTTAAATATTTCTCAAAATGTAAATGTACAGCTACTTTTAGGGGGCAGGCAACTTAATCAATTTCTTCCGCTTGGAGATCAGCCGGGTTGGGAGTTTTCTTTCCTGCAGGGGTGGGTGATGGGTCAGACACAGGCTGGTTTAAATCCAGTTCTACCTACAACTGGACCGGCACACATGCAAACTATTCCGTCTGATGTTCGTATCTCTGTTGCAGATCAATTGCAGCAGAATGCTACAGTTTCATTGGCATCATCTGCAATGACTGCTGGTATGCCTATGGACAGAATTCATGGAAGGCCTGCAGGACGCCATCGATCACGTTCCCGATCTCAGGCAGGCGCTGGGGTGGGTTTGCATATTGGAACTGAAGGTGGACAGCCAATTCTGAGTACTGCTGAAACTGCAGCTGCACATGAAGCCTTTGCTACTACAGCTGCTGAGCTACCATGCACAGTTAAGTTAAGAATATGGCCATATGATATTAAGAACCCTTGTGCATCACTTGATCCAAAGACATGCCGCTTGACCATACCACATGCAGTCTTATGCAGGTACAGCCTCAACTAATTTTTCTGCTATTCTGTTGCTGGGACCTTTGAGTTTTAAAGCATAAATCAGTGATATTAGATATGAAGCTTTCATAAGATTTCAAAGAATTTTGCCACATTTACGCAATTTGGAGCTATAAATGCCTGTAAACAAGTGCTGGCTAACCATAACATATTAATGAAAAGCTAAAACGATATAAAATTCTCTTATCCTGTATGGAATTTTCTTGTTATTTCTGATCTGTAATTTCCTCCACAAAATGTTTTGTTGGAAATTAAATGCAGATTTGTTTTCACCCATGCTGCAATGACTTGAATTTCAGAAATGGCAGTGGTTTTGCTGTGTCTTAGAGTGGTAGAATGTGCATTAGAATGAGTATAATACTTGTAAACCATAAATAAAAAGAAAGGAATCAAAACAGATCACACAACACAAAGTAATTTAACATGGAAACCCCAATGTGGGGAAAACCACCTGGAAGTGGCAAGTGCACTTCGTCATCTTCTTCCCTTAAGTAATGAGGTCAATACAAGGAGTTCTAAGGAGCATACATCTCACACTCTTAGTTGTTTCCTATCTTCCTAATACTGTAATGGGAAGAATATAAGGAGCATAAAGTAGTGTCAACTATGAACAGCTGACTACTCTTGCTACTTGCCTATATATTCACTAATTCACTCCAACACTCCTGATCATTGATCCATTTCCTTAGCCCATGACTCTTTTTAAGCATTTTTTGGAGATGTCTCTTTAAAGACCTAAGGTTCTTGAAATGTCGATAATGAAAAGATAAATTGCTTCCTGCCATTACTCAGACTGCTCCTTTCCTTCATTCGAAACTGCTGCTTGAGACAAGGCGGAACCGCCGCTTAGGAGACTTGCGGTTACGTAACTCTTCCTTAAGTGAACCGGTGGTTACGTAACTGCCCCTAACAAAACTGACAGTTGCGAAACCACCCCTCTGCATATACTAGTAGTTCTGTTGCCTTTCAAGAATTACTCATTTTCCCTGCTTCTGACTGATTCCTGGTTGCTATTTGGGTTGTTGGAAAACATTGAATGCGAACTGAAGAGTTCGAAGAGATACTTGCCGCCATGTTTGACCGGGAGAGTCAACCTGGGTTTGATGAAGAAAGGGAACATGGTGGAGTACAACAAGGAGACAGTCCTCAATGAGGGAGGAGCCGCGAAAGGGTTATGTATAAGGATCTCATGTGTGGGATGTATGCCCGATTCCGTAGAATGGAGAATGCAGACCTTGACAATAGAGTCACTACATTGGAGACCATGGGGCCTGAGTTACAAATTAGTACACTGGAGAATGAGCTGAATGAGACTAAGGATCGGCTCAATGACTCCATCATTAGTCAAAAGAAGCTGGCAAATGATCTTGCTTTGGTGAAAAGTCTTCTTTCCACTGGAGGTAGAAGCTCCAAATCAAATCATAAGGTTAGGCAGCCATAACTTTATGATGGCCAAAGAGATGACAAGAATCTGGAGAACTACTTCTGGGATATGGATGAATACTTGTCAAATCTATTAGGTCTGAGCGATGCTGCGAAGATCCAGACAATGACCACCTTCCTCACCGGCAGTGTGAAGCTATGGTGGAGGACCCGTGTTGAAGACCAGAAGGTGGGATGACCTATTGTTCAGATCAATGACTTTGAGGAAACAAAGTTAGTGTTGCGAGAATAGTTCCATCCAGGGAACTCGGCGTGGATGACTCGTATGAAGCTCATGGAGCTGAAACGCACAAGTAAAGTGAGGGACTGCATCAAGTGGGTGCAAATTGAACTAAGATGGCAGAATGTGCAAGATTTACCAGCCAAAAATGCAACAACTGATTGGTTGTTGGACTTCAAGTGTGAAGCATCCAACAAGGCCAATGAAGGACAAAGTAGGGGAAGGAACAAATTGCAACAGACTTAGAGCAAGTTGAAAAAGGGGGCGTGATGATCTAAGACACCTTCCTCTAGGAAATCAGTGAATAGGGGAGACAGTGAGTCGAGCCAGTCAACGAGATCCAAGACTAAGAAGTCTTAAAGCTCCGTCAAGGGTCTTGAAAGGGGATTGGATTCAACACAATCATTTTAGAAGCAGGTCTTCATCTGTTATGTGTGCAAACTCTTTCTTCCTAAAAGTCAGAATCTTTTCGACCCTTTTGCCCACTCTGTCAACAACATTGGCCAATGCCTTGGTTTGTTGGTTCAAGGTTGGGTCCTCATTATCTTCATGATAAACGCCTAGCTTGCTTGCATGGAACACGGGATATGACGATGTAGCTTGAGACGGTAGGCTAAATTGTTGATGCAACCAATCACTTCGAAAGGCCCTTCCCATCAACGTGTAAGAGAGGAACTCACTTCTTTTGGAGGCTTGAGTTGTTTTGGGTCCGTCCTCAATAGCACTTTGTCGACTACCTTGAACTCTTCATCCCTGAGATCGGAATCAACATACTTCCTCATTCTCTTTGTTGCTTTTGTCAAGTTGTGCCTAGCAAGATCCACTCTTTCCTTCCACTCCAACATATATTCGGTTGCTATTGGGCAGTTCCCAAGATATCCACTCAAAACTATGTGAGGTGACAATGATTGCTGCCCTGTTGCCAATTGAAATGACAAGTATCCACTCATCGAGGTCTTCTATGAGTTGTATCTAAACTACGCTGCATCCAACAACTTTGGCCAATGCGTCTAGTTTGGTTGCATATAGTGCCACAGATAGTCCTCCAGGTTCACATTGATGGGCATTGTTTGGCCAATGGTTTGGGATGGTAATTGGTGTTCATCAGCAACTTCGTCCTCATCAATTGAAACTACTCCGACCAAAAATTACCTGTGAAACGAGCATCCCTATTAGAAACGATGCTCAATGGAACACCCAATACTTCGCCACATTGTTGAAGAAATATGATTTTGTCTCTGCACTGCACGGTGCTTTGCATGCAACAAAAGTGGCATTCTTAGAGAATTTGTTGACTACAACTGTTATGCTTGACATGTTTACATTAGGCAAATGGGGAATGAAGTCCGTGCTCACACTTGCCCCAGTTTGACTTGAATGGGAAGACACTGAAGAAGTTTTGCAGGGAGCTTCATCATCAACTTGTTTTGATAGAAAATAAGGCAACAACGAACGTATTCATCAATGTCGTCCCTCATATCTGGCCAATATAACCCTCTTTCCAAAGGTGCTAATGTTCTCTTCTGCCTTGTGTGTACTGCCCACAAGGAGTCGTGGCACTCATGCAACAACTCTTTTCTCATGTTTCCCCACTTGGGAACATAAATCTAATGCTGAGTGTAGACCAAAAGCTCCTCTTGGATTGAAAACTTCAAGGTCTTCCCTGCCTTGACTTGCCTGACCCACTCTGCTGCTTGCAGATCCTAGGTTAATCCTTTGATTTGATCCAACATCATCTCTGAGAGTGTAACTCTACTCCATGCATGGAAATGGGGGCCTCTACCACTACTGTGAGTTGTGACTTCCTATTGAGTGCATTTGTGATGACATTCTTTTTACCTGGGTTGTAAACTATCTCCATGTCAAACCCAACTAGGAATTCTTGCCATCTGGCCTACTTCGGGGTAAGCTTGGTTGAAGTCTTGAAGTAATGGAGGAGTTGTTTGTCTTAATCACAAATGGCGCTCCCAACAAATAGTGCCTCCATGTTCTCAAACAATGCACTATAGCCGTCATCTCTTTCTCATGCGCCGGATAATTCCTTTTGTGGTTGCACACCTTCCTCAACTCAAAAGCTATCGGGTGCCCCTCTTGCATGAGGACACCACCGATGGCAAAATCAGAGGCATTTGCCTGCACCTTGAATGACGCTCCAAAATTTGGAAGTGCAAGGACTGGTTTAGAGATAAGAGCCTTCTTCAATGCCTCAAATGCCTTTTGCACCTTCTCTCCCCAATACCACTTCCTATCCCTTTTTAGACGATCTGTCAGCTGGGTTGCCAGCCTGGAATAACCTTGTACAAACCTTCTATAGTAGTTGGCCAGCTTCATGAAAGACCACATCATGGAGGTATCGTGGGGGTTCTTAGTCTTCGATGGCCTTCAACTTCTCTGGATCTGGTTTGATTTTTCCTCTGCCGACGATGTGCCCAAGAAAATGCACCTCTTCCTAAGCAAACAAGCATTTCTCCTTCGCATATAGGTTGTGCTCTCTGAGTCTCTCGAACACTTCTGCTAGGTCAACCCAATGTTCCTCCATCATCTTGTTGTACACTAGGATGTCATCCAAATACACCACTACAAACTTGTCTAGCAATAGATAGACCACGTCGTTCATTAGAGTACAAAAGGCAGTCAGGGCATTACACAATTCAAACGGCATTACCATGAACTCATATGACTCATACCTTGTAACACATGCGGTCTTCTCTTCATCCCCTGCAACTATGCAGAATTGGTAGCAACCCTACTTTAGGTGTAGCTTGGAAATATACTTGGCTCCTACTAACCAATCGAAGCAATCAATGATCAATATAAGTGGATATTTGTTTTTGATGGTCAACTTGTTGAGAGCTCAGTAATCCACACACATCCGGAGGTCCCCATCCTTTTTCTTTTGGGTCAACATAGGTGCTCCATACAGTGACCTTGAAGGCCTTAGGTACCCTACATAAACTACTTCACGAGCTGCCTATTTAACTTGACCATCTTGGGCCTTGACAATCTGTAAGGTGAGTCCCAAGGTCCACCCCAATTTTGTAGTAAATGGCCCTTCTCTGTGGTAGCTCTGGTGGCAATGCTACTGGCATGCGGTCTGAAAACTTGTTGTTGAATCCTTAAATTAAAACTGAAATGAGGGTACATTGACCCTCATCTTCATCCCAACCTCCAAGGAGGGCAGCCATGAACATAGGCTCATCGTTCTTCTTTCTGGCCGCCATAGTCATACTCAGAGTAGACACAAACTATACTATCTGCACCTTAGTACTCTGCCACTCCTCTACTGCGTTCACCATACATGGTTGCTCGCAATCCATCAACACCAAACAGTCCAAATGTGGTATGAGCTCTACTTTGGCTTGCTGCGCAAACCCTTGACCAAGGATGAGCTCAAAGTCATCCATCTGTATGACATGGAGGTCTACCTTCCCATCTATGCTCCAATCTGTAGAGGGACTCCGCGAGCCAACCCTATTATATTTTTTGCCGGCAAGTTGATCAACTTGAACGAGTTAGTGACTTGGTCATTTTTCAGACCCAGATTCTTCTCCTGTTGCAGTGTTATGTAGTTGTGGGTGGCCCCAGTGTCTACCATCGCTGTGGTTATCTTACCCCCATGGGAGACTTCCACATAGATGAGCCTGTTGTCGTTTTCTGTTGTTTTTGCTGGCGACTCCTCAACTTAATCGAGGGCATTGAGGAGTTGGCTTGCCCCAACTCTTGGTGTTGAGCATTCAATTGCTCTGGCGTCCTCTTCTGCACACGTAATAGATGAAGACCCGCTTCTGAAGTGATTGTGCTGAATTCTGTCCCCTTTCAAAACCCTTGACAGAGCTTGAAGACTTCTTAGTCTTGGATTCCGACTGGATCGACTCACTGTCTCCCTTGTTCGCCAATTTCCTGGTGGAAGGTGTCGTAGATCACGCCCCCTTGTTTGACTTGCTCTTGCGATCTGTTCCTTCCTCCGCTCTGTCCTTTGCTGGCCTTGTTGGACGCTTCCCTTGTGAAGTCCAACAACCGATCAGTTGCTGCAATTGCGGCAGGTAAATCTTGTACATTCTGTCGTCTTAACTCAGTTTGCGCCCACTGTTGGAGGTTGCTCATAGATATAAAGAGTCTGTCCACATCAGACATATCTTTAATTTCCAACATGAATGCCTTGAAGGACTTGATGTAGTCCCTCATTTTACCCATGTGTTTCAGCTCTGTGAACTTCATATGGGCCATCCATGCCAAGTTCTTGGATGGAATTGGTCTTGCAGTGCTGACTTCATTTCCTTAAAGTCATTGATTTGAACAACAGGCCGTCCCACCTTCTGGTCTTTGACATGGGCCCTCCACCATAGCTTCGCATTGCCAGTGAGGAAGGTGGCTGCTGTCTGGATCTTCTTGACATCGTTTAGGTCTGATAGATTCAACAAGAACTTATCCATATCCCAAAAGTAGTTCTCCAGGATCTTGTTGTCTCTTTGGCCGTCATAAGGTTTTGGCTCCCTAACCGTATGCTTTGCTTTGGAGCTCTTGCCTCCAGCGGCAAGAAGACTTTTCACCAAAGCAAGATCATTAGTGAGGTTCTTTTGACTGATGATGGAGTCATTGATCTGATCCTTAGTCCCATTCAGTTTGTGATCTAGTGTACTAATTCTTAACTCGGGCCCCATGGTCTCCAATGCAGTGACTCTACTGTCACGGTCTGCATCCTCCATTCTACGGAGTCAGGCATACATCCCATGCATGAGGTCCTTATACATAACCCTTTTGCGGCTCCTTCCTCATTGAGCACTGTCTCCTTATCGTACTCTGCCATGTTCCCTTTCTTCATCAGACCCAGGTTGACTCTCCCGGTCAGACATGGCGGCAAGGATTTCACATTCAGTGTTTTCCAACAACCTAACTCTTGCAATTCTGGCTAGTTATAATATATGTGTGGAAAAGGATTTGTTTTTCATGTTGTATGTTTTATGTTATGCATAACCTTCTCGTACTGAAACTTTGAAATACTCATTTTGCATTTCCCATATTTGGTTGCTTTTGCACCTAGCAAGCTGGGTCTAGTGGTTTGTTTGTTCATTTGACAGTTAATGGTGTCAAAACAAGAAATGTTTTTGATGCATGGTTAAATTCTTTCTGATTGTGTCTGCAGCTGATGAGATACCCCTTTGGGTGCTGAACTTGTCCTACAACTTTGAAAAGTGACTTTACCTTTATGTGGCTCTTTTTTTACAATGCTGCTTCCATTTGAATGAATGCTACATGATTGATGCAATTTTATGGTATCTAACTTCTTTAAGTTATATCTTAAAGTGCAACTTAAGGACAATTTATTTTTCTGAATTGGGTGATACAGTGAAATGGGGGCACATTTTTCCCCTTGTGGGCGTTTCCTAGCTGCATGTGTGGCATGTGTGCTTCCATCGCAGGAGTCAGAAGTAGGCCTGCTGTCTCAGTCAAATATTGGTGCTGGAGGGACAGCAACATCTCCAACACGGCATCCAATATCTGCTCAGCAAGTCGTGTACGAGCTTCGTATCTACTCGCTTGAAGAGGCAACGTAAGTATCAATGTACACATAAACACACACTATTTATTGCCGACAAGAAAATTCTGAAATGGGGCAGTGATCCACTAGTTAATGTTTTTGCGAAGTTGGATGCATGACAATATAATTTATCTATTTGTAGTTTCCATTGTAGTAACTGTTACTTTTCATACAACTCTAGTGCTTTCACCCCTGTTCAGGATGTCAGTATTCTTTAATTATGATTCCTCAGAAGTGTGCCTGATTCAGATATAGTTTCTGTTACAGCTTTGGGGAGGTGCTTGCCTCAAGAGCTATTAGAGCCGCTCATTGTCTTACATCAATCCAGGTTTTACTCACATCTTTTTGCCTATTTAGCACCTAATAATTTAGAATGCTCTCTATGCTTTATTTGTGTACTTTTGCTGCTTGATATATGTTATCATACCAGAAGTTCTTCAATTTGTTTGATTTCTTGGTTGTGTTCATGACCATGTATTGGCTATTCATAGTGAACTTGCTTATTCCAGTTCAACAATTAGCTTATTCTACATTAAGTTGCATGATATAGTGGTAATGAAGAAACAATTTCAATGGTTTATTGATCTAGATCCTAGTGGGATTCTCATTCCAGTTTATTCATCTTCCACCGATTGTTAGTGCTCCAATATGAACTTGATCTAAATATATCTCTTACAGATACTTTGCAGGAACTTTAGACAATTGACAGAAGAATTGACATTACAGAATTTCAGGGAATCCTTTACAGTGGTACATGCACAGATTGTGTGAAGTGAAAGCTAAGTCACAAGGTTCGAGTTCGAGTTCGACGAGGATAAAATTCGGTTTGAGTTTGGATAAAAATAAAAAAAATTGCCATTAAATTTGACCAATATATAAAATAATAATAAATATATAAATACTAATAAATATTAAAAAACTAATTAAAAAAAACATATTATAAAAATAAAAACCCTATAAAAACAAATATATTTTTTAAAAACAATTAAAAAAAAACCATTTAAAAAAATAATAGATATTAAAAAACAAATAACAACAAATAAAAAATAAAATAAAAATGAAATAAAAAATAATAATAAAAAACAAAATATAAAACAAACTTATATAAAGTAAATGAAATTCCTATATTTATGACAAAACATGAAATAAAAAATAACAATAAAAAAAAAATATAAAACAAACTTATATAAAGTAAATGAAATACCTATATTAATGACAAACACGACAAACACATTTATTGTTATGAAATCCTTTAAAAAATACTAATAAACAAGAAAAAACTTTAGGGTTTGAGATTTTATCATTGTAAAATGTCTGTCATTGCTCGGCACAACTCCTTCCACGGATGCCACTGCTGAACACAGCTCATGTGCAGACCCAAAGACACAGCACGATGCACATACAGACCCACCAATACACCACGATACACAGGGCAAAAAAGTGCAGACGCCTGTTCCAGGAATACCCAATGAACTTTGGCGATTTTTTTGGGTCGCCTGAAAATCGGCAAATTTTGTATTTTATCCTTGAAAATTGCTGAATCTTGTGACTGTGTGTGAAAGTATAGTGCTCTCAATGAGCTTACATGCCACTGTGGATACTATGGACACCAAGAGCCATAAATTACCATTTGAAGATGTTTATCTTGTGAGCGGAAATTACGCTTAGTTTTGTTTTTCCAACTATCATGTTGCCAAATTCTGAATTTTAACTATCCTCGACACCCTGATGTCAAAGCCAACAACAAAAATGAAAAATGGAAAAATAAAAAATTGATTAAAATAAATGATATAGAGTTTCCCTATTCTTTGGTGAATAGCGTTAAACAACTTCATTCAGCAAGAAGCTGGGGAAAAACAGGGTATTCCACAAGTATGATAACCTTAGGGGGAATGAGCACTTGGAACAGTTGGCGACTCTTCTCCCTCGACTATTAATACATAAGTTTATTTTTTTGCACATTGTATGCAAAGAACATGGCTAGTAAGTCATAAGACAAGTAAGGCAGTGATATGAAGATTGGCTATAGAGATAGAGAAGCAAAGCAGAAGGCACTAATGAGATTTTTCGAGGATCATACAAATATGTTAATTCCAATTGTCACGAAGATCCCAAAAAGTCATAGGTTGTGCATGGCTTCCAATCAAAGAGATTGGTTGAAAAGAAAAGAGGGAGCAAAGGCTATTAATGAAATGACAATATTTTTTATTATATCCATGAGACCTAATGGTCTATGGGACCAAGAGTATCAAAACTAAAAAAATAAGGTTTTCAGAGTCTATTAGATTAAGAATCAAGCTTTTGGAAAGAACCGTGTAGCAATTGTTTTGATTGATATTTTGGATCACACTCTGTGATCCATCTTCAGGATGAGGAAAATTCTGTATGGATTGCAGACTTAAGATCCTAATGTGGATACTTTATTATAGTACAATGATGCCAGTTGTGGGTCAACCTCATTAAACGAGTTAGCTAGTATTACAACTGTTGCCCAATAGATTGGGCAAAGAATTAGGACAGTGTTATTTTACTTATGAAGCATTGTTCTTTTCCTGTTTATTTCTATCAGAAATGTGCTAGAGAAAGAATTCCATTAAATGTGGCAAGCAAGGAAGTTCTTTCGAATGAAGAAGTTGGAGGAGAGGAAGAATCAAAGAGAGACGATCATTTTTGACACGAGGACCATGGAGTGGACCACATCAAAAGTTGATGACCACAAGGAATCAAATTTTAATCCAAAAGCCAATGGAAATTGGGGACCAAATTCTTTTTTTTTTTTTTTGAAAAAAGATTGAATTGTATTGATAATTGTGAGAACTTTACAAAAATCCAGCTAGTAAGGCCATGCCTTTGCTGACATACAGAGCTTTTACAAAACAGAGCCATAGAAAAAAATACATAGAGGTAATTCTCAAAACAGCAATTCAAAAGTGAATTGTCACTCACTTAACAGGAGAAAGAGGACCAGTAGAGAAGCTTAGAAAGAGGACCAGTAGAGAAGCTTAAAAAGAGGTGAAGATCACTATTCTCTAAAATACTAAAACAGTAATACCATATATGACTTGCTAAAATAAGTGAAGTGGTGAGTGAACACTTCCATATTATCTCTAAAAGTTGACCAAGAAAAGATTTGAGAGATAAAACCAGGTCCAACCCGCAGATAGTGTGTCGATATTATTTTCTTTTGGGTGAGTAACTTGAGAAGCTCCCGCTGCGCCATCCAGTGGGTTGAAGATTCCCCCAGTGAGTCAGGCCATGACGAGTGTTCTTCAGCTGATCTATCTGCATTTGAATTGACACTTCTCATGACATTCCTCTTTTTCTTAGGATTCTTGTTTTTTTTGTCAGTTGCAGCATTTTCAAACATGTCTTCAAGAGACTGAATCCCATATGGTCGAATATATAGGTCTTGCCCAAGAAGAGTGATACCATCCAAGTGATACAATCAGTTTGCCGAATGAAAGTAGATATTAGATTTGTCATTGCCTTCAGCTATTTGAGCAGTGAATGAGATGAGCTGGGTCATGCAATTGTTCATAACTAGATGGTGTTGCCAAGATCACTGAAGTTCTGTCCTATAACAGCAAGTCTTTTTTCCAAACTCCCATTAGCTTCAACTAATTCACCATAGATTTGTGCCACCTCGTTCGGTGTTGGCTTGGACGAAGGATTGGGAGGGGTAGCATGGTGGTTAGTGTGAAAGTTCTGCTCCTGAGGAAAAGGAATATGTGTGCCATGTTCAGCATTTTGAGGATGAGCTTTGTGGGCAAAATGATCCTGGTGAGGGGTACTGAAATTGGCAACCAGAGAACTTTGAACTTTATAAGAGAAGCTTCATGAGAGAGTTGGCACTTTAAAAGAGTCACTCCTTTTGGTGTTAGTGGGTGAATAGAAGGGTGAGGCATTTCAGAGTGGCATGGGTATGAATTCTATTGACCCATACAAATTAGATAGGGAGAACAATTAGGAAAGGGGTATGACATTGAACTGAGTGCAGATGGTTTTGGTATTAGCAAGAGGTGTATTAAAAACATTCAGTGGAAATCCTTTGCTGTTTACCTGTGATCCACCAGGGAACAAAGGAAGAACATTTGGATCAGCCATCTGAGTACCAGTACATTCTTCAGTGTCTAAATGAATGGTATTGGGGCTTTGCACTTGCTTACCTTTTTCTTTTCAAGCTCTCATCTGTACATTACTAGCCCCGATCAACTGCTATATTTTTCTCTCTTTCTTTTTGTAAACCTTGAGACTCTTGTTGTTGGTCAGATAGCAATTGCATTTGGAATAGGTGCCACTTTATTTATAGACTTATTTCTAGACCCAGGACTTCTTCTGATGGCCAATGCAGTATGAATTTGTGATGCTATACTTTCCTTACAAATTCCACAAATCTCCTCAAGTGTGTAAAGAAATCTGTTTTTAATTTCTCCTCTTGTGCCGGTACTTTTTCCCTCTTGAGCTAATGCCACTTCCTTAGGCCATCTCACACTCAATGGCTTGATTATCAGAGGATTCTGTTCTGTCATTGAAGTTCCACTAGAAAAATACACAAAAAGAATGTAGACATCTTTTGCTTCTTCGATGATGGGGCACCCTTTCTGTATGGATTTAGTTGGATTTGGTGGTCATGGCTTTAAAGACAAGCCCGACAATACCCAGAGATCTGCTATTTATTCCCATGAAAATTTGTGATTTTTTGTTTTAGACTGATTTGAGGCGTCCATGGGTGGGTTGTTCGGGTTTCTGAAGGGCAGGAGTAAGTGCCCTTTTACGGACAGTAGTAAGATGTGGCAGCGAGTGGGAAATGTATATATCATGGGAAGCAAGAGATGTGGTAGCAGCAAACAGCTGAGAGTGGCGAGAGAGGCGTTGAAGGGGAAGGCAGGCCACATTAGTGGCTATACAAATTTGATAGAAGAGTGTGAATGGAGGAAGATGCATAGACATAAGGGAAGGCGTTTTTGACTTAGTGAAGTTAAATGGTTAAAAGGAAAGTTGGGAGGTGAGGGCACGTTCACAAAGTATCCAAAGCAGGTGGTATAGTTCATAGCAGTGCATAAGTGTATGACAAGAGGGGTGATGTGTTAAAAGAGAAGGGTGAAAGTGCTTTCAATAAATTTCAACAAATTATCCTTAAAGTTGAAAAAAGCAATGGAGAGAAAATAAGCAAAGTGTGAAGTTATGTTCAATGGATAGTGTGAAGTTAAATCCCATTAACTGGAAGAACAGAGGAGCATTTAAAGTGGTAGAACAAGGAAAAATAAGAATGTGTTAGCCAGCTATAGGGAATGGGATGTACTTAAACATGATGGTGTGCACTAATGGGTGGCATCTCTAAGGCCACAAGTTTTTGAATGGCGATAAAATCACGTAATATCCTGACAGGAGACATTAAAATCACGTAATATCTCAAGAGCATAGTTACAAGTCTGTCCGCCACCCCGTTGTGGTTGCGCTTTCGGTGTTGAAGAATGACCTGTTTTAAACTCTGCATGTTGGATATGAGTTTTGTGACCTAGTTATCCATTTTCCGAATTCGTGATACTTGTTGATCATGCCGGCTGAGATGTGACTTTAAAGATTTATTGATATTTTGAATAATGTCTTTGGAGTGATCTTCTGTTATTAGCCTATGAATGCCTCTTTCATGGGCTTGACATATACCTATGTGGAGAACCATCAGCTCAGCAAAGCTATTGGTCTGGGTACCAATTCGTTAGTCATTGCTGTGTAGAAACTCTCCATGGCAATCCCGAAGAATACCACCTGTGGTAGTTGGCCCTGGGTTTTGTTTGGAAGTTCTGTAAAAATTTATAAAAGGAACTGATAGTGGAAAGGAATATTCCACTTTTTTGCTATGTCAATCTTCCATATTGGCCAAGACAAAAGCACCTCTCAGAGATGCTTTGATGGTAAAAGCAATATGTCCAATTTGGGCTTTATTTCATGTTGGACAAGTTGGCTTTGTTTATACTTGAAAATTAGAGATTTTCTTTCCTTCCAGATACACCATATTATATAAGGCTTGGGGATCTTGGACATTGTATGAATGAGCTTCATTTCTATGGAAGGGTCTTTCCATATTAATATCTTTGATTGAAGTAAAGACCAGTCTAGATTGTATTTCCAAAATAGATATTCTATGTTCTCCCCCACTTGCCTCGCATATCAACATTGCAAGAAGACATGGTTGGCAGTTTCGGAATCTAGAATACAATTTGGACAAATGCTTGAGGCCTATCCATCCTCACTTTTGTAAGTTTTCTGTTGTGAGCACACTCATATGATTGCTTGGAGCCTTCTAGATCAAGCAATAGAGATGGGAAAATGTTTATGATGAGAGAATTCTAGCACAGGTATAGCCTACGTTGTTCTACTAAAGGAGGATATTAAAGGTCGATTGCTGGAAGCTTGAATGGACCAACTGAATATGGGGATAGGAATTCTGAGAGGACAAGCAATCTGGTGCCATCTAGAGATTGTAAAAAGTTATGAAAGTTCACAAGTGTGACAACCAAGATCCGATCTGCTATTGCAACACATGCAATCAATAGGGACAGACAGTGGTTGATTAGTTGATGCATACTAGTTGAAGGTGTTCCCAACAACTCTGAGAGGTGCCGCCATCGACTGGGATATGAAACTTGAGAAATGTCATTTTAAGATTTCGAAATAGTTGTACAAGCATTTGAAAAAAATTAAATGATCAGAGGATGATAATTAAATAGTGGCAGAAATATTAAACATGAAACAAGGAAAGTCAGATTTGGTCAGGATATGTAACAAACTTGTAAAGGAATTAATTGGTAAACTGGAAAAGGCCTCATTCAATGAAAGGAAAATGAAATGGTTTATTGAGTCCGCATTGAAGGTCATCCCGCCCATGTCATTTCAAGAAACCTATGACAGTGCTTTGAAGCTTGGAAAAAAAGATGAGATCATCGCAAATACAAAGGTGGCATGGGAAAACTATGATGGAGAAGAGTTACATGAACCTTCATCCATTACAACCTTGTGGAGAGTTGGGATGCAAACATTCAAGGAATGGCAGGTAGATGTAAAGAAGGGAAATACATGAGTTTGATGCACCAACTGCTGCACCAAGGGACACGCCAATGCTAATTGTCCCAACAATCAATTTCTTGAGTCACTGAGGTCCACCAAGGGTCTGTCGTAAAGGATTCTGTTCAATTTTAAGAATAAGAAGGATCGCCGATTCTTGCTGGGCTAAGCAGATACAGAATAAGCCATGAGTGGTAGGTTGAGGAATTCTGGCCAAGGTCGACATCATGACCAACACGTGGTGCAAGAGAGGGAAATTCCCACTATGACAATAGTGACTTCAGATAATCTAGTGCTGCAAGTGGAGAAAATGGAGTCCTTTTTTGGTCAATTTTGTTCAACTTCAAACCACTAAAACATGAACACGGCATTGATGTGTCATTTATGTGTGCCCAATATTCTAGATGAGAAGAATTGCTCCAAGACTAGAGCTGTCAATGTCAATCTTGTAGAAATGGAAGGAACTGCCCTGCGTGTCATGATGGCTCAAGTGAAGAAGGTTCCTCAAAGAATGTTGGATGCCAGAGAGGAAATTCCTATGACCACCAATTCAACACCTAAGCCCTTGGAATTTGTCGATCCATCTCCTAGATGCCCAGACTTTAATCAAACATTGTCACACGACATCATTACAGCAGGCAGCTGTTAGAGCCTAAATTAGATGATGCCACATTGCTTGGACTTTAGAGCACCCTAAGAGGTTCTAAAAAAATCTACCTTGTACATCATTCAGTCAGCCCCAAATGTCAAAGTACACAAATGAACTTTAGCAAGCTTCTAGGTAGGCTTTGTAATGTCCCCAAATTGTACAAATGATGCAAATCTGGATTTAACAGTAAACCCTAACCAGCAACAAATATTTTCTGTTTTATCCTCTTTAAACCCTAGTTCAAAAATTGTAAATTGCTGAATTAAATATTCCAAACCCTAGCCAATAAATTCAGAATGCTATAGATGAATAAATAGGGCACAATACCACTCATTCGCTGCCAAATACCCGCCAAAATATTCAGATAATTACAGCAAAATAAACAATTATTTTTTGTTGATTTTTCCGGATCAAATGGCTGGAAAATTATATTAAAACTAGCAATAAAATATCAGAATATTTATGCAATATTCCAAAGGGTATTTCAGGCTAGAATGGCCCTACAAACCCTCAAAACCAGCCCCACAAGGAGGTCGCCCTAGCTGGGAATAATTATTTTTTGAATGTAACTCTACGCAACCGTAGAGAAGGGGCCTTCAATACCCGTAAATTTTGATTGCTGCTTTGTTTGGGTCTCAAACCCTAGTCGCCAACCTCCAAAAGCAAGTCGCCAACCTCTCAAGTGATGAAAATCCTGCAATGGTGTGTAAAACACCCCAAACTGTCCAATGATATCTGATGCAACCTCTGAATGAAGTTGCCCTAGCTGAATGTTGAAGGGTTTTGTCCTCAACTTTAGTCCCGATGAAGGTTTCCGTTTCCAAAGGGTGCAAGCCAAGCATTTTCGTGCTTAAACTCATAAATTCAATTTATCAACATAACATGCATTTGCAATGAACCTCTTTTTCCTTTTTATATCCTTTTCCCTCCAAATATCTTTCCCAAAGTGGGGCACTTCACTTGGAGAGGGAAAATTAAATATTTAAAAGTACCTTTTTCTTATAGTTCATTTAAGGGCTAACTAGCCCATGACCCTTAAAAGGTCCCCTTAAGTCATAAGCAAATTGGAATATTATTATTTTTAATTATAAGTATTTAGGAATACGTTTTATTTCAATAACGACATTATTTTAATATTGAAAAAGGGGACATTACAGTCCGCCCTTTCCAAATTTGTTTGTCTTCAAGCAAATGCAAGCTCCATCCTTCACTCCTTGTACCCCATCCTCAAATACCAGGATTCCAAATCAACCTCAAGAACTCTTCACCATGTTTTTGCTGCATCACTCTGATATAATCGGAAATTGACAATTCTGGATCCCAATTCAAACTAGGAAACTCGAAATCAGCTTGTGATGGGCTGGAAATGAGTTATAGCAGCCACATACTACTTGGATTTTCATAAGAATCAAAATTGGTGTGGCTGGAATGTTTGTTCCTTTTAGTAGAGGCCTTCTATCCACATCATTCCATTCTAAGATCTCATTCCAACATTCAAATCTGCAGCTGTCAAAAACAATGTGTGCAATGTGGCAAGTTGATTTCTTCATCTTCTAGTATCTGCACATGGAGCAAACATATCAGAAAAAGCAAGAGTTCTCTTCGTCTTCATTTCATGCCTTGTAGACATGATGGCCAGCTCCTTTTTTGCTTGCAAACTTCTCACAAACTTCATACACGTGATGGCTGTCCAAAAACTCAGTCATGTTGCCCCAAACATAGCTGTAATCATGCATTTTTTTCCCAAAAACCAGGATGAAAGTAGCTGGAAAACCTCTTACGATACCTGTAAGTGTGTTGCTATTGTTAGCACCCTTCACACAAATGGCTTGAAAATCTTTTACAGCTGTCAACAACAATGGAGAGGGACTGGAAATTGCATGGACAGTAAGTGAAAAACAAGTACAGCTACTGTCATACTGAATACCCTTCATGAAATCTTACAAACACAACATAGTGGGAGCTGGAAACACTTTGTTGATGACTGAAAATACTTCAAAAGAGTGGGAATTATCCCCTCTCATGACTGTACTCTTTTGAATGACGACAAATAAGATTATAGACAAGCTGAAAATGTCTATGGCAGTAGTACAAAATCTTATGATAGCATGCTCGGGAATCCACAAATCAACATGTTTACAACTCACAACCATACCTTCCATGTCTAGCTGGTCTCCCGAGCTCGGGTCAGCAAGATAACTTTCATCTTGCTTGCTTTCCCATATTGATTTCATGAGCTTCACATCCATTTTCATTAAAAGACTTTTTCTAGGGGTATGTGAATTGAAGAGGATCCGACAATGCTCATGAGAAGACTGTTGTAATGAAAACAAAAATGTAGGGCTTACCCACCAATGTGTTGTCCCTGAAACCTGCCCTCTATTTATTGCAACTCCCGCCACCATAGCTGGCTCTACTTCTTCTAATGCCTCAGCTTAAAGCATCTTAATAGCATGATGGCTTCTTAAAATACTTTGGGCAGCTGTTCATACTTCATACAATTGCAATTATGGGATGCAAAGGCTTTCCCATTCTTCCAACCCAAAATATCATCTGGATTCCCCATGCCAAAGCAATCTTGGATTTGATTTAAACCAGCTCTATGGCCATAGCTGTAAGTGGTGTTCTTCACTCCAACATTCTTCTTGAAATTCGCTTCATATTGACAAGGATCCTTACATGTTTTTGGCAGCTCCCTTTGTGGAGATCCTCCCATCTGTAATGGTCTTACTTGCTGTCCAAAATGAGCTGTCATTTGCTGCCCACATGCTACTGTTGTGAAATTACTTTCGGATGGGAAGTGACATGTCTTTTGGCCCGGCCTATGTTCCTTATGTTCTTCCAAGGTGGAGTTGGGGCTTCTTTTCATTTGGAAGCAAACAATGATGGTATGACCAACAATATTGATTTTGGAATCAGAACTTCTTCCCTTGGTTGCTTTCCTCTCATAAGTTCCAGTCAGATGATGGATTCCCAAAACTTCAATCCTGCTGCCCCAAATGCAGCTGTAACCTTGCCTTTTCTTCCCCAAAATCATAATGATAGTGGCTGGAATCATACTTGTATCAGCTGAAGATACTTTCACTTTGACCACGGGTTTGCAATCCTCGTACCATATGCCTTGAAATACCTTTATGACTATCATGGCAGCTGGCAAAAGATGAAAATAACAGTTGTTATATTTGATTTCCTTCACACATTCACCTATTGTGTTAGAAGAAATTGCATCCTTGGCTAGACTCATCATGATGAGCTATTCCCAATCTTTATAAGGATAGAAACATGACAAAAAGTAGCCATTCTGATAAAAAATTCAGCATCTACATTCCTTTCCCTTTTTATATCATAATTTTGGATTGCTCTTACCCCATGTTGTGGTTCACTATGTAGATCCACAAAAAAATTCAAACACTTACCATGAACCCGGTGATGTATGCATATATTGAAAGAGTGCATGATGGAGGATATTTCCTCATCATATCTTGAAAAACTTGTTTCTAAAACTTTGCACTTTATGCTTCTCATTTTTGGTACCAAATAATCAGCTGCCCAAGAAGCTTGACTGAAGTATTGCTTTACTTTATCGAAAACCAGAATGGTGGTGGCTGGAATCAACCATAAAGTGGCTAAAAATGCTTCAATAATATCAACAAACAGAAGATCACTCCAATGTATGACGGAGTTTACTTGGTTGGCTGCAAACCAACTGTTGAGCTGGCTGGAAATGAGTATGACAGCAGCTCTCCGACCCGTAATAGTGATTCCATTTTGAACAAACACATCCTCGAGTTACCCTTCATACCATGTAACTGAAATTTCCTCGAAAGTAGTTTCAAACTGACAGTTACTCACAATAATGACTGAAATTACTTGCATGGTAATAAGTACATAAAGATCAAATGGCTTGCCCACCTTCCATATCAAGTATCTTGCTGCCCTGACAATGGTGACTTTCTTCATAGCCTTGTCCTTACGTGTAGGACTTGACTCCAAGGAGTGATTCATGGAATGTGAGCATTGACTCCATAACATCATTGGAATGCATGACATCCTTCATAGGATTCCTCACTAACCTCTTTCCTATCCAAATGTATGAGATAAAGAATTCATTCAAAATAGGAACATTGAATTCCTCAAATATGTTACCCATATTGTATCTCCAAAGATCACCTAGATCCCAAACTTTCATGTACAAACAATTTGGAACTTGTATGAAAGGATCTATATGTCCTTTGCCAGTCAAAGTGCTATTCACTCTATCACCATCTTTACTATGCTGTCCATGATGACCCCAAATTTGCTGTGATATACTATGAAGCATCAAACTTGACATATGATCATTCTTTCCAACATTTCCCAATGATTTAGTGGCATCAAAATGGTCAATTTTGCAGCTGTCCCCAAATCTGGAAATATCCGATTTTACCACATCCATCTCAAAAAATGGATTATCAAAAGTTGATTTTGCATCCATTTCAAAAAATGGATTATCAAAATATTGAAAGTTATTTTTATCCTCTTGTTTAAACCCATCTTTTTGCTGCTCCAATTCCATACATGCCACTTTTAGTTTTTCTGAAAAATGTTCTAAATCAAAATCTTCTTGGGCTGGAACATCTCTCCCACTTTTCCCTTGCATGGTGGATGCCTCCATGAGTTGTTCACTAACCTCTTTTAGATCTGAATTCTATTGTTTTCTGATTCCTTGGAATTCTCATGAGGGTTTGACTTTCTTTCTCCTTCAAGATAACTTGCAGCTCAGTTTTTTCTCCATTCTTCATCATTATAATTTGGGAATTCTTCTCTATGGCAAGCTTGATTTTTTGTGGTGATGAAGTATTCATCACTTTTGCTGGTCCTTTTTCTCTTTCTAAGGGAGACTCTGGAGGTCTAGGGCTTAGCCCTACAAACTTCATCCATGCCTTGGGACCCATTGCCCTTAGTTCCATTTGAGATTCTTGCATAGCTTGCAACATCTCTTCCATGGCTTCTAGTGTTGTCTTCATTTTTTTGTCCCTGCATGAAGAGTCTGCAAACAACTCACTACTCACAACTGGCCAGAAAATGGCTCTGATGCCATTGTAATGTCCCCAAATTGGACAAATGTTGTAAATTTGGAATTAACAGTAAACCCTAACCAACAACAAATATTTTCTGATTTTTCTTCTTTAAACCCTAGTTCAAAAATTGCAAATTGTTGAATTAAATATTCCAAACCCTGGCCAATAAATTTAGAATGCTGTAGATGAATAAACAGGGCACAATACCACTCATTCGTTGCCAAATACCCTTGAAAATATTCAAATAATTACAGCAAAATAAATACCTTATTTTTCTTGATTTTTTCGGAACAAATCGCTAGAAAATTATATTAAAAATAGCAATAAAATATCAGAATATTTATGAAATATTTTGAAGTGTATTTCATGCTGGAATAGCCCTACAAACCCTTAAAACTAGCCCCACAAGGAGGTCGCCCTAGCTGGGAATAATAATTTTATGAATGTAACTCCACGCAGCCCTAGAAAAGGGGTCTTCAATACCTGTAAATCCTAATTGCTGCCTTGTTTGGGTCCCAAAACCTAGTCGCCAACCTCCAAAAGCAAGTCACCAATCTCTCAAGTGATGAAAATCCTGCAATGGTGTCTAAAACACCCCAAACTGTCCAATGATATTTGATGTAACCTCTGAATGAAGCTGCCCTAGTTGAATGTTAAAGGGTTTCATCCTCAACTTCAGTCCCGGTGAAGGTTTCCATCTCCAAAGGGTGCAAGCCAAGCATTTTCGTGCTTAAACTTATAAATTCAACTTATCAACATAACTTGCATTTGCAATGAACCTCCTTTCTCTTTTTATATCCGTTTCCCTCCAAATATCTTTCCTAAAGTGGGGCGCTCCACTTGGAGGGAAAATTAAATATTTAAAAGTACCTTTTTCTTATAATTCACTTAAGGGCTAACTAGCCCATGACCCTTAAGTCACAAGCAAAATATGAAGCTGCCCTAGCTGAATGTTGAAGGGTTTCGTCCTCAACTTCAATTCCAATGAAGGTTTCCGTCTCCAAAGGGTGCAAGCCAAGCACTTTTGTGCTTAATTTCATAAATTCAATTTATCAACATAACATGCATTTGCAATGAACCTCCTTTCCTTTTCTTAAGTCACAAGCAAAATATGAAGCTGCCCTAGCTGAATGTTGAAGGGTTTCGTCCTCAACTTCAATCCCAATGAAGGTTTCCGTCTCCAAAGGGTGCAAGCCAAGCACTTTTGTGCTTGAACTCATAAATTCAATTTATCAACATAACATGCATTTGCAATGAACCTCCTTTCCCTTTTTATATCCTTTTCCCTCCAAATATCTTTCCCAAAGTGGGGCGCTCCACTTGGAGAGGGAAAATTAAATATTTAAAACTTAAAGTACTTTTTTCTTATAATTTACTCAAGGGCTAACTAGCTCATGACCCTTTAAAGGTCCCCTTCTTAAGTCGCAAGCAAATTAGAATATTATTATTTTACTTTAAGTATTTAGAAATACTTTTTATTTCAAAAAAAATATTATTTTAATTTTGAAAAAGGGGACATTACAGGCTGTCAGAGGTTGCTACCATGCCATTTGAGCCTGATTTTCTTATTGTATGACAATATTTTTAGAGTTTGCCTCTTATTTAGAGGGATTCAAACTACTAAATTGTAAAGAATACGATTCCAATAATCATGATTCTTTAGGTGATGTTGAAGGTTGGCAGTTGGATTTCCCTCTAGAAGCCATGAGTTACTAGGACCTGCTATAACTTACATGGTTCTACCCCACTAGAAGGCCATTAGTAACAAGAAACTTTTTGACTTTTAAGATTTGTACCTAATTTGGGGTTTGATGAATGCATGGGAAAGCACAGAGCCAAGGTTCTCAAGGGCTGGTATTGAGGTGAAAAGCTATTACTGACTGGAGTGAGCCAATGAAGAAGGCAAACAAAAGGATACCTTTTGAGGATATGCTATTGTAGGTGCCGTGGGGTCTGTGTGAAATCATCGGTGACAAAATAACAAGAACCACGTTCTTTGGGATTCATTGATGGAACCTCTAGTGCATCACACACCTTTATAACACTTTTAATGCTATATGTTGGTCGTGTATGCCAGCCATAAGTATTCAGGCTTGTGATACTATACTTGAGTGTCATAACAGCTGGCTTGGCAGCACAGATGTATAACTAAATGTAACCTGTGCCAGTAGTGCCATAAATGTTACATAAGCGAATGATGTAATAAATATTACCTAGGCCAATGGTGCAATAAATTTTAGGACAGCCAATGGTGCCATAAATATTTAATCTCTCTTGCCCACAGATTGTAAGTGACTTCTATGCAGGGTTGAGGTTTGACACCTGTGCTGGGCATTTTTTTAATGTTTAGAGCATATTTTACAGGCTTGGATGGAATCAGCATGTTGATCAGGATAGAGCGTTTAGTTTGAGATTATGAAAAATTATCCATAAATAGACAAACCAGTGTATACCTTTTGTTTCTGTCAGATAGGGTGCTCGGAAAGGGTTGAAATAGTTAAATAGGAGGATCACTATGACTGCAGCCCTTGGGAAGTCTTCGAAAGAGGAACAAACTTTATTTGATACTATGGATGACTGGCTATGCAGAGACCATTTTGTTTTTGTGGGTTGGTTCAGTCTATTGATTTTTCCTTGTTCTTACTTTTCCCTAGGTGGATGGTTTAGTTTGATTAGTGTCATATATCATGTGTAATTTTTTTTAAAATTAAATTTAAAAAAAAAAAATAATATGATTAATAAAGCTTGTGATTTTTAATGAATTAATTCTCTAAAATTTGGATGAATTTATCAAAAGAAGGCAGGGGACTTCTAAATATTGCTGTATGAGACTACACAGAACTTCCATTTCCATTGAACCATAGAGTTTGAAATATAAAATATGCTTTCAATTGTAAATTGGTGGCCATAGAAAGTGTTTTCCTGTCGTTACATTTTACCTTGATGGGTGAGGGTGGCCTTCAAATCTCATCCTTGCTTCTAGGCTCAGTTTTGATATTCCCAACTGTTTCTTATGAGTCAAATTTGAGTTTCACAGAGTCTTTCTATGACTAACATTAGCCCTGCACATGACCAGAGCCAATTATTGGTAACCATTACAAATGCAGAGGGAGACTAGCCTTTATTTCTATTTCATATAGGTGGAAGTTACAACTTATACTTAAAGAAATATGAGCATGTTTTTAGTTCTGTTACAGGTATCAATTGTAGCTTTTTGCCTTTTGATGCGGTTTCTTTTTTCCTATCATGATTATCTGTTCTTTTCTGCTTCTCGAATTAGGAACACTATAAAGAACAAGTAGTAATTAACATAAATCTTCAAGGATTTTATGACCCTATACATTGGCTGATTTACCCTCTCATTTATAGGCTGCCAAAGGAATTATACATTTTTACATATTGGGTTGTCACACCTTTAGCATGATGTAGTAAATATAATTGATATTTGTATTACTCTCCTGTCCCCTGTTAAATTGCTGATTGATTAACTCGGATTTCTTGATGTGCCATGACAGTTTTCGCCGACATCTGCACATATACTGTTGGCTTATGGTCGCCGCCATAATTCTCTTCTGAGAAGCATTGTTGTTGATGGGACGGATACCGTACCTATCTACACAATCTTAGAGGTTTGATGCTCTTTAGCCCTTGAATTTCTGGATGGAAAATGTAAATTTTGATGAGTTACATATTTAATTACCCTATGTTGCACCTTATCATACATGTCAGAAAGTGAATTCCACAGTATCTAGCTGGATTACGGACAAGAATTGTTGCCGTTGATTGACTAGAAAACCTAGAGCTAGATTTGGTTTACAGATATACTTATTCAATTAACTTGTTGTAAAAGCCTCTACATGGGTGCTAAAAATAGCTTATAAAATGTGGTACGTCTTTTGCATCTTGATTTGATTTGTGGGTCACCATTTTTGGTTGGTTTTTGTTCAAATGATTAATTTATGATATCACATTTACATGTAAAACCTAGATGCCATTCCTAACATTGCCTGAAGCATCATTATTGAATTAATAGGAATGAAATTTATGATTAACAAAGAAGCACTGTTCTCCCTTTCTTGCTTTTGTTTATAACTATATAAATGGATATTGTTTATTATAGTTTTTAAAAGTCCGTTATTTGCAAGAGGCTTTACCTTTTTCCTGCATACGGTCATTTTGGTTAAAATTTCAATGCTAATTTCATTTTCTTATTGGGAGATGCATTAGTTTATATCTGACGGTGAAAATATTTACCTGAGAAAAGTTGGTTTGCCCAGGGGGAGGTGATAATGCCCATTTCCAGAATAGATACACAATCATGTGTTCCTTCTGGCGTCTTTCTTTTATCTGCCTTCTGTGGAGTGTTCATGATATGGGTGCTGTCTCTACTGTAATTTTTAGAATTTTTGGTTAGCCTTTTTGTGTTGTCTGCAATGTTCCATCAGTATTGAAAGTCACTTCTCAAAACTAATCTACCACGATCAAGTATCCTGGGAGTTTCCCTTACCTGTTACTGAATTCTTGTGTTTAAATTTTTAAATTGCTCTGTACTTTTCTGGTATAAAAGGAAGCTTGGAAAATGTATAAACTGACGAGCTTGGCTCGGCCCTATGGCATTAAAAAACAGTTGATCAAAGAGCTTTATTTTGTTTATCTTATATTCTATTTAGGAGGAATTTGAGCCCCTAAAGAATAGGTCCGAGGGTACCATTATATTCCCTATGCTCAATCCAATGTGGCAGTGTTACAAACACTATATGTGTTTAGTTACATGTGTACACGGATATAACCTTGCCGTATTGTATGGAAACGTCCCTGAAAAACTACCATATCAGTTTTCGAATCCTGGTAGCATAGGTGATTGATCTCGATTTGGTGGCACCACTTGATAGTGGGGTGTGCATCGCAGTGTTTTCTTATATCAAGATTCCAAGCAGCTTGGATAGAATGATCAGCCATAGTGTTAAGCTTTGGTGATGAAGTCGGACGTCTCCACGAGTTGCCATGCTTATGGCATTTTCACCTTTGAAGGGAATGCTTTCATAGTCAGCATTCTTTTTCCACAAATGCCTCACCTTTCCCAACATGATCTTCTGATGCAATTACTTCTTCAAGTCAAAATTTCAGATATTTGAATGTAATCTGAAATGGTTCTGTCCACAGGTAGATCTAACACACAAACTCCTCCCTAGTGACGACCAACTACTTTGAGTGATGTTTAATTTCAGAATTCAGGTAGATCCAATACATAAATATGTCCCAAGAGATACCTATTGCTTTGAATGACACAAAAATCCAGAAATCAGATGGAGTCAATGCACAAACTTCTCCCAATTTATTACCTATTGCTTTGAGTGACACATAATTCCATAATTTTGTGCATAGGAAAAAATGTCTTACTCGAACAGGTGCTATGGTAGGGATCCTCTGCAGTTTTGATGCTAATCTAAGTAGCCAATCTTGGTACGGGTATGGGTACGGATATGGGGTTGGGTACTCCGATACAGCGATTTTTATTTTTTTGGCCTGGATATGTTTTTGGATACGGCCATACATAAATATATTAAAAATAGAGCCAAACAAGCAAAATCAACCACATAATATGCAGAGGGTAAACAAAATGAGTTAAATAACTTCAAAACATACTGATAATTCAATGCCAAAATGTCATGATATTCAGTGGTTGAATTTAAATTAGTCATATAACAAGTACATAGTGCAAATGTTACAATGTATGGACAAAAATCAACAATTGTCATTGCCACAAGCTCCTTAACCTCCTCTGCACCAAATGGGTAGTTGTAATGACGTAGGATGTCCTAAGCAATTGAAAAAATGAAGTTGAAAGAGCAAATGTGCCATGAGAGGTAAAAATACAATAAGAGTTAAATGTGATGGTGTTGTTTTCTTTTGATAAAATGAGTGTGAAAGTTGCTTTTAGGGTTTCCTATATATTTTATTTTGTTTTTTATTATTTTTTGAAGTCCATTAATGACTTTTTGCCAAGCAAGAAAAAAAAAAGAAAAAAAATGTTTTTTGCCCTGGACACGCCCAGGGTACTGCTGGGCAACTATGGATATGCCGGGACAAACCCGGCTATATCCAGAGTCACCAAGCCATATCCTGGGCGTATTGGATTCAGATCAATAACCAGGGTGTACTGAATAGGTACATGCACCTTTGTTTAGCAGTGTATCCGATAATGTAGATGCTATCGCTTCAATAGTTACGAATAGACAAGTTCTGTTTGGAAACCATGTACTGCCTTGAGATAGAGATTCTCTACCCTTGGTTGCAAAAAATGTGGTGAAGTAGACCTTGGGCCTAGTCGTGATATCTGTTTTGTCATAGATGCCTTACCAATTGTCAGTAATCCAGGCGTCAAGTCTTTTGGAGAAGGATAATGCTTGATTTGATACATAATTTCCTTCATAACGTTTTTAGAGGGGTTTGTGGGTTGTTTTATACCAACAGCATTTATGTGTAGGCTATGTATGTTTCTCTTCCATTGCAAATTGATTGAAGAGAGACCAAATTAAATCATAAGAAATGCTAAACATGTCAAGTTGTAATGGCAAATAAAGCATTTTACTCCTTAAAGGTGATTTAAGAAAGAATAATATTCTATCTTCAAATTAAAACAAAAATCAATTTTTATTGGGTTATTTTAAAATTCTTAATGTTGCAAAATTGCATGGCCAAAATTTCCATTATGTTTGTTTTGCAGATTTACAGAGTCTCTGACATGAAGCTGGTAAGAGTTCTTCCAAGTGCAGAAGATGAGGTTAACGTTGCATGCTTTCACCCTCTAGTTGGAGGTGGCCTTGTATATGGAACAAAGGTTAAAATGCAAAACTTAGAATCTCGTTTGTTTTTTTCAAAAATCAAATATGATTTTGAGATACCTGATTGAATCCAGGTACCTTTTTTCTACCATACATCCAGATATGAATTATCTTGTATAAATGCATGCCTGTGCAGGAAGGCAAGCTACGAATTATCAACAACAGTTCGCTACATGCTGATTCTGGCACTGGTTTTGAAGAAAATGTGTTTGAAGATGGGGGGTAACATGGAAATAAATCAAGGATTCTCATGTGAAATGAATATAAGTTCTTTGGGGAACAGAATATGTGCAATTATAATCTTATGAAGTTAATCAGCCTCTGTGCTGTTGCAGCTCCGCGCTTGTGCTGTTTTACTGGTTTTTTGATTCAAAATTGTGCTAGCTTTTTTCAATAGAGCATGTTTAAAATGCTGCATGAAAGCTCCACCTTTGTTTGGGAATTGGAACATTTTGTGGAGGTTCGTAAGTGCCTCGCATTGTATTAATAGATAAAAAACTATGATTCCAAAAAGGAAACGACAGAGTGATTAAAAAAGAGCATTGCAAATGTGCACCTCTGGAAATCTGAAAATTACAACAAACGAATGAGTTTTTAAATTGTTTGTTTCATTGTGTGCTATAAAGAAGATCATAGTCTCAATTTTTTTGTTAGAATTGTTAATAACCTCTTTTGTAGGTAATCAATCCTCGCAATTTTTTCAGAATAATTTAAAAATAAATTTGTATACATAATATCACTACTAGTATTGAATAATGTCCTATAAGCTATATACTGCAGATATGTTACTGTCCGTTAGATTTGTCAGAATTATGAAGGTGGCAAGGTGATAATTATACAGTTTTGATTCATCTTATTTCAGCTGTTTCCATTTCCAGTTTCAGCCAGCAGCCGATTTGCTCGTCGTCTAGAGTGTGGACTGCAGCTCAAGGGGAAGCCATGTCCTCTTCTGTGTCTCCTAATTCTTATAAACTGCTACACTGCAGAGCAGCCTGCTAGAGATGAACTTCTGCCGGTTTTGCAGAAGCACGCATGTAATACCATTATTCAGCCTATGGCTTCACCTTAAATCTATCAGAGGGTTGTTATAGAAAGGCTGATGATATTCTTTAGGTGGAAATACCGTTAGAAGAGTTTTCCCACAGATTTAATAGGAACATATTTGATATGGCATTTTGTGTGTTTATATCAGGATCTCAAAACACTTCATGGACTGTTATATGATTACCTAGGGGTTATTTTATTGTTGTTTTCTTATCTAATTAGGACAAATATGCAACTCTTGAAGGTCAATGGTATATAAATCAAAGAGTACGTTTTATAAAGTATTGGACATTTGGTTTTTAATGCTCTTGAAGATCTTAATGCACTGTTACAAGTATGGATTTGCCCCCATTCTCCTCTATGTGCATTTTAAGGTGAAGCTTCTCTAACAAGAATTGATAATTCCAGTGGGGAATATTCAGCACTCTGTACTGAATTAATGATGTATTTGTTTTAAATTGGAACCATCACATATGAGTTGTAGCGATGACAATTTTCTCCAAACTGAATGAAGCCCTGAACTCACATATAGTTTGCTGGGTGGTGCTTCTTAAATGTACCAGCCCAACTAATACATATGGAGCAAAATGTGATAGGTATGACAGTTTGCAACGGCCACATGTTAATTAGCTATTATTTGTATTTATGTTTTCCCCTAAAATTGGATAAGTATCCATATGTTAATTAGCTATTGTTCCAATCTATACTTGCCCATAAAATTAGATAAGCAGAGGATATTTTCAAACTTCACTTACAATGAAAATAGCAATTCATTTTGTTTTTAGATATTTTTTGTATGAAAAGAACAAAAATTGCATCAAACTAAATGTACTAGAAATTATTGTAGTTGGATTTATATTTCATAAAAATACCATTTAGACATTTTAAACTCCCCAAACTGGACGCCCTAAATCTAAAAAGCTTAATTTTTAATGGTGGGTGAGAAAAAACATTAAAAAATGTGCTAAAAGACGATACATTTCCAAGGTAATGTGCATGATGTTTAAGGCACATGCAGATGACACCTGCCTAGTTGATTCAGGATCTAGATGACTTGTTTGTTGGTACAAATGTTTGAGGTTTGCTGAAACTGGCTTCAATGATAAAAATTCATGCCCAAATGGTTGACTTTGGACCTTGGGCCTCCAAGCAAGCCTTTGATGTCTGGGTTGTGCGCTTCAGACACTAGCTTTAAAACTTGTGTTGCAATTGTTGTTTAGAAAGCCAACGAGGGCACTTAGACAATTAATACATGATTGGACAGCACGAGGCAAAAGAAAATTCTCAAAATGGCATGGACATAGGTTGGAGAAGCTTAGGATGATGTGTAGATGGCTTTTGTGTGGGCTTTTGAATGTTTGGGTCTTGGATGTTTAGGCATAGACATTTGAGTTGCTTGGAACTTAGAATATTTTCCTTAACATCTTGAAGACCTAAAATTTGTTTCATAAGAATATTTTCCTTGACATCTTGAATTCTAAGTTTCATCTTATAAATGCTTTTTCTGTCTGTTTTATCTCATAAATTCCTTGGCTATCTTCAAATGCAAAGATGATTTTTCACAAGGATTTCGATGGTTAAAAGACCTTGCTTGAATGGCGTGGACACCTAAGGTACTTGTAGCTTTCAAATGAAAATTTCTGTTTTGCTTTTCTTGGCTTCTTTCAAGGTTTATCTCTTTGCTAACTGAAAAGCACCCAAAAACTCTTAAGGTTTATAGGGTGAAATGAGCGTAGAGGTGCCAAAATCCCAACAAGTGGCATGATTGACCTCTCTCTGTCTCTCGAATAACTTCAAATGAAAACTTTTTGCTTTGTATTGATGCTAACTTGTAAATAGAGTCTTCTTGTCACCAACACATCAAAATATTTCAAATTTGGGGTCACCAACATAAATTTTTTAAATAAAACATTTTATTGGCAAATTCTTGTGCAATTGTGTAAGATATATTTCTCTTTAATGTTTGACATAGTTTTTAAAACTTTTATGTTTGCTTATTCATGGTATGAGGATTTTTGAATGGTTTTGTTGGGGTGGTCAATTTTAATCTTTCATTGTTTTCTTGTTTAAAGCTTCTTTGAATTCTTAGCATTCTTTGGCGCTCTTTTTGATTTTCATGGTTTTATTTGTTTCATTCTCTCTGTGTTGTGTACAAAGGCGGTCTTTTTGCAATATTTTTAGAGTTGGGTGAAATTTGTTGAGGTCTGATCCCTGTTGTTTTTGAAGCATTGTGGTTGTCATTGATGTCAAAGTCAAGACAAATGTCGGTTTTGTCAAGGTCAGAGTTGAGGTCACACATGGTAAGATGATGTGTCAAAGAAGTTTCATGACGAGAAAATTTGAAGGCAACTTCTTGTCTTTGATGAGAGAAAATTTGAAGGCAACCCGGGAATTCCTCTGAGGTTGTTGGCATGTCAAAGTCAGGATCATTGTACAAGGTAAGCTCTTATTGTGTACTAGGTGTCTTGAGAAGCCTAGTCTAGTTCTAAGAGCGAGGTGTTTGCATAAAAAAACATATTAACGCTTGATGATTTGTTTCAGTACATGCATGAGAGAGTATACAAAGCTATGTAGACATGGGCAAGAGGCAAAGAAACCTTTAGATGAGTTTCAAGGTCACGTCTTGAGGCTTATGCCTCACATGAAGACCTAGTGAAAAGGCATAGGCCTGGTAGCATGTTGAGGTGATTAGTATGAGACTTGTGTGATGAAGGTTGATAGTGTATGAGCAGGATATGAGGTCATATGATATGTGGATGAGGCTTTGAAAGCAGTACAAGAGGTTTCAAGGCATGATCATGATCTAAGTATGACTGGCAGTGGAAGGCCTAGTGTACAAAGTGACCTATAGTGGCCTAATGAGGGGTCAAGATCATTTCCAAAGGTGCTAGAGCTCTTGAGAGCATTGGCAAAGGTGTGAGAGGTTATGTTAAGTGTGTTGACAAAGTTTGAGATCATTACTTAAAGAAGAAAGCATGAAAACTGGTGATAAGGTTCTCTGTGTGGACATAATGGGGTGTTGCAAACTCGAGAAGGAATTTCTTGTACTCGTTGGCATGTGCAACCTTTGCATGAGATTTTGAGCAACGCATTGAAGTTGGGGAAGATCCCTAGCTTGGTTTTTTTGGCATTGGTTTTGTAGTTGAGAGGCAATCCTTTATGAGCGATTGGTAATAAGGGAAACCAGTTAAAACCCTTCTAAAACCTCATAATGAACCGATAGGAAAGATTTTGTTGGTTATGGTTTATAATGATTTTGATGACCTAGTTTGATGTTTGGAACATGTAAAGGACTCTTCTAGGTTTTCTTCAGGTGGTTTTGGTTTATCATGACAATGAGAATAAGCTACAAAAAACCCCTTGTTTTTAAGAATTTTGATGTAACAGGCAGGGTTGACCAGGTCAAAGCATGTAAATGGATGGAGTATGATGTGTAAGACTTGTAATTTGTGTCCATGCAAGTTTCTGCGCAGGTTGTAGACCTAAAATGTGCTAAACCGGTCATGGAAGGTGATCTATCGTTAAACATATATAATAGGCAAGACAATGAGAAAACTAGGCAATAATGAGAATGAGATTAGGGATTGGTTATAGAGGACTAGGGATGGATCCAAATGCATGGGCTCATTATTCAAGGCCTATTCCTCATATCCCCTTGGTTTAAAAGTGTTGATAATCCTTGTACACAAGCAAAAAGTTGTCATCAAAATGGCCTGTCTAATATAGTGAAGTCTGTGTAGAGTGAAATTTTGAGATTGGTCTGTAAGACGAATATTGATATATAACCATGCAATCTATCTTTTCAGAGATGATCTAAGGATGCTGAAGGTTCATGTAAACCCATTGGAAGATTATAAAATTGTTTACATGGGTGTTCTAAGGCTTAGTTTTCATGACTGTTTTTGGTGCTACAAACAATTTTTTATGTGTGAGTGAAAATGATGTTTCTGAGACATTTTGCACCGAGTTGAAAGATCCAATGACCATGAAAGTATTCTAGAGGTCTCATAGGTTCATTTGAACACATCTGTATGCATGAGAAACTCTTACAAAGGTATGAAAATTCAAAGGTTTTTGACTGGGTTCTTAAGACCTGTGTGCAATTTTCAGTAGGCTTATGAAGTTGACCAATTTGAGGTCTTTTGCCCTGTTTGATGAATTCTAATGAACATGATGTTGACCCTGAGGTCATAAAAATTCTATCCATGTGTTTTGTTGGTTAGGTTATGTGGCAAAGTTGGTTGTATGCATAAAAAATGCTAGACAAGCTTTTTGGTAGTAAGAAGGCCTATTTGCAAATAGACCTAATTGGGTGGTTCAAGGAGTGAAAAGAGCCAAATGGTGTTGGGGACACAAGGTGAGCTTAGCATGGGTCTATTCAAGTGACGTGTGAAGTGTTTCATCTGTTTGTGGAGGCTCAAAGTGTTCCAAGGAGGTCCAAGTGAAACGTATGCTTAGAAAAAACCTAATTACGTTCGGTCTCTATTAGGCCTAATGGTGGTTTTGGCCTTTAACGATAACGACCGATCTATGTAGTGTTTGTTCCACTTGTGAAACATGTGTATTGATGTATTTCAAGGATGATCCAAGAGTGGTAAGGTTCTTGGCCAACTAAGATGGGTATGAACAAGAGTCAAGTATAAAGACAAGGCCTAATAGGTCTATTTTGACTAGTTAGAGAACTGAGAAAGTGAGCGAATGATATAAAATTTTGAAGAATAGGTAAAGGGATAGAAAAGCAACAGAGAAGTGTGCGAAATATGCCATGAACATTTAACTGTGTCTAAAGGTGTTGAGTAAGGTCATTTGACCTAATATTGCCAAAAAAAGGGCTAGTTGAGCAAGAAGGCTTAAGAGACTATTTGAAAGAGATTGAAGAGTGAGAAGAGCAAAAAGAGTTCATCTTCAGTTGAATTAGAAACATGTGTCTAAAGGTGATTAGAGATTCAAGGTAGTTGAGTTGGTGTTGTGTTATTTAGGAGGTTGGAGCTTCCTTGCAGATTGAAGCTTGCTAAAAGACTAGTTGAATTGGTGCTTGACTAGTGAGGGGTTGGTGCTCCTTGTGGGGTTGGTGCCTCAGTAAAAATTTGATCCATTGCTTATATGACAGTAGTCCAAGTGATGTTTCAGTAGGTTTTATTCTCCTAGAGGGTTTCCCACATATATATCATGTCCTTATGTTATTTGCTTTCATAGATGCTTTTGCATGCATTAATTGATGTACGTAAGTGAATAAATGCTTCATGAATGTTAAGTGAAATTAGAGGACTATTTTAATACAATTGATTTACTCCCCTCCGCCCCTCCTTGCCCTCTCAGTAGCTGTACTTTCAACATTTGATGTAAGAGCAGGGCCTTTGAAGGAGGTCTTACAACCTAAAAGAGATTCTAAGCAAGCAAAGATAACTAGTCAAGCACAAGGTGGTTTTTCTACAAGCAAAGTTTCATTGTTTAATGGATCTAATTATGCTGTTTGAAGTGTCAGGGTGAAGACATATCTTATCACATCCCAATTTCATCCTATAATTAATAACCTTTAAATCCACGGATTAATATAGTTATTATTTGATTATCATTGCTTTGACTTGAGATTTATGACATACTGGTATGAGACAATGATATTGTTGATTAGTATACATGATGTGACAGTTATATTTTATTATTATGTATATCATGGATATTTATTTGTTAGTTTTGCATCATTGATTGATATATAAGATGACTCAGATTAACTACCTACTTGTTGCGTGGTGGATACAGGATTGATCCTACCCTCAAAGCTAGACAAGGGAGAGCATCATCGGAGATGATGGGCTAAATGTGATGAATGGATTATAACAAAGAAAATTGCTAGTGATCCTACACACACATATTAGATTTTAAAATGTTATATGCGTAGCATGTTTTAGATGTTAGTGCATAATTAAATAAATATTGTTGTGATTATATTTCTATATGGATTTAGTTCTTGATATGCATTAAATTACTTTAATTTAATTGTTTTGATTTTCGAGTTTAAATTAGAAAAATATATATTTAAATGCTATATAGATACTATTATTGTAGATGTGGTTATCTGACAATTAGGAGCAATTAATAATGTAATATCTATTAGTTAAATAAACAATTATCTTTGTTTTAATTGTTTTCATAGAATTTGAATACCTAAATGCTAACCTTGAGTTAAGTTGATCTAATCTAGTTTTGAACAACATGCATGAAATTCATTGAAAACTATAATTTAGATATTATTATTTTATTAGCCAACTTAGCCTTAAATTTAAGCTAACTTTAAGTATTGAGACATAATTATCTGATTAAACAATAATATATATTTTATATTTATTAAAGATAAACTATGGATTATATAACTTCAGTTAAGAAGGGTTTAAATATGACATTCATGAAAGAGAACTTAAAGGGAAGAGAGCATACAAATTGTATGGTGCAACAAAGGAGGAGGTGAATAGTTTATAAATGAAAGTCTAATGAAATTTAAGGGAGACATAGGGAGCGGGAGGAAGCAGAGATTTTTGGAGAGAGAGTTTGGCAAAAGCAAGCACGATGGAATCAAATATTTTAATCAAATCCTTCAGAGGTTGGGTCTGCAAATTATTTTTCTATGTTAATATAAATAGGTTGTGTTTACAATTATTGATTAAGTATTATATATATTAAATGCAGTGAATTACATTGTTTTGACAACGTATTACTTTTATAGTCTACATCGTATATTTTTTGGCAACGTCCTTTGGCTTTTTGAGACTGCGTCCCACTAAAATAACCCTGTGTTCCTTTTGATAGGTCCGCGTACCATTCTTTACAGACTTGCATTTCTTTTTAAGGGTTTGCATCTCCATAGAAATAACCATCGTATCCTTGCATTGCATATTATGGGGTGATTCATATTATAATTGACCGAGTTTAAAAGTTAGGCCTGCATTTTGCCTTTTGAACATGTGTCTCACTTTTTGACAGACCTGTATCCCATGAGATTTGGTATGCGTTCCATTCTATTGAACTAGTGTTTTAAATTCTAAACCTGTGTTCCAACTTTTTAGATCAACGCTTTGCCTTGATGGGTGAGTGTCTTATTTTGATAGAGCATGCGTTTAATTGTAGAGCCATTAATTTAAATGCTTAGTACTATAATCGAAACGCTGATTCATTGATTGAAGGTTAAGTATATATGTAAGTGAATCTTGAGTATTTAAGCATAAGTCAACCTTTATAGTAATGACGTTCTTCCCTTGTAGGCTTGCATGCATTTTTATGAGCTTGTGTTTCTATATTCTAAACATGTGTTTCATTTTGATATAGGGACTGCACTTTTGTTAAACATTGAGACATTCATGCAAATCGCTAAGTCTTTTTTTTAAAACATCCAGTCATTAAAATAGAATGCTCAGTCTTCAACTAGACGTTGAGTATAAAATTGAATTCGCTGAAGTCTTGTATTATAATGCCAAAGTCTTAAATAGAAACATTGAGTATCTTAAATTGAAATGTTGAGTTTCATTTTAGTCGCTGAAAATTAGCAAAGGAAATTATATATTTCTTCTTTAATGCAAGATCGAATGTTCGATGGAACTTTTTTTTGGCCTCGGATTTTTATATTGCGGTTTCAAATCAAGTTGCATTTTATTAATGAACATGGTTATCACGGGATCCTTATAAGGATCACCATACGAGTAGAATACTAAAGCGGTTTGTATTTTAAATCGATGTTAAAATGCTATGTATACTAAATAAACTTTAGTATTTTGCTTGACATAATGAGGAAACTTCTCACACATCAATTTTTAGCACCGTATTTACCCACTTTTAATAAATATAAAACATGTGTCCATTAACGAATTGTCATACTCATAGCTTGCCTATAGTATACTAGACTTGATCATACACATTAAGAATTATGAAGGTAATATATGCCTTGAATGTTGAGGCCAATAATCATATCTACACCTTATTAGAGTTGCCTTGAACTATTTAGAGATCTACATTATATCTGTTGATATATCATGATTAGAATTATCAATAAAGACAATCCTCTATAGATTCTATTGTATTCTCATGATAATGATGTCGATGATGACTTATATCATGCTTATTTTGATCCTCTACTTTGTGTCAGATTTATTGGTGAGCTTTTGTCAAATAGTAGGTTGATATATGATTATTTATCTTTTTAAACTATTGTCATATGATGATCATACTTGGAAATAGATGTACATGAAATTTAGAGGGATGAATAGAGTATTTATAGTTATGAAAAATTGCTTTACCTTGAGTAAACAATAGCAAAAATAGATAATTTTGTAAATGTTAACATACTCTTGTTGGATTAATACTTTATCCTGGATTTATATAATTATATGATCTAAATCTATATTAAAACTTTGCTTAGAATGTTCATATAAGCTAAATAATATTTATGCAAGCATAATAATGTTATGCAACATGTCGACATGGTCAAATTCTATAACGTCTTGTAAAGATGAAACTTGTGTGTAGTATACTTGTGAGAGTATTTTATGTGCAAGTGATTAGACTTTTCTAGTATAAGATAGTGCATCAGGATTTGTACCTAAAGATTATGTTTTCCTCTTATTATTATTATGCAGTATATTTTATGGTATAAACCTATAATTGATTATTTAATAATTATAGTGTAAGATTGATTGATCATGTTTGAGTAGGGTGCTCATGCACAATGAGCTATGATAGTATGGGATATCATAGAATACATCAACATAAATGTATATGTCTAAATGGTATATACTAAAGTTGTATGTCTAGACTCTCACCTACGTTGACTGATTAAATGTATGTGTTGGTTATTACTTGAACAATATGTTTTATAATAGCTAGTAACACATCATATATGCATGCATACAATTTTAATAATATAAATTAATGTTAAGTTAGACTTTTGTGTGTTAGTATGACTTGCTTTGTTATATATACTTAACTGAAAGCGTATGCTTCTATGCATTTATGACTTTTTAGTATGATTAATTATGAAAAAACTAGTAATTATGCTTTAGAACACTATACTATGATATTATGAGATATCATGGGGTGTAGTTGTTTGGATTTTATTATAGTAGTTAGAAATCTACAATTTAATGTGAATTATATTTGGATGGTATGAACTGTAGTTATTATTTATTATATGAGTTGAATAATAATGAATGATTCATTCATGTGTTGATAGAATAAATGTACACTTTACTTACTCTTATGTTTAGCATGTGATGTGATATGATTGTTAGGATAATGTACTTAGTATAAATTTTGTGGTTAAATAATGTATAGTGAGACATTATCTTTGATATGTATGATTTGCATGCCAGTGAGATATCTTACAATAAAATAGTTTTCTATGATACACTGCATGTTTAATTTTATCATACACACATGAATACTAGCTTGTTCTCTAGATTCTCTTACCATTTTATTTACCTATCCATGAAGGGAAGACCATTCGTAGATAGGAGATTGTGCGGAGGATTGTTGGTCTATGGTTGGTGTAAAAAATCCTTGGATGATGCTCTCCTTCTCCACAATAGTACTACTTATCATGACAATACACTTGAGATTCAGAGATACACGAGTTGGTTTGACTTGAGCTCTAGAGGGCTTAGTATCTATTTATTATATTAAGACTAAATGCTTAATAAAAATGTAACTATATTTCAATTATACTTGAGCAACATTTGTTGTATTCGTAGACCAACCATGGCTGAGTCCTAATGTATTTACTTTCTTTGAAATTATGATATGTTATATTGCATTCACTTTTAAAACTTTAGATCTGTTATTGTTATAAGTTATTTATTTTATGATTAAGTTATTTAGTATAACTAAGGTTGAGTGAATGAATGTTAAGTAATAGTTTTTTAATTTTTTTTTATTGCGTTATTATAAGTACAACTTGAGAAGTTGTAATATATCTGATGTCTCAAGGTCATGATGTTTGGCAATCAGTCTTGGATGGATATACTGCACCCCCCATTCCTTCTATAGATACAACATGCAAGAAGTCTAGTGACAATAACTCAAAAGCAATGAATGGTATTATGTGTGGCCTATCAGAGACAAAAATTGTGAAAATGATGCATTATATGTCTACCAAAGAGATGTTGGAAAAGTTAAAGATTATTCATGAAGGAGACTTCAAGGTTGAATTGGTCAAATTTCAAACCCATAGAAGATAATTTTAAAGTCTAAAAATGAATGAAGATGAGACCATTGCAACATACTTGCTGAGGGTTGATGAAGTGTTCAACATCATAAGAGGTCTAGGTGAAGAGTTGAAAGAGTCTATTGTTGTTCAAAAGGTCTTGAGGTCTCTAACTCTCAAATTTGATTCTAAGGTATTTGTTGTTGAAGAAATGCAAGATCTAGACAAGCTAGAGTTGGATGGACTGCATGACATCCTAACTTATGAGATGAGGACAAGTGAAAGAAGACTTGCAAAGAAAGAAATTGCATTCAAGACATAAAAGTAACAAAAAAAAAGACACAAGGTAAGAAAGTCAAAGATAATGATGATTCTCATATTAATGATGATGAGTTGATATCTATGTTTTCAAGAAAGTTAAATACAAGCTTAAATAGATATAAGGGCAAATTGCCTTTTAAGTGTTTCAATTGTGGAGAGATTGGATACTTTGCTAACAAGTGCCCTTATAAGCATAAGGTAAATAAAGGTGAAGAGAATGATGAAGGTCATGATGATGATAAAAGGTCCTACAGGTCTGATAAGAGCAAGAAAAACTATAAAAGATATAATGATAAGAAGTTTTTCAAAAATTTAAAAAGTTTATACACCAAGGAAGATTGCAACTCATCTAATGAGAGTGAGATAATTGATTCTAAGAGTGATCATGAATGTGATGGCCCTGATGTCAATGAAGTTTTCTTCATGGCTGAAGAAGCAAACTATTAAAATTAAGAAGAGTTCATATGGATTGGAGGTGCTGTTGGTGATTCAGATGAAGGAGATGAGGTGGAATTTGAGGCTGAGTTGATGAATACTCTGAAAGAACTGAAGATGGTAAAGAAAAATAATATGGTGATGAAGTCTCTTATCAAATATTATGATGATAAAATCAACTTATTTGAATCTAGACTGAGCAACAACTCGAAGGAACAAGAGGAAATAGTCAAACAGGGGGAGAGTCAACTTGAAATTATGACTGTAGGCCTATAAGCCAAAAAATATGAATGTGCAAGGTATGTAGTTGAAGTGAATTCCTTGAGCGCTGAATTAAAGCAAGAATCTAATACGATCAAGTCTTTTGTGAGGTTTGAAATGATTACCAATGACCTAGACAACATTTTGAGTAGTCAAAAGACTGTTAATGACAAAACAAACCTTGGTTTCAATGGAGACCAAAAGAAGAACACTAATGTGATAAAAAAAGATAATGATCAATCAAATAATGAGGGTGTTGATAGAGTGAAGGTTAATACTATCAGGAAACCTAATACCATAAGGTATTCTACCTTTCAATGGATATTTCTATTCATGTAACCAATTTGGTCATAGAGCAAGGCATTGTAAAAGGCCCTCCAAGAATGGATATGCATGAAACTATGAGCAAAGTCACCAGTCAAGAGGTATGGGTCATGGTGTCTTTCCATCAAGGTGAATAATATGTTCAATTGTCATAAGGTCGATCATATTACAAAATATTACAAGCATGATTTTTCAAGATAAAACAAGCAAGTTGAGGCTCTTAGAGTACAAGAAAGAAGAGAAGCCAATAAGTGAAAACCCAAGGTAGCTAAGGTTGATGACTAGTCTATAAATCCAAGTGGACTATTTACCATGGTGGAGCATAGTCAAGATGCAAATGAGTGCAAATAATTATCTCTATCAACTTAGACTGTTGATGGAGTCAAGACCAATAGATCAAGACAAAATGTTGTTCAAACAAAGATTGAGGAGGTCAAGCCAAAAGGACTAATCAATCCTAAGAGGATCATGAAAGAATTTCAATCTAGTAAGGACATAGAGGTATAAGAATATCCTAAATTTATGTTGTAGTTATCTAAGAGCATAGGTGACTCCATTAGGCTCTATGGAGGCACTTAGCTAGTGATCAAGAAGCATGAAGGATGCTCAATCATAGGGGGGATTTTTGTGGTCTTAGGTGACTTTCAGATTCAACATTTAGTTAAGAGTCTGCTACAGGTGTGATCATAAGAGACAGGCCACCAAGAGTTTGCATGATGACTTGATCAAACCAAGTCACAATTTTGAAAATGTCTTAAATTCTCATGGATATAAGGGGAGCCAATCATGCTCCAAGTATAGGTATGTAACCTTGATCGATGTCAAACTCATTTGAAAAGAAAAGGTGTATTGATTTAGGTCTAAGGATTAGATAAGTTACCAAGAACATGGCCCTTTGTCATTAATGTCAAAGGGGAAAAAAGTTACTATTTGGAAGAAATACCAAGTATCAAATAAGATTCAGCTTGAGGTAATAAAGAAGATCTACTATATTAGGATGTTTGCCATCAATGACAAAGGGGGAGATTGTTGAAGTATGATTTTTATTATTGTTTTGAAGCATTATTGTTGTCATTGATGTCAAATTTAAGATAAATTTTAGTTTTATCAAGGTCAGAGTTGAGGTCATGCATGATAAGATGATATGTGTCAAAGAATTCTCATGATAAGAGAGAATATGAAGGCAACCTAGCAATTCCTCTGAGGTTGTTGGCATGTCAACGTCAAGATCATGGTATAAGGTAAGCTACTATTATGTGCTAGGGTAGATGCATAAATTTGGGGGATAAAAAATATGACACAATGAAAAATATAATCCATTTTCTATAAAAGGTTTATGCCCTTTAAAAAAAATGCAAAATTAACAAAGGGTCGGTCCCAACCCTAAAGGGCGTACACCCTTTACAAATTGATAAAAAAGGTATATGCCCTTTGGATTGCAAAGAATGCATGTCTGTTGTAAAGGGCACACATCCTTTGCATATGATGTACGCCCTTTTGAAAGACATTTTTTTTTGGTTTGCAACTAGAGGTATTTGTTTTGCAAAACATGTATTTTTTTTTGTGTTTTGTAAGAAGAGGTATTTTTTTTGCAATCATATATTTAGTAAAATAAATATTAAGTATAAGATATTATATTTTAATATCTTATATTTTAAATTTATTTTACTAAATATAAAAAATTAGGGCCACTCAACATCTTCTAAAATTGATTACAAAGCTGTACGAGTTAATATTTAGAATTAAGTTTTTTGAATTCCAATCCAGTCAATAATTAGTTTTCAAAATTTTAGGATCAGAAGATAGAATAAAAAATGAGGTTACAAATCATATTACGTATGTAATAGATGTATACGATTGAGGATTACATGTCTGTTTTATCTACTTAAATATTTTTTTTCTACTTTATCTACTTGAGTATGCTCTATGTGATTAAATAACCGAACTATGGCTTGATCTTAAAGAGTATGCCCTACCTAAATACACAAGCCATATATTGATATTTATTGTTCCCTACTGGTGTCAAAATAAGTGCTCCACTTACTCAACCTGGTCTACTTCAAGGTCCTCTAGAAACTTGCTTGTAATTAGGTCTCTTCTTAACCATAAATTATCTCTTGGTCTATCACAAAAGGTCTTCTGAGTATTGGTATTGAAAGACTAATGAACTTAATCTTTAGTATTATCTCTTGACTTCTTAGCCTCTGTATTTAGATCAAAAGACACTTTCAATGACTTACAATAGGGTACTGAGTCTCAAGATAATATTCTACCTTCAAGTAAAACACTTCTTGGACTCCTAAAGCACTCAATTGTACATCCTCATTTCTTTGAACAATACTATGAGGGTTTCACCAATTATTTGACTCAAGCTTCCTAGTGCATGAATAACTTCAACTCAAAACTTGGATGACAACAACTCTATCCTTTATAGGACTATTACACCAAATTCTACCTCTTAAGGACTTGATACAAAGAGGTCTACAACTACCTTATTTTTGTTCTCTTTCAATTTAAAAACTCAATGAAAATATCAAGACAATGATACAAGACTCATAGGTGTCTTTACATAATCTCAAGATACCAATTAGATCACCAAAGTACCCAAAAAGTTGACTAAGTCCTAAGCATTGCTACAATATTGTGTATTGGCGTGTTTGGTCTTGAAAATGTGTTATTAATCTAAGATCATCAAAGGATTATTATAAAGCTTTATTAATATATTTTGAGACTATCTTTGAGGATAAGAAACCAATTTACTTTATTGCTTTCTTAAAAATTAGAATTCACTGGAAACTCTACTCTTTAGGTTCTGATGGCCTAATCTGCTTACTTGGAAGGATATTGACTTGGCTTAACTGTCAAATGATTTGAATCACTTTACTTGTAAGTATTCTATAGTATTTACATAATAACATTCAACCTTCATAAGAGGTTTATACTCAATCAACAAAGTTAGAGATGTACTATACTTGGAGTTTTCTATCTTTGCCATAGAATCTTCTTAGCAACCTTGTTCTCAACATAGAAAATGAAATTTAATTAATGGGTCTATCAATATGCATAAATGAATAGCCTATATCATGCAACCTATATCATATATATAGTAATGATATAGTCATTCATACATTACATCTACCACATACATGGTATTACATATTAGTATTTGGTCACTCATACATGACATCTTCATGTGGTCATGATATGGTCACTCGTATTAGACATGAATGCAATTAATAACCCTATTTCACTCAATTTAAACATAAAAAATTAACCCCAAACCCTAAACCCATAAACCTAAACACTAAAAAGTAAACCCTAAACATTAAATCCTAAACCCTAAACCCCAAACCCTAAGCCATAAACCCTGAACCATGAACACTAAATAATATACCTAAAACCTAGACCATAAGCCCTAATCCTTGAACCCTTAACCCTAATACATTATCCCTAAACCAAAAAAAATAATCCATAAACCCTAAACCATATATCCTAAACATATAAACTTAAAAAATTAAACCCTATATATTTATAACCTAGACCCTAAACCCTAAAACCTAAATATAAGCCCTTAACCATAAACCCCAAACCATAAACCTAAAATCATAAATCCTAAACCTTAAAACCTAAATGTAAGCCCTTAACCCTAAACTCTAAGCCTAAAACCGTAAACCATAAGTTATAAACCTTAAACATTAACTCCTAAACCAAAAATTCTAAACCCAAATCAAAAACCAAAAACCAAAAACCAAAAACCTTAAACTCTAAACCTAAATCCCTAAACCCTAAACCCTAAACCCTAAACCTAAAACCCCAAACCATAAACTCTAAACCATAAACACTAAACCCCAAATCCTAAACCTTAATCCCCAATCCTAAAATACTAAATCCCAAACCCTAAATACTAAACACTAAGTTCTAAACCCCAAACCCTCAACCAAACCCTCAAGACCAAAACCTTGAACTTTACACCCTAAACCCTAAATCCTAAGTGTGAAACCATAAACCCAAAACCCTAAGCCCAAACAATAATCCCCAAACCTTAAAAGCTAAATTTTTGGTCCCTTGAACCATAAACCATAAATCCTAAACCTTTAAGCATAAAATATAAGTTATAAGCCCTAAATCCTAATCCCTAAGCCATAACATTAAAACTTGAACCCTAAACACTAATCCCTATACACGAAAACCTAAGCTATGAATATCGAACCATCAAACATAAACCTTAAACCCTAAATTTATAAATACTAAACCTCTATCCATAAACCATGATATTAAGTTATCACCTATATAGAGAAAGGAGAGGTGGCATTGGCTAAGCCATATATAGAAAAGATAGGAGTCATTCTAACCTATATAGATAAAGGAGTGACTAGGGACACTCGTGTAAAAGGCTTGAAGGTGGATTCAAGATGAATTCCTAATAATTTGTGGCTTTTTTAATCAATGGGTCTATTAATATGCATAAATGTCTAACCTATAACGTTCAACCTCTATCATACATATGATAATGATATATTCATTCAAACATTACATCTACCCTATACCTAGTACTACATGTAAGTATGTTGTCACTCATACATAACATATTCTTGTATTCATGATATAATCACTCATACCAGACACAAATGTAGCTAATCACCCTAGTACACTCCATTTACACCTAAACCATTAACCCTAAAACCCAAAACCTAAACCCTAAACACCATAGACCTTGAATTTTAAACCCTAAACCTAAAGCCTAAACACTATAAACCTTGAACACTTAACCCTAATGCATTATCCCTAAACCCAAAAAAATAATACCTAAACCCCAAAAATTAGACCCTAAACATAGAACCTTAAAACCTTAAAACCTTAAAACTTATACTTTATACCCTAGACCCGAAGCCCTAAAACCTAAAATTTAAGTCCTTAAACCTAAATCCCAAACCACTAAAATCCTAAATCCTAAACACTAAACCATAGAACCTTAACCCTATACCCTTAATATTAAACACTAAACCTTAAACAAAAAATTCAAAATCATGAACCTTAAACCTTAAACATTGAACCCCAAACCCGAAACCCAAAACACAAAACCTTGATCCCTATACACTTAACACTAAAACCTAATCCTAAAACCCTAAGCACTAAACACTAAACTTTGAAATTTTAACCCTAAACCACAAACCCAAAACCATAAAACCTCAAACCCAAAACTAGAGACCCTAAATCCTAAAATTGGATAAACCCTAAACCTTAAAAATTAAATGCTAAAACCCAAACAATTAACTCCAAAAACTGAACTATAAAATTTGAACCCTAAACCCTTAACCCAAGACCCTAAAAATGAAACCTAAATGACAAACACTAAACATAAATTATGGAGACCACACTATAGAGGAATGATGTAATCATTGGTTGTTCAGTTCAACCCCCTCTCCACTTTCCTATCATTCCTATACAAGCACAGAGATTTCAATGCAAGGAGAAAACATGCCATAACAAAGTTAGTGGCATAAATGCTAATAATTTGTACTCATGACCCACATCATTATTTGAGAATAACTCACAAACATGAGAATATCCAAAATTTTCTAGCCCTTTCACTCAATGATGTGAAAATAAATGTGTCTATAAGAAGGATTTCACCTCATACAGAGTAAGCACAAACAGGTAATTTTTGATCTATCATCATTTTTCATCATCCCTCATTGTTCAAAATGAATTCTTTCCATGCAAATTCAAAGAGGATATTATCTTATTTCCACCATGTAAATCATCTAACAATATCCCTAGAGTAATCCATCATGACCCTATCTAACCTACTAGACACGAATGAGAATAATCACCCTAGTACACTCCAATCAGAATAAAAGGAATTAGAACACTATTCAAGATTCATATAAAAAAGATATTATCCATTCTGAAACAAATTTATACTGACTACTAGATTGGAACACACTCTATTGGATGAGGGAGGGACTAGGGATGATGATAGAGTGATTAGGTATGATGAGGGATAATGAGAGATTGGTTAGGGAAAATGAGGGATGAGGACATATGAGGAGGGGGTGATTAGGGATGATTAAGGATGATAAGGGAATGATTAGGGATGATGAGGGATCTAATGAAAGATGATGAAGGATTGACTAGGGATGATAAGAAATGAGGATGGTTAATGAGGGAGTTATTAAGGATGACGAGGGATGATGAGAGTGTGACTAGGGATGATGCTCAACATGATGAGAGAGTGATTAGGTATGATTAGGTTTGATGAAGTTTGATGATGGAGTGTTTATGGATGATTGATGAAAACAAGGGATGATAAGGGAGTGACTAGGGATGATAAGGGTTGATGAGGGAGTGATTAACAAAAATGAAGGATGATGATAGCTAATGAGGGAGTGATTAGGGGTAATGAGGGACAATGAGAACCAATAAGGGAATGAATAGGGATGATAAGTGAATATGAGGGTTGATGAGGGAGTTATTAGGGATTATAAGGGTCAATAAAGGAGTGTCTTATGTGAATTTTGAGTGTTAGAATATGAATTTATTCTACGTGACTTTGGAGTAATACATGAGATCAGAATTGAAGAATGCATGGATTGACCATCTATCTGACATTTGTTTTAGAGTGAATGATATCTTTTTAGAATGAATTTTAATGGTCTTTTTATTTATTCTATTTTGAATGGAGTCTATTAGGGTGATTAGCTACATTCATGTCTAGTATAAGTTATCGTATCATGATTATAGGTAGATGTCATGTATGAGTGAATGCATACATATATGTAATAGGTATGCGATAGATATCATGTATAAGTGACCATATCATGAATATAGGTATTTTAAAAGTTATATGATATAGGGTAGTATTTTATGCATATTGATACACCCATTGATTGAAAAACCCATAAATTATTTAAGAATCCACCTTCAAGCTTGGGTATTAAATCAGGTAGGGCATACTCAAGTAGGTAAAGTAGGTAGGGCATACTCAATTAGGTAAAATATGGGGGATAATCAATGATATAGATCTATTACATACGTAACATGATTTTTAATCTTGTTTCTCATTTTATCTTATGATACTGAAATTCTTAAAACTAAGAATTGACTAGAATGGAATTTGAAAAAACTAAATTCTAAATAGTAACTCTTACAGCTCTATAATAAATTTCAAAAGATGCTGAGTGGCCATAATTTTTTATATTTAGAAAAATAAATTTAAAGTATAAGAATATAAATATTATACTAAACATTTATTTTACTAAATATATGCTTGCAAAAAAATACCTCTATTTGTAAAACACATAAAAAAATACATGTCTTGCAAAACAAATACCTATAGTTTCAAAAAAAACAAAAAAAATGTCTTTGAAAAGGGTGTACGCCCTATGCAAAGGATGCAAAACCTTTGTAAAGGGTGTACACCCTTTCTAAAGGGCAGGTGTCCTTTTCATAGGGCATATGCCCTTTACAAAGGGCATACGCCCTTTAAATATTTCAATATTTTTTTGCATTTTCTCTCCAAATTTGCTTTGGGTATAGGGTTGGAGAGGTTAGAACCTAGCTTGAAACTAGTCTTGGAGAATCCCACTTAGTTTTTATAAAATTTAGGAGTTTTTTTCATCTAATTAGGCAACTTTTATTTTAATTTTTAAAATTATATGGGTTTGTAAAAGAGAGTTTAGTTTTATATTATATATATATATATATATATATATATATATATATATATATCAGAATACTATTTATAATTATTATTTAATTTATACATAACATACCACATTATGGACTATATACATATCATCACAAATTTCCTTATAATTTTTTTGAATATTAATCAAAAGTTTATAAAATTTATATCTCAATAATATACACATTGTCAACTATGCTTTAAAAAAAAGTTGATTTTCATGAAGTTAAGGTCAAAAAGCTGTGTTTGTACACTTGCAATTTCAATTTTTCAGTTATCTTAACTTGTAAAATTATTTAAAAATTATATATTTAATAAAAAGTTAATATAAAATATTCCCAACAATCTTCAACATTTCACCTATCTATATATGAAGTTTCATATGAAAATTCAATCGTTTACTCAAAAAAAGTGTGTTTGTACACATGCAATATCCTTATATTTTCACATAAAATGACCAATCTATTGTCATAAATGCATCTATTTCACATACTTTTATCATCTGGGTATTGAGAAAAATTATATATTTGGAAACTACATTCAAATTTACACAATTCATGTTCTTATGTCATTGCCAAATTCATTTTCAAAGTATCTCTAATATTCTCTCCAAGTTTAACTATTGTTATTTTTAGAAAAAAAGTGTCTCTTTATACCTCCCCTTTTGTCCCCCATTATCCTGCATCTACCCACTAGGTGTCTTGAGAAGCCTAGTCTAGTTCTAAGATAGAGGTGCTTGTATAAAAACATATTAAAGGTTGATTATTTATGTCTATAAATGCATTTAAAATTGTTTAAACATGGGCAAGAGGCAAAGCAACCTACAAATGAGTTTCAAGGTCAAGTCTTGAAGCTTAGGGCTCACATGAAGACCTAGTGAGAAGGCATAGGCCTGGTATCATGTTGAGGTGATCAGTATGAGAATTTTGTGATGAAGGTTGATAGTGTATTATCAGGATATGAGGTCATATGACATGTGGATGAGGCTTTAAAATTAGTAGAAGAGGTTTCAAGGCATGATCATTATCTAAATATGATTGGCAGTGTAAGGCCTAGTGTATAAGTGACCTATAGTGGCCTAATAAAGGGTCAAGATCATTTCCAAAGGTGCCAGAGCTCATGATATAATTGACATAGATGAGATAGGTTATTTTAAGTGTGTTTACATTTTTTTATATCATTACTTAAAGAAAAAATCATGAAAATTGGTGATAAGTTCCTTTGTGTGCATAAAATGTGGTGTTGCAGACTCAAGAAATTTTTTATTGTACACATTGGCATGTGAAAATTTTTCATGAGATCCTGAGTAGATCATGGAATTTTTGGAAGTTCCCTATCTTGATTTTTTTGGCATTGGTTTTAGAGTTGAGGGATAATCCTTTATGAACAATTGCTAAGAAGGGAAACCAGTCAAAACCCTCCTAAAACCCTCATAATGACACGATAGGAAAGATATTATTGGTTATAGATCAGAATGGCTTTTTTGAACTAGTTTTATTTTTGGAACATGTAAATTAATATTCCAAGTTTATCCAGATGGTTTTGGTTTATCATGATAGTGAGTAGAAACTACAGGAAACCCCTTATTTCTAAGAATTTTGATGTAATAGGCAGAGTTGATCAAGTCAAAGCATGAAAATGGATGGAGGATGATGTGTAAGAATTTTAATTTGTTTAAATTTAAAATTTTTATCATGTTTTAGACCTAAAATATGCTAAATTGGTCATGGAAGATGACATATCACTAAAGAGGCCTAATAGGCAAGACAATGAGAAAACTAGGCAAGAATGAGAATGAGATGAGGGATTGGTTGCAGAGGACAAGGGATGGATAAAAATGCACGGGTTAATTATTAATAAATATTACTCATATAACATTGGTTTATAATTTTTTATGATTCTCATACAAAATAAAAATTTTGTCATCAAAATGGTCTGTTTAACATAGTGAAGTCTGTGTAGAGTGAAGTTGTGAGATTAGTCTGTACTACCAATATTGATATATAACCATGAAATATATATTTTTAAATATTATATATATATATTATTAAGTTTAATTTAAACCCATTATAATATCACAATATTTTTTACATGTTTTCTAAGGCTTAGTTTCCATGACTGTGTTTTTGGTGTTATACGCAGTTTTTCGTGTGCGAGTAAAAATGATGTTTCTGAGTAATTTTGAACTAATTTGAAAGATAAAATAACCATTAAAGTATTATATATGTCTCATATGATAATTTTAACATATTTTTATGCATAAAAAACTCTTATGAAGGTATGAAATGTCAAAGTCTTTTGACTGGGTTCTTAAAGCCTATGTGTAGTTCTGAGTAAGCTTATGAAGTTGATCAGTTTGGGGTCTTTTTTCCTATTTGATGAATTATAATTAAAATTATGTTAAAAATAAATTAATGGATATTATATACATATATATATTTTTTTGGTTATGCAGAAAATTTAATTTTATGCATCAAATTTTCTAGACAAACTTTTTGGCAATAAGAAGGCTTATTTGCGAGTAGACCTAATTGGGTGGTTCAAGGAATGAAAAGAGACAAATGGTGTTGGGAACATAAATTAAGATTATAAGAGGTATATTAAAGTAAAATTTTAATTTTTTAATTCATTTTCAGAGTCTCAAAGTGTTCCAAGGAGGTCTAAGTAAAATGTATGCTTAGAGAAGGCCTAATTGCATTAGGTCTTTATTAGGCCTAATGGTGGTTTTGGCCCTTAAGGGTAATGACCAAATTATGTAGTAATTTTTACACTTGTGAAAAATGTGTATTGATTTATTTAAATTATTATACAAGATTGGTAAGGTTATTATTTTACAAAAGATGGGTATGAATAAGAGTCAAGTATAAAGACAAGGCTTAATAGGCCTATTTTGACTAGTTCGAGAATTGAGCAAGTAAGCAAAGGATATAGAGTTTTTAAGAATAGATAAAGGGATTTAAGATCATAAAGTAGGTGTGATTACTATTACATGAATATCTAACTATGTTTATATATGTGTTGAGTAAGGTCATTTGACCTAATCTTTCCAAAGAAAGGGCTAGTTGAGCGAGAAGGCTTAAGAGGCTATTTGAAAGAGATTGAAGAGTGAAAAGAGATAAATAAAGAGGTGATGTTTAGTTTATTGAGTAATAGGTGTCCAAAGGTGATCATAGATTCAAGGTAGCTAAGGTTTTTATGTGTTACCTAGGGGGTTGGCATCTCCTTACAGGTTGAAGCTTGTTAAAGGACTATTTAAGTTGGTGCTTGACTAGTGAGGGGTTGGTGCTCCTTGTGGGGTTGGTGCCTCACTAAAATTTTGATACATTACTTATAAGATAGTATTAAAAGTGGGTTTTTAGTGGGTTTTATTCACCTAGAGGGTTTTCCACATATATCTCATGTCCTTATTTTGTTTGCTTTCATAGATGTTTATTTATGCATTGGTTGATGTATCGAAGTGAACAAATGCTTCATGAATGTTAAGTGAAATTGGAGGAATATTTTAATACAAATGATTCACCCCCCCTCTTAGTAGATGTTCTTCCAAAAAAATTAGCTTGATTTTCAATTATGAAAGCATGGGTGAAGCTTAGTTGTGACAAGTTGAATATTCATTCTTTCAACATTAAACTTCTATCTATAATTTTCATTATACATCCTTTGTAAAGTTAGAGTCCTCACATAGGAAAAAAAGAGTAAGTAGTTATAGTCAATTTTGTATTGAGATAAGATGATTTAGATTTAATCCATAGAATTTTGTGGATATATTAACTAGATCAATTTGAACAAGCCTTTTTGAGATTAGAAATATAAGATTTGAATTTGCACTCATTCAAAATAATTTTGAGTCATTTTATATAGTTCACAACTTCAAAAAGTGATTATCAGAGCATTTAGAGGTTAGATTAATATGACAAATAGTTGAAAACTTGTGGGAATGTATAAATATGTATGGAGAAAATGATGATATGAATAACACATTCATTGATAATATTTTGTAGTCTTATGTAGCAATTGAAATGGATTTCAAGTCATTTTATACAATTTATAGATCTTTCAAAAATGTCCATAATGTCCATAAAGGAATTTTTTAGATATAATTTAAAAGACATTTTTTAATTAGGTATTGAGGGTTGGAGGGTCCCTCACGCATTTTATTAAAATAAATAAACAACATTATGACATCTGTTTCTAGACGAAGCCAAAAGACCAAATCTTGGCTAAAACCAAAACACCAAATAGTGGAACAAGTCCATACAAACCCAATAGGGTCAAAAACCTAAAATAGGCCCTTAGACATATTGAGATTAAAACCAAAGTAAGGGAACACCTACACCCTTAGATAACAGTTATGTCCCTCCCTCACCAATTCTATTATGAGAGCGAAGAGTCCTAGAGGATGGTTTAAGGAAATGCATCCTTTCTTCTTCTTCCTTACCACTATCCAATCTTCACTTTCTTGTGCATCCCCTAACTCATCCCCGTAAAGGATTGGGAGAACTAAATGCCACTTCACAATTGTCTACTACCATTTTTTAACCAACCACTCTAACTTCCTTTATGACATAACCTTATGCTCGCACTTGGTGAATTATTATGTTTCTCTAATAGATGAATCCAAAGTATTGGCTGCAAATACTGTAAGATGAGTGGGAAGGGCATCCTTACACCAAGAGGTTTCCATTTTTCTCTTGGAACTATGACAATTTACAACTAATGCCCATTCTTAAAACATCTTTGACATCTAAAAGGTAGCCCCTTGTAATCAAGGGTTTGAATCTAACAACGATCTTTGAATTTTAACTTAATCATGGTCAAAAGATCCTAAGAAGTATCTAGACAAACTAGGGTATGTGGAAAAGTACTATGATGGAAATATGAAGTAGAAGCATTTATTGACATCAACTCACCCAAGGTGTTGCCAATGGTTAAGAGGTAAGAATCAATTTAAAACTATAATGGTAGATGTGATAAATAGACCCAAATAGGCCTGGTGGTGAGGGTTTCTAAGAGGGGATTGGAAGCTAAAAACCAAGACTTCATGAAGAGAAGATGCTGGGCCCAATTCTAGGTTTTGTTTTGAAACATCTTATATTAGTTCTCTAGTCAATCAAAAACCATAATAAAGAAACCCTTAGTAAATGGGTAAATCTCTAAGATATCTACCATAAATGGCCTCCATGAATTTGAAACCTATTAATGTAAAGCAAGTAAGCTTGGATAAAACCAATCAAATCTATAAATCAGCCCCTTGGTAGTGAACCAATCATCATTTTTGAACACCTCTTCAAGTGCTTCATCCCTAGAGGGGACAAAAGGACTAGTTTATATAACTCTCAAGGGTTTTGATTATGCATTAAAAATTCTCCCAAGTCATAAATCTAATTTAGTGAAGGATTTATCCTCTTCCCAGCCTTACATGACTCAATGAAACTAGAGGATTCCCTAGAAGTAGGCAAATGGCCACCATTAGCATCACTCAAAAACCTCCTCTACAACTTTGACTCCTCCCTTGTTTTCATGAGATTGTGAAAAGGTATAACCAACCATCCACCTAAAAAATCCTCCACATACATTTCCACCTAAACTTTCCCAACCCTTACCTTGTTTGCTCACCTCAAAAATCTTGTAGTCGATGCCACCCATGACTTTGGGTTGTTATTCCTGATTTTTCCACCACCACCATGGTATTTGGAGATGCCATGGTAGTCTATTTAGCCACCAAACCACATATGTGAACTCCATTCACTGCATCCTAAGAACATACCCTAAGTCCACCTGTAGCCATAACATCTACCTTTGCCCCATCTCCCAACTTCCCTACCAATATTTCCATCAAATGATTATAAACCATAGCCTCCAAAGAGTGAATAATCATCATTCATCCCCATCCACTCATGTTTTTAGATGGCTCAATTTGGAGGTCATATTAATGTCATCTAGCATTGAGAATTTGTGGAGATGTAGAGGAATGTGAAGAACACAATGGAAAAATAATAAATTCCATTTGCACCTTTATGCAACATATTTTCACATTTGAAGTTGGCTTGTTAGTGATATTTTGAGAATAATATTTAATCATTTTCATATTTTTCCTAAAATTATTATAGCCTTTTTTTGAATGCAATTTGCACAATCAAATGAGTACAATTTTGATTAAAATTGACAAGAATGTAGAGAAATGTGAGAAAAAATGGAACAAGAATCACTTCCATTCACAATTTTACACAACAAAAACAATTTTGAAAATGGTCAACCAATCATATCATGAGACTAGTTTTAGCCATTTTTTAGGCTTGACATCAACCAAGTATAAATTTGGCACTCAACATCTATTTTTATAGGTTTTTGGACCCTTCAAATTGATTGGTAATTTTTTCAAGATCATTTGGTATGTGGAAATTTAGATAAGGATTTTTGTAAAGTTTGACATTATTTTCTCAAATATGCAAGTTCAAGGGTGAGCCTTTTTTTGGGGATGTGGTCTACTAAATGTATATAATGTATGTTGCTAGAAGAAGGGTTGTCTCAAATTAAAAAATTGAAGAAAAAAATAAAAATAAAATTGATCTTTATTTAATTTTTCCATGGAAGACCAAGAATTATTTGACTATAGTGGGGAGTTCTACATTACCTATACATGCATGTAATGTTAAAAAAATATAATTTTTTTACTTAAAGTTGTAAAGGGGAGACATTGTGATATTTTTTGATTTTAATAAGACACAATCTATATGTATGTAAATTTTGGTGATTTTTTGAAGCATTCGTTCTTAACTTTACATTAATTTGAACTTAAGTTATTTTAGTTTAATTACATGAATGTCATCTTGGCTAATCACCGTTGCATTTTAGATAGTGTTCATTTGAATTTATACAATTTGTGGTAAAAAAATCAAAAATCAATTATTTTTTGGTGTGAATTGTCATTATTTAGAGGGTTGAAAAAGTTTAATCATCTCTTTAAACTTTACAAATTTGAACTTTATTATGTTTGTATTCAATAGTTAAATTGTTTAGAAGAGAATGATTAGCATCAAATAATATAATTTTTTTTTTATTTAACTGTCTTGAAGTTTATTTATTTATTTATTTCAAAATTGGAATTATATTTTTCTTTCTTTAAGAAAATCAATTTCATAATTAGATATATATATTTTTAATTTGTACATGGTTTTTAACTTTAGCAAATGTAAATGTTTCTAGTAGAAACTATGTATTTTTCTTTGAATCAACATTTTGGATCACACTACGTGAACCATCATCAGGGTGAGAGAAAATATGTTCTCTCACCTTGATGATGGTTCATGTAGCATGATCCGAAATGTGGATTCTATCTTAAACATCTACAACTTACTTTATGGATTGTGAAAATATGCTCTCTTTAACATATATTTAGAAACCCGTATCAAACAAAGTAAAACATGATGGTCTTATAACCCCTTGTCTTCCCTATGCTAAAACATAAGTCAACAAGTTTCTTGTTGGAAGGTCTTCTGTAGTAATTTTTTATTATATATTTACTTTTAGAAGTGCCAACTTGGACTTTAATTTTATTTATCAATGGTTACTTTTTATATGTTTTAATATATAATCACGTACTTTTAATAGGGATAGTCCACCTTTGACAAATTTCATGTCTATTTAGAGTATTTAAAAAAACACACATTTTTAATGGTTACACACTATTGCAATTACATTATTTTTACCACTAGTACCCAGAGCCCACTCGACAAACCTAGTGGCAACATCCACCCTCCTTGCTGGTTCAATATGGATATTACCCTCTCTTTTTGGCATGTGGAAGTTTTATTAATTTTTATATTAACCCACTTAGGATTTCCATTGATAATTTTTTTGGGTTGGTTCTTAGTGACACAATGGATAATTTTCACATTTCTCTTTCTTTATATGAAATAGAGCCATATACTTTAAATAAAAAATTATTAATTTTTTAAAAAAAAGTGGGCGACATGAAATTACATCTATGTTTATTATACTAAGCTTAGAGAGAACCAAAAATTTAAACATGTACAATCCACATAATCGATTACCAATTCAGAAAAGCATTATAAAACATGAAGAAATTATACAACCATAACAAAGAGGCCGATAACAGGTGGAGTATCCCGGTCATTTAGTTTTCACCAACCAACATCTAATAGGTTGTCACATTTAGGTAAAGGCTCAAAACTAGTGTTTTCATTATTTTATTCATACATTACCTATTTATTATCTTCATTTGATGTTTGAGTGCCATCTAGAGGGGTTCTAGGTAGAGAGATGGATAGTGCCAAGCATGCAAACTTGTAAGGACAGAGAGGAGGATCCCAACCACATATTTTGTAGAAATAGGTGAGTGCCTTTGAGGTGAATACCACCCAAAATGATTATGAGAGTAGTGGTAAGATTGGATTCTTTGGTTCTCACCCTGTAAAGTTATATCCCTTGGAGGCAAAGAGGAGGCACATGAGAAATAGTTTAAGGAACATTACCCTAGTGATCCAACAACATCAAGAGATGGGCCACCTCTAGTGGTGCCTTTTTTCCCTACACTTGAATATGTATAAACATATTTGAAATCACCATAACCTTATTATATGTAGATAATTATGAGTCAATTTTAGATTTAACAAAAATAACAAAATTTATTTTTTTCTAAATAGAAATAACAATTTCCACCTAGAAGGTATGCCATATATGTGTTAATTTTATAGTAAGTATAGGCCAATCCTCAAGGAAAGTATTTTACCAAACAAAAGGATTTGGATAAAGTGGTTTGAAAAAAATATGGATCTATTTACAATACAATTGAGCTTTTTTATAGAACCAAAAAAATGTTTAATATTCTCAGAATGGTCACATAAAGGACACTTAGATTGAGAAAATGCCTAACTATACAAACCAATGCTTAAAGGGTAATCCCTAAGAAATAAGAAAATAGGAAAAATGAAAAACTTGGGATCAAGGATGGATATCCATACCATTTTAAAAATCATATCCCAAGTGTGAGTAGTGGACTAGAGTGACCATCTCTCATTGAGATTATCATGTATTAGCAGCCTAGGCAAAATTCAATAATATCCCTTATTGAGAATGTAATTAAGGAAGGGGATTTCAAATTACTACATCTTGTCCTTTCACCAAGGTTGGTTAGAGTCAACAAAAATTATAAACAACACATTTGTTGGTATAACATCAATGATCTCATGAAAGGTACCCTGGTCATTGTTTTAAATTATGGTAAAAGTAGGTTTTGAAGGGACCCCGAAACCCGTACCCTGGTCATTGTTATGAAGATGACATTTAGATTTTTACAGAACCTGAGATAGTTAATTTTGAGTAAATATCTTGCATAACATGCATTCCTCATTTTAAAATATTGAGAGCATGAACCTAGTTCATCTTTACAAAGGGGGCATCATGAAAATTAATAACTGATGACCACCATAATGAATATTGGGTAATGAAGACCATCAATGAATATATCACCATTCCACAAGAGATAAGATTTAATGGCTTCCCACACTTTCCATATTATTTTGGCAATTAAAAACCCCACAACCTTGATAGGAGAACACAAGATAAATGTAACACCATTGGTATTTTTAAATTATTCTTATTTCAAAACTATAAACATAAGGGGAAATAATTTTTACACCCATATTAATATTCATATTGTGGTTTAGAATACATGGATTCACTTATGGTGAGGCCTAATTAACTATAGACATTTAGTTGTGTAATAGTTAAATACAAGACTATGTTATCTTAAAAGGCTAACTTCATATAAATCACATCTGAAGGTATAAATAGTGCATGGTTTTTATAATAACCTTATGTGTTTTGGGTGGTTAAGAGTTCCATAAGGTTTCCCAAAATGATAAACCCAAATTTAAGTTTTAGGTCATTTTTAAAGTTGCATAATTATTATTTTACAATCTTCCATGCAAATTTTAGATCCTATAACTTATAGGTATACGTTGGGTTGGTTTGTAGGATAATAAGAGGATTTTATGGAAATTAGAACTTATTTTGGTCAAATAGGGGCCACATTTAATGGCCTTGAGAAATGGGAAGCGATGTGGAGGTTTTGAGTGTGCAACAAGTCAATGAGTACCTTACTTATGTAAGAAATTTAAATAAGAATATTTTAAATAGGTTGAGTGACAATTAAGTCATGGAGTGTGTAAGTGGGTATGTAATTGGACTTAATGTTATGTAAGAGAGCCATGTGGGTGTGTAAGTGTAGACACTTATAATTGGTATTAACTAAGCCTTTGTATACATGACCTATGCACATGTAATTGAATCTTGCTCACACTCTCTCGTAGACATTCACTTATCTATGGGACCAACCTTCCCAAATTGACATTAATGATACACATGATTTCTCTAGTCTTTTCCTAATCAAATTATTATCTTTCTCAATTATAACCTTATCTCAAATCACAATTTCCTACTTCTTAGATGGTTCTTGTCATAGATAGATAGATTCAATAATTGTAGCCATCTACCTCGGCCAAACTTATCCACATGCCATTTAATGACTATTTTCATAGATTCAGATTCATTAGATGGGTCAAACCATAAATTTTAAGTTTTGGTGCAGAAGGAAATTACCCAAAGATTTAATCATTTATACAAAGCTATCCTAAGCCTATTCCTATATTACAATCACCTATTTATCACTAGTAAACATCTGCACATTGAGAGGAATTGATTTAAAGCTTCCAAATATGAAACCACTCAAAGGATCAAGCCTTGAGATAAATATAAATACCATTTCAAGGTTAAAATCATGTTTTTCAACTGTTAAAATCCATACATAGGATTTCACATCATGAAAGTGTTAAACTAATTGGACACACTCAATTATGGGAGAACTATATACGATTTGAGTCCTATTCAAAGTATTAGAACATAGTTATCACTTAGACACTTAACACGGGGTAGATGAGGTTAGATCAACCCATCCTTCATAACCCACTTTTATAAATAAAATTCATCTTAAGAGTGCAGGCTAGTGTTTTGAAGCAATAAGAATGAAAATAGAATTGTTCACATAAGTCCTAAGAAATATGAATATGAATGAGCTATTTTTAGAAGTAGGTGCATCAATCCAAACTATTAAAAAACTAAACATATCCCTTGGATGAATCTAATACAATGCAAATGCATCTGGTCACCATAGACATCCATCTAGCCCCAGACCTGCCCCAATAGGTTTTACAGTTTGTTACCTAATTTGGGTCAACATAAATCCTTTGTAGATATTTTTGACAATTATACACTATCATAGACTTGCACATATCCCTAAAGAATCTAAGTACCATATATTCTAGGTCATATATATGTATATATATATATTAAATTCTAATAAATTAGTGATACTCTATGTAGTAGGATTTTGAGATCTATGCATGAATTTAAATAAACTAAATCCAAACTCAAAATGCAAACTACGTAATATGAAGGATTTATAAAACAAATCAGTATGATAAAAGAGCTTACCAAATCCCTTTTTTTATGTTACTTCCTTCCAAGATTAGCAAATGGATGAATAGACTCAGATTGAAAAAGTGATAGCTTGATGTTGGATGCTTGATGGTTGGACATAGATTGGCTATAGGATTTCTAGAATTATTTTGGTATGGGTTCTCAAGTTCATTTGATATGGTTTTGGTATGATTTCTCAAGATTTATTGAGGGTGGAGGGAGGGGTTACTTATATATATTTTAGGAGGGAAAATCAAGGGTTATTATTTGAATTTGGAGAGATGAGATCATTGGATAGAAATTATCCAAGTAATATGAAATTCCTTGGGAAACCTCTAGAATTAGAGGTTTCTAGAGACTTGGAGGGAAGTCTCCAATTATAGAGACTTTTCCATTATCTTAGAGATAATGGAGGATTAGGTGGGGATTAGAGAAGGATTAGGTGACTAGGGGTGTAAGAAAGGTTAGGGTGTAGGTTAGTAGGTAGGTAGGTGGGGTTATGGGAATTTTAAATTTCCATATAACAGATAAATAAGATTAGATTAGGATAATAAGGATTAAGATATAATTAATTAAGGGATGGGATTAGACTAAGGATAGTGAATGTAGGTTAATGGAAGGGGATATTATATATGGCTAAGAAGGGGAATTAATTAGTATAATAAAATAGGTTAAGTAGAATTAGTGTCGACTAATAGGAATATTAGTCGATAGTAATGAAGTGAGCAATTTTAGGTGTATATATTTTGCCCGTCTTTGAAAGGGAATTGTGAGTGGATTAAAGTGGAAGGAATAATGGTATTTCAAAGAAAAACCATGTCATGGATGGATGCTAGTGTAGAGAGGATTACAAAGCAAGTTAGTCAAACATTAGTCCATAAATCATGAAAAATTCATAAGGAACTAACTAACTAAGCCTATCTATTCCTATGGGAATTAAAAAAGATAGAAAGAAACAAATGAAAGAAAGCAAATATCATATTACCTTCCCAAATGGATTCACCATACCCATGTGGCTTAAAATCATGTTCTCCCTTGATCAAGCATCCTTGTCTTTGTCAACAAAGGTGGCAAACTCCTCCAATGTCTCAAGAACACTCCATAAAACCTAGGCTCATGATTCCAAATCACTAAAATATCCTATCAATGAAGCTTGAAAACAAAATCAATGATCAAATTCAAAGGATTGTGGAAACAATTTAACATTATACCTTTGTAATATTCAATCTTAAAATTCATGTCCATGGCCTCTCTATTTATAGATTTTTGAGATTGGTCAGGATCAACCATGACATCCATCTCAAAATTGAGATGTGTGGCCATGGATAATCCTAATATTTGGAATTAAATCCATAATTATCTTCATCATGACCTTGGAATAAGGGGCATTGAAGAGGCATGGGAGGCGTTAACTAGGCATGGGTGACCCATAATCCTGATATTTATGGCATTTATGGCCTAGGGATTTCTTCCCAAGAAATGAAGTCACCTGATGATGCAGTTAATAGGAATCAATTTTCAAAAATAGATATTCAACAACTCTCATGAAAAATTCACTTAAGCTCTTGATTTTGATTAATTAGCCTTAAACAAGGTTAATTAATATTTGATCAATTTATTTGAAAATTGGCCCTCCATTAATCAAAAAGGTTAAAAAGTCATATTACTAAGTTGTAATTTGACTCAGGAAGAATTAGAAGGTGATGTTAGATGAACCAAAACCATATTTACATTTAGGATGTCTCTAACACAAAATAACAAAGGTAGGTGGCGTGTACCAACAAATTTAGGAGAAAAGAGTGATCTAGGGCATAAAAGGTAAAATCATCATTTTGAATCAAAATGACTTGATCAAAGTTAGCTAGCCCATAAATTTCATTACCTCATTTAGGGATACTTTGACCTAAATTGGCACTTGTAAATTAAAATTTCAAACCATTTAGTGTGTTTTATGGAATTTGACCTCAAATGTGCATTTGAGTGCAATTTGAGTAAGATTGACAATTTCAACACAAATGGTGTTAAGAATTGGATGTCTACATTTTGCCCCTATTTGAGAAGATGTAGTGAGACATTCAGGTAAAGAAACATATTTTCAAAGAAAAGAGTTGTCAAGAATAAATTTGAATAGACCCATGATGCTCCCTCGAGAGGACATACCAAGATAGAAGAAAAGGATGGATTCTCAAAAAGAGAGAGAAAGTGAGAGATTAATCCATGGAATAGATCACATCAAGATGAGATAATGATTGTACATGTGATTACCATCAATGATCAAAATATAATTAAGAGTATAATAGGCCCCAAAAATAGGGGGAATGGGAAATATACAATCCATGAATGTAAGGGACACATTTTAAACATACCCCATTTGAGAGTATAAGCTGCACGCCTATGACATTGATCAATCCCAAGACAAGTTACACACTAAAATATTTCCATGATGGAATTTAATGTGGAGAGATTGGAATTAGAGGAAAAGAGATAACATTCTAATTCAGGAAGGGAAGCACCACTAGAATGGGGTCTCCAAAGAGAATATAATAAGAAGTATTGTAGTAGAGTAGATTTGATCATGATAAGATATTTTTGCCCCAATAGGGAAAATTTTGATCATTGATAAACAATAAAGAAAGATTTTTCCCCTATAGAGATAATTTTATTTAGACGTAGTTTAGATGTTGTGCCCCAACATGGGCAATTGACAAGTAAATAACTTAAGGATATAACCCAAAAGATAGGTTAAAGTGAGTAGGTGCAAACATACATGCAATGGTGTAATGGCTTAGAAAGCCATATAAAACCAAGCATATGAGAATGCACAAAGTGATGAGAGAGATGAAAAAAAAAATGGAGATAGCCGATCTGACCTCAATAGAAATTGAGCGCTACCTACATAGTTCCATGGACTCATGTTCCAATATGAACTTTAGGCCAATGCAGTTCACCCAAGTTTGGGAGAGAATGGAATGAGAAATGATGAGAACAGATGAATAATTGATTAAACTCACAATGTATGTGAATAAATTCACATCTAAGCATAGAGTTGAGTGCTGAAATGCATGTTACCTAGAAGCCTAATTCCATATCATGAGCCTAGATTTTACAAAGTTTTCTTGAGAATCATTCATTGGAGCTGATGTTGATGTTAAGACGTTGAGACCTACGCACAAAATGCTTTCTATAGTAAAATAAATTAGGCATCATAAGTATGAATAACTTATAATGACATAAGATTCTAATTACACTGTGCCAGTTCAAATGTGAATATCTATAACTAAGGATAATGATACAATAATGACCAAAACTAGAGTTATAATAATTTACATTTAAACAAAAAAACAAAAATAAAGAAAAAGATAAACATAAATGAACCTAGCTTGAAATCAAGATATGATCTTAAATAGGAACAAAATGTTTAAAAACAAAAGTCAAGAATGTCTTAATGACATGAGACCAAGATATGAATAATCAAGAACCATGTGGACCATCAAGGCATTCTTGAACACAAAAGAGAAAAAGCAAAATCAAATAGAAAAACAAGACACCAAAAATAATCAAATAAATAAAATGATCCAAGAATAACATAATAATATAGGATCAAGATATAAACAATCAAGATCCATGTGAATCATCAAGATGTTCTGAAACACAAAAGAGAAGAGCAAAAAATAATCAAGGAAACACAAGACCAAGATGAGACAAGAAGTAATAAAAGGAGAAAAGGAGAAGAAATAAAAGGAGAGATGTGAAAACACAACAAAAAACTAATAAAACACAACAAAACATGAAAAAAACTCAAATAAAGACACATAAAAAAAACCAAATTAGTGTGGTTTAAAGATAAATGTTTATGCATATGTGGTAGAGGTGTTTCTTTCCACCATATCATAACAAAAAATGATGACATGATAATTGTTCCCTAATTAAATAGGAATAATGATAAAATAAATGGGGGAAAAGAAGAAAGGGAAGGGGTTGGTTGAGTTGATTCTAGATGTATAAGACAAGTGGATGCCACCTACATAGTTCCATGGATGCATGTTCCAACATGAAGTTCAAGCCAAATGTAGTTCTCCCAGGAAATGGGATAAAAGAGAAATGACGATCATACCAACATGATTAATGTTATCAAAGAAATGGAAGATATGAAAAACAAACACAAATGGTCTAGTAAACAAGAAGCTAATGAGATGAGAAAGAATGATCTTGAAAAATGGCAAGTGAGTGGGACAAGATGAAATGAACTAGTGTTTCTATGCTTGAAAAATGGTAAGAGCATAGCATGGTGGAACAAGAATGTACAAATGTATAGAAGCATGAGACAATGTTTTTATTATTTTATGGATCATGTTCTGATGTTTTTGGTATTTTTGGGATAAAATATGCATAAGGTAGGACCATCTAGTCGAGAAGATGCATGTCTTGAGAGTAGAGGTTCTAATAAGATAGCTAAGCTGGATGCTATGACCCGTGCTCACAAATTAGTGAGAGTGAGAATCTTGATAAAATAATAAAAAGCAACAAATGTGATATAGAATAATGTGCAACCTAAAGTAAAAAGGAAGTATCTACCTTCACCTAAATATAATAATGTAGCAATGGTTTGGAACTAAGAAGATCTTTTTGTTCACTTTTTTGAAGCTGCATAATACTATCTTGGCTGAACTCCTTTGTAGAACTACTATTGAGGATGTTCATAATGTTCATGAGACATAATCAAGATCATAATTGGTCAATGGATAAAAAGTGTTCAAGCTTAAACATGCCTTAGACATAATAAAGAATATGCTTCTCAAAGAGAGCAATCCAAAATGAGATGAAGAATGTGTTTAGAGTGCCAAGGATTCAAAGCCTTTACTATCAGGAATCATGAAAAGTGGACTAGGGTAGTATAAAATGTGTTTAAGGTAAGATAAAAGGGTGGGATAAAATTATGACAACACAAGTTGCCCCCAAGTTAGGAGTCTTATAGACAATGGTTCAAAGCTGTTCATGCATATAATATGTTAAGGTGTATGATGTTCATGGGATCTAAAATTTCTTCACCATTAGGTTTAGCCAATTGATAAGCTCTTGATCCATAGTTTGCTATGACAATATATGGTACTAACTAATTAGGCTGAACTTGCCATTCTTTTTGGGCTCAACATTTGTATTCTTTTGATTCTCTTTTAAAACTAAGTCACCAATCTCAAATTCTCAAGGGAGAATGCATTTGTTGTAGCTTCTCCACAATCTATTCTGATAGGCCTAAAAGTTTTCTAGGACAACCAAATGCTTACCATCAAGAAGATCTATTTCATGCAGTTATGAGGCTCTATAGTCTTCATTATCTTCAATGTGCTCTAGTGATATTATTAATGATTAGATCTCAATCTTGATTGAGATGATAGATTTAGTGATAAAAACAAGGGAGTATGGAGTAGCTCTAGTTGGGGTGTGATGATTGGTTTGATAATCCCAAAGGGTAGGAAAGAGTTGAAAGTGCCAATTATGGCCAACATCATTGACAATCTTCTTTAAAATGGTTAGAATGGTTTTATTTGATGCCTTATTCTGTCTATTGCTTTACAAGTTGTATGGAGTGGATTTCTTGTGCTTAATCTTGAATTTTGTACAAAGAGATTTCACATCTTAGTTCACAAAGGATCCATCATTATCAGATATAATATGGGTTGGGATGCCATATCAACAGATGATATGGTAATGAATAAATTTGGCTATTTGTTTCCTGGTAACATAAGTGAGAGGAATGGCCTCAATCCACTTGGTAAAGTATTCAGTTGCAGTCAAAATGTGCTTATGGCCATCTAAAGATATTAGGTTAATTTTCCCAATGAGATTAAGGCCCCATGTTGAGAATGGCCATGGTGTTGTAATTGGATGCAATGGTAAGGAAGGTGCATGTATGAAGTTGCCATGCTGCTGATAAGGAACATACTTCTTTACATAATTACAAGCATGTATCTCCATTTAGGGCCAATAATAGCCTATTCTGAGGAGTTTCTTTGCTAGGAATACACCATTGGTATGGGCCCCACACATTCCTTCATGAGCCTCCTTTAGTTCCAGCTTAGATTCTCCCAAAGATAAATAATGAAGAAGCATTCCATCATGGCCTTTATGATAAAACATGTTTCCAAGGAGGATATAACATGTTAAGAGATGATGGAATAGTTTGTTTGGTTGTTGGAAAGGTTGGTGGGAAATACATTACAATAGAAATAGTTATAAAAATCTTGGTACCATGGTAGCTCAGGTGAGGGATTAGGATCAACAACAATGCATATCCTCTCTGAATATGATAAAATATGTGTCAGCTAAAGAAGATTTTCAATTAGGAACTGATACTCTTTAGCACTGTCATGAATTTGAATAATGAAACCAATTATTACCATGATGTTATTAGATCTATTGTTGACTCATATAACTTGCTCAAACTGTAGAAATTGAAAATGTGTTTTGAGGTTATCGACAATTTGCTTGTAAAGAACAAGCTTATCATCCTTTATTTGATACTGGTTAGTTGTCTAATTTATGATTAGCTATGAATCTTCATAGACCTTTAAGCTTTGAATATCCCACTATATGGAAAGATGGAGCCTTGTAACCAATGCCTCATATTCGGCCATAATGTTTGTACACTGGAATTGTATATGGAATGCTTTGGGGATCAAATCCCACTATGGCATGATCAACAATATGCTAGCTCCAAACCCTTGGGATGTAAAAGATCCATCAAAATAGAGCATCCAAAATTTAATTTCTTGTGATTCTTGTTCTATCATCATGATAGAATCATCTGGAATGCCAAAGTTGAGAGGTTAAGTGGCCGTAATAGGAGCTTCTACAAGTTGGTCAAAAATAACTTGTCCTTTGATTGCATTTTAATTATGGTACTCAATATCAAACTCACTGAGGAGCATAATCCATTTAGCCATACATCCTTGAAGAGATACTTTAGATAAGAGGAACTTGAGAGGATATACCTTGGTGATAATAATAGTTTTGTTATTTAGCATATAATGTCACAATTTCTGAGTGGCGAACACCATAGCTAAACATGCTTTCTCAATAGGTATATAATTATGTTCATAGGCTACCAATGAGACTATAATGGAGGGTGGTTTGAAACCACACACAATTTATAAGATTTTGTTTATGATTTTAATCAACCTTTGGTAAGGTTGAAATCATATGGATTGGAAGAGGGTAAGGTAACTCAAAGACCCAAGGTGAAAACTAGTACACCAAAGCCTAGATCTTTGTGATACACCTGTATTGTAAAAGCTAGTTTAAAATTTGACAAGTTGATGCTAGAGGTTTAGAGGAAAGATTCCAAATTATGAAGAAGACAAAATGGACCAAGAAACTCAAGATCTAAAAACATACACGAATCACTAAGTATAAAGCTAGGACCAAATAGGAAGCACAACATCACTGCATAGTTCCATTAGGATAAAATATGTTCTTGGACTCAAAGCATGAGTGATAAATAAGATGACTTGAGTCCACCAAGATGATAATGTGATTTTGAGTCTTAATAAATGACCTTCAATCCAAATGGAAAATTGAACCCAAGTTAGAATAAGCTTAGTGTATAAATGACAAACCCACTTTGACACACCAACCCTTAGAAATTAGAAAGGTTCAATTTTGAAAGTGGATTATAAATGAAGGATTTAAAAAAATTGGGTGAAATATCTAGACTCAATTGGGTAGCATGACTGTGCCAAAGTGGATGATATGACACAAAGTTTTTGATAACAATTTAAATAAGGAAATGATGAATTTTCCAATTGGACAGCGTAATGCCTCCATTGCTCAAGAAAATTGAGGACAATGTGTTTTGGTTAAGTTCAATGAGTTAATAATAAGTTTTAGACACAAATCAAGACCAAGTAAGCTAATGACAAAAAGCAAATGTCTTAAGTCTAAACTGATAAGGTATGGCAAAGTGGGGTCTACTAAACTAGTAAGTTTTTGATCATTCTAGGGGAATCAATTGCATAATGACTTTCACATCAAACAAGACAAAATAAAAGCATAGAAATTGGGTGACCATGGCATTGACTAGTTGTAAAAAGGTCTAATATTTTTAAAAACCACTACATCTTACTATTCACTCAGTGTAGTGCAATGTCCAAATGTAGATACGTCCCGTGTGCAACTCCAATTAGGAGCAAAATAAAGTCAATATTGGGAGATGAAACCCTAGGTCAAATCTTCCATAAAGAACTCATGGAAGGTAATGACATCCCCCTTGCAATCCAAGTTTTCATAAAAATAAAGAAAGCATAAAATAGAAAGACTTTAGGGTCATTTTCAAGATCACCCAAACTTTAACGAGTTCTTGGGGAGCACTTTAGATGACATTATTTCTAATCCTTGGACTTAGGCTACTTGAAATAGGAATGGTGATTTTGATTCCAAGGGTTCCCTAAAGGGGACAAATGGAAGATCATACATGCAACACCCCTCTCTTTGCTAAACAAAATTAGATCAAACAACTATTGAAGACAAAAAGCTTAGAAAGATGAGTTCATTTTTCAGCCCAAATGAAAATGAGGTGGTGTTTATTTTACCCCTTGGTCTTAGTTGCAAACTTTGAAAACATTCACCATAAACATATAAAATTTGTTTTTTTTTAAACACCAAAACAAGGTTCCTAATTAATTTTTAAGCATACAAAAGGTGATCTAAACATGTTTTTATCAAATGTCAAGCTTGGACATGAAACAAAAATGTTAGCATGTCATTTAGCCTTGAAGCTCTTTTGGTTTTGAAATAATGAACTTTAGAAAACAATCTCTTGGGTCTGTGTTTTAAAAAAAACATAGTGATCGACATCAGTTTATATAACTGATGATGGTTACATTTTCTAACCGATGACAGTTATCTAATTGACATCAATTATATCAATGTGACTGATGATAGGTATCCAACTGATGTTGATTTTCCTAACTAACATCGGTTAATCTATCCAACTAATGTCAGTCTTACTAGTTGATGTTGGTTACTATGTAAACTTGTGGCAAACAAAAATTGGAAAAATAAAGTTTTAATGGTCCAAATGAATATTTTAATGCTACAAAATGATCTTCTTCATGTGTGGGATGTGTCTAGTCCCACCAAGCGTGCCAAGATCTAGAGAGGATGACAAAGCAATTTAGTCAAACATTAGTCCATAAATCATGAAAAATGCATAAAGAACTAACTAACTAAGCCTATCTATTCCTATGGTAATTACAAAGGATAACAAGAAACAAATGAAAAAAAGCAAACATCATATTACCTTCCCAAATGGATTCACCATACCCATGTGGCTCAAAATCATGTTCTCCCTTGATCAAGCATCCTTATCTTTGTCAACAAAGGTGGCAAACTCCTCCAATGTCTCAAGAACACTCCATAAAACCTAGGCTCAGAACACTCCATAAAACCTAGGCTCATGATTCCAAATCACTAAAATAGCCTATCAATGAAGCTTGAAAAATAAATCAATGATCAAATGCAATAGATTATGGAAATAATTTAACATTATAACTTTACAATATTCAAGCATAAAATTCATGTCCATGGTCTCTCTATTTATAGATTTCTTAGATTGGTCAGGATCAACCATGATCATCCATCTCAAGATTGAGATGTGTGGCCATGGATAATCCTAGTATTTGGAATTAAATCCATAATTATCTTCATCATGACCTTGGAAGAAGGGGCATTGAAGAGGCATGAGAGGCATTAACTAGGCATAGGTGACCCATAATCTTGATATTTGTGGCATTTAGTGCCTAGGGATGTCTTCCCAAGAAATGATGTCACTTGACGATGCAGTTAATAGGAATCAATTTTCAAAAATAAATATTCAACAAATCTCATAGAAAATCCACTTAAGATATTGATTTGGATTAATTAACCTTAAACAAGGTTAGTCAATATTTGTGTAATTTATTTAAAAATTGGCCCTCCATTAATCAAAATGGTCAAAAAGTCATATTACTAAGTTGTAATTTGACTCGAGAAGAATTAAAAGGTGACGTTAGATGTACCAAAATTATATTTCTATTTATGATGTCTCCAACACAAAATAACAAAGGTATGTGGTGTATACCAATGAATTTAGGAGAAAAGAGTGATCCAGATCATAAAAGACAAAATCATCATTTTGAATCAAAATGAATTGATCAAAGTTAGCTGGCCCATAAATTGCATTACCCCATTTAGGGATACTTTGACCTAAATTGGCACTTGTAAATGACAAGTTTGAACCATTTAGCGTGTTTTATGAATTTTGATCTAAAATGTGCATTTGAGTGCAATTTGAGTAAGATTGACAATTTCAACACAAATGGTGTTAGGAATTAGATGTCTATAGCTAGTAGATGATGTTAGGGGATATGATACCTCCTATAGGGGAAATGTGGGGAAGAATGAACTAGATATCCACTCTAAATAAGAAATGTTTGGTGGGATGAGATGGATAGATGAGGGGATGGGATCTTAGATGTGGGATCGATGATGAAGAAGAAATATTCAACTTGAGAAATGAGCTATAAATTGATAACTATACCCTTAGAAGGGACACATGTACATGGAATAGAGATGATGGGTGTCAAGGATGTAGACACATCCCAAAGGGGAATCAACCATAACAATATGATGATAGGATTAAAGGGCCACAAGCTTTAGATGTATCCTAAGCAAGGATGCATGCAAGGGAGAGCTGTTAGATAGGATAAGACCGATGATTTGATTAGATTAAGGATGGGTGTAGCTAAAATATAAATCAATCAAGATGATGTAGGTGATGATAGATAAGAATCAATATGATTGAGTGACCAAAAGATTGGGGGATGAGGATAAATGATTGAGATAATGGCTGATCAATCCTTGGACATTGAAACATGGCCAAGTGCTACCTACATAGTCTAAAAAGAGCTTAGGTCGATGTAGTTTTGAATAGGATATGATGATGATTAGTGATTAGAAAGAGATGATGATGAGGATGATTATACTTGTTAGTGATCAAAGTATATGATTTGGGTGATGAGAGGAAAATGACAAGGATGTTATTTGGATGGGCCAAAAGGATTTTATTAGTTATAGGGATAAGGATGATGAGCTAAATGATGAGATCAAGCCATCAAAATTTTTATAAATCTCATCACAGTCTAAGCAGTCCATTAAAAATGGCACTTGATAAGATGCCAGATGATATACACATGATGAAGAGGACATTGTGCCAAAGTGCATGGGAAAATAGTAAACTCTACATCCTTGAGGGAACTTTTTATGTCCTCATATCATCCTCATTCATTGCCCAATATATAAAAAGAGACATGACAAACATGAGATAAACCTAAGACAAAAATGCAAAAAAATGGGCACCCCTTCTTGCAATCACAAAGGTTAGATATCTAATGGGGTGCCAAAAGTCCCTAAGGAACCTAAAAGAAAAGGGTCAACACTTTAAATTTTTACAATATGATAAATCCCTATAATCTTATGAGTGCATAGGGTAATCCTGTAACTAGAATGTATAACCCCACAACTAGAGTGTCAATCTTGTGAGTAACCAGTCACGTGCTTGCAATCCATCAGAAAACCATCATGGTTAACCAAAAAAAGCATGACTATTTGACAATCCCACTACAGACAATGACAATCCCACTATTAGATGTGAGATGATAGTAGTGGTTTTATCATAAACCACAAAACTATGACTCAAAATGACAAACCCATGATTGGTAGCAAAAATGCAAGTAGCGATATTGAAATGTTTAAGTAAAATGGTCTATTTATATGACCTAAGTAAAAATACTATTAAAATATTTATAGGGATTTAGTTTTTAATATAATTATTTAATGATAAAAAATGCTACAATAGCTTACCACTAACCTAAACTAGCCTATACTAGAAAGCCATAATTGAGATTAACAAGGCTGTTATTTACAGATCAAACCCATGACTGGAGTTATCACGATATTGTTGAATGGGGTCCAAGTAATTTTATATGATGGTTTCAGATATATTTTCTCCTCCTCTACCCCTTATGAACCTTGCAAGATGAAAAAAAACACCTATTAGTAGCTATTTATAGGTATAGAGAGTGGTGAAATTCTTGTAAAGAGGAATGTTTAAATTTTCAACAAAAGGACAAAGCCTCTCTAGATTTGTCTTATAGGTCTTGAAAATCTCTCAAATAGGTCTTAGAAACACTAGAAATGATGATTCAAAGGTGATAGGGATAGTGTTTTAACAAACTAAGAAGAAATGATAATACCATGACTGAAAATGATAATCTCATGATTACCAGGGCAATATCATGAGTGGAAGTGTCACGAGTTTGTCAAAAATGTGTGGATAGGTGATTTTTGGGAAGATTTATTTTTAGACTTGCACACAGAAGTAACCACAATAGACAACACACTTACAATAATAGAGAGTTAGCACGAACAAGTTAAAATCTAAACCTAACTATATTTTTTTATAATATCTCTACTAGGAATGTCAATATTTCTATTATCAGGGTAATCTCACAACTAAGAGGGTTGTGGGTTTGTCAAAAACCTTGATAAAATCCTAAACACTAGTGGCTAACTGATAATATCACTACTGAACTTAACAAACCTGCTACTACAATGTTGTAACTAACAGTGCAATACCATGACTTGCCTAGGACACATAAATTTTTTAAAATTTTGAGGTTTTCTTCATCCAATCACACCTACAAGCTAGAAAAACACCACTAACAAGAAAAAATGATTAAATGGGAGTTGGAGGTCCCACCATGGTCACCCAAATTTAGTAGGATTTTGAGCTCTATGTATGAATTTAAACAAACTAAATCCAAACTCAAAATGCAAACTACATAATAAGAAGGATTTATAAAACAAATCATAATGATAAAAGAGCTTACCAAATCACTTGTTTTATGTTACCTCCTAGGATTAGCAAATATATGACTAGAATTAGATTGACAAAGTGATAGCTTGATGTTGAATGCTTGATGGTTGGACACGGATTGGCTATAATATTTCTAGAATTATTTTGACAGGGTTTTGGTATGGGTTCTCAAGTTCATTTGATATGGTTTTGGTATGATTTCTCAAGATTGATTGAGGGTGGAGGGAGAAGTTGATTATATAGATTTTAGGAGGGAAAATCAAAGGTTGTTATTTGAATTTGGAGAGATGAGATCAATGGATAGAAATTATCCAAGGAATATTAATTTTTTTGGGAAACCTCTAGAATTAGAGGTTTCTAGAGACTTGGAGGGAAGTCTCCAATTCTAGAGATTTCTTCATTATATTATAGATAATGGAGGATTAGGTGGGGATTAGGTGACTAGGGGTGTAGGAAAGGCTAGGGTGTAGGTTAGTAGGTAGGTAGGTGGGGTTATGGGAATTTTAAATTCCCATATAATGGATAAATAGGATTAGATTAGGATATAATTAATTAAGGGATGAGATTAGATTAAGGATAGTGGATGTAAGATAATGGAAGGGGATATTAGATATATGGCTAGGAAGGGGAATTAATTAGCAGAATAAAATAGGTTAAGCAAAATTAGTGTTGACTAATAGGAATATTAGTTGACAGTAATGAAGTGAGCAATTTTAGGTGTATACACTCTATTGTTATGATCATATTAATTAATTTAAAAATATATTAGACAATATAATTAGAATCAATGTTTTAGCTTATTTACACTACTAAATCTAAAATTAGTTAAAACAAACTAGTGAACCTGATCCTTATCCTAAACACAAAAAAACCTAGGCACCTGTATGTACAAAAAATAACATGTTAACTCAACACACTCAACTTCCCAGGGCTAGGCTAAGATATCCATAATAAATATGGGTTAATTTGGATAATGATCTAGTTGAGTGATTTGAATTGGATGAATATGTCAAGCTCATTGAACTAGATGAGCTTATTTGATAGGTTTGGATACGCATTCAACATTTTGGATCATACACAGTAATGAATGTGCTCTTCTATATAAATATTATTTTTCTACCTCAGTGTTCATTTAATATATCAAACTATTTAGTGATGAAGGCTATATAATGGCTAGGATCTAAGAGTAAATAACACAACTCTTAGTCAATGTTACTTTCTTTGAATAAACAAAATTTAGGTTTAATTACCCTTGGTATTTTTCCATATCGATTATGTTGGTCTTGTACAGACAATGTCATATACAAAAGTGAAAAATGGTATGAGGCTAGACTTGAGGATGAAAATTCAAATCAAATGTGAAGGTTAACTATTTGATAAGCTAAAAAATGAATTTGCCTAGCTAATTAGGATTACACTAATCTAGTTTACTTATATAAGGCCTTGAATTAACTAATTATTAGATGAGGGAATGGGGTTGAGTGAAAGACCTATATCTAGATCTCATATTCAATATTTCTTTGTGTTTTCTATTGAATATGGTTACTCATGGGAAAAATCATATCCCATATGGATGTACTTGTTGTGGGAGTGTCACCCAATGATGTAGGAATAAATGTGCTAAATGATGATTGAACTAAAAGTCAAAGTTGATTTTTATATGTATGTGTGGATTTATAGCTAATATTTTATAAAATAAAAGGTTAAAGTAACTAAAGAACTAAAGCATATTCACATGAAAAATACTAACAAATAATTTATATGTAATAAAACACAAATAAATTACTATTTATATCCAATTAAAATACTTCTTAGTTCTTTAATTGTTTAATTATATATAAAATAATGCAAGCAAAACTGTATTTTTCAATTTTTTATCTTTTTAATATTTTTGCATGCAATAATAAAATGATTGATTTGATACATACAATGTTGGGAATGAAAAATTAAAAAATAATGTAAGTAAAACTATTCTTTTCCTTTTATTTTGTGCTTTTAGTTTTTTAACATGCAATAATAAACTCAGTGATTTGATAAATACAATGTTTGAAATGAATATTTAATTGATCTTTTTGTCTTTTTCTTGAATATAAAATGCATAGTTGAAAACGAATTAATTAATTTTTATTTTATTTTTTGTTTTCTTAGATTTATAAATGCATGTTGAAAATAAAAAATTAACTAATCTCTTTCTTTTTGCCTTTTTGAATGAAGATTGCAAAGCTGAAAATGAATTAATTAAATGCTTTTGTATTTTTGTATTTTTATATTTTCAAACAAATGCAAAATGTAGAGTTAAAATTGATCTGACTAAGTAAACAAAAAAATATAAATATTGAATATAAATGAAATTATAAATGTTATAATACTCTAGATTGATATAAACCTTTGTTGTAATTACATTGGTAAAAAATTAGATCAATATTTCCACACAATAATTATAATATGCTAAAGCAAATAAAATACACAAAGGAGTGTTGTGGTGAACAATTAACAGAGGAAAGATTACTAAAAAGAAAATGACATACATGTATGGGTTGCTATGGGTAGATATTTTATGTGTGAAAAATAATAAAAAAATTAAAATACTTGTCTATGGGTAGTTAAATAAAAATAAATAAATTGGTTAGAATAAGAGAGAATGGAAATGGCTCTCAAGCATATTTAAAACTGTATGCAGGGGTTTACATAGACAATTTGTTCCATTCATTTTAACAATAAAAATGAAACAATAAATATTTATTTAAATAGTATTTTAGGCTATTGTAGAGGAAATAAATACATTTTTAGGAAGATCATCTTTACACAAGAAGCACAAAGGAAAAAATATTAATCAAATTTGCACATATACTAAAGTTGTGAAGAAATGAAAATTATAGAAACCACAAAAATTTTAGAAGTTTGAAGGAATGAAAAACATGAAACATACACCCAAAAATAAATAAAATAACTATTTGAAATCCTATGCAAGATGTAAAGAAACAAGGGTAAAGATATGACCTGAGACTTCTATAGTCTGTTACTTTTGTAGATGAAAAGCTAATGTGGACTTTTGACATTTGCTAAAATGCATATGGTTTTTTTTTATGTTTTCCTTTAATATACTAGAAAAATTAAAACTAAAAAGGAGTCTAATTTAAAAAAACATGAAATATTAAATAAATAAACATCTGGTCTATCAAGTGCAAATAATAAACCTAGAATGTGTTTTTAGTAGTGAAACTTCAATTCTTAGGTTACACCTCCATGTAGTTTCTCATAGCGATCTCGTAATGTTTGTATTATAAATAGGAGATGAACAATAATGATAAATAAAATTGAAAGCAATAGGGTGAAGGGAAAATGTAAGTTTTTGTGACTAGTTTTCAAAAATGGCAGAGTACTGGATATTATTTATTAATTTTTTTTGATCCAAATTTCAACAAAAACAATTATGTTTGTAAAAGGGTAGTAGAGAGGAGTTAATTTGGGTAGTAAAACTTTAATTGGAGTAGTGGGGAGGTAATTGGAATAATGGAGAATTAATTGTAATAGTGGGGAGAGTTAACTAGGGAGGCACGATAAAAAGTGGAGTGGAAAATAAATAAAAACATTTCAAAACATATGTCTCATGGGTTGAATTAGTTGTTCAAATAATGATAATAGAGACCTTGCTTTAAGTAGAGTGGTTATTTTTTAATTAATATAGTGGTGAACAAAACTGTGACAATAATTAGTGAAACTGTGAGGGTAATTGTGCAAACCATCATTTCAATTTTATCGTGCAAAATAAAACTCCAAGTTTGGGAAGTTTAGAGCCCCATCATTTTTAAAGTTTGACACTTGGGGAAAGTTTTAAAAAATTTAAGAAAAAATGGTAAAGATAAAGAATATGAGCATGTGACTTTTTTATTTGGAGGTTTTGTATCATCATTGAATTTTTGGAATGTTGCACCATACAAATTTAGAGTACACACAATTTCCTTCTACTTTCCTAGGTTTCAAATTTTTGTATATATATATATATATATATATATATATATATATATATATATATATATATATATATATATATATATATCAGTTTTAAATATAATTTATAATATACAATTACTTACATGAACACATCATGGGCATAATGAATATAAATATTTTATACTTTCTAATTCAAGATATGATAGTTATAATTACATATTGCTTTCCAAAAATATGTAACATATTTCACAACTATGTAATGAAATGGGTCAAATTTATTTATCATAAACTAATAATAAAATTAATAATCATGAATGATTAAATCTACTTAGTAACACACATTTTTTAAATGTAAAATATCAAGGGATTCCATATGTGACTTATTTCATCCCTCCCCTATATTTTCCCAAGGATTATATTAGATAAGGAGGTCCATGTTATCACAGTCCTAAAAGGTAGGGTTCATCCTCCTATATAATTTCATATGAAGACCAAATATGATAATGATTATGAAGATGATAATGAAAAAAATATTTAATACTATGATACAACACATCCTAATGATACTAATGATGTATACCCTAAACAAGTTACATCTCTTTATCAAACTTGAGAATAGATATGTATACAAGCCAAATATTTAGATAAGGTTTTGAGTAGAATCATAGAAGTCAAAAATGCAAAGAATTTTGAGTTTATCACATGTAAGGAATAACATGAGCTCATAAATTATACAGATATACCTTTTAGATGTACTGATTCTACATTAGGTTTTAATATTACTATTACTACTACTAATATTCCTCTATTTATACATATGGTTAAACATGTGATGTCCACCCATGTTGTGGGAAAAACATAATATTTTCCTATAATTACTATGAATCTTCATACACAACATACTTTATACCTCATAGGGTCATTAATCATGTGTCAACATCCACTACAACACAATTTTCCATGCCTAGATTATTGATCCTCAAACCAAGGTTTCAAAATTGAAACACATTTATTATAGAGTGAGATGTTCTACTAATTCTCACACATTATTACTAATCTATTGGCATTTGATATTTTAGCTTGTCCCTTACCTAAAATATTTGTGTCACCTATACTTACATAATATGATGGTAAGGGTGATCTAGAACAATACTTTTGAGCATTTCACATAACATGTTTGGACAATGCATCCAAGGACATGTTATTGACTAAGGTTTTTTTATGGAGTCTTAGAGACTAAACCTTGAAATGTTTCTATAACCTCCATTTATATTTGTTCCATGCCTTTAATCCTTTTTCAAATCAATTATTAATACACTTTTGAATCAACATCAATGAGAAGATGTCCTATGTTTAGATTAAAAAACTCAAGCAATGACCCAATGAGCCTCTCAATGAATATGTGCTTCATTACATTATTATGCTCTCTATGATGAAAAATAAAATGGATATAATTTATTTATAAGATATATTAAAGCAAAAATTTCTTTCCCACACTTCATGAGTCCATTATATTTAAACGCTTTCAATCATTTGATGAATTATGCCATATAGTCAAGGACCATGAAATTAAGCTCCTTGATATGGATAAGATAAAGTTGGGTCCAATCCTTTAGTGGATTCTAATAAAAAGTTTTAAAATAAACCAAATTTTAAATAAAAATAAAATGTCACTAAGAATGACGTAAAAAATATGCTTAACACAATGTGAGAACCTACTATTAGGATTGTATTATCATCTCCTCAAAGGAAAAAATTCTTACAGTTACCAGAACCTCCTCATAAGATACTATACAAGTTATTTAAGTGAAATATTATATCTCTCTATCCCTAAACAAAAGTTGATATGAGTATTCCCTATTATAAGTTATTTAACAATACTGCATATTATAATTATCATAAACACAAGACATTCAAATTATAAATGTAATAGTCTCTAACATAAGACAAAAGATTTGATAGATAGCATTATTTAGATTAATACACAAAAAAATGATTTGAAGACACAGCCTAAAGGGAATGAAAAGTTGAAACTATTTTCTAATTCCTTTCCTAATCATACGACACTAGAGGCTAACACTAAGACAAAGGTGCATATGACTTATAATGTAGATTCCCATCCAACACATTATGATTCTATAAATGAAGAGGATCATCCATTAGATGATATTATTTTTAAACTTGAGAGTATACAAGTACATAGACAAAGGTATCACATTTGATGATAGTGATATTGTCGATGATGATTCCTATTATATGCCATTATTTATGTGCATATATATTTATTTTCAATTTATACACAATGTCATGGTAGATAATGGTTCAAGTGAAAGTGTTTGAACCATGACACTCCTTACTAGTATTGGATATACACATAAGACATTGATGAATATACTAAATTCAATCAAAATATTTGATGAAAATAGAAAAAACCACCGTAGGAACATTTTACTACCACTTAAGGTAGTCTTTGCATTAGTGTCTATTCTATTCTTAGGTCCACCCAATATTAGGACATTTGATATATTGTTAGAACATCCTTGGATACATAAGATTTATGCAGTAACATAATCACTACACATATGTGTGAAGTATATACATAGTAACATAGTGGTTATAGTTATAAGTATACCATACAAGTATCCTTTTCAACCATTGACATTCCATTAAAAGGCTACTCCATAACCATTTATATAATATGTACTAGTTCATTCTATACAAGCAATTTAGATAAAATTAATGATTTTCATAAAAGACCAATACTTCACCATTACATCATAGGTATATCCTAGTTTAGCAAGATTTACCTACCCCAACATGTCATAAACTAGTGATTTAGGTTGCTTTACATGTTCCAAAATGAGCTAACATTATACATGAAAATTCACAATATACTATGGATACTAGAGTTACATAACATATATAAGTTTAGAGGATCTATTATGACCATGATGGATATATTACAACATCAAATCATTTATTGGATTTTGATACAAATACATGTGTCTATGATAGGTAGCATTTTTCATGGTTAACCCAAGGCCTACATTAAAGCATCCCATTGATGGGATCATTGTTTAGCATAATTCATAACTCATATTTATAAATATTTAAAAAATACAAAAAAATAAAAATATTAAAAAAATAAAAAAATAGGGCCTATGCATGAAATGTATTACTTGTTTACATGATTTATTTATGATTTATCACATATGGTAGATTATATATCTAGTTTCATTATGCACATATGATTCACTTTATACGAGAATGGGATGCAAAATATATAGGATTTATGTGAAATGGAATTATAGATGTAGTAATTTATTACACCAACGATCTACCTTTCCTATAATGGAGGAATGCTTACATTGGGGACTCATGGTACATCTTTACATAAGTTACATTTTTCTATAATTATTCCATTGATCATATTGAGCTATTTTATACTACTTACACATGGATTATTATTCCTCATACTACTTTGAGTGTTATTTATTTGGATACTATATTTTTATATATGTGATTATGACATTCATTTATTATGTATATTAGCCTTGTTCTAGAAATTTTAGATTCTATTGTATGTTACATGTTGTGATCCTTCATTGTGTATTACACTATGTGGATTTTTATCTATTTCACTCTGAATTTACATGAAATTTGGTGTTCTTTACATGTCTAATTTTATGTTTGAATCTTTACCTACTTGGCTCCTACTTTGTGTTCATTACATGACTTTACTTTTACATGGTCCTTATTATGCATGATATTGACCATTCACTATGTGACTCTTTACTTCATTTGATTCTATTTGTTATCATGCATGTTTCTATGATTAATTGTGTGTCATGGACATGACATTGTAATTGAATATGTTTTATATGTTTGGATACATTTAGGATTGCATGTTGATCTTATGATGCTATGATCTATATAAGACATTATTATTTTATCTAGTGCCATGATACATATCATGAATCTTACACATAGTTACTATTCAATTTGTCTATTATGCTCATTTCTATGTTGAATTTACACTACATATCTCATTGTTATATCTAACTTGACATCACACTTGTATGTCATAGGATACATGTTTCATATATGTTGAGATGATCTAATCTTTATATAATGACATAATCTAATCATGTTAGCATATGTGTTTACATTATTATATATTTTTTAATATAACATGATGCGTATAACTATTTTAATTTGAGATAAAAATATTGAAGGCTACATATGTCAAAAATAAGGGTGGAATATGTATACACATAATATTTTCAAACTTTATCAATTACTGATGATTTCTATCTTGAAAGAACCTACTGAGTCTCATCTCTCTAAGTGCACACCCTAAGGGGTGTACCAAGAAAGGGGTGGGTAGACCATTAGTGCTTCATAAGATTATTGTCCCTTTTTCCACTTATTATCAATACGACTAGCTCCTAAAACCATTCCCCTAAGCTTTGCCTCTTTTTCTACACACTCCTCTAGTCTTTTACCACCTTCATTAGCCCTTTTCCTAACCTAAACCCCTTTTTGATAATTTACATGACTATGTCAGCTATTTTGACCTTGTATTCTTATTGATAAAACATATTAATGGTCTAGGTCAGCCCCTAACTAACCTAGTATGTGAATTAGTGAGTTTTTGTCAATTATGATACTAGGTCGACCTTGTTGGCCTAAAATTTTAGAAGGGTTTAGGGTTAGATCCACCTATATAAATACATCCATTTTATTAGACCCCTTCTTATGCTAAATACATAGGTGTTCTAACTTTCTGAGCCTTAACACAAGGCAATCCTCAAAGTGGCTTCACATCCCTTTTTTTACACTTTGACACTCAAACTGGAGAAGTCTCCATGAATTCTACACTAGTTGGCATGTAGTTAAAAATAGACCAATTGGTTTAAATACATTCTTGATAGATTTTGTGCAAGGTGGATTAAGGTGGATGAATGCTAGAAGAGTGGATTAGGTAGAATAATGACCTTTGGAGACCACTCTACATAAAACATGCACACATTTGGCTAGTACATAGTAGTGGCACCAACACCCTAAAAATAACCCATCACTCAACACTCTCTCTCTCTCTCGCTCCCAAAGAAATAAAAAGGACAACTTGCTTCTATAAAGGAGAATGGCCTTAGTTGAAAAAGGAGAGGAAATAGAGATATAAATAGATATAGAGATATAGGTAGAGATACAGAGATACAAACTTCCTTATGTATGGCCCAAGCTTGTATGTGAGCCGCTGGGCATGAGTGAAGTTTTAGCAAGTATGTACATTGTATCTCCAAGAAATCTTATTATTTTAAGTAATAAAGTATGAACTTTGGAAGAATGGAACAAAAATTTGACCATATGTAAAGTAGATTAATTTATGTATGAAATATCTTTTGTAAGTTGATTGAAAAGGGATGTTGGGTAATAGATATAGAGATTCAATTGATTCATTAGTGGTGCCATCATGCCACTTCGTGACTCTGATCATCATGTAAAGAACATAGGGTGAACCACTATCACCTATAAGAGGGTGTACCCTTGTTGAAATACCCCATTGAAAGACATAGTGCCTAGCAAATTACTACCCATGGCATTAACCAATTCACCTAGACTCAAATTGTGTCATGTTGCAATTAACTCAACACAACCCTAGTCCTTTCACTATTGCACTTCAAGTGAGTGAAAAAGACTTGAAACTTATGTGAAATTCATGTCAAAATAATAAGTATGATTAAATTTTGTGCACCAGACCCTTTTACCCTCATGCCTAGTCTCCCAAGTCCAAAACTGACTAGGCTTGATAGTTGTGCAAGAATAGATGCAAAAAACCCTGAGGTAGAACTTTACTACAACGTTTTGGTTCCATTACCAAGATTGTTGAAATTAATTACTATAAGGGTGAAATATAATGATGCTCTAATTATCACTCAAGAATATTGAGTGCTAGCTAGAGCAAATTGAATATAGTTTCATACAAAATCATCTTAGTTTTAGAGGACAAGATCTATAGAAATGGGTGCAAACCAACATGTACAATGCCTTATATGAAGTGTTATTTTTTAATCTACCTAAGAATGTGTACCAATGGTTAGTTTCCATCATAGCCAATAGAAGGTATAGTTATGGCCAGCATATTAAGTGGACCACCGAGTGCCAGGAAAGGCTAAAAAACTTAGATGAGGTCTAGATGTGTGCTGTAGACAAGTGGTGGAGTAGTCTACTAAATAAATACATATTAGAGTTTGTAGTGTCAACCTTATCATGACCTAAATAAGTAAGTCTAAGTTTTTTCATGAACCAAGGAGTGCATTCATCATAGGGACCGACACTAAGCTAAAAAATCTCCTTATGGACTATGACATTAAAACCATAAACATGGAAAGCTAAAATCCTTGCATATATGGGAAAGTGTAGAAGGTGAGAGGGGGATGTATAGTTAGGTTAAAATGGAAGAATAACATAAACATGACACTCGAGAGCTTCAAAGTTTGAACTATGGAAAACACAGATGCAGGCTAATGGATGATCTAGAACTTAGAAGTGTTGAGAGGACCTATAAAAATGGAAAGCTAAAATCCTTGCATAAATGGGCAAGTGTAGGTGAGAGGGGGATGTATAGGTAGGTTATAATGGAAGAATAACATAAACATGACACTCAATAGCTTCAAAGGTTGAACTATAGAAAGCACAGATGCAGGCTAATGGAGGATCTAAAACTTAGAAGTGTTGAGAGGACCTATAACAAGTGAGAAGGGCATGGGGAGGATCTCTTGAATTACATCAACATGAAGAAAGAGAAGGAGAACAAAGGAACTAGGCTCATAAATTAGGTATAGGATGTAGTGAGTTCTTGAAAAATGTGCAACTTGAGGATGCACCCAAAGCACCTACCCCCTTTAAACTAAAGCACAAGCTCATGCATCGGATCCCAAACTAATAGAAAAAAGAATGATAATTGACCTTATTATCAACCTTGACTTTGATAGTATCCAAAAGTTGAGCCAAGAATTTGTGACTGAGTAGGTAATCCCCTGTGAGGAATTAAGTAATAGGATGACAAACCTAGTAAGCACCACTCTAGGAGTTGTGAACATAGGTGTAAGTATTCTCATATAGAGGGTGTCTATACTAGTAAAATAATAGCCCACAAGAAGTGGTACAACACCTCAAGGTATCAGGGACATGTTGATAGGTTCCATAGCATGACCTACCCTATTAGGTTTGATGCCCAACCCTACTAGTGGAAATGTCAGAGGATCAAACCTAATACTGACACATAATAGGTATGTACATCAAAACCTTGCACCACCTCCCTAAAAAATCTACTATGAGATGGACATGCACCTAAATAAGTATTGTGGAGTTGAAAATTCCATGAAGTACATGCTAAAGTATGAGTTACAATGGCATGCTTGGGGTATCACTCATATTGAGTGAAAGGTGACCCAATTCATGACCACTTTACTGGCTCGTACCCATACTTGGTCTAAAAAGTTTGACCTAAACCAAGATATGGTGTAATATGATGTATTAGAAGAGGCATTTATAAAAGAGTTTGACATCCCCAAGTTTGAGAAACAGAGCATCATGGTGCTCAAAGAGATCAACCAGGGGTTTACTGAGAGTGTATGTTTATATGACATAGATTCAAAAATCTACCTCAAAACTCCTATATGAAATTCACCCCTCCTAGCACATGAAATGGTTTGTTAGCAGCATATTGGTAACTTTTAGATGCACATTATCCATGAATAATTTTATATAACCCCACAAAGTGTTGAAGCCATGCTCTAGGATGAAGCTATAGGCAACATCGATACTAGAGTTAATCCATTCATGGAGGCAAAAATTACCTCAATGGCCTCTTAGTTGTAAAAAATAACCATGGGGTAGGCACATGACACTTATAGTGGGTTATGGTGCATTGAATGCAAGATTGAGGGGAATAATAAGAATAACTACCCATGCAAAAATATCTGTGCACTACTTCTAAATTTTGAGGTTTGTCATGGAGCACATGATTCTCAAAACTACCCCCTATTATAGCACACTAGCCAAGTAAACACCACAGTCTACTACAAAATGTGTGATTCTTATACACACTCAAAAACAGACTATAGGGTCATTGATGAGATGCAATAAAACATGGAAAAAGGCAAAAGGTAGGAAACAACATCAGGTGGAGGCTAGGCAACTTAGGAAAATGAATGCTATGGCCAGAACAACATGGGATATGGGAAACAAAGAGGCACATGTAGATGAAGAGGTAGAAGTGGTGGTGGAATATTCCCACCATGATCATTTTATAAGTGTAGATCAATTGAGCACTATCGATATGACTTACCGACACATCTGACATATGGGTGTTGTTGAGGACTGCATATAGTTAAAGACTATTTAGATCTATAAAAAAAATTGACTCAAGGATGGCCTGACATAGATAGGGGTCCTAAAATGATCAAACATAGTTTAAAGGGGAAAAGTGGGCCCCTAAGTCCCAAAAAACTCACAAGGAGCCACCCAAGGTGTAGACCAATACAAGAAGAAATTTCACCACCTAGGTACCCTCTTGACCATGCCAAGACTTACATTTGGAATATGGTGGACCAATCTACATTGAGTGCATGAACCTATTAGAGACAAAATCCATGCTATACTTAGACCCTAGATGACAAAAGGATGTCTTAAAATAAGCCATGAGTGTGATACAAGAATTATAGGGAAAAATTTAGTTGGAAAGAGATTTAGAGGTTAAAGATATCACTTCATGAAAAAAGCAAGATCACAAGGAGGCTGAAGTACATGAATTGACTAAAATCTTGTGCCTCTTGTAGGCTAAAGGGGTGCTACCACTATTGAAGAATTTCTCTAGAAGCATGTTGGAGGAAAACCAACATAAGAGGCCACATCTTAGATGATATAAGTTACATCACCACATATAGAGAAGGTGCATGAGGTTAGGCATACTCATAATATCGATTATGACTAAGAACTATTGATAGATGCCACCATCAATAGATGGTTAATTTATGATGTATTGGTTGACATAGGCCTAAAGGTCAAAATCTTGACCAAAAATGCCTAGGAAAAGATGGGGTGACCCCCCTTAAAGCCATCCCCTCACATGCTGTTCATGGCAAAAAAGTCTCACATGCAACCTATCAAAATCATAAAGGGCTCTATTGTAGACATTATGGGCACTGAATTTCATGCTGACTTTGAGATCATCTAGCTGGCTGAGAAGGATAACTACCCAATGATCTTGGGAATACCATGGTGCTATGCTAATAATGCATACATGTTCTTTAAGAAGTGATATATGACTTTTGATAATGGTAAGGAAAAGGTGGTGATACCCATCTTAGATGATCAAGGACCCCCATATGTAGAGAGTGTTGACCTTGAGTATGAGATCAACCACATCTATAATATCATGGTGCAGGGTACCAAGAGACTCAACTTAAATTACCAAGGCATGCTCACATGAGAAGATGGATAGTCAAATTTCAATACAATTGATGTAGCTTGAGATTGATGGGTTAAAGAGGCTTCTGAAGTCACTAGGTAGAGATGTCACCTAGTGCATATAGTGGTGCCAAGACCATTTAGGATAGGGATGATAAGAATGAGGTGACTTTAGAAGAAATGGATCCTTCAAGCCAAAAAAATGGGAAGAAAGGTCCTCCATATTAGTAATGGGAAGCTCATAGTGCTTCCAAAGTATGAAAGGGACCAGCCCATCAAAAGGTATGTCTAAGATATTAAATCTTGCATCCCAAAAGAAATTGATCGAATGAGCACATTGGTATACACACTGAAGAGCACTATCACCCATTGATGGGTGGTGTAGATAACCAAATTGACAACTTGGTATGATGTGAAGGTAGTAATATGCACAAGGTTTGGAAAAATTAATGAAAACCTAGACATCCCTGCTTATAATGGTGAGTCAGACCCAATTGCTCATGTATGCCTTTGTGAGGAAACCTAGATAGTCTATGGTGAAAATGCACAAAGAGGCCTATGGGTAAACGCCTTTTATAGGAACCTAAGGACATGGGTGTAAGTGTGGTATATTGTAAACAAGAAGCACCATAAGATATGGATCTAGGAATTTCTCAAGGAAAAGTTTGTGTGCATGTTTTCCTTGTCTTCACAAAACTTAGAACTATTGAAACCATTACAAGTTATCCATCAGGTAGTGTTTGTGGATACTAAAATATTAGAAGAGTGCATAAAGGAGATGTTGGGGGAGAAGGGACTAACACTCCCCACATTATTTAAAGAAAATGCAATCAATAGTAACTCTAATGATGAAGATGATGAGACCTAGAAATAGTGCAACTAGAACTTAACATGAAGATAAAAACTCATGCACCTCATAAATGACAATCCTCTAAAGGATGGAGACCTAAACCATCTATAAGTTGAGATGATAGATGGAATGAGGTAGGTTGAGGATTCCCATCAAGAAAACAATGAACCCTACTATGCACCACTCAAGACCACCAAAATAGACATCAATGTAGAAGGTGAGCCCAAGATCATCGTTATAGGTGCTTACTGGTCTAAGTCAGAAATGACATGAATTATTGACCTTTTAAGGGAATTCTAAGACCTATTTCCACATAGTTATAAGGACATGAAGGGCACCCACCCTTCACTTGTCAAGATGGACTTAAAGTTGGTGGATGGTACAAGGCTAGTTAAGAAGTGCCCATATCAGATGACCCTAAATCTCTACACCAAGGTAAAAATAGAGATCGATAGGATGTTGGTAGCCAATTTTATCTACCTAGTACAGTAATTTGAGTGGGTAAGACCTATGGTCATCAACATCAAGAAGGATAGGTGAATACCAATTTATCTTGATTATAAAATGCTAATGCTACTTGCTTTAATGATCCATTCCCACCCCTGTTCATTGACAAGGTCCTAGATGAAGTCATAGGTTAAAAAATTTAAACTTCCACTGATGGATTCTTAGGCTACCATTAGGTGTAAATTGAGGAGGAGGATAAGCCCAAAATAACCTTTATGATAAAATGGGGTTATTTTTCATATAATGTAATTCCCTTTGGGCTCAAGAATGTGCCTATCATATTCTCTAGGGTAGTGATCACTGCATTTAAGGACTTCATACATAAATTCCTCCAAGTATATCTTGATGACTAGACTATATATGGACTTATAAAGGACCACTATGATAATCTATGCCTCATGTTTGAGAGGTGTAGGCAACTCTAAATTTACTTGAACCTAAAAAAATCTTCACAATTCCCTTTGGGACATTACTTGGGCATATTTTTTGTAAATATGGCTTGCTAGTTGACCCAGTAAAGATAGCCATCATAATTTAGATCTAGACCCCTTTAAAATAAAAAGACATGTGTACCTTCCTAAGCTATTGTGGGTATTACATGAAGGTAATTTGAAGCTATACTAAAATCATGGTGTCACTAGAGGAGTTGTTGCATAAGGATGGGCCATTCTATTGCGGTGAGTTACAAGAGGAGGATTTTGATACCTTAAAGCTAAAGTTGGCCAGTGTGTTAATCTTCTAATTCCCTAGCTAGGTGACTCCCTTACACATTCATGTTGATGCTTTAGGCTCTACTATTGGCACCATATTGGCACAACCAGGAGAAGGCAAGATAGACCACCCTATCTCCTTTATAAGCAAAAAGTTAACATAGGCTAAGCATAACTACACCATAACCAAGTGTAAGGCTCTAGAAATGGTTTATGCCCTATAAAAATTTAGGTAATCTCTACTAGAAACCCCATTCATGTTCTTCATAGATCATGAGGTACTGAAGTACCTCATGAACAAGCCTATCTTACACGTATGCATATGTAGATGGTTTTTTCTCTTCCAAGAGTTCTAGTTTTTAGTTATGGTTAATATTGGGAAGCAAAAATTGGGGCTAAACCATTTAACCCACATTAAATCTAGTGATACGACTATGCCAATTGAGGATGATATGCCAGATGCATAACTATATAGAATTCAATGCATTCTTGGGGATCTAGTGGAGATAACTACCTTCCTAACATCAGGGCTTGTGCCACAGACCATGTCCAATAAGGAAAAGAAAAAACTTGTTATTCATGCCTCCCCCTTATAACTCATTAAAGGAGAGATATATAAATCAGGGAGAGATGAAGTCCTATGCTACTACATGTTAGAACATGAATGAGATTCCATCTTCTAATAGGCACATGAGGGAATCATAGGATGACATTATGTTGGTGATGTAATGATGTGTAAAGTATTGTAGTCAGGGTTATGGTGGACAAACCTAATTGAAGACATCAAGGAGTATGCCAAAGCATGTGATGTATGCCAATGCATAGGGAATCCCAATCATCAAGATGAGATGCCCCTCATTCCCATCTTTGCCTTAGCACCATTTGAAAAATTAGACATTGATTTTGTTGGGCCAATCACTCCTAGAACAAGGCATACTAATGCAAGATACATTCTAGTAGCCATAAACTATTTCACAAAGTGGGATGAAGCCATGTCAACCAACGATTATACAATTATAACTACCATGTGTTTCATATAGAAGAACATCATATGCTAGTATGAGTGTCCACTGAGCTTGACTAGTGATTGGGGTACATATTTTATCAATAAGATGGTGCACATCCTAATAATAGAATATATGGTGATGCACCACAAGACCACCCCATATCTTCCTCAAGATAATAGCATAGTTGAAGCATTTAATAAGATCCTAGGCATGTGCCTAACTAAGATATGTGATGTTAATTACAAGGATTGGGATGACCATGTCTTTATAGTAATCTAGGCATACTCCACCACTTACAAGCACCTGACTAAGGTTACACCTTTCCAACTAGTGTTTGGAACCAAAGTAGTGATGCCCATGGAATTTTTAGTGCCTTCCCTATATATTGCATGAATTGGCTACCTAGATGACCAAGAATATCTAAGTGTAAGGTTGGAGGATTTGGATCACCTAGATGAGATGTACACTAGGGCTAAATAGAGCCAATAGGTTGAGAAAGCATGCCAAAAATAGTGGCATGATAAGCACATCAATCACAAAGTCCTAAATGGGGGAGAAATGGTGTTTCTATATGACTCCAAGTACTTTAAACACCTAAGAAAGTTGTAGATCTAGTGGATGGGTCCATACATTATCCACCACATCTTGGAAACTGGTGAATGCAAGCTGCACATTTTATTTGGTGAGATGCTCATTAGGAATTTAAATGGAAACCACATAAATCCCTACCAATAGTAGGTTGGTATATGCACCAAAGAACTTCTAACTTCTTAGTCAATAGTTGATCGACATAGTACTGACCATAATAAAGTTTGGCACTAACCAAATAAGACCCCCCTATAAGTGATACATAGTGGTCGAAAGACCTTTAAAATCCACACTTCACGCATAGTGCCAATCATATGAGTTGAGAACTTTCACCAATAAGTGCATAAGGCTAGACATCTAAGTTATAGATGCATGAATATTACCTAGTGCAATGTATACATGCCTAATAGAACAGACCCTAGAAGGTGCATCTTCTGATATAGTGCTAGAAACTTGAACTAGGAGAAGACATTTAAATTGGTTGAGCATAAGATCAAACATCTAAGATGATTAAGCAAAAGTGTAACCCAGATAGTGAACACATGCTTTCCAAAAATTTCACTGACATACCAAAAGAGACCATGCATTAGAGGGCTAGTTTAAAGAATTTGTCTGGGTAAAATAGGCCAAGGCAAGATGACACATAAAGAAATCAAGATAGAGAGGCACACCGAAGGAAGAGTAAAGCTAGAAGTGGAACCAAGGAGGTTGAATCATGTGCATATGAGGTGTTGCACCTAGGTTACCACAAGAAAGGTGAAGCTATGCTAAAGAGGCATGTAAAAGAAAAGTCATCCAAAATAATTGGCGTCTACCCAGAAAGGAGCAGAGAAACATTAAATATAGTGGTGAATCAAAGATATGCATTTAAGGTGGCATAATTTGAAGATTTCTTGCTTCCCAAAAAATTAAGTAATCAATGTTGTCACTTCAGCATTAATACAATGGTTGATAAACACTGACTATAAATTGAGTTGCAAAAACTGTGATTAAGATACAAAGTTTTTGCTAACCTTAAGTGTAGAGCAATAGAAACTAGAGAGTTGAAGCAAGGAAGCTCAATGCCTAAGAGAGAGTAAATGCATAGTGAGGAGTACGTGAATAGAAAAAACAAATAAGCAAAAGAGAATGTTATTTCTAGGTTGCCATTAATAACTAACAAAGCTTAGAGATAGACACACAAATAGAAATCCATGACCAAAAGCACACTAGTCACCATTAGAGGCTATAATAAGCCAAAATTACAAAGTTTTAACACTAAAAGGTTTAGAATGGTGAAGATACAGAAGTCATCATGCCCCTTAGAGGTGAAAATAGGACCCAAGTGGGTCAATATAATGGAGGAAACCACTGCTACCAAGATAAAGGCACATGTAGTAGAAGCTATTAGCGTCACCATGGTAAAAATGGAGGTGCTAACCACTTACCAACATATGTATTTTCCACTAGAAGTATCAATGGGGGAACCATGGTGCTATTTCATGCATGTCTACCAACTGAGGGAGTACAACCATTGAATGTCAAGTCACTTTTAGGACTTGGCACAAGATTAGATGTTAGACATGAGGTATAATACCCTTGAAGGAAATGCCATATTTGACATCTTGATTAGAGAAAAGCTTAAAGCATTAGGCACAACTCAGCTCTATGAGTTGCCTTGCTTTGGGAAGCTTGAGGAGCTGGTATAGTTCTTCCTCTCACACATTCATGAGGACTGCATGTATTTTTTAGGATGATGTGTAAAGATTTTAGTGTGCCTTATAAGGAAAATCATTGGGTTACCAGACACTAGGAGAGACATCCACTAGTTTCTTGGGGATGATGAAGAGGTGAAGCACATCACCAAGCTCTTGAAATAGTTCAAGAGGGTATATATGTTCCCCATTGATAGGTGTGAAAACCCAGGCATGAGGGCAACATCATGCCTCATTAGCTCCAAGTTATGTCTTAGAGGGTGATGGATAGACATGTCTAAAAATTATCTCTATTTGGTATACCAATTGGCATAGGGAGATAAATTCAACATGGCATAGCTCATCACCACAAATCTAATGAAGAATGTTCTTAAATGTCACATTGCAAAAGGAACTTTTTGGTGGGGCTTTCTATTGATCCTATTTGTGATGGAGGAAATTAAGATTCCTGATAGGAGCCAAGATAAGATGTGGGTGTTTCTAGAACCCCATGAACCCTAGTGCACAAATATAAGGAATACACCTACCCAAATATTTTTGGTGTTAAATACAAAATGTGCATAATGCACTGGTGTGAGTGATACATTGAGGCCTTTAGACTTGAATGATGTATCCCCCAAGGGATTTGAATGAGTATATTAGGGATGGATACTTTTGCCATAAAGAAACACTACTAGATCATCTAACTCACACTGATGGATGGGAATAAGTTGGGTTGGCTTAAGATCACCTTCACTTTCTCAGTCAAATATTTTTGAGATGCACTCCTCTAAATCTTGAATGTGTAAAGTATAGACATCCCAGTGAAATAACTAGTTGCAAAAAGTAAGAGGTTATAGTGTAGGTTTATAGGCACAGATGGAAGGGTGAATAAAGATGGAGAAGATGCCTTGGATTGAATGGATGTGAATCTAGTTTAGGAACTTATGATCTTAGGCTTCATCCATAGGATCTACTATGAGATGAATCATAGGTAAATTTTTTCCAGCATCGAGGCCACACTAGAAGTAGAAGAGACACTTCAATCCTAATTAGAGATGAAGGAATCCTTGTGCCCCTAGAAAAGAAGAAACCCCTAATAAAGAAGAGGGGAGATACTTTAGAATAAATTGAGGAGTACCTAAATGTGAAAATCACTTCAAAAGGAGAGGCATCTACTTCTGAGTCCTACCAAAAGGATGTGCGCTTCACCCCCATAATTACCTCTATATTAAGGGAATGAAGGAAAGGGAAGGCCCCCTCTCTTACACATGAAGCGGTTACTTTAGAAGAAGAGACTGAGGAATCTAAGGAAGAATGGGGGAATGGCACTATGATTATGCTAGAGGTTGAAGAGTCCTCAAGTGAGCCAACCTCTTCTCCATCACCTTAGTGAAAGTTAAAAAACCTAGGCACAGGTTGAAAAGACTCAGCTCTTATGAGGCAAAAATTTAGAAGGCAAAAGAATTAAAGAAATAGAAATAAGAAATGGCCAAGGTTAGAAATGAGCCTGAGGTCATTAAAATGGTAGAAGTTAAGGAGGGAAAGAGAGTAGAGGAGTGTAGAATGAAGGAGAAGAGCAAAGAAATTGGGAAAGAAACCCACTCTAAAGCACAAACATAAGAGATACTAAGGTGCAAATGGGATGAAATGAGATTAGATAAAGGTCACATTGAAGGGGCACTAAAATTAAATAAAAAACATGAGGAGATGGAAGCTTAGGTTATGTCCCAGGCTAATATTAATTGGCTAGAGGATGAAGAGATAAGAGAAGAAGAAAAGAAGTGTGCCACGTAAGCCATGGAGAGAAATGCCAAGTTAGAGAAGGCCAAGAAGAAATAAAGAGAGGAGAAGGCAACTTAGGCTAAAAAGGTGCACATGATGGAATAAAAAGAGAAGAAGAAGGGCCCCACCAATGTGGGACCTAGCAAAGAAGAGCCACCAAAGGAAGCACTCATTACCACCACTAGTATAGTAGAAGAAGCCACACAATAAGCATGCCCCATTTTTGAGGGGGTGCTTGAGGAAAAAAAGAAATATTGGTGCCTTAGATTAATAAATGGAGATTAGGTTATAATGAAAAAAGGATGAGGGGGAAAAGTCCATGGAAGAACCCCCATAAAGATAACAAGATGACATTTCTAGCGTCAAAGAAGAAGAAATAGAATAAGGTAGAGACAGCATGGGGTTGGACACCAACACAACTGAAGAGGTAGAGATAGGGGAAGATGAGGTGTATAATCTTAAAAATAGAGAAAGGGAACAACATGAACTTTAGGAGGGTGAAAAAATCAATATGATGAAGAACATGCTCCTGAAAGCCACTACAACCCTCATGCACCACTAAGTCTCCTAGGCAATGGTTTGATTTATAGGTGAACCCAAGTTTAATATTCATTCTAAGGTAACTTGATGTGACATGAATCTAGAGGAGGGGCATGATTACCATCTTTTTAACCCCAAGGACATGAACCAAGTGCACTCAAAAAAATATGCTCATCAAGATGGCCACCTTGATGGCATGAAAAAACCTCATCAATGATGTTCACACCAGTAGCTGGAGAAGGATCACCAGAGATATAGAGAAGGAGCTTGAGGTAACCAAAATCAAGCTCTGGTAGATGATAAAGCATGTGGAAGGAGTAGAGCCATCCCTCCTAGCCAATATGGACACATCTGGGATGAAGAGGTTGATTATGTCTATGCACTCATAGAGAAAATGATCTCAAGGATGTAACTAGTGATCGAAGACCCCTATGAGACCCTGTGAGGGGAATTATTCCAAAAGTTGGAGTTGGTCAAGGACCTTTTTTTTAAACTCAAAGAGGGTGCTAAATAATTAGACATAATTTTTATTAACTTTGCCAATCAAGCTGAGGTCATCAACACATGCTTAGAAAAGATAAAGGAGGAGAGGGAGTCCCTACTCCAATAATCCTTCATGGTGTGTAGGCTTGAGCACATGAGGATAATGAACAAGGTCAAATCCCTAAGTATTCAGTTAAAGGGTAAAGAGTAGGAATTGGAGGATGTGTTTTGCACCTTCCAAATGAAATCTAGTGAGCAAAGGGAACTCTTGGATGATGGGGTGAGAAGGGTGAAGGAAAGGATTGAAGCCTTTTGCAAGGAATTAAAATGTGCAAACATTTTGGCCTTAGAATATATGTTCAATGAGGTAGATGATGCTATAAAATAATTAAAGGATGCCATGTGGGTTTTTAAAACTTTCAAAGAAGATTTAAGACAGGGGGTGCCCAAATTCTATGCACCTAAGGCAATCAAGGATTAGTCCAGGGTGGACTAATAATTTTGTATGGGGTGATGTTAGGCCCCTTCTTATGATAAATACATAGGAACTCCAGCCTACTAAAACTCAATGCAAGGCAACCCTTAAAGTGGCCTTGCATCCCTTTTTGTACACTTTGGCACCCAAACTAGAGAAGTCCCCATGAATTTTGTGCTAGTTAGTGTGCAGTCAGAAACATACCGACTGGTTTAAAGACATTCTTGATATATTTTATATGAGGTAGATTAAGGTAGATGAATGATAAAAGAGTGGATTAGGTGGAATAACAACCTTTGGAGACCACTCTGTATAAAATACACACATGTTTGACTAGTACATGGTAGTGGAACCAACACCCTAAAAGTAACCCATCATTTGACACTCGTTCTCTCACTCTTAAAAAAATAAAAGGGACAAATCACTTTTATAAAGGAGAATGGTATTAGTTGAAAAATGAGAGAGGAAATAGAGATATACATAAATATAGAGATAGAGGTAAAGATATAGAGATACAAACTTCCTTATGTATGGCCCAAGCTCGTATGTGAGCAGTTGGGTGTGAGTGAAGTTTTTGTAAGTATGTACATTATATCTCCAAGAAATCTTGTTGTTTTAAGTAATGAATTATGAAATTTGGAATAATATACTAAAATTTTGACCATATGTAAATTAGATTGATTTATGTATGAAGTATCTTCTCTAAGTTGCTTGAAAAGGGATGTCAGGTAATAGATATAGAGATTCGATTGAGTCACTAGTGGTGTTGTCATGCCACTTCACGACTCTGATCTCCATGTAAAAACCATAGCATGAACCACTAACACATATAAGAGGTTGTAACCTTGTTGAAATCCCCTATTGAAAGACATAGTGCCTAGAGAATTACTACCCATAACATTAACCAACTCACCTAGACTCAGGTTGTGCCATGTTGTGACTAACCCAACACAACCTTAGTCTTTTCACTATTGTACTTAGGGTGAGTACATAAGACTTGAACCTTGTCTAGAATATATGTCAACAAAATAAGTGTGATTAAATGTTGTGCACCATACCCCTTTACCCTTGTAGCTAGTCTCTCAGGTCTAAAATTGACCTGGCTTGACAGTTAACGTAAGAATAGATACAAAAACCCTAGAGGTGGAAATTTACTATAACACATTTCACCATTATTAGAGATTAGAAAATAATTATTATTCATTTTTTCTTTTTTACAATTTTCTCTTCCACCATTTTACTTGAGGACTCTTCGCTTAGGGTTTTTACGTAGAGAAGAATCTAGTCTTATAGAGAAGTTTTGGATGTTTTAGCCTTTCTTAGTGATCCTTAAAAACCACAACAAACTTTTGTGGATCACCTTTGGCCAAGGGAAATATTGAGTCTTGATGGGTTCATCTTCTAAGTAAGTATATCTAAATTTTTTCCTTTCTTTATTAAATAGAAGTAGCATAAGTAATGTATTTTGAATAATATTCTCTCTTTATGCATTAGGGTTTTACCTATACATAATTAGGATTATCTTATGAATTTTTAATTTTATGTTTACTAACCCATACTTTGTGCCATAAGCTTTAGTGAGCACTAAATTAGATTTTTTTCTTTACTTGTTATTAGTATATTATAGGGAATATGAAAACATAGGACTTGATTAGGGTTATTGTGTAGTTTTTCTTGACGGGAGGCTTTGGAATCCTCCCTAGTAATATTTTTATGGTAAGAGATCCCATAATTAAATCTAGTGGATCCATATTGGTCATGACCCCAATTATCTAATGTATACATAATTGGAAGTGTAAGTAGGATCTATCTTCTCTGATCTAGGATTGATTTATACATCTGATGCATTTCTCATTGCATACATCATACATAGAGGGTTTGTCTTAGGTACTAAGTATTTGAAATAGACATTTTTAGGGTTTGGGAATTAATTATTTAGATTATTATAGTTTTTACATTTATTATGATATATTTGGCACAACTTTGGGGCATATGCATGGCATATGTCAAATATTTTACAAGATTATGAGTGATAGTTTATAAATTCTATGATATTATTATGAAGATTATATGACTTATAATACATATGTTATTATATTCGAGGCATGTGCACAACATATGTGAACATTTTAAAGATATTATGATATTTTGGCACATGTTATATGACTTAAGTTAAAAAAGGTTATTATATTATAGGGTTGTATATAGGATGTATACGAGGTATTCTAAAATATTATTTAAATAGGTTATACTCTATTGTACTTATATTCTCAATTTAAATTTTAAAATTCATCTACAACGAATGATTAAAATAACTTAGATTCATAGATTATTATATTCTCAAATTTGTTATAACCCATGGTGGGTCCCATTCTCTAAAATAAAATATAATGAGTAGAGTGGTTGAGGTTTTGTGTGACTTACCTTCTAAGCAATTATCCATCTCTAATGAGGGTTAGGGTATTTTATAATCAACCCATGGTTTTAACACTAACATCTCCAATGGGAATGATCACTCCATTCTCCACTATCTCAAGAAGACAAATTGGTTCATGCACATATAGATGTATTCATTCCTTGATATTTAAATTTCAAATATGTTTAATGTTTTTAATTTTATTTTTTTTAATTTTATATGATAAGTGAAATATGATTTATACATGTTTCATTATAGATTTTTCATAGATAAAACATAACAGTTAATGCCTACCAAGACACACCTACCATGGTTACATTCAAGAATACCCATCTATATTTTTAATCTAGCACTTACATTACTAGAATAAAATGGGGTAAAATGGAGACACTCATTTTGGTATTAGACACTTTAAAATGTTAGTTTTGAGAAATCTTTTGTATACATGACTTGTGAATGCATAATTGAATCTTACTCACACTCTCTCTAATCCATTCAATTATCTATGGGACCAACCTTCCCAAATTTATCATATGATTTACCTATTTTAACAAAATTTGGATTAATAGGTGAATGAACCTTAATTAACTAAAACTGAATAGAATACAACATTGATATAAATGATAAATTCACAAGCATGATGAAGGAGAATAACTAATTTTGACAAGATGAAAAGATTACAAAATAAAGATAGCTATCCATATGAAATACATAGTTATTACTATTTGATTGTTTACTATGTTGATTGATAGAGAGTGGAAATAAGAAAATAATGACTATATCTACAAGATCCTAAAAGCTATATTTGATATTTTTGAAGGATAAGAATAGAAGATAGGGACATGATAGACTCCCATCATTATCCCTATTAGTTGATCTTGTCTTTTTCATAAAAATATGAACTTTATGTCATATTCATGTGTGATAACTTGAATTGGACATGTATGTGTGAATTAGACCTTATAAAGTGTGTGAAAGACCTATGGATAACTTCTAAGGTTAAAAACCCTAGCAAGGCATGCAATGATTAAGTGACCTAAAAATAGGAAAAAGAGGAGTCTAGTTAGGCTCAATTAAACCTATCCACACTGAAGATGATTAAACACTACCTACATATCCAATAGTCTAAGGAGGGAAATCAAGTCCAATATTTTTCTCTGACCTAGAGTTATTTGTGAAATTGTGATCTTTTGAATATATGAATGCATACATATTCAACTTAAATACTTGATCATGATTTGTTAAGGGATGAGTGAAATAGGATTTAGACTTGGTTGAGGACTAATTTCAGTGATCAAAATAAGAATTAGGATGAATAGGTAAATTTTTCTCAGTGTGAACTTGTGTAAATAAGCCTCTATATTGTAATTTACAAGTGGAATAACAAGTGACTTGAGTGTGCCTTTATAGCAATCCAAAATGGGTAACCATTCATTAGGAATCCTGAAAACATGGAAGACAAGCTAAAGGAGGGGTTAAGTTGAAAATATGATAGTTGACATGAAAAAGGACAATAACATCCCACAAGGACAAGAAACCCTCCCAAAATTCTTTCTATTTAACACTGTTTTCACCTATGAATAAGTGCAGATCTTTGGATTTGGGTTAAGACATACAAATACTTAAGGGAATTTTTAGTGCTTAAAATATTTCTATACTTGAAAAATGATAGATTACACTAAAAATAGGTATTTACTAATGACTAGGATAGGGTGAGGTGGAAAAATAGGTACTAGTTAAGTGTAAAATTTAATTAAAGTGGAAAAGGGGCAAAAATGACATGATCAAATATTCTGATTAGATTTAGGTTACTACATTCCCCCTTTTAGTCTATAAATGTAATTACTAAATTAAAGGAAATATATACCTTAGTGTGTAAGATAAACTTTATCTTTGAGATAGTACTTCAACCATGTAAGACACCATAATATTTGTTAAACCCTACAAATCACATGAAGTAGTTACTTTGTTATTTTTAAAACTAAAATTTGAAAAAAGTTCAATTTTTAAATTTCAAAATTTTTAGACTTGAAATTTTATTGAACTTGAAGTTTTGAAAATCATTGAATTTGAAATAGGATCAAGGGAATAATAAACCATGTATGTGTGAAAACCAATGTTGATTCTCAAAATTTTCTTGGAGATGATGCTTCCTTAAAGCATTGGAGATAAGGTGCTTCCCATCAAGCACTTGGAGAAGATTAATTATTTAGCTGAACCAATGGAGAAAATTTTAAGGGTGATCAAACCCAAAACTTGAAATTTTACTTATAGAAATATAAATAACACCTATTAAGGTACATTAAAACCTCAGTTTACCTCTACTAGTATTTGAAACCCCAAGACATGAAACATGTTGAAATCTAAAATGAATTCATACACATAATGTTAGAGTGTGTAGTAATCTCCAAGTTATGTGCTATGCACCTAAACTAAATCAACCATTATAGATGGTTTGTAGATTAAATTGTAAATTTATTATTGAATGCATGACCACAAGAGAATGGAGTACACCCATTCTCCTACCATTTCCATAGCTAGTAAAATATAACTAAAAAGTGTGGTATGAATGTGAATCATGCCCCCATTATAATTGTAAAATTTGAAATTGTATATAGAAGCTATCTATAAAATATATTTAAAACTATTAAATTATGTGAATGTTTATTTTGATCATAAAATAAGAGTGCATATGTAGGGCATATTCCCCCATAATATGTTCAAATGATTGAATTTTTAACTTTTTACAACTTTTTGAAAACTATATATTGTGCAAAATTGATTTTAACTTTTAAAAAAAGGCTTATCTCATGCATGAGAAATCTAATGAAATGAACCCATTTTGAGGTGAGGGAATTGATTTTAATACTCATTCATATCAAAATAAAATCTAACTTACTACATGTGTAGTAAATATTTAATCATTGAACAATGTAGCATATGGAAAACATATGTTAGGTTAGTAAGATTTGAATTTCATATGTAACTCATGAGGCAAGACCTATATAATGTATAAATTAAGCTCATAGAATAGAATATAAAATTAGTATATTAATTTTAGTAATGCAATTTATGGATCATCTCATAAAAATTAACAAGCTCAACAAACAACAAACAAAAAACACAATGAAAGAGATTTCAAACAATAAGGCCAAGGGATGAATACAAAGGCTACATTCAAAAGTCACACAAAACAAAGGGACAAGGGATAAAGATAATGGACATATTCAAAGGTCACTCACAAAGGACATGTTAAAATTTGGTATGCACAAGACATGTTCAAATGTCACACATAATGAACAAAATCTCATAAAGATATTCAAACAAGTTTCCCCCTAAGGGCCAAGGGCCACACAAAATAGATAAACAAGATATAAACTAATACATACAAGTAATATCATCAATGGAACATATAATTTGAAATTTAGTCTAAACTAAATATATGTGATGTGATCATGTCTTAGAAAATAATATATTCATGTACATTGTGGAAAATAGAGATGCTAGCAAGACATTTGTAAAAACATAGAGTTCAAAAATATAAGAGTCATAGAATGATAACACCAATGAATAGTGTAACTTGTGGATAATTTGCCTCTAATTTAGCAAGGATATTAGGTATAGGAAATTATAACATCTTAGTCCCTACAAAATTTTGTATGCCCTACTGTTTAACCCTAGTTTTGGATAAGGATCCTATGGGGTTAGGGTTAAGAATATAAAAATGAATAAGCACAAGGGTGATAAACATATCTATAATAGGCCAATTAATTTAGAAACTTAAATAACAACATAAATTAAATTTATTATGCTAAGATATGCTAAAAATGAAAATTACAACTATGCTAGATATTAAAATGATATGAAAAAAGATATTTATCTAGTTTTGATGGTAATTTAGAGTTGATATAGAATAAGATGGAAACATACTAGATCTAGATTTTGGATCAATCATCAAATTATGAAAAAATTCCCTCTTTAGTTACAAATACTTGCATTGACATAGGTGTCTAATATGGAGTACCTACAAAAAATGTATGAGATCACATAGAATATTCTAGGTTCTATGTCGACTTTGCTCTGGTATGCTCAAATCTAGATCATGGGATGTTGCTCCTCGTCAAATAATGAAACCCTAGTTCTTTATATTCATAGTGGCTATAAAAAAATAAGTTAGTGGGATCATAATGTTAATTTAACCCCAAAGACCCCTTTATCAATGGGTGCTACCTACATATCCACTACTCTGAAGAGGGCCTCAGAATGATGTAGTTCTCCCATAATGTGTTGGCTTGTGTGTGCACAAGGGTGAAATATGTGAAAAGCAAGCACAACAATGACATGTCTTGTAACTTGAAAAACATTACTCATGTCATGATCCTTTAGTGATTTAGACTTGTAGATGTGCTATTTCTATGACTGATATGAAAATATGAGAGAATAGGAAAGCTTTGATCACTTGAATGCTTTTTGATCATTAAGTTATGAGAAGGTGTGATATTTCTAGGTCTTTGATAGGTGGAGAATGGATGAGGATTGATCATGTATTTATATAAAAATACATTTAAAGAATATCTCACATAAAATCACTTAGGTTGACCATAGGTATACATTTTACTTTCAAATTGAATGATTTTAGGGCACTAAATACTTACATTAGGTCATGACATTTGCATCTACGTAGATGTTTGACTAGGAAGTAAGCGTTCAAGAAGCATAGAATTAGGTACATGTAAAAAACTTGTAGAGATGGAAGATAAATATGTTTATATAATTCTATGCAAGATAGAAGGCTTGGGTCATTAGAATGATATTGGTTAGATTAAGAGATAAGTAATTAACATAGAGAGATAGCATATGCAAGCCTTTTGGTAGTGGGAAAAGTTTAGAACTAGGAGGAATAACCAGGATATGTGTTTTCAAGTGTACAACATTGAGGTTCTATATAATTCATAAATAACATCTACATTTCCCTCTTTAAGCTAGTAATAAACTTTATGGTTTAAAGGAGAATAAATACATACCTAGATGTGTATATCACGCCTTGCCTTTGTGTGAGCCCAACTTGAGGTATTTATTGGTGAATGACCTAAAATCAAGAGCATATTAAAATATATAATAAGTGTATATAATCTGAAATTGAAAGCATTTTAAATGGTTAAAATTGAAAGAACAAGGTTTAAGAGTACACTCATGTATTGATGAAACCTTCTTGCCTTTTAAAAATTTGATTTGAAAAGATGTAGCATTATGAACATAGATATGAAATTAGGATAAATGTAAAAATTTAATAAGTGCATATATATATATATATATATATATATATATGTATGTGTGTGTGTGTGTGTGTGTAGAGAGAGAGAGAGAGAGAGAGAGAGAGAGAGAGAGAGAGAGAGAGAGAGAGAGAGAGAGAGAGAGAGAGAGAGAGAGAGAGAGAGAGAGAGAGAGAGAATATTAGAGGACACATGCCCCTAACCTTGGAGAAAATATGAGTTTCCACCTGACAGTTTAGATTAGTTCAACTGTGTAACCCAATCATACTTATAATTTGGAGAGCATGAGTGAACCAAGTCAGCTCATACAATAAATATAGTGAGGATATATGTTGTAATCAATTTTAACCTATAAACTTGGAAATGTTGAGTGATTTAATCACCTTAACCATACCCAAAAGTTAACCAACTATTGTAGTAGATTGGGTCAATTCAGTCCATAAAAGTCCATCTTGGTGGGTGATGATAGTCCATAGAAATGTTTAAAATATGAAAGTAATTCAATTTTGAAATATTAGGTTCACATTTCATAACATATAAAAATTAGATATGTCTCATGTTAAAAATGTGTATGAAAGTGGTACCAATATATATAATTATGCCAAAAAGGTGTATCTAAATCATATAACTGTGAATTTTGTCAATTCAAAATTTGGACAAGTGTGGAGGAAATGCTTATCATAACATGCCCCTACTATAGATGGAGAAATCTAAAAAATGAAATAAATGCCAATGTAGATGACATGTTTCTAAAACATGTCTCCATTATAATTTGGGTATGCTAAATGCTAGATAAGTGGGGAGAACATGTTTCCAAAACATGCCCCCACTGAATCTAAAACTGTGAAAAATTTGGAGAACATGTTTTCAAAACATGCCCCAACTACAATCTGAATCTGTGAAGCAATGTGGAAGTCATGTCTCTATGGCATGCCCCACTAATATGCCCCCGCTTTGAGGTGAGGTAAAGTAACATCTGGTAGTTACCTTACCTCAAAAATATAAGATAACCATGTAAACTAAGAGTGTACCATGGATCATATAGAGGAAACATGTACAGGTAGATATATCATGGAAGTACACACAATGTGATCACATCAAGGCCTATGATGCATGATATGGATCATGGAAACGTCTAGAGAGTCACAATACAAGATCAATAAGCAACCAAACACACACATAAAATCACTCAAAATTAAATCAAAATATAATGGTCCAAAGAGACCTCAAATAATGGGCTTATTCAAATGCTACACAATTGAAGGGATGTGACTTATTCAAATGTACACAAAAGAAAGAATGACAAATTCAAGTGTCCATACAACAAGAAATGACATATTCAAATGTCAAAGAGGCAAATAAAATCATGGGGGCCACAAAAAATGGAGCATATTCAAATTCTCAATCAAGTAAGACAATAACAAGGAAAGACACTCAAGGAACTATATGAATGAAATCATAAAAAACCAACATAAACATAACATACTAGTCTATGGATCATATGTGTTAGAAAAAAATGTTAAGTACATAACATATCAAGCACACTAAAAAATATATAAGCATGGATAAAAGCATGTATAAATACATAATATCAATGATGATAATGTAAAATGACCATAGAATGATATAACCTGGATGTATGATGATCAAAGAAGTGGATGTCACAAATGTCCACATGACATGAGTAGAGGGAAGACCCAACATCTAAAAGTGCATATATCATGTATTTATGTATTCCTGTATCACACTCAAAATATAAATTAAATGCATGCATATAGAAATAAATAATATTATATCCACTAATATGGAACTAACAACATAGATGCCAAGGAGCTAATAGAACATGTAAATGTGGAAAATGCTTTTAGATTTTTATTTTTTTCAGTATTTTTAGAATATGTCAAAGAAAAATACTATCTTATGATCTCATCCAATAGATGCTCATAGGTATATCCCCATTGAAGACTTGGTGAAATAAATTGGTGGTACTACCAAGGAGTGTTTATAGGTGTGATGTATGTCACTTTAGAATCTATAACGCTCTGCATATGTAAAACAAGACTCTATGGTTGTGAAGCAATAATAAGAGTAGGGGTTCGTGGAACCCATTATTGAGTGCTATGCAGTTCATTTAGAATAATAATAATAGGAACATGTGTAGGTGCTATGGATATCTAAATATGATGTGTAATAGAATTAGGAATTGTATCATGGTCTTTTGGTAAGTTGGTATTTCATATCCATGCTTCACATGAATGCGTAATTTTAGTTTGTTATTCATTATGTATTCATTACTTGCACTTGTTTTGTGTAATTTATACTTGGATATGATAAAATTCATGGTAGTATAAAATATTTCAATTTAATGAAACTTTTAATTTAGTGATAATGAAGTAATCAACATATACGATGAAACCCAATTAGATACAAAAAATCTCGAATGTAATGATCAAGTGGTAATGAAACTTATGGTTTTTATTCTATCATTATAGGTGATGTATCTGTAGAAATATTTAATGAATTTGTATGTGTTGATTTAGGTATCTAAAGCTATTGTCTTTGTATTCCCCTCCATGTGTCCCTTTATATAGACCCTGATCAACCAATGGGTACTTGGTAGGATTAGTGTGGGAAATATTAGTCTTGGTAGAGGGTACACTAGGAGAAAGACTTATACTAGCGGTTGTATCCTATAAAGGTCGATGGACCACATGTTCCTTAAAAGGAGAAGCATGGGATGTCTTATCCCTCTTAGAATAACTGCTAGAAAAATTAGGGGAAATAGATCAATATGTTTCTTTCTAAAATACAGTAATTTCCCTATCTACCAATTACGTAAGCTTTTGATCAAGGGAAAAACAATTATTATCATATTGCCTATTTATACCATGGTAAGTGTAAAAGTATTGTCATTTTAACTTTTCAAATATATGTGGTAGATAATGAGAATTTGGAGGAAGTTTTATCATCTATTTATTCAATATTGTTGCAATGTGGTCTATCTCGGTACTAATCAAATTGAAGTAGTTTCCTTTTTGTAGAGACATGGCTTAATTATAGGAGGTATTATGTAAGTATATTATTTTTCTTTATTCAATAATTTTAATTTTTGTTCTTTGGTATGAAATGTTAGTTTTGAAAATGGATTCTTAAGTAGTTATGATCCTTCTTAGTTTGCTTATTTGCTTCAAAAGCATTGTTTGTACCATGTTTTGCTTGATGTGGATAAATAGGTAATTTGGTTTTGGTATTTGTTAGAGCACATGAAAATTTATGCACACCCCAATATAAGGTTTATAATGAAGTAAAAGGATTATGAAGTACTATTTATCTAAGGAGATAGAGACCCCTACTAAATATGAATTGTACTTCAAAATTTGAGGGGGTGTAATTTAAAGAATACAATATATCCTTAAATCTAAGGTCATAGACTTGAAGGGATTCATAATCATTTTGAGTTAAGGCATAAAAATTTTCCAATGGTATCTTAGGTAATATGTGATTATGTAAATGAGATAATAATACATCTTCAAGTTCTTTAAAGGTTTATAAGGAACCATTTGGGAGTATATAGAACCAATAAAGAGCCTCTTGAGCTAAAATTATATGGAAAGATTTTAATAACAAATGTCCATTTTTATCCCAAGGCTCAAAGGAGTGTATATATTGTTTCAAATGATTTTTAGGATCTCTTTTGCCATAAAAGGAAGAGAATATATACATGATAAAGGTGGAAGGTTATGGATATTCAAAAACATCTCTAGTAAGGGGTTAGTCCTCTAGGATATTTTCATTAAAAGTATCCTCATGAAAGGAAACTTATAACTTAAGAAGAGTCATTTGTTGTTCAATATTTCCCATGGTAATCATTAGAGATAACATATCACTAGGAGGTGTTGGTAAAAAGGTTGAAGAATTTCTTAGAGTTTGTAATTTTTCATCCATATGGAACATATAAATAATAGGCTCATTACCACCCTCATTGTATTTTAAGATATAATCATCATGTGGTTTGTAAACATTATGTAAAAGGATATCCACATTACATGATGATTCAAGAGAGATCATTATTTCATTTTAGATATCACAAAGGTTAATGCAATAATCACTTGAAAGAGCCTAAGTACCTGGATTATTATTAATAGGGATTCATTTAGTGGTGAATGTTTATTCATGAATATTCCATTTTTCACAGTTGGCATTTGGTGATTTTATGGGGTAGTCGATAATGTGGGATCACATAAATTTTAGGGTAGAATTTAAATTTGAGGTCCAATTCACCTACTTTTAAAAATAATTTTTTCCTTATAAATGTATATCGTTAGATTCAAGAAAGCCAATTTGGGGGCATTTTCTACTATATATATGGTATTCACTCCTTTATGTTTTTTTTAAAAATTATATTGTCATGTTTCTACAAACAACAATTAGGAAAAAATAACTAGGTGAGAGATAATAGCTAGAAGGTGATGGACAATAACAAAAAGGTGTCAAACAACTATAGGTAGTGTTTGGGTGATTGCATGGAGTAGTTAGGCCAATGTAACCAACAGTCAAGTGACAATAACCAATAGTCAGGAGGTTACAACTAGTAGTCAAACAACTAAACTTAGTAGTCAAGTGACTACATGGAATGGTTGGGCAACTACATGAAGTAGTCAGGTGACTATGTGGAATAGTCAAGTAATTACAACTAATAGTTAGGAATCTATATGAAATAGTTAGGTGACTATAATTTATGTGTAATGTTAATTCAATGGCATCAGAGAAATTTAAAAAATAGAAAAACTTGTTATCTTATTTTAGCCAAAGGGAAATCATAGGTATAAATATTAATTTATAAACTATTATTATTATTCATTACTATTAGAGTTCAATAATAATTAATGTCTATAACCATTTTGAATACAAAATCTAATGATAATATAGTAAAAATATGCCTCCATTGAAAGATGTACCTAGTTATGAAATACCAGACATAGGTACTAAATATTATTTTATTTACTATTTTGTTATTTATTTGTACTTTTGTTATAATTTTTATTAATAATTACTCTACAACCATTTTGCATGCAGAACCTAATGATAATAGATTTGAAGTCATGCCTACATTGGAAGATGTACTAGGGTATGAAATACCAGATAGAGGTACTAAATATTATTTGATTTACTATTTTGTTATTTATTTGCATTTTTTTTACAATCTTTATTAATAATAAGTTTAAAACTATTTTGTATGCAGAACCCAATGATAATAGTTTTGAAAATATGCCTCCACTAGAAGATGTCCCTGGATATCAAATTATAAATAGAGGTACTAAATATTATTTGATTTATTATATTGTTAACTCTTTACACTTTCATATTAAAGACTAATTTTTAATAATAATTATAAGATTTATAACCCATTTAAAAAGTAGAACACATTGGTAACCCTTTTGAAGATATGCTCCCACTGGAAGATGTCCTTGGGTATGAAATGTCCTCACATAATTCAAGGAAATAGACATTGGAAGACATCATCATAGATGTAGATAATGAGTACCCAACACCATTAGATGAGATTTCCACTCAGCCAACACAATCTTCAGTTGAAAAAAGCAATATACACTCTGTGCAAAAGAAGATAAGTACATAGACAATTAGAAGGTCATTTAAGTTTGATTGGGAAACTAAATACCCATTCATTAAAATTATACATCATGAAAACAACACTAAAACACCAAAAAAATATAAATGTATAATATACATTTGTAAACATAGAAAATAACGCAAAATACAACATAAGTTGGACAAAAGTGAGAAACATTGTGGCAGAATATATGAGTCGATAAAAGGCAAAGATGGACAAATTAAAAAAATAGTGAGATGGAAAAATGAAAAAGAATGCATGCATTAATGTTATGCAAAAGAATATGAAAATCATTAGAAGCATAAACAAAACCTCATTTAGAAAGGAGGAATAGTCATATCTTAGTTTGGAAAACTTTCTTGAGTCAATTTACTTGCCAAAAATATGTAGTTGTCCACTTTATATACATTCTAAAAAGAGATAGACCAATCTTTGATTTTTTAGATTACAAGATTTTATTCTAGCATATTAGATTGCATAACATTACTCAATCACATTAGTCAAATAACAATGTTTGGGAGATGGAAAAATGCCTTGTGATGATTGAAAATTAGGATTTGAAGGAAAAAGTAAAATCATAATGGTTTATCTCACTATCTATTGATGAGGTAACAATAGTTGACAACACATCATGAGTTTGCATGCATGTTTATAAATTTGAGAACCATTCAAGGAAACCTCACCTATTATCTGTAAGTAAAATGAAGGAAGATTGTAATGCTGAGAACCTTTCCAAACTAGTTATTTCTAGTTTGGTAGATATTGTTGGTATGAATTATTATGATATATGTACCAAGTTAGGATGTGTTGATACAAATGGGGCATCAGTAATGTCGGGGAATAAAATTAGTTTGTGTGTTCACCTATAAATAATAATTGACCTATATATGACTCTAATCCACTGCATGGCACATATAATGAATCTTACTTAAAAAATTGTTAGCACATTAAAAAATATAACACAAGTAGAGGAACTTATCCATGACTTGCATGCGTACATGTCAAGTAGTTCAATTTTTTTTAGAGTTTTAGAAATTTGTGATTAGAGTGACTAATGGTAAAAAAATATTAAAAGATGTTGATATAAGATGGATTTCTATGTATGAGCTTTCATGTATAATATTTGAAGAATATCAATAATTAATAGGTTTTAAGTTTAAATATAAGATGAACATTGACAAGGAAAAATATTTATTATACCATTTGATATATTTTTAAACCCTCCTAACATTGTGTGGTATTATGCCCATGTTGAAAGAAATGTATTTTTTGATGAAACATGCACAAGAGAGATCCATATATATTGTTGACATCATACAGTTGAGGAAACATGTTTGTCAATCTCTTGATATATTATACCACTCAAATGAAAGTTTTAAGGGACTAATATTTGCAGTTAGAAAATTTTAAAAGATATTAAGGACCCTAAAAACTATTTAAAATTCAATATTAATGATCATATTTATATTTTCATTAATGGAAAGGAGATACCACTACACACTTTCCAAAGACTAACTCATGTGTCTGGAGTATAAATTAAAGAAGTACCTATATCGTAGGTTTTATATTATAATGTCATAGATGAGACACAAATGAAATTGAGTAAAATTTCAAAAATATTATCTGCTTAAATTCAAGATTGATTTCAAAGGGATGAGTTTCTTGAAGCCATGGGAGTGGTGAATCTTATATTTTGAAATAATCTATGGGGTAAAGAAATAACAAGTAATTTATTTATCAAATACATATGTACTATCATTAATCATTTTAGTAAGTCTATAGAAATTAATGGAGTTAAAGTTGAGGGTATTTTCAAAAGGATTTACTAAAAAGAGAGTCAATGAATCTCTCATCCTCATCCTCTTATGCATGCCTATAAGTGGATAAGGATGAATCCCTATCACTCTACCTATTGTCAGAATTGGAAGAAGAAGAAGTGGCCTTTGCCTCAGGAACCTACTGTGAATGATCTAAATCCTTGAATTGCTCATCTAAAATGAGTGAAATTGATGTATAGGGGGAAGTGTCAAGTAAATAGTTGGTGGGACTCTCCTAAAACTAAACATTCCTCTTAATGAACAATTGATGAGTTATAAGATGAATGAGTCTATAACCCTTGACCCCATCTAGATACCTAATAAAGATGTAAGGTTTGGATTGAACCTCCATAGCCTTGAATTTATTTTTGGGAATGTACACCATGTTTGATGATATAAAAACCTTAAAATGTTGCACCTATGATTTTCTATTATGCCAAGATTCATAAGGAGTGATGCCCTTAAAATTTTTGTGAGGAACCTAATTTTGAATGTAACATGTATAATTGATGGCTTCTACCTAAAACTATGGAGCCAATGATCTAGAGTGAATCATACAATTAGCCATCTCTTTCAAAGGCCAATTTTTATAAGATGAAGGAGTCTATAACCCTTGACCCCATCTAGATAACTAATACAGATGTAAGGTTTGGATTGAACCTCCATAGCCTTGCATTTCTTTTTGGGAATGTACACCATCGTTGATGATATAAAGACCTTAAAATGTTGCACCTCTGATTTTCTATTATGCCAAGATTCATAAGGAGTGATGCCCTTAAAATTTTTGTGAGGAACCTAATTTTGAATGTAACATGTATAATTGATGGCTTCTACTTAGAACTATGGAGCCAATGATCAAGAGTGAATCATAGAATTAGCCATCTCTTTCAAGGACCAATTTTTATGCTCTACTATACCATTTTGTTAAGGAATGTATGGTACTATTTTTTGAATATCAATCTCCTTGGTGGTACAAAACTACTCAAATCTATGGTTGATGTACTCCCCCCATTGTCTGTTTGAAGAATTTTGATGCACTTTTCAGATTACTTTTCAGCGAAAGCCTTGAAGTCTTGAAAATTATCAAAAACTTTAGAATTTTGTCTAAGAAATTAGATCCATGTGTATCTAGAAAATTCATCAATGAAAGTGAGGATGTATCTAGCCCTGGTAAAACAAGGATGGGGAAACTATCCTATGACATCACTGTGAATCAACTCAAGAGGTACTGAAGCTCTCCTAGCTTTACCTTTGTTAAAATTCTCTTTGAGATATTTGCCAAAGACATAACCCTCACAAAGTCCCTTAGAGAATTTAACTCTAGGTAAGCCTATAACCATATCCTATCAACTTAACTACTCAAAATAATAGTAGTTAAGGTGGCCGAACTACTCATGCCATAGTCTACTAACTTCATCTAAATGGGTAAACAATGTGGTAGGAGGAACAATTGGATAAAAATGGGAGAAGGTGTATAGCCTAGAATGGTGATTAGCCCTTCCCAATACAATTTTAGAGTCACTGTGTAGCTCTTTGATCTCAACTAAATTTGGTGTGAACTTGACTCTCATGCCCCACCTATGAGAGTAATCTAATGGTGTAAAACATTGGTGAATGTCCCACCTTCAACTTCAATAGTCCCTCTTCTGATAAATTATGCTAGAGTGTCATCACCCAAAGTGATATAGGACATCTTATAGGGCTCTAAGTAAAAAAACTCAACCTTTGATGAACCCATATGGTGTGAAGCACTAGAGTCGATAACCCAAGATGACGTAGATGTAGAATCCACTACAACTATAGCTTTTCCCTTAGGTTTTTCCTTCCCTTTTTCTTTGCCTTAGAAGGCTCTTTGGTTGATGATGATTATTTAACAGACTCAGGGACCCCTATATTATTTTTCTCTAAGAGATGTATACAGTGGTCTATCTATTTCTTCATACACTTATGTTCATTGTGCCCATTATTCTTGTAATAGGAGCACTTAAAATTTTCTCTCTTAGGTTTCCCTTCAGAGGAGGAGGTCTCAATTCTAGTTTTTTTAGTGGTTTTCTATTCTTTCTTCTTCTCAATATCCTTACTCTTTTATTTCTTATCTTTGTTGTTAGAGGCTTTATATTTTCCATTCCTATCAATGAGGGCTAAAAGTTTGGAAGACTTGAGGGTTCCCATCTGAATTAATTTATCATGTTCCTTAGATAAATATATAATGAAGTAATTTAAGGATGTCATTGTCCAAATGGCTCCCATGGATCTCTTGGTTGCATAAGAGGTAGAGACAAATATAGAGTAATCAGGTCTTAGTTTTGCAAGCACAAAAGAACTAATTGCTCATCTTTCTTATCAGTTCCACACTCTTTTAACTAAAATCTAAGTGACTTAAGCTTGGTGAAGTAGTCTATTTCATGCAAATTTTCACTTAAGTTCTAAAGAAAGAGAGAAAAAAAATTGATATGGGTATGGTTGAAAAACCTATTTGGTTGTGCACCCCTGAATCATGAAATTATGAAGAGTTCTTCTTTGGCTTGGGAGGAAGACCATAAATCAGTTGGGTGAGTGGTTAATGCAGGTAGCCTATTGGTGGAATTTGTCTTGATTTTGGTATATTAATAGTACCTGACAAATTGATTAAAAGGTGATGGAAATTTGACTCTCAATAAGATGGTTGACAATGCTTGATAATACTGATGATGCTGATTGACTTGATTGAACTATAAAATAAAACTCCTAAATGCTTGAGTTCTTGACAATTATTGTAGATCATTTGAACTCCTAGGCCTCTCTCTCTTATAGGAATAATTAATAGGTGGAAGTAAAGGTGTAACTAGGTCGTCTAAATATAATTTGAGCATGCAAAGGCTCACAACATAGATTAGACAAGGTTATATTTAGAAATGGGTTGGTGGAGCTTGCATGATCTTGGCTAAAATGTGGATCCTAACCATATATAGTTAGGGGTTCTTAAAGATGACTATTGATGGTCAACCTAATTGTCAATGGTCAGAGTCCATAGGAATAGGGTCCTAAAAGCCAAGGTTATTTATTTAGGTGAAACTAAGTGTAGATTGGTTGGTTTAGCCCTGATAGGTGTAGGCTGGTCCTAAAGGGGTCCTATGATAGGTCTAGGAGTATTTTGACATTTAAAAGCATAGGTGTATAGATTTTTGGTATCTACATTTTACCCTTTTTTATTGTGCAACTTGCCTGAATGAGATACAAAATAAAAATAGAGTATGGGTTAAGGGTTTCGTTACCTCGAGAGTGGGAAGAGGTGTTCCCCCTCAAATGGGGAGTTGGTAAAGTGAAGATGAAATGGGCATGGGCTTGATAAGTGGTAAATGGTGAGTCATAAGGTGGTAATATGAGGGTAGGCATTTGAGATGCAAACTTGCATAAAAAATGCAACAAAAGGTGTGATAACCAAGATCATGCATAGAATAGGTTGCCATAATTAGTAAAAATAAGGGTCAGTACCAAGAAAGACAAGTGATGAGTGAACTGCACGACCACCTATAGGTGTGGAAGTTAGGAACACTCATAAATGCAAGTCTCTAAAGTAATTTTTGTGTTTTTAATGGGTATCTAAGGTAGGAAGTGATCCTAGAGAAAACAAAAATGGGTCAAGTGTCATGGGTATCAGAGGTAGGAAGTGCTATCAGTGAGACACAAGTGTGTTGATATGCATGAGGTGACACAAAATGCAAAAGGGGTCAACATGGAAATGCTTTCATTGCAATCAAAGGACTAAGTAATAAGTGTCACTAAATTATATTCTATATGGGCCAAATGAGACCAATGGTGAGGTGATGAGGTGATTGGGTTGGTAGGAGAAAGGCAACTCTAAAGTAGGCAAGATCCTAGTGTAGTTATGTTAAGATTTGCTAGGTTATAGGTAAAAAGTAGAATTATGGGTTTAAAGGGTTTCTTGATCATCGATGGTCAAGGTCCCCAAAAGATGATCATTGATGGTCACCCTAACCATCGATGGTCAGGGGAAACCCTAAACTAGAGGGTAAAAGTAAAAAACAAAAGTCATTATGTCATTATTACTATTTCACTAAGTTTGACTGAGCTCTAGTGATTTTGGTGCTTTGTGAGGAAGGTGTTTACTGAGGTAGGTGTTGCTCATTAGCTAGAGGCATGTCGATGACTACATGGGTCTAGGATGTAGGGAGCACAAGGAAGTGGTTGGGCACCTATTCATGAGATCAGACCATAGAGGAGGTTGTGGAATGAGGTAGGGGTGCATGAAAATTGGTAGTGTAGTTTGATTTTGCTATTTTGAACCTTGCTTGGGTTAGGTAGGTGTGAAAATGGTTATTTTGGCTGGCATGCCCTAAGTAGGGTTTTTTGAGGTTTTGGTCAAAATGATGGGTAGAGTGTCAAATTGATAGGGTGGGTAGGGAAATTGGGTAGCATGTTAGCTAGGTAGGGTGCTTAGGTTAGTGTATTTAAATTTTATTTACTATTTTGGGCCTTTAGGGTTTTGGGGGTTTTGGACATTCTAGCCATGGAATGCCCATAGGTGACCATCAATGGTCAGGTTTGATGTCAATGGTCGACACCCTAAGAACTGGGGGTCCCCAACCATTAATAGTCAACATGACTACCATTGGTTAGCTAGGATAGGGTAGGGTTTTAAAAAGTGTTTAGGGCTTAGGTATGGCATTTAGGTTTAAATTTTAATAGTTAGGGTTAAGATAAGTGGTTAGTCTTAAAGTTTGATTAAATAGGTTGGGTGAAAGGGGCAAATGGGTTATGGTTATGGTTAGGTCAAATAGGTTAGGGTTAGGGGTGCATTTAAAAAGTTGGGTAGATGAGACCAATTAGGGTCTAGGACAATCTTTTTGATTTGGTATAAGCTTGAGAGCAGATCCAGATGTGCAACCCTATGCCATGCATCTTCTCTATGCTTCTTGAGGGGATGACTATGGATGATTGGGTGCATATAGAGGAGGTATAACTAGGAGTGATCAGGCACTACCATCATATGCTTAGGGACACATTGATGATAATAGCACTAATTGAGAGATGGGATCCTACTATTAATACCTTCTTGTTGCCAATTGGAGAGATGACTGTTCTCTTAGAGGATGTACATAGGATCACTCAACTCTCTCTATGTGATGAGGTGATATACTAGATAGAGCAAGAGGAGTGGAATGAGTATGTGGAGTATTTGTATGGGGATGATAGTGACTAGGTTTGGTGGCACTTTAGAGGGTTTAACTATACAACATTAAATGAGAGGGCTCCAAAGGAGAGGAGATTGATGATGATGCTGATGATCATGGTTACGTGCTTTGGGCTCCCATATTATATTAGCGAGATGTTTCCTTATACATTTTTGGATATTTTGGTTGAGTTGCTACTTGGGAGGATAGTGTTTGGTTGGTTCCCAATTTTATTGGTTTAGATTTATAAGGAGTTGTAGGGATTCAGATACCATAGGAGATATGGTATCAATGTGGGCCTGGTTATTCATTACTAGGTTTATAAGCACATCTAGGTTTTGAGACTGATGGGATTACCATGGGTAGGGTATACATAGATCAAGTTCTCTATTAGATTCATGAGATGGAGAAATGATGTGGTTGTGTCAGGAGTAGGAGGTAGAGCACATGATGTCAATTAGTTTAAAGGTTCCTTAGGTGTATTGGTAGTTACAAACATCACTTGGAGGCCATATATATAGTTTCCCATCTAGCTAAGCTATAGGAAGTAGACCCTCACTATACAAATTTATAGGTGAATAGTTGGTCACTAAGAAGGTGAGGTTGAGTTGATTCCATTCGACCAGGTGTAATGCTAGTTTAGCTTGCTATAGGGTGTATTGAGTCCACATCCATGATACAAGAGGTAGGACTTAGAGGTTTAGTTGTTGATCTCTTAACCTATTCAGATATTTTTAGATGGTGGTATTGAGGAGCTTCTTATTAGGGACCCTATGGATGACATAGGGTACACATATGGTTATATGGCTTGGTATTAGTCGATCTATGTAGAAACAAACATTGGTGGAGATGATGGAGGGGTAGGGCTAATGGATATAGATCTAGTTAGCTAAGATGGATAGGGAGGGGTGGCATTGGATACAACCTAAGATTAGATATAAGTATCGTAAGGATAGGTAGTTGCACTATATGGCTAGATCACCATATTGTAGGGTCATCTTTCCACCATTATAGGTGAGAGAGACCTACTCAGATAAAGGGCTAAAGTAGGTGTAATAATAGGAGGGCCACTAAGTATAGTGCCATAATCATGATACCTAACCACCATAGATGATCTTAGATAATGTGAGGTGATGGTATTAGACTAGTTTCCCTAGGTTATGAGGTTTATAGAGTACAGAGCTAGCTTGACTGATGGGCCATCGATAACTACTCCATGTTAGTGCACAAATATAGTAGGTCAGGTAGGGGTCCGAGGGGGACCACCACTAGGTATAGATGTAGGAATAAATGAAGCTATTGGTAGTAGGGTAATCCTATGATTATGTTTATATGTGTTATTGTGATGTACTATTTTGATAATAGATTGTAAATTGATGCAAATAAATGTATATTATTTTGAGAGAGCTAATACATTGTTACATGTATTATTTTTTGATGATTTGATGTATATGATGTATGGTTTTTGATGTTATATATGATGGATGCTTATGGTTCATGTGGTAATCATGTTTATGATTATGGTTATGGATTTTGGTTCTTGACTTGAGGTTTATGATGCTAGTGTTCTAGTTAGCAGCTTAGACATGTGATGCTAGAAAATAGTTATGATGCTATAATTTTAGTCATGGATATGACAGGATGTGTTGTTGATGGGTGTATGTTATACGATAATGATATGCTTATAGGCTCATATGATGTGATAATTGTAGATAGATAGGTTGATTTTTATGGTCTATTGTGATATGCTTATATTATGTTTGGTGCATAGAGAGATAGATGGTGTTGTTTGTTGGCATAATTGATAATGTTTACATTTTTGATGTGATGTTTTTTGTTTATGATTAGAGAGGTAGAATGTGAATATGGTTAAATGTGAAAATACATGAAGTAAGTAGGTAACAAACTAGATGTGTAAGAAAGTGATAAGAAGCATGAGAGGTATATCAACATGAACTGATAAAAGATAAGAAAAAGGAACATGATGCCTTTTCATTGGTAAGGACTGACATCAAACCCAAAGTTGGATTGGCTTAGTGAAGAGAAGCCTTTTAGATGCTTTGCATTAGCATGCTTGGGTTGATAAATAGGTATCTTGATCACATTATGTCAAGTAAGCTCATAGTCTCATGCACATGAGAGGGAGAAGGGGTAAAATAGGAACCATTAGTGAAACCAATATGCCTTTTTTTTAGGTTTCCAAAGAGGTAGTATAAACAAGTCTATGTTTATATATAATGTGTAGATTGATTGATGTGGGAAGCCTATCGAGGAGAGATGATTATGACTTTCCAAGATTATTGCATTTATGAGAGCCAATTATGGATTTTAATTTTTTTTTAATTTTTGCATGGGAGTTTTTACTATTTTGCTTTTGTTTTAGGGTTGGGGAAGTTGATCAATGTAAGAAGCTTCCAAGAAATTGATAGCTTTGAAAAATGCTTTACTTATCAATATTTCAAGGGAGTGGTCGAAGTTTATGTGCATAGTTCAAATGGTTTTGATAGATATCCTTCAAGGGAGTAGTCCACCTTATGTTTGGAAATTTTAGATAATTTTTTGATAGCTATCCTTTAAGGGAGCAGTCTGTGAATGCTAAGAATGACCCATAGGTTGTTTATGAATTTTGATATTGTTTTCAATTGACATAGAATTCCTTATACATGCTTAAGGGAGTACCTTTATGAAGGAAAAAATAAGTTGACATGAAGGTTCAAGAGGTGAAAAAGAGGTATAGGTGACAATGACCATAGGAATCAATCTCAAAGATATGGGAAGTACTATGAGAATCATGCCATGGATAGATCCATGGTACCCATAGTTCAAGATTAGGCTATAATTATGATGGATAATCACATGATTTGGTTTAAGCTAGTTGTCCATAAAAAGAGAGAAATGAATGTAGTTGTAAGGAATGAGCTTAAGTTAGACAAATGATAATTGTGATTCTTATTTAACAATAGAAGGGATGTAGATTCGAAACATTGAGAAGCTCAAGTTATGGTTTACCTTCAAGGGAGGACACAAAATAATCTCTTGATCCATACTTATAGGTTATGATATAGGGTCCAAGCCAATTGAAAGAAAATTTTCCCCTTTTGCTTTTCTCCATATTAGTTACATGTTGATTTTCCTTGAGGAAAAGATCTCTAATATTGAATTATTGAAATTTTAGGCATTTATTATAGACACGTTTGATTCATTCTTGATAGGCATAAAGATGGAAAGGGAAGCCAAATGATGCTCATCAAGTAGCTCAAGTTGAGATAAATTCTCTTGATGATAATCATCTTTTAAAATAAGGTTGTGCAAAGATATGCAAAGAGAAGGTATTTATATTACAAGAGGCAATATAACCTCAGCTATAAATATAAAATAAAAATGTGTAGCACCTATAGGGGTTTAGATGTTAGTAAAATATGCCCATAAGGCAAAAAGGATGTGCAAGTGCCAATCCCAACTCGAAGAATTAACCATTTTGGTAAGCATGTTGTTAAGGGTTTTTTTAGAGGCTTTGGTTTGCCCATTTTATTATGGGTGATAAGGTGATTAAAAGATAATTTTAATACCAAATACATCACAAAGGCCCTGGACTTGTTTGTTTTTGAAGGATTTACCATTGTCGATGATGATCTTATGGGGAACACTGAAATGATAGATGATATGGTGGGTGATAAATTTGATAATATTTTTAGCTTTTATTGAGATAAGAGGAATAAATTACACCCATTTGGTGAAATATTTAGTTTTAGTAATGATATAATGTAACTTCCACCCATTTGGTGAAATATTCAGTTTTATTAATGATATAATGATGTCATTATGAAGAGTGGGGGTTGATTTCACCAATAAGGTTGAGACCCCATTATGAAAAGGTCCAAAAGTTTACAAAAATATGAAGACTATTGCTAGGTATGTGATGTAAATTAGCATGTTATTAACACTTGACACACCTTTTCACATAATAACAATAGTCTTGGTTAAGAGTTGGTTAGTAATATCCCAGGCAGAGGATGCACTTATCCACAACTAGTTCACTAAAGTGGTCCCCATAGATACCCTCATGTGTTTCCTTAATAGTGTGAGAGGCTTATAGACCATAGAGGCAATGGAATAGGATGCCATCAAAACCATGTTTGTAAATAATTCCTCCCATAATGGTGTAATGGGAGGTTATTTCAATAAATGCCCATCACACATTCCTAGAAAGGCCATAGGGAACTATGCCAAGGTGAAGGTGGTCAAAGGTTTGCTGATACCAAAGGTCAAGTAGAATCTTTTCCATAATAAATATGGTTGGAGTGTCTAATTTGGTGTAGGAAGGTTTGGTGAGGTGGTAGAAAATGATTGATAGCTTGGAGTCCAAGGGTGTTGATGGGATCTGAGAGGGAAAAGAATCCATGGTATAGGAAAACTTGTTGGTAGATCATGGTGTGGTTTAAAAATGGTGGTGTTTGAATGAGGCTAAGAGTTCCATAACTAGTTGTCTATATAGTTTCATCATTTCATTATTACATTGGTAAATGCCATTGATTTGGTTGACCATAAGTTAGGAGTCACCAAAGATATTGATTTTTCTGAATCTTAAGGCTAAGGTAGTTTGGAGACATATTACTAGGGATTCAAACTTGGCCAAATTTTGGGTACATTTGAAGTTGAGTTTAAAATAAAAAAGAAGTAGTTCATCGATAAGGGGGATAAGGATGATATCGGATCCCCCATCCTATTGACATTTGGAACCATCAAAAAACATGGTTACATGATTGGTAAAATTCACTTGAGATATACTTATAATTGAGTCATTTGAAAATTCAAGAGGGGGAGGTTGGGGTGTCTATTAGGGGTGCATCAACCAATTGGTCAGCAATGACTTTCCCCTTAATAAACTTTTACTAGAAGAACTCAAGGTCAAAATTAGCTAAAATCATGAGCCAGTTGGCCATACACTGGTTTTGGTATGGTCTAGAGTGCATGTACTTGAGTGGGTCAGTATTAGTTATGACAAAATTTTTGTGGTTAAGAAGGTAGTGGCAAAGTTTGGTAGCTACGAAGACTAGATCCAAGCATAGTTTCTCAATATGTGTGTACCAAGTTTTATACTCAAAAAGTGTGTGGATAATTTAATAGACAATTTTCTCTTTGTGTTATTCATCTTGATGGGAAATCATAGACCTAGGGAATGGTCAGTGGTAGAGATATAAAGGTAGAAAGGTTGGTCATCTTTAGGAGGTGTGAGGATAGGTGGAGATAAAAGGTACTCTTTGAGTGCATCAAAGGCCTTTTGATAATCAACACTCCACTTAAAAGTGATGTCCTTTTTCAAGTGGTGGTGGAAGAGTTGACATTGATCATAGAGTTAGGAGATAAAATGGTGAATGGATTGGAGCTTCCCTTGCAAACTGTAAAGTTGATTAAGATTGGTTGGAGGTAGCATCTTAAGGATGGCCTTTATCTTGGTCAGGTCAGCCTTGATTCCTTAAAGGGAATGATGAAGCCTATGAGTTTTCTTGATAAGACCCCAAAAATACATTTCTTTGGATTGAGATGGACGTGATAATGGGTAAGTCACTCAAAGATAATCTTGAGAATAGTTAAGTGGTCTTTGTGAAGTTTGGACTTTTTGAGAAGGTCATCCACATAGTCTTCGATGATTGTATGGATAATGTCATGGAAAATATAGGTCATGGCACATTGGTAGGTTACACTAACATTAAATATTGAAGGGAATGAATCTAAAATAAAGGGTCCCCTATGGGGTGATAAAGTTAGTTTTATTCTAATCTTTAAGGGAAATCAAAATCTGATTATAACTAAAGAATCTATCCATGAGTGATAACATCTCATGGCCCTTTGTGAGATCAATAAGTTGGTCAATGCTAGGTAGGGGAAAGTCATTCTTTTTCTAGGTGAGGTTGAGGTTATGAAAGTCCACACAAATACATAGTCCCCTTGTGTCTTTAGTTATAAGTATGATGTTCAAAACCCACTAAGGATAATCAATGGGTTGAATAAAGTTGATAAAAAGGAGGCATTAAAGATCTTCTTTGATAAGGAGAGATATGTATTTGACATAGTTTCTATCTTAAAATATTAACATCATGATTATTCATGATGTTGTGGGTGGTATTGCTAGGTCAATACTAGGCATGTTGGCATATGACTAGGAGAATTAAATACTGTAGTCCTACAAGAAGGTATAGAAGTCTCATAGTTCCTCAGGGGTGAGAGTTTGACCTAGTTTGATAACATGGGGGTTGTCTAGAGTGCCTATGTCAATATTTTTCATGAGTTTATTCAACATGGTTGAGGTCTCCAAAGGTAAATATTTGTGGATGGAGGAATCAAGTGCACCAAGGTAGGTGAGAGTGGAGTCATCATCCTGGCATTAGATAGTGTGAATGGTAGGAGGGTCTTCTCCTCCCAATTTAAGTTGGACTAAAGGGATGGATATAGGTGTCCCTTCCTTTTGATAAGTTAGGGGGCCAAGGGTAATCATGTTGATGAAAAAAAAATTAGGTGGGATGATGTCCTCATTCTCACCTATAGGTGGAGGGGGTGTTGGTGAGGAAGGGGTCTCTTATTCAACAATGGTAGGGGTTATTTATTGGGATTTATTATTATTGGGTAGAATGAAACTAAGGACATGATTCTCATGAGGATTTTGGGTCTTAATCAAATCTAATGTGTTTGGGCCATGCTCATATCATCCTAAACTAAATCCCTTCCAGGCACACTTGTGAAGGTATAGTTTGGTGAAGTTTGGGTTGTCCAAATAAGAGAAGGTGGAGGTGAATGGTTGAGCTGAAGAGGGAGTGTAGGCAATGTTAAGTGGCTTTTCAATTCCCCCATAGATGAAGTGGGTTTGATAGCTTAGAGGCCCCAAGGGGGTAATGGCTCCAATGTTGGGGTCATAACCTAGTTGGTGGTTGAGCCTTTCATATTCTTGGGGAGTTTGGAAGGCATCAAGGGTGAGGAGGTGGTATTATCCAAGTGTAAGGCATTGAAAGGTGGGTTCTAAAGGATTAATGATGGCTATCTAGTCTACAAGGATAGATGTACTAGTAGATACCTCAATAGAAGGGTAAGCGATGGTTTTGGCTTTCATGGGTGAGGTCTTGGTGGTGTTTATTTGTAGTGCTTTAGATGGAGGTAGGAGAATGTCATTAGGTCAGTAGGTCATATTTCATATTACAAAAGGGATAGGGTCAGCTTGTATGGTAACAACTTGACCTTAATGTTCAAACTTGACATAATAATGGAGGGTGGAAGGTACAAAACACATGGCATGGATCCAAGGTCTCCTTAGTAAAACATTATATTAGAATTCACCTTAGACCACATAAAAGAGTTTGGGGAGCGTATGAGGTCCTAGTCAAATGTGAAGGATGACAGTTCCCAAGGTAGTGGTCATAGTGTCATTAAAGGATCTAAAGATGGCTAAAGTTTTGGATATGACATTTTCTTATAGCTTGAGTTTCCCATAGGCATGGGAAGAGATTATGTTAATACTAGCTTCCCCATTGATCATATCCCATTTAATGTAGGTTTGGTTGATGTGGGCTTTAATAAAAATAGGGGGATATGGGTCTTTGAGATGGATAGAAGGTATCTCCATGTCCTTGAAGGTAACAAGGGTGGAGAGTTGGAGAGAACTTATAAAGGCCTATATAGGTTGGGAGTCCCCTAATCTAACCTCAATAGCTTGCATAGCCTCTATTATGACTTGACGATGGTGGGGTGATGTGGAAATGAACTCATAGAGGCTCATCTTAGCTAGGGTCTGGTGAAGTTGTTTAAGAATGACCCTCCTAATGGATTCAGAGGGGTTAGCCTTTGAGGTGCCTAAGATGGTAAATTTAGGCTTAGTTACAGACATGGAGGTTTAGATATGGTTTAGTTTAGGGTGAGTTGGTGGGTATGTCCATGGAATGGACACTTTAGCCTTCCCTTTATCTTTTAGTTGTGATTATGTGACTACATTAATGGTATGGATAAAGGGGCAAGGTTTGATGGGGGGTTGGGTAGATTATTTATCACTCTAAGGTGAGAGTGGGGGATTAGGAATGTGTTGGTGACTGACTGTTGGGTATATTGGTGGAGGAATGGATGGAAGGTCATCTACTAAAATATCATCTTCATCATAGTTAGTGGATAATGGTGTAGAGAGCTTTATAACTTTTTATGTCATGCCTAGGTGTTTTATGATAGGAGAAAATTTAATGGTCATTATACCAGGATAGCTTTAGACTAAGAGGATCAAAAAGTCTAATAGGAGGTAATGTGAGGTAGGAGGTCTACAATAATCTTCAAAGAATGGTCATATAGGATTCTGCTAGAGGTAAGAAAGGTTTAAGGATCATGGTTTGGGTTGGTAAGATGGGCATGTTGGTGGTAATAGGTTTGGTGAGAGATGGTTTGGGTAAGGTGGTGTTTCTAGTTGATGGATTTGATCAGGGTATGTTGGTAGTTGGGATGTCCAAATTTGATGGTTTGACTGTTGGTAATCTAGGAAGGATTAATGCATTAGATAATTAGTGGGCTGGTGTAATCAATGGCAGTGGGTAATATATGTTAAAAGGGGGTTGATTTTTAAGCAAAGTGGAAGGGTGAGGCCTTAAGATAGAGGGCAAAGTAGAGGGAGGTAGAGTCTCAGTCATACAACCCATCAATGTTTTCATCCTCTTGGTTGGTATGGGTTGAGACCTGGGTATGGGCTTGGGTGAAGTTAAATCTACTTTCAAGGATGGGTGAACCAAACTCAAAGTAAGGAAGGCACCAAGAGTTTTGAAAGGTTTGGTTGGTGATGTGGCACCTATTTTGGTTGACTGAGAAGGTGAGGGGTTGATAGAAGTTCAAATTGGTTTAAGAGGTGGTGAAGAGATGATGGATTTTTTGGTTAAAGTCATGCTATAAGGTTCAATTTTGTTGATGTAGGGAAACCCTAACTGTTACCAAAAATTAGTTTGATCCATGTCTAGTTTTATAGCCATACCTAACTTTTGAACGAGTTTGGAAAAAGGTTTGTATACTAGTCTAGGCTCTTGGGTAGTGGGTGTTGAGGAGACACCTATGGGTTGAGGAGGAGGGTTGATAGACTCATTCATTTCCTTAAGCAAAGGAGGTAAGTTTGGGCTGGGTGGATACTTTATGAGGGGTGTTTGTGAAAAAGTTACTCCCCTAGGCATGATGTCCATAGTTATGGATTGGTCTATAGTTAGGGGATATGGCGGGCTAGGAATGGTTATTTTTTTAGGTTGGCTATCAAAAGGGGTGATTGATGATTCCAAAGAATCTATGAGTAAAGATAAGGAAAAAGGAATGTCCTTGGGTTGGGCCTCCAAAGGAAGGGAAAGTGACTCTACCACCTCGGTAGATGAAGTGGGGGAAAAGTAGGTAGGTTAGATGATAGGCATATCGAGAACCATATTGATCATGTGGACATCATGAGAGTACTCATATTATTTATCCTTAGCTTTGATAGGGGCATGGTTTGGAAAAGGTTTCCTGAAGATGTTGAGATATTGATTTTGAAGGGCATTAGGATTATCAAACATGAGTTCCCCTTTGTCAATAAGACTCTAAATAATATTATTGAAAGTATTACATTAGTTGATGTTATGTCCAATTACCTAATGAAAAGCATAGAGGTCATTCTTATTGTACCAAGCTAGTGCTAGATGAGAATAATAAAACTGCTAGGTAGGTTTGATGGGTGGAAGTTGTATAAGGTTACCTTTTAGTAACTTCTCCAGAACTGAGGTATAAGATTCTCCAAGTGAAGTGAATTATTTTTGGTTGCTTCAATTTGGGTTCCTTATATTTTGGTTAGAGGTAATGGGATAATTTTTTTGAATGACATTGGGTGGAGGGGTAGTTTTAAGAATGACAGTATTCATGGTTCCCCTAGTCTTGGTTTAGGTATTGGCTTGGTTGCCTAGTTTAGAGGAAGAGGTTTCATAAGTATTGAAGTTAGATTTCTTGTTTTGTAACTTCAATTTACCCTCATCTATGGCTTAGTTTTATAGCTTATGTGCCATGGTAAAATCCTCATCAAAAGTTCTAAAGATTTGGACATGCAGTGTAGAAGATATATGTTTGGCATAGGCTCGAGTGAAAAGTTATATAAGTTCAGGTTGAGGCAGGGAAAATGAAAGTTGATTAATCAAGCTTCTCCAATGGGTGACAAAATCAGTAATAGACTCATCATCAAATTTCCTTATACAATAGAGGTCCATGATAGAGACCTTGGAAATGTTAATTGAAAAGTGATCTAAGAAGACTTGTGCTAGTTGGGTGAAAGAAAAGATGGAATTCTTGGTGAGGGCACTATATCAGTCGAGTGCTGGGCCAGATAAAGACATAGGGAAGGTTTGAAGGAGAAGGGAATCATCATATGAAATCATGTAACATGCATGCTTGAAAGCCCTAAGGTGTTGCTAGGGGTCCTCCTTACTTTGAAATTTGGTAAATTTTGGAAGCTCCCATTGAGGAGGGTAAGGTCTGATGGGGATAGAAGGATGAATAGGTTTGTTACAAATCTAATCATAGGATAGGATGTTATGAGCCCCTAAAATTGATGACTTAAGGTTGGTCATCTTGTCCATGATCATTTTCATTAGGTTAGTTTGAGGTGGTGTACCAAAAGGATTGTAAGACTCTGATAATGGTTGAGGTTGGGTAACATATTGGTAATTATTTGGTGGTTGAAAGGCTACCACATATTAGAATGTGGATGTTAGAGGTTGGGTATGGTAGGTGGATGATGGTGGTTGGGTAGTGGGTATATAACCTTATTGGTTAGGGATGTATCCTAGATTGGGTGCAATGGGTAACTGCTGAGGAGTCCTTATGGATTGAGCATGAATAGTAGTTGGGTTGGTGATAAGAGGTGAGGTAGTGACCTTTGTGCTAATGGGTGGTGAAGTAGAAGGGACAGATACCCCTAATGTTAGTAAAGGGGTATTGACTGATGGGTTAGGTTTGATAGAGGTAAGGTTGATAGTGTTAGTGGTGGGTGCTTCAACAAGTGGAACATGATGGGTTAACAGTTGGGTTGTCCCCAAGGTAGAGGAGTCATTAATAGGGGTAGAAGGTGTAAGGGTAGTGATTGGTTTGGTAGGTTGGTTTTATATTATGGTGTCAGAGGGGTTGGTAGATGAATATTCTTGGGTGGTTGAAGGTTGGGTGGTGATCACAACAATAGAGATAAGCTTCATAAGGTGGGATGGCATACCATAAGGAGGATCTTGAGGTGGAGTTGAAACTGGGATATGGTTAGGGGAGGTGTTAAGATAATGCTAAAGGGAAACTAGATTGTTGTCTAAAAAAGTGGTAAAATCCATGTCTCCTTGGGGAAATACTTAAGGAAATGTAGGGCTTCCTAATGGATGAGGTGAATCTTCTATCTCAGAGACATACTCCATAGATGAGGAGGTAGAAGGGGTTGATTTAAGTGACATGTTTTGCTCTACTAGGTTTCTTCACTGCTGGTGAGTGAGAACCATACAAGAAAAAGGGGAGAGAAAATAAGAAATTTCACCACTCAAATAATAAGAAGAAAAGAAAACGATCAAGGCAATAAAGACACACACTATGGATTAGGCTAAGCCTAGAGGTTAGTTTTAATCTTACATTTGGCCTATGCCTTAGTTTATGAGAATATGTGATAGAAGTTGGCTTATAGATCAAGTACTATAGAAGTAGTCTATGGTTGGTTTTAGGTTATTAGGTGCTCAAAATAATATATATTAGAATCAATATGTGGCTTGGTATTGGGGCCTACCCCCTCACTTCACGATATCACAGTGATAAGAGTGTCAGGTGCTTAGCTAATATATATCGATATCCAAAGTTTATACTCAACCAAAGAGCTGAGTTGGTTCTTCCCTTGGTAATGACCTCTAAGTAGGATTGCTAGGAATGGGTAAGGTGACTGTTAGGTGATGAAATCCTAGTTGAGCCTTGTCTCCAATTGTTTTAATGTTTGATTGATGAAAGTGGTCTAGCTAGTGTGTGCAACAAAAGTGATGCTACAATAAGATTACTATGATTTAATTCTAAGTGAATAAATGTTAAAGGAAAGCAATATATGTAGCTAATTTTAAACCCAAAATAAATTTTAGTTTCAATTAGGAGTACAAATAGAGAGAAGAGCATACAAATGAAAATAAAACATGAGTAAAGACTCTAAGTCCCATCAGGCATGCTAAAATGTTTCATGTAAGTTTTCCTTAAGTTTTAAAGAAAGAGATAAAATAAACTCGATACAGATATGGTTTAAAAACCTATTTGGTTGTATGCATGCTAAATTAGAAGATTGTGAAGAGATCCTCTTTGGATTGGGAGGAAGACCAAAAATTGGTTGGGTGAGTGGTTGATGTAGTTACCTTGTTGGTGGAATCTAGCCTTATTCTGGTAGAGTAATGGTACCTGAGAGCTTAGTTGAGAGGTGATGGTGAGTTGAATCTCAATAAGATGGCTGAAAATACTTGATAACATTGATTAACCTATAAAAGATAACTCCTAAATGCCTAAGCTCTTGATAATTATTGTAGATCATTTGACCTCCTAGGGCTCTCTCTCTTATAAGCACAAGCAAGAGGTGGAAGTGAAGGTGTAACTAGGTCATCTAAATATAATTTTTGCATGAAAAGGCTTGCAACATAAATTAGACAAGGTTATATTTAGAAATGGGTCAGTGGAGCTTGCATGCTCTTGGCTAAAAGATGGATCTTGCCATTGATCGTCAAGGGTTCCCCAAGCTAACCATCAATGGTCACCCTGACCGTTGATGGTTAGGGTCTATAGGAATAGGGTCCTAAAGGTCAGGGTTATTCAATTAGGTAAAACTAAGTGTAGATTGGTTGGTTTAGGCCTGATAGGTGTAGGTTGGTCCCAAGGGGGTCCTAGGGTAGGTCTAGGGGGATTTTTGACATTTGAAAGCATAGGTGTACATATTTATGAATTCTACATAGTCCTCTAATGTGTCAAAGTTGCTATGGCTCAGACTAATTATCTTAATCTCTAGCTCATGACCCTTCATAGTGTCAATTTTCCCAAATAATTTTTCTAGGGTGTCCCATACTTCTTTGGGAGATTTGGTCAACTCTATGTGAAAGAGGGGTTCTAATGACACTTAAAGACATAATATTCCAAAAGTTTCATCACATATATTAAACCATTTTATCTTATCTACTTCAGTCGTGGGCTCAAATTCTACCCCCATAGTTATGCAAAACAACCCTTTACTTCTAAGAACCATTATAATCTTACTTTTCCATTCCTAGTAGTTGAAGGGTGTGAGTGCATTAACAATGCTAAGATCCATTGAAAAATTAAGATTAATGTTTTTTTTTTTTTTTTTTTCCATAAAAAAAATGTGTGGAAAATGAGAGAATTACAGAACAAAATCACAACCACAATACAACCCCCTTGAAACTATGTTAGGTGCCCCCCGCAAATTTTGGCACTTTATAAAGTAGTAGATTTTATAAGGAAAATTAGCCCAATGTGTGAGAAATATGAAAATACATACTTTTGAAAAAGACGGTACTCAATTTCAAGTTATTATTTGCAAGATAATAACAAAACAATTTCTCATAAAATAGGCCTATGCCTAAAAAATTGCACTTGAAACTTAAAAAAAACACCCTTGGGTGAGGTAAAATATGCCTTCAAACCACTCATTAGAACCATAAATTTTCCACAGACTTAAAAAATTCAACATAAATGAAATTTTTTTACTTGGTTGCTTCAGTGTACATGAAAGCAAGTTTGACTTCCTCTTTTGGCAAAAAATACAGCTAGTAAGGCAAAAAATGAATTTCCAGCTAGTTTTTTAAGAGGAAAGAAAGGTGGATTGTTGTTGTTTTTGTGTATTAATCCTTGATAGGCACTGCCAAGAAGGTGAGATCAATTCCTCTACTAATTAACATACATCCTTACAACACAACATGTGGAGAAAAATATGACAAAGGGATATCAATGAAATTTTAATTTTCTCACCTCTATGCTGACCAAACATAGCCAAATATAGAATTTTAACACTAAGGTCTATTGATCCAATTCCCAAAAACAAAGTTTCAATGCAACATCTTGGGAATGCAATGTAGCAGTCTAAAAATGATGCCAAAGTGAATAGAATAATGAGATCTAACACCAAAAATAATTGGTAGATCTCCACCTAGTAGGCCTCTCCTCTTTCAATGCCTCAATTATATACTTCACCTCCAAATCTCAATGCCTCATTATAAAAAAAAAAGTCTTTCTCTATTAGGATAAAAACAACAGATCTAAAGCATATCTCTAAGACCTTTCTTAGCAAAAAAAGGATGACAAGTTTTGATGGATGATGCCACTACTAGAAAAAGACACCAAAAATAGAAAAATATTCCAAGATTTACAAAGTGATGCCAAGTGATATATCTTAGAAATAATAGATCTACAATGCCATAGGATGAAGTTGGATGCAACAGATCAGATCTAGCAAAAAACAATGTCACTAGGATACTTCCAACACCAAGATTAGATTGGTATTTTTCTTTGTAACACAATGAATAGGGGATTACACCAAAGTAGATGTTAATTATTCTTGACTTTCAAGGAATGAATATGCTCTTCCAACTCCTAGCCATTGTAGATTTGAGACAATAATAAAACAAAAAACTCCAACACTTTTGTTGGTCAAGAGATTCTAATGCTAATATTTAACAAAAGTGCCATGCCAAAGCATCAAATTGAAAGGATGGTAAAGGAAAATACACTTTAAGGCTTGAATATATCAATAACACAAAGAAATAATGAATTCAAATTTTAGATCTGAAGGAAATCTCCTTATATAATTAATGCAATAGAAATGCAAATGTTAAAATGGAGAGATCTAAGTTGAAATCAAATGAAGCCAAGATTTGAAAGCAAAATTTGTAGAAAAAAAGACAATCCTCATATCTAGATCTAATCTAATATCATATCAAAATGAGCTTCAAGAATTTTGATTTGAGTGAATGCACTGATTTGAAATGCAATGTGAGATGCATATTATTCAAGATAATACAGAGCAAATAATACAACTGCAAGAGTGAACCAAAGAGAAATAAGACATGAATGAGCCAAAATAATCCACACAATATTGTATTAGAAATATGAAAGGGGAGAGGTACATATATAGGTTGGAGAGGGAAAGATAACACACATTCCAGTGAATGTGGTATTAATCTTTCCAAGTAACCAACATGACCTCTAGAGCTCTAAGCAAGCAAATGCAACCGTGTAACCAAATCACATAAAAAAACTTACACCAATAGATTTCTATTAGGATTAAGTATAAATATTTAAAGCTAGGTTAGGACATATATATGCTTAAGGGCATTTTTAATGATCAAAACATTCATATATAGGACAAATGATAATTTGGAATAATAGGTTTTCATGAATGCTTAGGATTGGGTGAGGTGGTAAAATAGGTATTAATTAAGTGCACAATTTAATTAAAGTGGAAAAGGAGAAAAATTGGCATGATCAAGTACTCATGACTAGATTTAGGTTACTAAATTACCTTGTTTCTTCTAGAATAGGTTATTATCTTTCTCATACTATCTCTTGATCTCAAATCACTATTTCTTATTAGACTATTTTAATTAGAGTTATATGAATTTAGTTACCAAATCCATCTGCCTTGGTTGGTCTCATGTACATACCCTTTAGTGGATATTTTACCAGATTAAAATCCTTCCTATGGGTCAATCCATATGTTTTTCATGTTGGTGTGAAGGAAAATTACCCAAAAAGTTAGTTATTTATATAAATCTAGCCTAAGCTTATTCCTATCTAGAAATCACCTATTTATCTCTAGAAAACATGTACATTGAGAATATCTACCATAAATATTCCATATATAAAACTTATAAAAAAATAAATCCCTAAATTAAGTTTTAATACCATTGCAATGTCAAAATCATATATTTTCAAGTGTTTAAAGTGATACATAATATTGCAAATCATGCTAGTATTACATTGATTATACACACTCAAATAGATGGGAGAACTACATGAAGTTTGAGATCTATTTAGAGTATTAGAATGTAGGAAATCCTCAAACACTTAGTAGGAGGTGATTGAGGTCAGCTCAACCCAACCTTTTTTACCATTTTTTTATAGGTCACATCCATATTAAGAGTGTAACCTAGGACTGAAGAAGGTAAAAATATTTATTCCTGCTAGTCTGAAGAAATACAAATATATAAGAGCTTTGTAAAAATGTAAGAATAATGATATAAACTATCACAAAAGTTTTCATATCCCTTGGATGAATTTAAAAAAGAGAAGATGAATCCAACTACCACAAACATCTGTTTGACACTAGAATTATCCCAATTTTTTTTACAATTTATTACCTAATTTGAGTCAATGTAGAGTCCCTATATAGACTTTTTGAGGACTATACATTGTCATAGACCTAACTAGAACATAAAAATGTAAATATCATAACTTCTAAGTCATTTTGATAAATAATAAGATGTAATAAATTTGTTATACTTTATTTTAAAATTAAAATTTCTTAATTTAGACATATTATATAATATGATTAGACTTAATGTTTTCACTTATTTTGAATACTAAATCTAAAACCATTTAAAATAGTAAGGAATTTATGTGACATTTAAGAGTTTTTAATGAAAAATATAATAATTTGGTTGACTTTTGGGGAGTGGGGTTTTCCATGTGGAAATATCCCTTTGGGTTTGTGTTTTAGGAATTTATCTATTTATAGCCCAAGCTCATACTTGAAAAATGAAAAAGGGTATTTGTCACTCTTGAATGGTGAATCGTTTCTTGGAATATATAAAGGGAAACATTTAAGACTATAGACATATATATGTTAATTCCTTTATAGTGCTAGAAAGATGATCTTTATTTTCATATAAAATTAGATGATCATGGATTTTTTAGAATTGAATTAAAATGTTAATTCAAAATTATTTAGAAGAAGGAAATATGAAGATGAATGTAAAATATTATTATATTTCTTTTTTTTTTTATGGTTTACACTTGATCTGATTTAATTAAATTACTTGGCTTGGGCATCTGGTTTAGTTTGTATTGTGTCTAATTTATGTGATTATAAATATTCCCATGTTTAAATTTGGATGGGTCCATGAATTATATAACTATTAATATCTTGGGTCCTAGTGTTCGGTTTTGGCTTGCAGGTGGAATAATAACTAACAAGCATAAATTTCCGTGAGACCCATGTTGGAGTTATAGTTAATGAGTGTTAGCTTCCATAATACTCATTTTGGAATCATTCTTAATAAGTGTTAGCTTCCTTGAGACCCATGTTAGAATTATAGATAACAAACCTTAGCTTCCATGAGAACCATGTTGGAATTAAAGCTAGTGAGCACTAGTTTTCACTAGACACAATGTTGGAATTAAATTAAGTGAATACAAACTTACCTAAGACTCATTTTGGAATTATAGCTACTAGGAACTATCATTTTAAACACCATTATGGAATTATAGTTAGTAGGTGCTAGATTTTTGAATACCTTGATGTAATTATGGTTAGTGGGCACTAATTTCCCAAAAACCTTGATGGGATTATAGTTTTCAAGAATTATCTTCCTGAATACTTTGATATAATTATAATTAATGGGTGATAGCTTCTTGAATATATTGATGTCATCATAGTTTATGGGCACTAGTTTTATTAATACTTGTGATAGAATCGTACTTAGCGAGAACTTTTAAAAGACATGATAATGTAATTTCAACTAACAAATAGTAGTTTCAAGGGCACTTTAGATAGTTTCATATTAATCAAGCATGCACCATTTTTTTGTATCCCTACATTTTATTAAGTGTTTCCATGGATTCCTATCTTTTGATGCATTTGAATGTTATATATTTTGGAAGAGTTTATATTTTATAGTGTTTACAATGTGGTATTGCTGAATTGACACTCCAAGTATTTTATCAAGATACATAAAAGATACTATTAAGCCATGGAATTCTATCATAACATAATATGCATTGGTGTATGGTCATGAAACCCAACCTTGTCACATTTTGGCATTATGGATTAAAATTAAAACATTGAGTCTTAATATGTGGTCATCTAACATTGAAGATATTAGTAATAAATTATTAGCCTACGTGGAAATAATTTTATTCTATATAACTCTAGCAGGAGATAGAGAAAATGTCCCTGTCATTGGATAATAATAATTTCATGTCTCAAGAGAGTGAATGCTTTGTGTAGAGATAGAGCACGGAGTTATATTATGTGATAAAAATATTGGATGAAAAAATAGACCTTTAATGAGTGTTTTTTGGGGTGATTTAGAACAATATATGTATTTTCAAATAAATAAAATGGAGCATAGTGTTTCGTATCTTTTATAAAGATAAATTTTTTAGAAATAATATTATCTATTGTTGTTAGGAGAAAAAATTGGTTTTAATATTTGTTTTGATGAGTAAAGAGAGGGTTTGAGGGTCCCTCACCATTGCATTAATTTAAAAAAAAAACCGCTTATGTAGATGGTTTATACAAAATTATAATGTTCTACTAACCATATACAACTTTCTAATAGATAAAATTTAGTATCAACATATGTCTTCTACAATAAAAAATAACATACATATCAAAACTATCAAACTGGGTATATAGTTCCCAAATCTAACAAGATTTAAAAAATAAATTCTTTGACATCCAACTTGTAGTAGATAGAAGACAAGAAACTTAGAAGTATAGTTTTATTTGACCTTGAAGCCTTTGACTTATTGCTAAGGACGGAGGGGTATCCATTCTATCAAATTTAGTAATCTAGTTATTATTTTCAAACCTAACCAATATTTATAAATTCCTATGAATTTCATAAACAAACTTATGCTTCCAAAAATCCATCTTTATAAACTATTTTAAAAACATTACTTCATTATATGCAACCTCATTACAAATGTGCAAATTTCCATTCCTTTGATCAATAAACAAATAACAAATTTTACAGCTCGACAACTGTAAAACACATGCCTATCCATTTATATTAAAAAAACCAACACCAATGAGGAAAAATATTACAAACTATAAAAAATATAATACCACATAAAACTTAAGCAAAACACTAAAAACTACAACAAATTGAATAAGAAACATACCCCTGGAGAAAGCCTCTCAGAATACCAATAAGAGGCCACAATCATCTTGTAAAAAAACTTCTTCTAACATAGATCCCACTTTCATAATAACACACCATTAAATTAAAAATCTAAACTCTACTATCGAGTATGTGTTTTACCATCAATATAAGTATGCATCATAACAACAAATATGCTTCTCAATATCCTCACAAAAAAGTAGAATGATAAAAAACCAAATATTCTACCCTAACAAATAATATAAATTTTTATACCAATAAATCCTTCTTCTGTAGTAATTTTGAAGTATAATGGACACAATAATTACATACTTCTCACATAATTATCAAGAGTCCATATCATATTCAAGAAAACCCAAGGATCCCACCTAATTCCAAGTTTTAGCATGAAATGAAAATCCTACAAGTAGACAAAAGCCACTATGAAACTTTCAAAATCCAAAAAAAAATTCTTGTTTTATCCCAAAGACAATTTTTATAGTTATATTTACAATTATGTAATGCTTCCACATTCAACCAAAAACCCATTTCTTGATTAATAAATCTAGCCTCCTAGTATTCCATACTCAATCAATATAATACACATCCAAACTCTTTTATACATGCTCATCTTTCACTTCCATAACTTATGTTCTAGACTAAGAAGTGTAGCCAAGCCTTCCCATTCCTTCCAAACCAAATATTGAAATTTTAGGGTTCTAATCAACAGTTGTATTTCTCAAAAGATATATTACTTATTACATTCTTTGAAATAATGCTTAAATAATATTAAAGTGAATGATTCAACAAAACCCATTACTTCACTCAGAATACTCTCTAATTTCTAATTTGGGGGTTTATTTTATTCATTTAATTAATTATAATTTTGAGTCTCCTTAAAATATTACATTACAAAAACCTTTAGCTAAAACTAATTTCATACCTTAAATGCGCCATTACCTTTGCTTCATTATTTTTTGCTTTAGGAATAAAAATATCCCTTAATAAAAAATACATGTCTATCATCACAAATCAAATAACATGTTATGATGCTCCATCAAATTTGAATTTAAAAAAATACATCTCTAAGAAGATTTCATCTTGTTATTAAAATTTTATTTTCTTCCCTTTTCAATATTCAACACAATCCTAGACCATTTCCCTAAAATAATTTTTTTTTAGCATTCAGATTTTATTTATCAATTTTAATTAGTATATATAACAATTTCTACTCTTGACTAATATCTTTTCAAAACTAATTTTTTTTTTTTGAAAAGTTCCACCATTACTTGGAGCAACATGATAAAGTATTTTAGGATTTTGGGTTCCTTGTGACTAAGCATAAAATGTATCCTTTACCAATATTGGACAAACCCAAACCTAATCAAGCTTAGATAATAGACTATTTGAAATATTACTTGTTTATTAATAGTGCAATGTAAATGTTAAGCCAAATAACATCTTATTTACATGAGAATCTAGACATAGAAAATATTCCCTTTATTTGAAGGTCATCTTGACTCAAAATATTTTTTGAGTAAACCAACCATGAAAATTAATTAGATTTTGGGGAACTATTTGCATTCCATAGTAACTTATAAAATAATTTCTATTCAATTATACAAACCTTGTATTGTAATTTAATAACCTATCCAAACCTTGTAAATTCTAAACTTACCATTTGTCTATCTTAAAATACCCTCAAAAATTTTAATGGGATTTTTTTATCTGTTAACTCCTTAGCTAAGGATTCTTTTTGATCATTTTCAAAATTATAATTTGTGTATGATCTCCATTTTCTTTACATTCTCCTTTACAATATTATTTAAGTCGAATAATTATATACCTTTGATCTCTATTCTTGCTCAAGAACTAATTGTGCCTCCATAAAATCCCATATCCTATAGAGCCTACAAGCCTTGCATGGATCAACCTAAAAAACAACCTTTTTATCCATTCCAAATCTCCCATGTCTAATTATTACATATCCCATTTTTAGATGAAATAATTAAATTTAAAAAAGGAGATCCCAAAGGCAATTGATTAGTTGTAAATATTCTCTCTGACACACTTGAATTTGGATATTGTCCTCTCAACATTTATCTCCAATGTTGATGACTTTCTTCATACAATTTCTAAGACAATTTTTCTTCTAAAGCTGCATAATGCATCTATAATTCGTTTATCCCCACTTGCTTGCTTGTTTGAAAAATGATTTTTTCATACATTTACATTTATTTTCCATACGAAATATCTAATAATGTTAATAATTATTTACACAATTCCTTTTGAAACCTAAAAAAATGAAAAATTATATATTATAATTATTTATAAATTTTGTTTTATCAAAATCAACCTTTCCACCAAGCTCATCCATTTTATTTTCCATAGTGTAAGTCTTACCTACATATTATCCACTATATATTTCAAAAAACTGGATTTGGTTGCCCTTAAAAAAAAAGGCATTCCAAGGTATTTACTTGGCATAAAACCCATATTTTACATAGAACATTTATAAAATTAACCTTTAACTTCTCCAAACTCACATTTTACCCAATGTTTTTTCATAATTTTTCAAAATTATTTTGAATGCCTTTTACTTTTACAAACTAAAGATGGGAATTAAATTCATAATTTGGAAATAATTTAAGCCCACCAATATCCCCCTTAGATTTAGACTGATTTAAAGTCCTCCCTTGTGATTTTTTCATAATAATAAAAAAGGAGATAATAGATCCCTTTGCCTAATTCCATGTGAGTTTTTAAAAAAACTCATTGAGATTGATTAAAATTGAAAAAAAAAACTCAATCACACAACTCATTACCCATGATATCTAATCTTCCATAAAACTAAACACTCTTAATATTTTATCTAAGAAAATCCAATTTATCTTATCATAAAATTTTGTAATATCCAACTTAATTATCATCCTCAATTCTTTCTTATATTTGAGTGCATGTATAATTTCATGGGTCATGATCAACCCAAGCAAAATCTTCCTATTGATTACAAAACTTCCTTGTTTTACAAAAATAATAGAAGGCAATCAACATAGGTAAATGGATTTACCTTTTTTTAACACAAAAAATGTAGTATAATTTCAATATTTAAAAAATTTCTTAGAACACCTAGATTCAATCACCATACCTAATACTTATTAATTCATGTTGGATCTAATTTTCCAAAGCCCTAATTAGTTTTATAGTTATATAATTTAGTTTTGAAAAAAAACATGGCTAAAATTTTTGGAGTATACATCTTTGTGAGACGCTTTTGATAGATATTTAAAGTCTTAGTAAATGTTAATAATTTAGTAAAAGGTTAATGGTTAATTGGTCCTGTAGGGTGGTTGTGTTCGGTATTTGAGAAAATATTATTTAAGCTTATGTGTAAGATAATGATATATCCAAACATTTCCATTATGTTAACTCTCTTGAATAATTAAAATGTTTTAATTTTATTTTTGTCTAATTTTTTTAACAATGGTATCACAATGTTTTTAAAATGGGCCTGTGAGAAATGACGAGAATAAGATGAAGTTTAAATAATTTTTTTGAAAGTTTTTTTTTTTAAAGATAGAGAAATTGTAGTTTTGAATTTATAATTTTTTCATTTGGAAAGAGAGGTTATATATATGTACACAAATCTATTAGTGTGAATATTGATAAATAGACAACACTAATTAATGGATTGTATGTATAAGACAGCATACGGAAGAATGATGAGAAGGAGAAAAACATGCTAATAAATATGTGATACATATTAATTTTTCATGAACATTGATGTTTAATAATTTGATGTAATTTAATATTTCAAACAAAGTTGTTATTTAATATTTTGTTGAAGCTTAAAATTATGTACATTTTAATATATTGTATAATTAAATATATCGTATAGATAGGAATTGAAAGTGCTTGTGAAAATATCAGAAATGTCTTGAAAAGTTATTGAAATAAATAATTGTGTTTTGATGTTGGTTGTACAGTTGTATAGATGGTGTGAGCAAAAATGATGCTAAAATGGAAAACAACAATAATGATTGTTGCATATAAAAGACCGTACAAATGGAACTAAGAAAAAATAGAAAAGTTAATTTTCTTTGTCGACATTTTTTTTTGTTTCTAAAAGATTAATATTATTCAAAGGGTTGAATTTTTTCTTATGTGATGTCCACTTGGATTGGGGAATGTTGTAAGAAGATATGTCTTGAAGTTGGGCATGGACATGTTTTGGGTTTTTTAATTTTTAGTGATGGGCATTCCCTTCTTTTAAAAGACTTATATTTCAATTTTTTTTATCAAATTATAAAAGAGTTAAATAGATGTTTTCAATTTAATATTTTAACAAATCATGTAGGTTGGTTGTAAAGTGATAATTTAGTAAAACATTCTTATCTTATGAGGTCATAGGTTTAACTATTTTCATTTCATATTTGAATTGAAAGTAAAAATTTCAAAGAATCAACATGCAAATGTAAAATATATGCAAGTTTTTACTGTTAGATACCAAGTGATCACCTATTAAAATTTGTTAATAGGTGTTCTCTAAGACATTGAGTGTGTTAGAGATCAAGAGGTCTATTTTTTCCAGTACAAAATTGAATTGTAAAATCCTGTCATTTTTAGTTTATATAGCCTATGAGTATGGCATTTTTGTTAGTTTACTTTATTGCATAAACATAGGTGTGTGACCACTAGTTTCAAAGGTTTTAACAAATTTAGAGTCCATCAAAAGGGTTGATTTTTACTGGGGTCTTCCTTATAAAGTTTTTAAGAATAAAAATGTATTTAAAAAATAAAGAAATAAGGTATGTTTAATATATAAAGGGTGAAATTTTTATAGTAATTGACACTCTAATCATACATTGAAATTGAAAATGTGAAGTTTATATGCAAACATGCTAAATGTAAAACTATAATTTATAGATATCATTACCATCATAGACGAAAATGATGCATCTTGTGGTCTACAGGTCCCTTAGGATTTCCCTAACTATTAGAGTTGGAAGACCAACCCATATTGAGTTCACTTCTACCTTTGAGATTGGGTTTGATGTAGTAGAATTTTTAGATAGATGATATGATTTTGATGTTATTTTTATCCAAAATTTTTATGGATAGTTTTTTTGATCTTAAATGATATTATTAATGAGGGGAAGACTAATTATTTAGTGTTGTTAATGATAAATAGACTTCTCACCTTGACATATAGGGGGAAGAGACTATTTTGGTTTTGATCAATGTTTAGGTGATTATATATGTTGATAGGGGTTGTAAGCACCAATGAGTTTACAAAGTGGTGAAAGTTTTTTGGGTATTACGTAATATGTTCCATACATGAGTTAATAGGGGTCAATGTGGTTGGGTATGCCTAGGATGATGTTCATATTGTAATACATGTTTGAATGACCAAAGGGATGATGAATGGTGCAAATAAATTACCAACATTTTAGGTAGTGTTAAGAGTTTACTAAAGTTATAGTAGGCACAATGCACAAGAGGTTAGGTTGAAAATAAAGCTGTATACATGTCAACACAATCTAATCAATACTAAATGTACAGGTGGCCAATTGGCAAGTTGTGGTTGGTTTTGTTGAATAGTTTCAGATTCATATTACTCTAAATCATCTTCATTACCATTTTTGGAACACGGGTTTTTTTGGGTCTAGTGATAAAAATTCATGATTATTTACATAATTATATAGTTAAATTTTGAATTAAATGTGGTTAGAATGTTTGGGGCATGCATATTTATGTGTGACACCCCTAGTAGATATCTAAAGTATTATTAATCATTGATAAGCTATAGAAATGTTAACATATAATTTAATAAAATCTTGTTTAAGATTATGTGTAAAATAATGACATATCTAAACATTTGTATTATGTACACTCTTAAACAAATAAAATGTCATTATTTTATACCTATCTAATTTTTTTGAACAATTTAGATCACATTTTGAAAAAAGTCATAAGAAATCCATTCAATCCTAGTGCTTCATCTCCTCCCAGTTGATGTAAACCAACTTTACCTCCTAATTAAAATATTTTAGTAATTCCTCATTTTTCCTTTTCATAATAAATTCTAGAATGGCCATGATAACATTTTATATCTTTTCTCATTCCTTGGAGTATCTTTATATAAAATATATTTGAAAAATATCATTGCATCTTCCTTAATTGATCCAAGCTCTGTCAGAACTGATCCATTTCTTACTCTTATCTTTCACAACCTATTGACCTACCTTTTATCCATTTTTATTGGTGAAAATAAATTCATATTATTATATCATTATTTTATAAAATTCTCATGAGATTTTTGTCTCCAAAACATTTTCTCTTCAAGATATAATTCATTTAATTTTTCAAGCATCTATTTTTCCTGTTGCAACCTTTTTACCATCATAAAATATATATGATATTTTTAAATTTAACAATATCAATTCTTCATCTAGCCTTTATTTTTACTTAAATATATTAAAAAAAAAAAAACAGTAATTTATTTTTACTATTTCCTCTTTTTTACAAATTTAAATATTTTGAATCCATTACTAAATTCAAAACTAGCTTGCTAACATTCATCTTATCCTCAAAATCAAGATCACTCAACCACATGAGTTTAAATTTAAAAGTAAATATTTCCAAAGGATTATATATTTAATAAATAGGGTAATGGGTTTATGATTTTAATCTCATACATTCAAAATAATAGACTCAACAATCCAATTTAAATGTTGGAGAGATTATAATATTTATAATCTTTTTACAATATTACTAAATACTTTACTCCTATTGGTCCAAATATATCTACCCACATTTGAATATAGATATATTGTATAATTTAAAGAAAAAAATATTATAAATATTTCTCAGACCGAGTTCTCCTTTAACAACCCCCTCTTGTATATATATATATATATATATATATATATATATATATATATATATATATATATAAAAAATCTAAAATAACATTAAAATCATCCCCCAAAATTACATTCATCCCAAAATTCTAATCAAGTACAATAAAAATAGCCTCCCATGTTCTAATTTTCCTAATTAGGATATTTATCCTATATAAATTCATCATAATCCATGAAATATTATATCTAAAACTTACAAAGTCACATGCAATCCAGTTTGCATCCTTTCCTACCACTATTAAATGGTTTTACATAATATAAAGTCCTCCATAATGACTAGTTGCATTACTAGCACATCCATGCCACATCTTCCACTTACTATCTTAAAATATATTTAAACTCTTTCTCAGATAATTTAGTCTCTCATAGTAGAAAATCATGTATTTTTGATACCAAATCATGTCTTTCCAAGAAGCTCTTATTATAAGCATTCATGTCCATAATATTCCATGATAAAATAATCATAACAACATTAGAGGAACCTTCACCCTTAACTGTGTAAACATATCAACAATAGTCATTTGATATCTTGATCTTACATCCTTCATTATATATTCATGAATTTTTGTTACCTTAGTTTTCATATATTTTATTTTCATTTTTGAAGATAAGAGATCAAGAGTTACTATTTATAATAGTATATTTGCATCAATAATTTTATTTCCGTTTATTTTTATTATCTCCTTTCCTTGTTTATCTTATTTCCTCTTCCTAACTTCTAACTATATTCTTATTAATTTTATAATATCATAATTAAACCCTTTCCTTCCACCTTTCAACACTTTATATTCTTGTTATACCATCTCATTATTTTTAGAGATTTGATCACAACTCACACTCCCTCTCTCCTTATTCACCTCCTCTATTCATTTCTTAAATACCTTCATTCATCCACTTCAAGATTTATTACTTTGATTTTATATTTCATAGAATTTACACCATGATATCAAAAATTATCTCCCCTTATTTCATTAAAAAAATGATCTTCAATCAACCTTTGCAGTGCCATCAAATATTATTCTTTCTAGAACACCTTCAAATTTTATTTGTTTTGTAACACTTGTAGTTTTAATTCCTTCTGCATCACCTTAAGAACCTTTTCTTTCTCTCTTTAATATTTCTCTTCCAACTTATACTACCTCTTTTGATTGTAGGCACCTAACCTCATTTTATTCTACAAATCACTCTCCCCTTGCACCCTCAATCTTATATGTTCCCTTTCCTCCATCTCTCATATCCCTTTCAATTCACCTTCCACTTTGTCCCACTTTATCTTATGATATTATTTATCTTTTATTGACAAATTTTTTTGATTCTTTTTCTCCTCTTTCCCTATGTGATATCTTTTCCACATCCCCTGCTAATATTTGTTTCTTGACCTCCTCTTCTCTTCTATCTTCATTTTATTACTCATAACTCTGAGTTTCCATTTAAAACCCTTATTTCATTTCTACACTTATTTCCATCCTTTCATTTACTTATATATTATTTTTCACATTTTTTAAATTTTTTATCTCACCAAAAATATCATCATCACCCCTAATTTCCATCAATCTCCCATTCACAGGTTTTTCCCTCCTACCTACTCTTTGTTAATTATTTATTTATTCCTTATCCATATCCATCTATTTCCTTTTCTAGATCCCAACCCTTCCACCTTTTCTTGAGTTGAATTATTTTTCAACATTTTAAAATATGTTCTTACAATTATTAAAAATATGACCTTCGATAGAGCAAAAAAGCACCATCTTATTGGATTTTAATATTTAATTTTTTTAATATACTCTCTTCCTTGAACATAAAAATAAATTTAATTTACCATTAAATTAGCCAAGTTTATATCAAATTTAAATCTTGCATATATAGTATGTGTTTTCCCCCTTATTATGGGGTCCAACTCACAAAATCTCCCTAAAAAATATTTAATAATTTTATTTTTTTCCTAACTCCAATATTCTAAAGGAAAAATATATAATCTTACCCAAACTTGTCTTACATTGTTCTCAGAATGGTCCTCGTGGAAATTTTGATTCCAAGACTAAACTATAATAGAATAAATTTCACCTTTATTTCTCTGGGACAAAATATATATTTGATTCTTTAAAAAACTAATCCATAAAAAAAAATTTTGGAAGATGATTAAACCACACCAACCCACCCCTTTCCAATTACTGTACAGTTAATATTCTAGAGCTTTTCTTTTAAATGGTAATTATAAACCATTTCATAATAATATTTTTTACAATAAAATAAATCAAACATCTTTCACTAATTTTTGACAAACATCAATCTTATTTACCTCCCCATAAAAAAAATAATTTTTCTGTCATCCATCTTCCATGGATTTTCCTTATTTACAAACACCCATTGCCATTTTAAGGCCATATTTAATCATTCTTGACTTGAATTATTTTTATTGAACTTGGGAATTTAGTCCACATATTTCTCATTTTAACAAATATATAGGTATCATCCAAATCTATATTTGGTGTTCCCATTCTATGCCCCCGATTAAAAGTAAACCTATTGTAATTACCAATTGGAATTAGATTGGCCCCATTGATAAGTTATCTCATTCATACAAAATAAATTAATCCTAGATTGATATCTATTTTTATTCTCTAGATCCCTCCCAATCTTACTTAATTTATTCAAATATCGATTCTTGGGTTTTTCTTATATTAGGATTTATGTCCTTTTTCAAAACATACCATAATTTATTTTTTATTTAAAAATTAAAATTTCATAAGTAGAATGAGATTTAAACCAATTTATATATCATTTTTAATATTAGTTTTAATGCTTACATCATGACATTATTCCCTTGTTTGCTTAGTTTGAAAACCCAAAGATTCACCCAATTCCTCATTTTTAGATGTTGAAGAGTTACCATTTCTCATTCCCTAAATTTTATCCTCTTCTAATATGTTGTTATCTTCCCTTAATATTTTCACATAATGAGTAATGCATGAAATATCAATTAAAAAAATATCTTACATCATCTTAAAACATGGGTTTAAATTCTTGTGATAACTTGTGCACATTTATTTTGTGTTGTGTGATTTATCATCTTATAACAATGTTGCACATGTGGAGGAAGATAAACATTAAGCTAAAGAACATCATCAAGAGTCCCAGAGGAAAGGTAATGTAGGAAGGATGGTTTTAGTAATGTTCAATTGGTCACAAGAAAATTTTATTTGGAGCATGATGAAACTTCATCTTCAAGTAGGAAATTAATGCTTTGTACAATCAACAATTATAGAATTACCGTAGTGGTTGTGTAAGTGCCAGTTTTTAAAAATTAATAGTTTTAACAACATTTGAAATATATGTAAAATAACTATCTATATGTCAAGAAAACATGATGTGTGGACCATTTTACAAGATAGAGGGACATTGAATTGTGTTGTAGGATGTCAGTGTCAATCCACCAAGATTCAAAGGAAATTTTTGAAGACCATGGGAGAGTCATCTCTATCACCTAAGGTAGATCAAGAGAGATTGAGAAATTAGGATAGAAAAGTATTGACAAAGAGTAGAGTTGAGCTAAGAGAGAGATTAGATAAGTTTAGAAAGTGTGAGAGTAGAGTTATGAGCCTAGTTAGAGAGATGTGTTAATTATAAGTTAATCATTAGATTGAGGAAGTATATCTCATAGTTTAGGGGGAAGGAGAGTGTGAAGTATGTGTAAAATTTTTGTAACACAATTAAGCATTAATAATGATAATTTTTATTTCCATTATAAGTCTTATGTCCTTGAGGAGTGAGATTAGTGGAACACCATCAAAAAATAAGACAACTAATCACTTGGAACCCTCATTTAAATCTACACCAATTGGTATCAGAGTGAAATTTGCATTTGTCTTATGTCTAATTTTTTTTGGGTCATTATCAAGTTTTAAAAGATAAAATTTTAGTTCAAAGAGGATATGTAACATATAGGTAATCTTGATAGAAGAGTATCAAGATAAATGACACCTAGATTTGTAGACTTGGTAGAGATGATTAGAGGAATCCATAAAAAATCAAATGAAATGGATACTACACAATGAAGAAGAATCTATAGACACCCAAATTTGGCACAAGACCTTTATTCCTAGTGTCTTATTCCTAGTTTATCATATTTGACATAATTATAAATATTATATTTTTCATTAGTGTATCTTGGTCTCATTAAGGTCCTTATTTAGACCTTAAGCCTAAAATCACTATCTAAAACTTATAAGAAATCATATATTAACATCATTAAAATAATTATCACCTATTATTATAATTTTCCTAAAAAATAGAGCCTATGTAATCTCCAAGTTAGATCCATGTAGAGTGCAAGTATATTTGGGTTGGACACACACCCAACACATGTTTATAAATTTTTAATTTATGGGACCTTCTATTTATTTTCATTGATTATGCACTTTAGAACTCACCCCTTACAATTTTAAAGTTGGCTAGCAGGAATAAATTATCCTATATCAACCTATATAAACTAGGTCATGTCAAACCATTTGAAAGGAATTAAAATATAGATAATACACATTAAGATATAATATTTTGCCTAGATCCAAGAGTCAAATATATTTCCTCCTAATTTAAGTTGATCTTAATTGAGTCACATCCTACACACTTATCATGAAGCTATTCTTCTTTGTCTTTCATTTTCCCCGTTGTGCTAAAGTAGGTTATTTATTTGCATATAGTTACATTTATTACTTATATGGAAGAGTAGGTTCAAGATACTCGCTTGAGATATTTATGTATATACACTCACATAACTTTGTGAAAGTATAGATTCAATGGCATAAGGATAGACTCAATAAATGTAATTCTAACTTGTGCATGTTTACCTAAAAAAAACCTACACCTTATATTTGTCTACCTAGAAGTTTTTTCAAAATCCAAAATTCTAAGAGTTAAGATATATACAATTTATACAAGCATTCTACATATATATATATTTCTAGAAAAATAAATTAGTGTGATCATTCCTGAATGTATTATAATTAATTTTCATACACTTATTTCTTTTGTTTCATTCATCATGTTTCATTTAGCCCAATCAATTAGAAAGATATATTTTTTCATTTTCATGAATGTTTGATTATATCTATTTTTTTATTAAAGGTAAAAGTGTGTTTTGGAAATGACCCTACCCAGTACAAACAAAACTAACATACTATGTCGTTAAACCAAATGCATCAAAAAGTCTTCCCACCACCAACAACAAAGAGATAAAACACTATAAACACAACTCAAAATCAATAAAAAGTCAGCATAAAAATAACTTAAAACACACTAATAGTCATGAAACCTCAAATTATAGTAAGCTTTCATCCAATTATTTGTCATGTTTATAAATATTTCTTCCATCTATTGAGAATTCTAAGGTACATGTTCTTATCTAACATTAACCTTCCTTTTCGTAGTATCCCTAGACTTATTCACTTCTTCATTGCTTCTATTGGTCAATAAATTAAATCCCTCCATGATATGCAAGTGATTTTTCATTGCAATATGATTGAAATAAATAAGAACAACAATATTTTCCTTCAAATTTAAATTTTATTTCTCTATCCTATCTACTTTCTCTCTCAACTCCATAAAATGATCACTCAGATCAAGCAAGTTTGTCTTGGTGAAAGGGATCCCATCCTTTAGACTAATATTACTCACCTCCTATTTTATTCTTTTTTTTATCTCTCATGAATCAATGAAGAATTACCTTGTGAAGATCCACTTCATCCCCAATTCTATCTAGTTTGTCCTATTTCTTAACTTCATTAACAACCATACCAAAATCCATAGGGTTTGTATGAAACTCCTTGGGAAATTGATCATCCTTATTTCCATTTTTAACAAACTCTTTTTTTGTCAGAATCATTCTTTATGTCTGCCTATTTAAGCAAATGTAAGCCTTTCACCACCTCTTCAATCCTTACCTCAAAAACATTAACAACATCTTCCATTCCCATCACTGAGTTAGATTCTATTTCATTTATGGAAGTATCATCCCAACTTATATCCTCTTGATAAGCACACTCCCCATCAATATCTATGAAAACTTTGCTCTAGTTTTCCTTTTTGACCTTACTCTGTCTAGTATTAGAGGCAATTATTAAGACTCTTTTAGAAACATGATCTATAAAAAGCTCATCATTTTTCACTTACACTTGAACATATAAAGTATAAGCATTAAAAATTTTGTAAATGAGAAATATAATTTATTAGTGAAGCAAAAGTTTCTTCTTACCCTTTTGAACATCCAAAACCAAGCATTCCATTGAATGAAGAATATAGAAGGGTAAGATTAGATGGATGTTGTGATAGAAGTAATTCAAAAGTGGCATATGGAAATAATGTAAATTGAAAACCTAACATCTAGTGTGACATACCTCATAATCTAATCAACTACCGCATCAAAAGGCTTAGGAAAGTCTTTCCTCAAATATCCCCCATGACACTTAGTCAAGACCACATTCTCCCTCAATAATTTTCTCTTCTATTCATTGTTGTCCCTACTTGATTTCACATACTTGGTCTCCTCCACTTTTAACCTATCACTTAGGTGATAAGGCCTTCCATGATTTCCATATAGATGTTTATATTCACTACATGATCCTTCCAATGCTCAATAAATGTTTTTGATAGAATTTTGTCAAAACCATCAATCCTTTCTATAAAACTAATTAGACCACCCATATGGAGAATTTATTATACTATGTAATCCTTATTAATCCTCTCCATCGATAACTAATAAACCCTAATTAGACCTCACCCATATCATGAATTCTAAATATAATGATCAAAGTAGTCCAAACAAAGAAGAAAAACATTTTAACCCTATACTTTTTAAAATAGAAAGATTGCTTATCACAAAGATTCTCCATTATTGTATAAAATTATTATCCCATGTGTAATGAAAAGACTATTTCATTATGAAGCTAGTTAGACCTTTCTCATAATTGGTAGGAAATGAATACCTAAACTCCCTCAATAAAACATTAAGCATGTGACATAACCATCTTTCTAGCAATGATTCTACCATCATCATTAGGGAAGTCTTCATTTTTATTCCACACTCTAAAAACATGTGCTAGAACTCCCCTGTTAGCTAAAAAATCTACTAATTAATTTCCTTCTCTATAAACATGTTGAAAATGAATTTTTTGAAAGGATTTCCTCAATAATTTTATCAATGAACCATCTATATTTATTTGATTTTTAAGGAAATTAATAATGTCAAGGGAATCTTTCTAAACCAAAAGCTTACTAACACCAAGGTATTTAGCTAGATGCACCCCCTAAAGTGTTTATAAGGCTTCAACCAAATGGTTTGTTTGAAAAACCATATTATCTTCATAATCCCCCATCAGAAGACATTTTTTCATTTCATAGAACACCTCCACCTTTGGATATGCCAATATTTCCTTTAGTGGCCCATCCAAATTTAACTTAATCCATCCATTCAACAAAGCTAACCATCTCACTTTAATTCTAATTTCTAACTTAATATCTTGTATTTATCTATTTTCTATAGTTAATAACCAATTGTTTGCTACATAATATTTATGCATTGGGAAGTTTTATTTCTTACCACTTTTAATAGTCTTAAAATTTATAAAACTAATAATCTTATTTACCACCCTATTGCTAGGATTTTTATAATTTCAAAAAATCTTATTGTTTCTTTCCTTTAAAATTCCCCACAGTATATGAGGAAAAGAAAACGTCTATAACTTATTAATTAAAGGGTGAATCAAAATAATCCATGACTTGAATATAGTGGTAGGACGTGACCAACTTATTTAAATTTTTTACAAAACAGAACCCCATATCTTGAAAACAAAGGGACATCAAAGAAGATGCAACACAGACTCAATATCCACCTCACAAAGAGGGCATCTATTAACCAGGGTTAATCCTCTTCTAGCTAAATTATCAAGAGTAAGAATCCTATTATGCAAACACATCCAAATAAAAATATTAATTTTAGAAAAAATATGTTTATTCCAAATTTTGTACCATAACATTACCTCTTAAAACTAAATAAACTACTTAAAATATCCAACTTTAACTTAATATTGACCATTAGAAGAGTCAAACCAAATGAGAATGTCTTATTTATTCAAATTAGGAATGTGTACACCATGTAGTAGAATAATTAAGTCTAAAATAATCATATTCATTACATCACCAACACCTTCCATCTGAAATTATTTCTAATTTCTTTTACCATTATGAATTTCAAATTAATATAAAAAAATTAATCCATATTGATGTTTTATATAGTGCTTGAATTGATTCCAAGGCTTAAGATCAGACAAAGGGAAGTAGGATTTATAGATATTCCCAAAATTTAATTTTAAGACCATTGCCAATCTTTCATCTATAACCATTTTTAATAATTTTCTTGCCTTTGCTAAATAAATTCGAAATAGGAGAACCATTAACAAAAAAATATTCATTCAAAAGGTCAGTTGATGGTCTATTTTTCAAATATTTAGCCTTGAATATATGAATCTATGTGTTGGATTCATTAAGAAATATCCAACAAAGCTTGTCAATGAGATCCTTATTCATCCATTTTAGATTCCAAATGCCCAAACCTCCACTATTTTCAAAAAGGTTGACCCTCTCCTAGGGAACCAAAGGAAACATTTATTTTTCTTCAACACTTGACCATAAGAATCATTTCTAATTCCTGTTCAATTTGTCTTGAATAATACTTGACATTTTAAACAAAGACATTAGGTAAACTATGAGACTTTGCAACACACTTTTAATAATTATAAGATTTCATGCTTGAATTAATATTATACCTTTCAATATAAATATATTATTTTAAAATATTTAAATAAGATTATTCCATAGATTTAAGGTCATCTTACTAGAAAAAAGGGGAAAGAAAGAAACAAAATCTTAGATTTTGCATCTTAAGATTCAGGCTATCTTATGTTGCCAAAGTAAATGAGTATGTACAAAGAATAGAGAGATTTTATAAAATTTAATTTTTTTCATTGAAACATCCTCATAGAAAATAAAAATTTTCTTTAATTATTTAGCTTCTCTTACTAATGAAATATCCAAAGTAATAGTGTTGTCCCTAAATTGATGATATAGAGTAAGGGAGACACCCTCAACTGATTTGAAACCTTTGAGATATCAAAACCTCAAATCTTAAAATATATTTATATTTAGTGAATTCATCATCAATATAAAAAAATGGAGATAGAGGATATCCCTACCTAATATCACACTTGCTGCCAAAATAACTAATAGGTGAACCATTCACCAAAATAAAAAACATAACTAAAGAAACATAGTTAGATATTAAAAATATGGTATGCTTATGAAAACCATATTTTTTCAGCACCATATATTAATATTCTTATCAACCCTATCATAATCCTTAGACATCAAAGTTAAATATCATACCCGCTTTCTTACTTTTAAACATAGAATGGGTCATCTCATAGACAAAAATCACCCCATCTTTCATTTGCCTTCTGAGAAAAAATCCTCCCTAATTAGTATCCACAAGATTTTCCATCAAAGGATGAAGATGAAGAGTAAGAATTTTAGTGAAGATATTATAAATAAAATTACAAAGAGTGATTGGACAAAAATCCTTAAAAGTAGTGACACTATTATTCTTTAGGATAGGAGCAATGAAAGTGTTATTGTATTCTCTGAATATTTTACCTGATAAAAATAATTAATAATTATTTTATTACTATTTTGCATAAAACAAAAGTAGTGTAGACATAAATGATGAACCCAAACCCTTTAAATCATTCAACCTAGGGTTTTTCAAATCCTCATTTGATTAGGGATTATTGATTTCATTTATTTTCAAATTTTGATCTTGGGGTATATTTCACCCTTCCTATACATAGGATTCTTACTATGCCTTTAACCTATAATGCATCTATGGATATGTGTGGCCAAATTATGGCTTACATACTTTTTAGATTATCTTATTTAATTTTTATATGTTCTTACTATGGACAACCTCTGGAATAAAAATGGATAATTATAGTATATAAGAGGTAGTAGTTAGTATTTTATGATCATATTATGAATTATGCTCTTATTAAATTATTGTGGAGGTTTCCCCCTCAAAGTGAATAATAATGATCAATTATTCTAATATTTTGTTAATTATTGATGTGGATAAAAGTATCTATTATTAATTATGTGATATATTATTCCATTATCGAGAAACATCTAATTAATTTCCTTACAAGTAGTATTAGAGTCTCAATTTAAGCTCATTTTTGTGGTATTAATTTTCAAATCTGGTGTTATGAAAATTAAAAGAGTTGTAGGATTGAATAAAGATAACTTGTGATTTTGGAAGAATTTAATTTTTTCACGTTTGTAGTATTATTCAAAGTTTTTTTTTGAAAAAAAAAGTTTAGATTTTTTCACCCTTATGCAAATTAACAGTCATTAAATTCATCTCAGTGATATAATCATAATGCAATAATATATTGGTATAATTTTTAGGATTGAAACCCTCTATCTTAAGGTATGTACATGGTTGGTCCTCACATTCATAGATGTGGGAAAGGTCAATACACTCCAAAAGCTTCTCATAAGGATAACATGGAGTTCAAAACTTTAGATCAATCAATTTCTAAGGTGGTTCAACAATTTAGTTAGATATATAAAACATGGTGAGGAAGGATGATATTGATGTACTAAAAGAGGAAATGAATTTTATAAATAATTAATTATCAAATTTGAGTGATCAATTGATCATTATTGCAGCTTAACTTCCACAAAATAATTATCCACCATTCTAATTGAATTATCCTAAGCTAAACAATAACAACTCTAATACTAATTCAAAGCACATACTACCAAAGGAGGAAGTACACAAGTTTAGTGGTAAGGATCCACTCACTTGGATCAATCAAATCTAAAATTTATTTGATCTATAGCAGACCCCATGTGCACAAAAGGTGATCATGACATCTCTCTATTTGGAACATGAGAAATTTATTTGGTACAATGGTTTTTTGATATAAAGAAAAATAGGGAACTCCTATTACCTAGTTGGTGTTTACTGAGGTTATATACATGTACTATCATAAATTTTTTTTAGAAAATTACTTCAGTCAGTTAGTAAAGTTATGATAAATAGGTACTATTAAGGATTATATTCAACAATTTTAGAATCTATCTTTATGCATGGATGACATCAATGAGAACAATATGAATTAATTTTTTTTTGGGGGAAATCAAGGATAACATATAACTTGAGGTTTTAATGTTTAATCTATCATCCATTTTTGAAGCCATACCATTCATACACCAAGCAGTAGAAAAATCTTTGGTTAAAATGAGGGATTTAACTCATGGTCATGAATTCAATTTCACAACACCATAATTTATACAACCTAAAAGATTATCCCTCAATAGATTTAAGAGAAGCATGCCAAAGTACTATGTTTTAATTTTGATATAAAAATGAGAAAAGGACATAAATACATTAAAAATAAGTTATTACACATTGAAGGAGCCAATGAAGATAAAGAAGATGATGAGGCCTCAGATGAGGGTATGGAAGAGCCATATGATGAATCTAATATTCCCATGTCTATCTCTTGTCATGCCCTTTTAGGTATAAGTAATCCTCAAATGCTGTAGGTGGTAGGATTCTTAAACAAATAGAAGGTGATGATGTTGATTGACTTAGGTAGTACACATAATTTTATCAATAGTAAGTTGACCAATTGTTTGAACTATTTTATTTATCCAACTCCATAATTTTAAGTAATGATTGAATATGATGGCATAGTCAATTGATGTATAAAATCACACAATATTAAGATTTATATGGGGTACTAATTAATTATCCTATGTTTTTTATTCCCATAGGTGGGGTTAAAATTACTTTGGGAGTGTAATGACTCATGAATTTAGGAATAATAGAGATGAATTTACAAGAACTATTCATGTGCTTTCATTTTTAAGGTAGGATTTTCAAACTACAAGGATTACAAGTAAATTATCCCAATTAGTTAATTCAAATTAGATGATGAATTCTATTAAAAAGGGTCTTAAGGATTTGTTACATGATTGTTTTCAATAGAAGTTAAACTAAAAAATATGTCTACACATGTTGATTTACCAATTATTCTTGATGACCACCCAACAATTTTTAGCATAATGTTAAAAGGAATACCACCAAGTAAGTAACATGATCATGATTTCAACCTAATTTTAGGTAGTACACCACCAAAAATTAAACCATATAAGTGTCTATATGCCCATAAAAGTGAAATTGAAAATATGGTATAAGAGATGCCGAAGGTAGGTATTATCTAACATAGCCAAAGTGAATACTTGTCCCTAGTCGTCATGGTCTATATTAAGGATGGAAATTAGAGGATGTGCCCCAACTATAAATAACTCAATAAGTACACCATTGAATATAAGTTCTATATTCCAATAATTGATGATTTTTTAGATGAATTACATGTTTATTTTACCAAACTAGATTTTTATTATAGGTATCATCAACTTTGGATCAAAGATGAGGATATACCTAAAAAAAATTTATGGACTCATGAAGGCCATATGATTTTATGGTCATAATTTTTGGTCTCACAAATTTACCATCTACATTTTAGAGTTTGATGAATACTATCTTAAGGTATTTTTTAAATATGTTTGTGTTGGTGTTTTTTATGCCATAACAAAATTTGAGAAGAACATTTACAGCATATGAAATAATATTATTAGTTATAGAAAAACATAAAATTTATATGAAACCTTAAAAATGTGTTTTTGGAGTCCATGAGGGGGAATACTTGGGTCATATTATTTCACATGAAGGATTCAAAGTTTACCCTAAGAAGATCTCACCTTTGATGGAGTGGTAAGTGCCAAAGACCCTCAAGAACCTTTGTGGATTTTTTGGGATAATAGGTTACTATTATAGGTTTGTAAAATATTATGGTAGAATAAAAATTCCACTCATATCCTAGTTAAATACATATTCCTTCTATTCCTTTGTGGATTTTTTGGGATAATAGGTTACTATTATAGGTTTGTAAAATATTATGGTAGAATAAAAATTCCACTCATATCCTAGTTAAATACATATTCCTTCTATTGGACTGAAATAACTACCAAGACATTTAAGAAGTTGAAAGAGGCTATGTGAAACACTCTAATTTTGGTGATCCCTAATTTTTCTAAAACATTTATTATTGAATGTGATGCATCTAAATATGACATAGGGGTAGTAATAATGTAATAATTAACATCCATTAAATTTTAGAGTCATCAAATTAAGGGAAAAATAATCTCAAACCAATCTATGAGAAATAGATGAACATTATTCTTCATGTAGTCAAACAATGGAGACCTTATCTGATGGGTAGACACTTTCAGGTAAAGACTTATCATGATAGTCTAAAATTATTTTTAGAATAATGATTTTCATCATAAGGATAACAAAAATGGGTCACTAAAATTTTGGGATATGACTTTAAAATATTCTATAATAAAGGAAAAGATAATGTGGTAGCATATGCACCTTCCAGGAGGGGAAGCAAGATAAAAATGGGATAATGACAAGGATACATAGGTACTGATCTTGAACATGGTTTAGGTATTTTAAAAAAAATGAGTAGATTTGGAGCACATTATGGTATAAATAAAGCTTATACCAATGTAAGGATTATGTCCTCAAACACAAGATCATTCATGATCTTGCATATCTAATAAGGGGGAACTTGGGATTTTAGAAGAGATATCCTATAATCAACTAAGATTTATTTTGAGAAGGACTCATGGGGGATACTAAAAACATTATGGAAAAATGCATGGTTTTTCAATATAACAAAGGATAAACAATTAAGACACAATGTCTTTTGTAGCCATTATCCATCCCTAGCTAGTGGTCGGAGTAGGTTTCCATGGATTTCATTATAGGGTTGCTGAGGTATGAAGGTAAAAATATCATCATGATAGTTGTAGATAGGCTCATATAATATGCTCATTTTTTCCCTTATTACAACCATTTATATCCAATACAATATCTACTACATTTTTTAATATAGTTCAAAAGCCACATGGCACTCCCAAAATCATTGCAAGTGATCATGATGCTATCTTCACTAGTAAAATTTGGAATGAGTTATTTGCATGTTTGGGTACTCAATTAGATCATATATCATCTTATCATTCTCAATATCTTAGGAAAATAAAGGCTATCAACAAATTCCTAGAAGGTATCTCTATTGTTTTGTATCATATAAACATAAACATTGGGTCCATTGGATGCCACTAACAAAATGGTGGTATAACACTTTTGTACCTCTTCTAATATATATATATATTTGGCATATTATGGATATCATCCCCCATCCATCACTTAACCTTTGAAGGTGAAACCCAAGGTTTGAGATGTTGAGGAACACATTCAAAATCAACATGAGGTACTAGTTACTTTAAGGGAAAATTTAGCAATGACAAAAAAATAAATAGAAGTATCAAGTTGATCAACACCGTGGTGAGAAGAATTTTGATATTGATGATTAGATATTTATTCTCTTGTATCCATATATTCATATTTATTTAAAAAATGAAAAAATGATAACAAACATTTTCCTAAGTATTAGGTCCCTTATAAGATCCTAAAAAATATTGGAAGTGTAGCACACAAGTTGGAGCTACCCAAATTCACTTGCATACATCCTATATTTCATGTATCTTTATTAAATAAGGTAATTAGATAAACATTTTCTATTTAGACTGAGTTACCTGAATTAGATGAAGAATGAAAATTTATTTTGTAACTTGAGATTATCCTTCACACACAAAAAAAGGCCACAAATAAGAGAGATTAAGGATTATTTGATCAAGTGTAAGATTCTGAATTATGAATATGCAACATGGGAGGATGAATCTTTCTTGTAGCAGCATCAAGATTTGATTAAACATTGAGAACAAATTAATTTTGAAGGGGAGGGGCATGCTACACCTGTAATTCCCAAAATTTTAATGCCAATTAAAACTCATAAAAGAGTTTATACATACATACATACATACATACATACATACATACATACATACATACATACATACATACATACATACATACATACATACATACATATATATATATATATATATATTATTTTTCACATTCATTAACTAGGCATATATATTTCTAGGTTTAATTGGTTTCGCTCAATCACTATAATTTCATTAAACAAACCAATAAAAAAATTCAGCAACTTAAACTTGATTAATTGAAACATTTTGAATAGGCATTAAATAAATGTTATTCCCAATAATTCTATTAAATGACATTTTATAATAAGCCTAGGCAAGAATAAAAATTAATCAAACTTATTGAATGGGTTTAATTAGTGAGATAATAAATTTATTCAAAGTAATTAATATTTTTTAACTTAATAAATTAATGGAGAATATTTAAATTTTATTTCCAATAATCCATTCAAATAACCTCATATAAAAATTTAGGTGAAAAATAATTATTTAATTTATAAAAAGGTTTTATTCACCCAACTAGTCAAATAAAATAAAGTAATTAAATCTAACCTAAGTTACCTACAATCAGGGCCATATAATTGAGTGATTTTTAACCCTAATATCTAAGGATTCCAAGTGTTGCCCTAATTTCTCATATAACTAAATAAAATATATATTTTTAAGTTTTGACTCTCATTTTTACTTTGTGTGATTTGCAGGTTGGATGCTTGAGGAGGAGAAGCTTAAGAAGAAAAAAAATAAAATGCTAGTACCTTGAAGATCTCTTCCCCACCTTTTTTGAATATATGCTCTCTCTCTCACACACACTTGGTTATGTGTGTGTGTTTATACATATACCTACATACATACATACATACATATATACATACATACATACATATATCTAAGAAATTATTAAATATCTTTAGTTTCTGAAATATACTGTGTAGATAATTCATTATGTATTACATAAAATACATGTATATTATTTTCTTGATATATATATATTTATAATATAATTTATTATATATATATATATATCATTATTTATTTTATTTTTTATTTACTTATTTTTATTTATTATTATTATTTTACTATGGTTGACTAGCCCCTACATCCTATGGCCTATGGCCATGGTCACAATAGGGGCTGTCAACCTAACCATACAAAGGGGTAGGTAGGGCAGGCTAGTTGGTCAAACCTCCCTCACTCTTTCCTTTAATGGAAGAGAGGGTTTGGGAAGGGAGGTCATCTCAACGGCCACCACCTCCCTCTATTCACACACACACACACACACGCACATGCACACACACACACATAAGTTTTTAGCTATTTTTAATATATAAATATTTTAATTTTAATTTTATATATACATATCTATAATATTAATTTATTTTATTTTATTTTTAATGAATATATTATTTATATAATATTTTTATCTATTTATTTGTTCAAAGTATACACACATACACACATATCTGTGTGTGTTTTTCAACAAATTCAAGATTGAAAATAAATCCATATATATATATATATATATCTGTGTGTTTCAACAAATCCATAATTAAAAATTATATATATATATATATATATATATATATATATATATCCAAAATTAAATCTATATATATATTCAACAAATCCAGAATTATATGTGTGTGTGTTTCAACAAATCCAAAATTAAAAATTATATATATATATATATATATATCTAAAATTAAATCTAACAAATCCATAATTAAAATTTTTATAATATTTGTTAAAACACACACATTTATATAATTCTGGATTTGTTAGATTTAATTTTGGATATATATATATATATAAACACACACACAAAGTTAAATATAATTCATAAATATGCATATGTATTTATATCTTACTTAAAATTTAATAAATTTAATCTTAAGTATAAATATAATGGTGCTAATATTTTTATTCATTTGTTAAATACTCATAAATTAATATTAGATCAATTTTCAACATTCTAAAATGAATATATTATCATTTCCTTTATCATGCGAATGATTTTATAATAATAATTTTTAGTGTTAGATTTTAATTCTCAAATAAAGTGAAGGGAAAGTAAAGAGAAACGAGTATATTTCATTAAAAAAATAACATAAAATTTACGAGAGATTTTTTTTCATTTGTAATTATAATCTTATTTGAGATTTAAGGGAAGGAAAAACAAGTAATATATTTTATTTTAAAAGAAAGTAATCAACCTTTTTATCAAGACTAATTACATTCAAATACTACAAGGATAACTTCAACTCCACATTTCATTCATAATATTTAACTAAATATATGAACAACTTAAAATTGAAAATAATACAATGAACATACATTTTCTCATATCTAAATATTAAACAAGTAACCTTTTTATATATTGATAACAATAACTTAAAAGGAAGGAGAGGTAGAAAAATTCTTAAAAATATTTATTCCAACAAGGATTCAAAGCATTCCCAACAAGATTTAAAAGAGATAAACCTTAAGTCTACATGGATATGATCATTATCTCATTACAATCCATTACAAGAATCCATAAAAGAGATGTCTAAGACTACAAGTTTTAATCAAGACTTCATAAAAATCTCATCCCTCAAGCAATAATTCATATTATAAATGAGTCTCTTCAACAACTTAAAATATTTGAGATGCCAAAAGAACATAAGAGAGCAATCGTCATGCAACAACATCAAGCTCCAAGATCCAAGAAGAAAAAACCTACACACAAGTTGTCAAGATCAAAGGACACTCCAAGAAAACACCAAAATATGCTAAAAGAAGGTGCTTGACCACCAATCCTATAAGCATCATTTCATACAAACTTCACCAAGTGAGGTTCATGCATAGCCTCTCCCAAGCTCAAGAGAAAGAGGTATACATCAAGCTCATATGCACAAATGAAGAATCTTGAAAAGGGCAATGCTTAAAGGTGCCAAGTAATCAAGAAATAAACATAACAAAGTATTCACAAAGGAAATACAAATAAATAAAAAGGCAGTCACCAAGTCTTCACAAAGGGGAATAGAAGAGGTCACTTGTTTTCTTGGTCACATAATCATTATTGAACACAAAAGCTTCCAAAGCCAAATAAAAGAGTGCTCATCAAGCAATAATTTTACTCCTTAGACCTTCCAAATTTATCATGCCTCATTATACCTCCCATAACCCTCCTTATACCTCCCATATTTCATAAAGGAGAGTGACTTTTTAACTGTATAAAAATGTTCCACTTTTCATAAGCAAATTCATGCCACTAAGGCTAGAGTGGTCTTGTCCAACAAGCCATGAGTAAGAGTTCCATTATTTTATTTCCCAAATATAAACACTTATCCCAATCCCACATGGATGGAATATAGGTGCTCCCAAATCCCATACCCAAAATTCATACAGTAAAAAAAGAAGAGAACAACAAGAAAGAGAAATCATAGCAATAATACAAAATAGAAAAGCTTAAAAGGAATCCTTAAAATAAGGCCTCAAATCAAGTAAAAATATTTGCTCATTTTATTTTAAATGATATTCACTCAAAAAAAAAAGAGAAGATAAAGCATTAAAGAATAAAAATTATTAATAAAAACCTACCTCAAACCAAAAGCTCCACTTGACAATCTTCCAAAAGCTGTTCTCCAAGTACCCAAGTTCTCTAACAATTCAAAATGCATAAACCCAAAAAGATCAAAAGAAGGTCCTTAAAATGAGAAGAAAACAAAAATAATGACCAATAGGGGTGACACATGGCCATATTCATCCCAAGGATGTGACCTCCCTCCATAAATTTCTCTTACAACCCTCATAAATATTCCTACACACTCACATGTGTGTTCCTTCCACTCAAAAACATAACTTTTTTTTAATAAAAAGATAGGGTTGTTTATGGAAGCAAAATATAGGCCATAAATAAGGGATTTATATGATCAAAAATTGGTCAAAGTTCCTTCTAGAACCCACCTACCCAATGGGTATATGTATGGGTCTAAAAAAGACTAGTAAGAGAAGCTTTTCTTGTCAAATACTCAAGCTAAAAAATGGTTGAAAAGACAAATCCGAGATTGAACACATGTGTTAGGTTTGTGGGTCAACCCAAATATTTAACAAGGTTAAATAAACTTATTGAAGGTTAACATAGGTTTAGGGTGATTAAATTATAAGAGATGTTTAGGTACAAATACCAAAATTTAAAGTTAATAAAGAGAAGAATTTAAAAGACACATAAAAATACAATTAGCAATTTATAAAGAAAGAAGAGAATAAGATTAAGGTTTAAGGTGATTTTATGTGTTCATATGGTCCCTCAAAGCATGTTTAAGTCCCTAGTAATCCTTCCTTTGGCCCCCTATAGCCTACACACTCAATACAAAAATAAAATACATCCATGGAAAAATAATTCATATTTAGGATAATATGAACAAGGATAATACTTAGTTTTGAACTTACCCATATGTAATTTTGAGCTTACCCATATCTAGGATAATATGAACAAGGATAATAATACATCAAATATAAGTTTATTTTATAGAGCATGTTTTTCCATATGTAGTTTTGAATTTACCAGAGTTTGATAAAGCTTGTCATTAGTTTGAAAATTTTACCCTTTTTTCTTACTTTGTGGGTTGAGTTCCTCCAGAGAGCCTCTTGAAATAATGGGTTCACAACCATTGGAAAGGCCATGGGGTGAAACTGAAAGGATTATAAAACCTCATCAAGGTTTTCTTCATGATTTATATCATCAACCTTAAACACTTTATATACATTATTAACCATGGACCATGGTTTATTCATAACACCCTGGTTGTTTATTCCCATTGGACCAGATACTTCCAAGCTTTTGAACAAATGAAGCTTAAAATCCTAGTATGGGTAGAGTTTCCAGGCTTACCTATGCCTTTATGGATTTTTTTTGACTATCTTATCAAGCCTCTAGGCTACTTTATCTTCCATGAAAAACCAAAGTTATATGTAGACCAACCTAAAGAAGGGTTTGTGTTGAAATTTACCCAACCAAAGACCTTAAAGAATACATCGACATTCAAGTGGGAAAAAAATGGTTCTCTCAATGTGTCCTCTATATTAACCTTATAAACACTTGTTTTAGGTTCCAAGCATTATACCACATGATTAGGTAATGTCCTCTAATGGTCCCAAATCCTATGGTCCCTCAAAATAAAAGTGGGTCTAAGATAAAATCCCCATCCTTTGATGGGTGGACCATGGTTTCCAATAGGAAAAATATTGCTACTTATGGTAATATTAGACCTCAACTAGTTGTATCTTGTCCCTCAGGAGGTCCAAGTTCCTCAACCCCTTTTAAAAAACCTAAACACCATCTCAAGTTAAACCCCTACCTCCCATCTCTCGATCACCATATGCAGTCACTCAATTTGCATCTTCCCCATCTCCAATTTGTATGACTCATTTATCATAGCCCCTTTTAGGGGTGAATGATTCAAATTTAGATTTGGGGCTTGTAACCCTAAACTGTAATGCTATCATGTGCTACTCACATAGTCTCTCTCTGTATATGAGGATTAAGTGCCAAATAAAAGGCAACCCTTCAAGATGGGATATTTTCCCCTTCTAGTATCATCTTTCAATTGGTTCATATCCCTCTCATACTTCTTCGAGGGAAATGATATGAATTTATATGTTTTTCAATGATATTTTATTCCTAGAATGTTTGAGGATTCACTAATCTAACTTGTAAGTTTACATTTAGGAATAATTTTCATCATTTTACTCACATGAAAATTCTATGCATGTAAGAATTCAAATTTTTTGGATTTTTGATTTAATCTATAGCTCTTACTATCTGGCTTGGGTCCCTCTATTAGGCCACTTGTCATGAGTTTAGCCATGGGGAAGTTGTCACACTGTTGACACCTAAATTATCTCAAAATATCATTTCTTGGGATTTTGACCCCACCCACTAGGTGGTCTAAAATATTTTTGACTTTGATAATCACATCATTGGCCTTGCCAATATATACACATCTAATGATGCTAGGGAACACACCCTATTATAGAGATGGTTAGCTTATTCCCTCCAAGATGTGCATTACATTTTTTGTGGCAACTTTAACATTATTAAATCTATGGAAGAAAAATAATGTTGCCTTCCCATGAGATGGTATGTAGGAAAACAATAATCTTGGTTCGATATTATAAATAAAACTAGGGTCTTCAACCCAAATCATCATAAAAGGGGTGATTCAAATTCCTCATGGTTCACTTGGTCCAACTTATGTTAGAAAGAAAATCAGGACCTCAAATGCCTTGATCATGCCTTCCTTATAGATCAATACCTTGTATTCTTCACTCTCATCCATGTATGACTTGTATCTATCATTCAAAACTCTTTCTTATTTGACTACCATCCCATCTATTTTCACATAAATTAGACTTCCCCTCAGGTTAAACCTAAGGGTTCCTAATTCTACCTCAACACTACCCATCTAAAACATGAGAAGACTGTGGAACATATCACTAGGATTTAGAATCTAGACCCTAAGCCCATAGGAGACACTAGTTGGATTGAGTGGTGGTCTATTTCTATAACCCTCACTACTTATTAAAAATTTATGGCAAAAAAGCAACTATTTTTTAGTAACACATTCATAATGATACAAACCATGAATACCTTAGGGTTTCATAGGAGTTAGAAGATGCATATTTAAACTCACATTTTAAGACTTAGGAAACCATGTAGAGGCACAAGATCTAAGTTTTAGAGGCTTACAAGGCTAGAGTAACACAAATATAATCAAGGATGCATTAGTTGAAGGTAGTATACAAAGTGACCAAGGAATTTTTTGATCTTCTTTAGTCAAAACAAGCTACTAATAAATTTAAAGCCATTAGAAATGCTTCAGATAGGATTAATAGACTCATGCATATCATACAATCCTTTGCCCATCACTACCATGGTGTCTTTATGGCATAATCTTCATCTCTTTCTCATGAGGATTCCCTCTCTCAATGCCTTGATGTGGTCCCCTATAAGCTCTCGTAAGCTTAGAGAGTTTCCTATGATAGACCTCTTAGTGTTAATAACCTTAAGGAAGTTATTATGTACATGGACTCTAATAAATCCCTAGGCATTTATGGATTTCCTTGTGAATTCTATCAAACCTTATGGGACACATTTGGACTTGATCTCCATAGAGTTTATTGTAAAGTGGTCTTGACCAATTCCTTAGGCCACCTCATCAATCAAGGTTACATCAAGTTCATCCTAAAGGTAGGGGATCCTAAGGTAATTACCAACTAGAGATCCATCAATTTGATGAATGTTTCCTAAAAAATCATAGCCAAAGTTTTATATCTTATAATTAATCATTCACTTCCCTTAATTATGTGAAGTGAGCAAACTGGGTTCATTTAACATAGATATATTTTAGACAATGTTATTTCTGCATGGGAAAGCATGGAATGGGATAGAATATCTAACCAGAAGGCCTTGTTCATAAAGATTGAATTTAAAAAAGCCTATGACCATATAGAGTGGCCTTTTATTATAAATATGTTATAAGCACTGGGGTTTTGGACCCAATTTTTTTCATAATGTTAATATGATTTTTTAGAATGCTAGGGCCCACATCACTATCAATGGTGCTCAATCTTAACACTTTGAGCTCCATATGTCCATCAGATAGGGTTGCCCCTAACCCCTTCACTTATGTGTTAGATGCTAAAATTTTTAACTATATTTTGGTCAATTATGCTTGTAAGGGTCTGGTCAAAGGGATCTCTCTACCTAATTCAAACCACCAATTAATCAATTGGCACATTGATGATGACTCCTTCCTTACCCTATAAAAGGATGAAATATCTATCAAGAATGCCATGGAATGTTTAGATATTTTTTGACTTGCCTCAGGGTCATCTATATAATGGCATAAAATCTAGTGCTACTACCAATATTTATCACCCAATCCTCCTTGGCTAGAGGGATATATGTGGCAATGGATCCTTCCAGGGGTTTAGTTTGAAATTTCAAGAATTTATTTTTCTTTTAGAGCCTTTCCTATAGAGTTGTGGTCTTATGTGGTTCAAAGAGTGGAGAAAAAAATCTATTTGTGGATCACTAAGCCTTTGACCTTGGCTAGAAAGTTCTATATTTTCTCTAAGGTGCTAACTACTACTCATATTTACTACTCTTCTTATTAGGCCCATTCAAATGCCTCCTATGTGAAGCTTGAAAAGCTACTACATGATTTTTTATGGGCCAATTCTGAACAACACTAGGGATTTCATTGAGTCTCCTAGGACATCTATTTCCATCATAAATAATCTATTGGGTTAGGGATTATTGAAATAAATATTCAAGGAACCACTCTTGGTGCTAAATGGATCATTATAAGCCTATAAAATTTTACTACATCATTACATTTCTCAAGGTTTCCCTCTCAATATAAAATCTTGGCAAGGCATAGGTTTTCATAGTGCACTTATATCTCCAGTGTCTATTAAATTAGGGGGCATGTTTATCATGAAAAGTATTTGGATGTCCTAGTAAAATATCAAACCTCACCTTATTTAGGTGGGGGAGGGATATATAAGTGATCTTTATTTAAACTCCTAGTCATTATAGTGGTCTCCTCAATTGACCTTCCATAATGTCCTTTTTCTAATGGTCTTATGGATCAAATGCTTAAGGTTATTTAAGAAAGGAATTCTCATGATTAGTGAGCTATTCTGTAATGTCTCTAGGGACTAGCTTTCTTGGACTATGCTAAACTCCAAATTTTAGCTTAACAAGGAAGATGCAAAATCCATTGCTAAATTGAAAAGTTCCATACTTGATGAGTACTTACACAATATTAGAGTTTCCTCTCTCACATCATGGTGGAAGTAATGGTCTTATCCTATGGCCATGCCATTCCATCATTATTCTCTTTAACTAGGTTACAATTTGATATCCCCTCAATATATTGGCATATAGGCTCTTAATCACTAATGGTATCTCCATTCCCTTCATCAAATTTGGGCTAGGAGATTTGATAACATTTAGATATCTTATATTGAACCCAAAAATGCACACTTCCTTTGGTGTATTATTTACTAGGGTTTGATTGTGGGAAATTGGCTCAAGCACATGAGGGTTCTTAATCCCACTTGCCCAACCTGTCAACACCTAAAAACCATGAAACACCTATTTTGGTTTTTCCCATAAGCTCAATCAACCTAGAGAGGGATTCATACCCTTTTCAAACCCTTCAAGATTTAAATGATCACTTGGAAAATGGCTCTCTTGGGGGCCTCTTCCCTATTACCTATAATATAGAATAGATTCTAACAATTTTTGATACTGATATTTTATTACAAATTTAGAAATGTAGAAATTAAACATATTTTAATAACAAGATTATAATTTTTTTTATAACCAAAAAAGTTGTGATTTCTAACATTACCCTCCAAATCAAAAGTCAAAATGATAAGGTCTGACTTGAGCTTAATTATCTACAAGTTCTCTTTGACTATTGGGGAAATGTTCCTTGTGAAGTCAGCCATGAGACACCTAATCCCCTTCCTCATCACTCTACTCCTAGGGGTAGTGGGCACAAGAGGAAGCATTACTGCTCTCATAACCATAGGTGTCAAATTTAGATGAGACCCTCTCCTCAATCTTGCTAACCATATCCTCTAAGAGGATTCAATAGAGGCATAAATAGTGGTGGTGGTAGGGGGTGGAGGTCCCCTCCATAGGATAAGTTCTTATGTCTGGAACTATCCATATCTCCCTACCACAAAGATTTTAAGATGTAGAATGATGCTAACACTAACCATCAAGATGATGGTTAGGACCCCCTCCCTATGGATGAAGATCTCTTAGCCTAGGATGGCTAGGGAGGGAAGCCTTAGGACCTTCCACCTCTACCTCCACCTCCTCCTCCAAATACCATATTTATAGCTAATACTTAGTGTCTTTATTGATGTTTATGATATTTTATTATCTTTTTTTGATTGAGATGCACTTGATTTAATTTGACTATGGTTATCAGTTGATTATGGATAGTTATTTTGGGATTTTATTTTTCTCGAGGTTTTTTTTAGCTCAATTTGGTATTTGGGGTGTGTTTTTTATGCCCATTTTTATACAACTAGTGTTATACCATTATTTTTTTATTTTAAATTAAAAGAAGTGATTTTCAATAAAAAATGAGGTATCACATACCCATCACCTAAAAGTACACTTCCTCTTGGAAGTCACTAGAATAGATGCAAATATCAAGCTCATAAGGGTGCTACGTCCTCCCAAGTAGCTATCTACTCATCATATATGTTCCACTGAACCCATACTTGGTTTAGTTCATGACCTCAAAGGCCCAGTGTTCAGTGAGATAGAATATGTATGGGTTCCAAGATTAATTTTTTTTCTCCCTCGACTTACAAAGCTATCCAATCTACAACATGAGAAATATTTGGAACATATCTCTTCAAAAGTGAAATATGAAAAAAATCATGGGATTGAGATAAGATAGGTGGAAAAGTGAATCAATAGGAAACTAGTCATACTATCTCTAAGATATTAAAGGGACCCATGAAATGGGGTACGATCTTAGAGCCTTTTCCATAGTAGATCAAGATTTTATTTGGTCACACCTAAAAAAACACCTTATCCCAAACTATAAAATGTTTATCTATCCTCTTTGCATCAACACACTTATTATGTCTATCTTATGTCTCTTATAAGCACTATTAAATTAGGACTACCTACTACTCCATGTCATGTATAATAATTAGGCCAATCACAACCCTACCCTCAAGTATATCCCAAATTAGAGGAGTCCTACATGGCCTACCATATAGAGCCTCATATGGAGCCATCCTAAGGGAATTGTGGTAACTATTATTATAGGCAAACTCAAACAATTATAAGTATTTCTAATAGCATGATTGTTTATCCATCATGTACATGTGTAACATGTCCTCTAACACTTGGTTGACCCACCCTATTTAATTACCTATATCTGGATGATATGATGTGCTAAAGTTGAGCTGAGTGCCTAATGTACTCTAAAGGGTAGTCCAAAACTCAAAAGTATATATAGGGTCTCTATCTAAAATAATATTCCATGTAATCCCATGTAATTGAACAATGTCATCCAAGAATACCTTTGACACAATTTTGGCATTGTAAGTGGTCTTTGTTTGAGAGAAATGGGCCACTTTGGTCAACTTATCCACTATCACCATGATTTCATCATGGTGAAAGGAAGAGAGAGGTAGACCAATAATAAAATCCATAAAATGGTGTTCTATTTCCACTCTGGTATGTCACATAGATACAAAATACCCACTAGATATTGATGTTCTACCTTAACTCATTGACACTCAAGACATTGTGCTATAAAGTCTACAATGTCATGCTAGATTTTAAGCCAATGATATAATTGTCTTAGCTCTCCATGCATCTTATTAACCCCATGGTGGGTTAAGTAAGGGTATTGATGAGCCTCTGAAAAAATCAAGTCTCATAAACCACAAGTAATGGTCACATAAATGCATCCTCTATGTATTAAAATACCATTTGAATCCAAGGAATAACTCACAAAATTGCCCTTCAAGGCCTTTTATGACTAACATCTAAAAAATATCCTAATATATATCATCCCTAGGTAGATTCTCAAGAATTTTTCCTCTTAGATTAGTGTAAAAAGTCACATTTGAAAGCTTATGTCATGTGTTCTCCAATTCATCTTGGATAATCATGATTGAAATCTCATATCACCTCCTACTCAAGGAATCTGCTATAACATTATCCTTCTCTTTTATATACTAGATATCAAAGTGGCACACACAAAAGAACTCCATCCAATACCATTGACATACATTGAGGTTAGGCTGAGTGATGATGTGCTAAAGACTCAAGTGGTCTATCCTCAAAACAAATTAATTTCCAAGGAGAAAATGCTACCATATGATAACTACATGAACCATTTTGTTAACTCAAGGTCATGAGTGGTGTAGTTTAACTCATAATCCTTGAGTTTTTGAGACTCAAAGGCAATGACCCAATTATCCTACATGGGAATGGTTACCAATATTGAGGAATTAATACACACCAAAAATTCACCCTATGGGTTAGGTAATACTAAGACTAGTGCACTAGTTAGGTGCTCCTTAAATGTTTGGAAGGATTTCTCACACTTCTATGACCAAATGAACTTACTCCTTTTTTGCTGAAGGGAAGTAATGGGGTGTGCTATCTGAGAGAATTCCTAGATAAAGCAGTGATAATAAACTCCAAATCCCATGAAGTTTCACACCTTTGTCATATTGGTGGGTATAGTCCACTCTATAATAACTCAAATCTTCAAGGGGTATACTAACATCGCCTCACTACAGATGACATGACCTAAGTACTAAACCTCTATCTAGAAGAAGGAACACTTTCTCAAGTTCCCATATAATTTATTATCTCATAAAATCTATAATACCTAACGTAGGTTATCCACATGTTCCTCTTCACTTTAAGATTAGATCCAAATATCATCAAGGAAAATAAAAAAAATTATCTAAAAAAGTTATGAATACACCATTCATATGGTTCATGAAGACCGTAGGTGCATTAATCAACCCAAATGACACCACTATGAAATCATAGTGTCCATATCATGTTCAAAAGATGATCTTATGAATATCTTCTTCTACTATCCTCAAATGATGGTATCCTAACTTGAGATCAATTTTAGCGACTACCCTATTCCCTCTCATTTGGTCAAACAGATCATCAATCCTTGATAGGGGGTAAATTTTTTTATCATCACCTTATTTAGCTATCATTAATTGATACAAAAGTGAAGGGAACCATCTTTATTCTTCACAAATAACATGGGTGCTCCCCAAGGGAAACACTCAGATGAGTGATTCCCTTCTCCAAAAGTTATTCAAACTACATCTTGAGCTAAAAAATTTCAAGTGTAGTCATCCTATGAAGAGCCTTGGATATAGTATATGATTAGGGCACAAGGTCAATCTTAAAATCTATCTCCCTTGAGGGGGTAGTCTAGGCAACTCATTAAGAAACACATCAAAAAAATCATGGGGAATATGATGGTCATCAAGTGTTACTCTTAAAATATCCTCATCTAAGATATCACTAAATGTGATGGAAAACATATGACACCCCTTACATGCACTCTACCTAAGCTATGTAACATAAATCATAAAAGAGATATGGGCCTATTAATCCCTATGATAAGATCCACACTCCTAATGTCATCGTAACACTCAATAACCTTGTTATGATAATCCACCTTATCTTGGTGGGACTTGAACCAATATATACCCAAAATAACATCATAAGAACCTAAGGGTATGATATGAATACTGAGAGTGGTGGTGAATATGCCTAGGTCAAGAGTACAACAACTAATAAAAGACTCTACCATCATCCTAGCCCTAGAGGCTAACTGGTGAATATGCCCAAGTCAAGAATACAACCAATAATAAAAAAGTCTACCATCATCCTAGCCTTGGAGGCTAACTTGACATACCAATGGTCACCTCACCTGAATTCCACTAGCTCATAATGATCTACAAGGGATGACATAATAAAAGAATCAAAATCTCTTGAGTTAAATAACATTGATACAAAAATCCCATGAATACTACCTATAGTCTCAATCAATGTAGCTTGGTGCTCTTCTTACTGATTATTTACTACAACATAATGTAGTGAACATAACCCATATTGACAAAAATATGCTCAGATATATGGTCCTTCTATCAACCATCGATAGAAGTTCTAAGTATACACTTTCATAAATAATGATCTAGATCTCCACATAAGAAGCATACTCCCTTGGGATTCTCCTTGCCCATTTACATCCCTACTAACCTCTGATAACCTAATCCTATATATACTATGGGATTATGATGATAGGACTATTAAGTTTGTGTTGGCCCTTACTACTGTCTAGTAGGTCTCCTATCTCTACTCTATCCCAAACCACCCTACCCTCTATCTCTCTAAGAATCATGTGTAGGGTGGTGGCACTATTGCTAAGAGTGATGCTGAGAATGATGATGTGATTACTAAGGAGGCCTTAATGAGAATTTAGAGTGCATCTAACCACCCCTGGGTGGGGTGTAGGTGCCTCATGATCTAAAGTCTTGGTGTACTCAAAACTTGCCCCATAAGTGATCTCTAGTCACATGTTATTTTCCTTTATTTTCCTCTACCAAATATGATTTCTACACAACAAAATCAAGGGTTGAAGGAGAGAGAAGACAAATTAATCAAAATATATCTACATTCAAACCCTTTATGAATTAGCTAACTTGGAGTTTCTCATCTTGAAGAAACCCTGAATACTAAAGCAAGTCTAGGAATCATATCTCATACTAAGCCATAGTAGAAGTACCATGTTATAAATTATGGAATACTCAATACTCTTATTTATGAAGTGCTCTAATAGGTATTGAGTATGAAACCACTCCTTAAAAAGATCCCAAGTAAAAAACTCTCAAGATAAATGGGTCTTTCTCTCCTCATTCCTCCACCAAATTATTATTGAATCTCTGAGGAGCATATCAAATCAAGACTTGATATTAGTTTTATAGGCTTATAAACTGAAGCAAATGTATAAACTAAAAATCCATGCCTTTTTAGTAAAATCATCTCCCTCTCCATGAAAGGTGGGTGGCTAGAGTCTCAACAAGTCCTGCATGATAACTCCTAGGTCACTCTTGGGTGGATGATGCTCCTTGTGCCTCTCCTTGTGTAGTGAAGGATTCCTTTTTGCCTATTGTTATGATGGACTACATAACCTCTCTCTAGGCTGAGAGGCCTCCTATGATGGGGGTGGGGAGTGTCTTTTTGACTCCTCCCTAATTATAGGTAATCTCTCCTAAAGTAGCCCCATTATCTACTATAGGGCCTAAAGAATTTGAGGTCCATGGTATACTAGAGGGGGTGGTGGTGGTTTAGGTGGTGGTGGCCCTAAATCATCTACATGAGCCACACATTTTACCTTCCATTTATTCATCTTTCATTAATACATGACAAGTGTTAGGACATTGTGGAAGGATGAATTTACTAAAATAACTACCTAGAGTTCCTGATGTTGAACCCAAGCTCTAATACCATAATGTAATGCCTAAAATTTTCACACCAATTAAAACTAATAAAAGAGTTAATAATTTTTTCTTTTTTTTAAATCTATATTTTATTTTTCACATTAGTTGACTAGGCCTATATACTACTAGGTTTAAACTGGTTTTGCTCAATAACTATGATTTATTTAAATAAACTAATAAAAAAATTCAATAACTCAACTCAGTTAATTGAAGTATTTTAAATAGGCATTAAATAAATGTCATTCCCAATAATTAAATTAAATGACATCTTATAATAAGCCTAGGTAAGAATAATAATTAATCAAACTTATTACATGGGTTTAATTAGCGAGCCAATCAATTTATGTAAAGTAATTAATATTGTTTAACTTAATAACTTAATAGGGAATATTTAAATCCATTCAAATAACCTTGTATAAAAATTTAGGTGGAAAAGAATTATTTAATTTATAAAAAGGTTTTATTCACTCAACTGGTCAAATAAAATAAAGTAATTAAATCCAACTTAAGTTACCTACACAAAAATATATTACTAACACTCATTTAAAAATTATTATTTTCCAATAAGAATAAAATAACACCCTTTAAAGGTAATAATAAAATTAATTTATTTGATAAGTGGTCTAAGAAAGCTTACATGTAGAATTAAAAAAGTAAAATCAATTAAAATAAAATAAATTCAAAGTCTTTTCTCACTTATAAGTGAAGAAATAAATTAGAGCCATGAGATTAAATGATTTTGAACCCTAAGATCTAGGAATTCTAAGTGTTACCCTAATTTCTCATATAACCAAATAAAAATTATTTTCCAAGTTTTGATTCTCATTTTTACTTTTTGTGATTTGTAAGTTGAAGGCTTGAAGAGGAGAAGCTTAAGGAAAAAAAAAAAAACTCTAATACCTTGAAGATATCTTTCCCCCCTATTTTTTTTGAAGATATGATTTTATATATATACTTGGTTATGTATATATTAAGAAATTATTAAATATCTATGGCTCACAAAATATATTGTACATATAATTCATTATGTGTTACATATATACATGTATATATTTTTTTTGATATATATATAAAACAAGATTATATATATTATTATTTATTTATTTATTTTTTTTTATTATTATTATTTTATTATGGTCAACTAACCCCTGCAACCTATGGCCTACGACTATGCTTACGATAAGGGCTGTCAACTCAACCATCCAAAGGGGTAAGTGGGGCAAGCCAGCTAGCCAAACCCCCCTCCCTCCCTTTAATGGAAGAGAGGGTTGGGGGGGGGGGGGGTCAACTCAACCACCACCCCTTGCCTCTATCCACATTAATATACATATAAGTTTTTAGTACATTTTAATATATAATTTTTTTAAATTTTAATTTAATTTAATTTATTATTATTTTATATATACATACATGTATATATTCACTTATTTTATTTTATTTTTAATTAATATATTATTTATATAATATTTTTATCTATTTATTTGTTCAAAGTACACACACACACACACACCCTATATATATTTAAATAATCTTATTTTTAGTTTTAGATTTGTTGATATATATACAATTAAATGTAATGCATAAATATACATATATATTTATATCTCAATTAAAATCTAATCAATTTAATCTTAAGTATAAATATAATGGAACTAATATTTTTATTTATTTATTAAATACTCATAAACTAATATAAGATCAATTTTCAACATTCTAAAATGAATATATTATCATTTCCTTTGTCATGCGAATGAATTTATAATAATAATTTTCATTTTCAGATTTCAATTCACAAATAAAGAGAAGGGAAAGTAAAGAGAAAGGATTATATTTTATTAAACAAATAACATACAACTTAAGAGAGAAAATTTTCAATTGTAATTATAATCTTGTTTGAGATTCAATGGAAGGAAAAACAATTAATATATTTTATTTTAAAAAATAACTAATCAACCTTATCAAGAATATGCATTACATTCAAATATTACAAGGATAAATTCAACTCCACATTTCATTCACAATATTTACTTGCATATCATATCAAGACTCTTTTGCCTCTCTTTTTTTTACTAAACATATGAACAACTTAAAATTGAAAAGAATGAAAAGAACATACATTTTCTCATATCTAAATATTCAACAAGTAACATTTTTACATATTGATAATAATAACTTAAAAGGAAGGAGAGATAAAAACATTCTTACAAATATTTATTCCAACAAGAATTCTAAACATTCCCAACAAGATATAAAGATATAAACCTTAAGTCTACATGGCTAAGATCATTATCTCATCAAAATCCATTACAAGAATATATAAAAGAGATGTCCTAGACTACAAGTTTTAATCAATAATTCATCAAAAATATCATCCCTCAAACAATAATTCATATTGGATAAGAGTCTATTTATCAACATAAAAAATTTGAGATGCCAAAAAAAAAAAAGAGAGCAACCGTCATGCCACAACATCAAGCTCCAAACTCTAAGAAGGAAAATCCTGCACACAAGTAGTCAATCTCTAAATATACTCCTAGAAAACACTAAAATAGGCCAAAGGAAGGGGCTTTACCACCCATCCTATAAACATCATCACATAAAAATATCACCAAATGAGGTTCATGCATAGCCTCCCCCAAGCCCAAGGGAAAGAGGCATGCCTCAACATCATATTCACAAATGAATAATCTTGAAAATGAAAATGGTTAAAGGTGATAAGTAATTAATAAACAATCACAAATTATTCACAATGGGAAGAAAAATAAAGAATAATGAAGTCACCAAGACTTCACAAAGGGGAAGAGAAAAGGTCACTTGATTTCTTGGTCACATAAGTTCATTAATGAACATAAGGGATTATAAATCCAAATAAAAGAGTGCCCATAAAATAATAATTTTCATCCTTAGACCTCCCAAATATATCATACATCATTATACCTCCCATAAACCTCCTTATACCTCCTATATTTCATAAATGAGAGTTGATTTTCTACCTTATAAAAAGGTTCCACTTCTCATAAGCAAGTTCATGCCACTAAGGCTAGAGTGGAATTATCCAATGAGTAAGACCTCCACTATCTCGTTACTCAAATAAAATAACTTTTTCCAATTCCACATGGATGACATAGAGGTACTCCCAAATCCCATACCCAAAATTCACACAAAAACAATAAAAGAAAACAACAAGAAAGAGAAATCATATCGACAATAAAAAATAGAAAAGCTTAGAAGGAATCCTTAAAATAAGGCCTCAAATCAAGTAAAAACATTTATTCATTTTATTTTAAATGAGATTCATTCAGGAGAAACAAGAGAAGAGAAATTATTTAAACATAAAAATTAGTAATAAATACCTACCTCAAACTGAAAGCTCCTTTTGACAATCTTCCAAAAGCTTTTCTCCAAGCACCCAAGCTCTCCAACAATTTAAAATGCATAAATCCAAAAAGACCAAAAGAAGGTCCTTATAAGGAGAAGATAAAAAAAACAATGAATAATAGGAGAGTGACACATGGCCATCCTCATTCCAAGGATGTGACCTCCCTCCATAAATTTCTCTTACAACCCTCATAAATATTCTTACACACTCACATATGTATTCCTTCCACTCAAAAACACAACACAGTCTTTTTGTACAAAAAGATAGGGTTACTTGTGAAATCAAAATCTAGGCCATAAATAAGGCTTCTATATGATTAAAAAATGGTTAAAATTCCTTATAAAAGCCACCTACCCAATGAGTATATGTATGGGTCTAAAAAGGACTAGTAAGAGAAGTTTTTATTGTCAAATACTCAAGCTAAAAAGTGGTTAAAAAGACAAATCTGATATTGAACACATGGGTTGGGTTTGAGGGTCAACCTAACCCCTTAAAAAGGTTAAATAACCTCATTTATGGTTAACATAGGTTTAGCATGATTCAATTAGAATAGATGTTTAGGTCAAAACACCAAAATTTAAAATTAATAAAGAGAATAATTTAAAAGACACAAAATAATACAATTAACAATTTGTAAAGAAATAAGGGTATAAGATTGAAGGTTTAAGGTAATTTTAGGTGTGCATATAATACCTCAATTCATGTTTGAGTCCCTCATAATCCTACATTTATCTCGCTGTAACCTTCACACTCAATACAAATATCAAATACATCCATCAAAAAATAATTTATATCTAGGATAATATGAACAAGTACATATAGCTATCACTACAAAAAATTTACAAGACAATTATATATCTTGGTTAGTTTAATATAACCAAATGTAATTTCAAGAATCATAACATCATGATATTCAATATCAATATCTCGATAACAAAGTATATCTACTAATAAATAACCATGCATATAAATAAAATCTATAAAACTAGGTAATTAAGGTCCATGACATCAACAAAATATAAAATGTGGGCACCTTGTGCCTCCAAATAGTCTAACACATATCCATCAAGTCTAAATTATATGTAACAAAATATATAATAGGGAGTAATATTAAAATAAGGTATCACAACACCCTTAACCTATAATGCATCTAGGGATAGGTGTGGTTGATTTGTGGCTTACAAACCTTGTATATTATCTTATTTAATTTCTATATGTTCTTATTATGGTCAGAGTATGGAATAACCATGAATAAGTAGAGTATATATATAAGTTAGTGGTTAGTATTTTATGGTCATATTGGGAATTATGCTCTTATTGCATTTTTGTGGAGGTTGCACCTTTGAAGCGGCTCAATCATAATTATCAAGTATTCTACTCTTTTATCAATTGTTGTTATGGATTAAATATTTATACTATTAATTTTGTGATATATCACTCCATTATTGTGAAACATCTAAGTAATTTAATTACAATTCCTATAAATTTGAGTGATTATTACTAGCTATTATCATAATTTACATTAGCTAAAGGGATGAGAGTGATAAGTATTTATTGGATGATAAATTACATAATATTACATTTTTAATGGATAAAAATATTAATGAATGCATTACTAAATATTTCATATAAATTTTTTCTTTCAAACCCTACATTTATTTATGAAATTATACATAAATCTAACAAAGTCATGAATGCACCAGTTTCTCATGTAGATACCCCTAGGGTTAGCAATTGTGTTACTACTTCTTATATGCTTTTTAATGAGTGTTTGAATACTACTCCCATACAAAGTAGTGTTCCTAAATTCATCATCAATGGTAAGACTCAACCTTTAAATAAAACTATCAAAAGTACAACCATTCCTACATGAGATAGTCACTATGATGCATGGTATAGGTAATTTTCAAATACAAGTGCACATTTTATCCTTAGAAAAATAAATAATTAAGGATAACATGAACAATAATCTAATGCATCGTATCCCTATCCACAAGGACATTTTTTTCGACGTCTTTTGCACATGACTTAATTATTACAACATTAAAATTATTTGATAGTGATGGTGATCCTTAAGTGCATCATTATTCAACATCAAATTTTATAGGAAAATGTGAGAAATATATTTTTATGATGATTAAATTACTTCTTAGAACATTGTTAGGTCATGCATTAATATGGTTCTATTATTTGCCTAGTGGTTACTTGGACTGAATGGTATGTTTAAAAAAAATATTTATATATAAATATGCTACAAATAATGAACCTAAAACTAAATTCATAATTATTCAACATATTGATCACATTCATAATGAGAAAATGGAAGATTACATCTTTAAATTTCATTCTCATATGAAATCATTAATCTATCAACCATTCAATACTTAAAGACAACATATCATCAATAGTATCATTATGCCTTGTGATGCAATATGGAATGAAAAATAAATGATGCATTAAAAAAAAAATTATACCTCAAATTCATAATTGAATAGTTCATCCTTACCATGTGGATGTGCTCTAAAAGACTTGAGGGATTAATGCTTGATATGAAATGTCTAGTTGCTCTTGTTGAATCAAGACTTTAGAAACATTTTGATATGTATGCTTCACTTATTGACAAGGTGATGTAATTATGGCATTAAAAGATTTCACATTAAAATCTAATAGTTTATAAGGGTTTATATTTAAATATATAGAGCTACATGGGAGAGATTAGTGGATAGGATTTAGACATGGATGATTGAAATCAAGGGCTCAGATTTGATGTGAGTATTGGGTAGTTGGAATATGGAATTAAATATTCCATGGAGGATTCTAGAGAAGGTGGTGATGGGATCATTGTGGATTATAGGAATATACATATTATTAGGAAATAAATGAATATTATATGTAGATTAGTGATGTGATTTTTAATAGTTATAGTGGGGGTAAGTGTCAAGGAATATAAAATTACTTAATAATTGTGAGGTTTTAATTAATGGATAAATAAGATGATAAGTGGATGATTAATTGATTAAAAAGATTTTGTATGATTAATGTGATGTAGAAGGATCTCAAGGGTGATGTTAAGGTAATAATATAATTATGGTGTTAAAATTATTAATGATAAAATTAGTGGTAAAGTAGGAAAGTATAGATGTCTAAATTTTACCCATCTTTGAAAGGGCATTGCTATCAAAAGAAGCAATGGTGTTTCAAATAAATGAATAGTGATATGCTTATTAATTTAATGAAAATTATAATGGGTGATGAAATATGGAGTTAAAATTCTAAGATAGGAACAATGAAATGCAACTCAAAATTCCTACTCTAAATATAATAAAAAACACCTCCGACTGAGCTAAATGAATAAGGGATTCAAATGAAAATTAAATGATGCATAAAACATATTATACATAAAATTAATAATTCCTTCTTCCTTTCCATGTGGATGTGCTAAAAAATACTTGAGGGATGAAATTTTGATTTGGAATGTTTTGTTGCTCTTATTGACACAAGATTTGGGAAACATTTTGATATGGATTCTTGATTGATTGACAAAATTATGGAATTACAAGATTTCAAATTCAAAGATATTAGTTTACGTGGGGTTATAAATAAATATATAGATATACATGGGAAAGATTAATGGCTAATAGTTAACCATGGAGGATTGAAATAAGGTCTCAAATTTGATGTGAGAATTGTGTAGTTGGATCATGGAATTAAAAGTTCCATGGATGATTATAGATAATGTGGTGAGGGGATTAAGGTGGATGAGAATAATATAGAGATTATTAGGAAAATAAATGAATATTATATTTATATTAGTGATGTTATTTTTAAAGATTTTTAGTGGGGGTAGGTGTCAAGGAATATAAAATTCCTTAATAGTTGTGAGGATTTGATTAATGTCTAAATAAGATGATAAGTGGATGATTAATTGATACAAATTATGTTGTATGGTTAGTGTGATTTATAACGATGTAAAGGGTGATGTTAAGATACTAATATAATTATGGTGTAAAATTATTAATGATAAAATTAGTGGCAAAGTAGGAAATTATAGATGTATAATTTTACCCCTCTTTGAAAGGGCATTGTGATCAAAAGAAGTAATGACATTTCAAAAAAATGTAGAGTGATATGGTTATTAACTTAATTAAATTTATAATGGGTGATGAAATATGTATTTAGAGTTCTAATATAGGAATAATTAAATACAACTAGAAATTTCTACCCTAAATATAATCACAAATACCTCAAACTGAGCTAAAGTGATCCGTAAACATCACTGATAAACTCTAAGTGAAATTTTAAAAGTATGGATTTTGAATTTCTCAAATTATAATATGTTGGAATGATTAAACTTGATTAGAATCTAATCCAAATCAAGTTTCAAAACTGAAATAAAGGTGAATTGATAAATCACATTAGTTATCCATTGAAACTGTTAGATTTTACGAATTCTTGATTTTATCTAATTTCCCGTAAATGATCAAATGAGTAATTTTTGCATTCTAATTAAAATCTGAATTATAATCTATAAATTAACTAAAAATGAAATGCAAAACTGAATTCAAAGATCAAAACACAAAAATTGTTTACGGGGTTCAGAATTCCTACGTCCCCGGGTTCGTATCGAACCGATCCATTAATGTTGCTCAAATTCGCAAGTTAAAATATACTTAAAATCAACAATAGATCATTTCTCTCTAAAAAAAATAGTGTTTCAAACCTAAAAGCTTCACTGATGCAGACATGGAGAAGGCCATTGGAGGAGTTGCAGAGTGTCACAGACACTGGCGTCGGTCAGGCCAACCGACGACGGCAGGTAAGAGACAGGAAGCAACCGACGTCGGTCAGAAGTTGGCCGGCGTCAGCGATCCCCAGGCGGATAGGGACCGACATCGATCGCCTGTGTGGTTCAACTGTGAGTATATTACGGGCAATTGGTTGATGAACCAAGTGTTTGCATGATAAGAGCTAATTTTTAGACTGAGAGCTACAGATCTAATTATTGTAATTAGATGTCTAATTATTGTTTGGATGAGATCTATATAATAGACTCATGGTTGTATTGTAAATTTGTGCTAGAGAGTAAGAGAGCAATATTATAAGCTCTTTCTGTGTGTGAGGTGAGCAATGGTTGTTCCTCTTAGTGCCACAGTACCAAGGTGGGTGCTAGTTTTGGAGAGTCACCAGGATTCTTCATGGGTGTATGATCTTAGTTAGCTGGTGTGCATGGCTTCTATATGAGATCTACATGGTAAGTAAGATCATTGATATGCAGGTGTATGTGTGTGTAAGGTCAAGGTTCACAGGTGTGCAGAACCAAGTTGATTTGCAGGTGTGCATGATCAGATAGGATAACAACACCACAGGGAGCAGAATCAGGCAAGATCTACTTGGAGTACAGGTGTGTACTCAGATAGAGCAAAGAGGAAGGCAAGGGAGTTTCTTCCATAAGTAAGGTCTATTGAGGTGCATGTTGTTGTAGGTTCAGGGGAAATCTACTTAGAGTACGCTTGTGTACTTGTGGAGTGTGTGGAGCACTTGTGGTGTGCATGGAGCACGGGTATAAGGTGAACACCAACTCAGTGTTTGAGTAAGGTGTTGGGACCTAAGAGAGAGAGCTTTGAGGAGAGAATTACTGTTCACTTGAGGTGTGGGAAGCCTCTGAAGAGGTGGTGGAGAAGAAGTGGCATCTTCTTTATTATATTCTTTTCTGCAAGAGTTTTAATACAAGTTGTGTATTGTCTCTCATATCATGTGTTATTTCTGAATTCTAGTTACTTGTGTATTCTGGTTTATTTATGCATATTAAGTTGCTTGGTAATCAATTGTGTGCTTCTAGTTATTTATCCCAACATGTGGTATCAGAGCTAAGGTTGCAGGGAGCAGGTTTTGTGTTTGGTTACAGGTCACTCTCAGGGGTTTCTGATCGAGTGGGAGTAGAGCAATGGCAGATCAAAGTAAGCTAAGAATGGAGGAGTTGAAAAGCACAGATGGTCACCAACGGTCATATGGAAAGAAAGAGCAGGTAAAAGAATATTGTTGGTTGGTAGTAGATCAGCATGAAGGAACTGAAGATGCAGATGTTGCAGGTGTTGTTGCACAGGATGCTTTGGGAGGTTTCTTGGATAAAGTTGAATCTTGGATAACAGATTTGGTTGCCTCTTTCCATGCAGCCCTAGGGAGAGGAGCTAGTGAGCCTTGCCAAAGAATTGGCAAAGGGGAAGTGAAGCTAAAATCATAGGCGGCCAACACATGGGTGTTGAAGGAGGTCATGCGGGTCCCAGGTTTGGAGATATGGCTAATTTCTTCAGAAAGATTGGGTGATGAGAGATGCACAAGAACTCTCATAGTGGATGCAGTTGAATTAGCTGGTGGTAAGAAAATAAGTACTCTTTATCTACTTGTTTATATTAATGATTCTTCTTTTGTTGCGGAGACGTGGCTTCGTAGGCTTGGTCACATGAGTAGGAAGGAGATGCATGTTCTTAAGTGGAAGACTGATATATTTGACAGGCTTAAGAACTGGAAAGCCTTGGTGTTTATGGAGGAGATGGTGGACAGAGACTAGTGGATGGGGCTGGATACTTCTGGGTAGGGCAGTTTGGACATGGGACTTGATTCAAAGGAGCTCGCGGGTAAAAAGTCATCACTCACAGGAAACACAGGTACCAGCGTCGGTAGGAAAACTGACATCGGTAGTAGGTAAGACTGACATTGGTCATGAGGACCGACATTAGCATCAGGAGGACACTGATGTTGGCATGGTTGGTAGTCAGGACAGGTACAGGAATTGATGTCGGTTGGATGCAGACTATGTGGTGACCGAGGTCAATCACTATAACAGATTTTGGGTGGATAACAAGCTGTCAAGGAGTCTCAAACACCCATATGGAGGACTGAAGATGGTAAGTAAGCCTCAAATTCATTGTTCCTCTTCTTTATACTTGTTGCTAATTGTAGAGCAGGAAGGATCCAGGAAACAGTGGGAGCATGGCATGGAGTGATTGCAAAACCAAGCGGAGATTTTTGGTAGGGTTTCCAGGGGGAAGAAAGCACAGAGATGAATGGATACCTTAGTTGAAGAATAGAGAGAATGGATACGTGAGATGGAAGACCAGGTCATACGGTCTTGAGGGAGCTGCAGGATAATGGTACAGGTTTTGACAGGTGGAGGATGAAGCATGGCTTCAGTCAATGTCAGGTAACTAATGTGGTTTGTCTTACCAGGGGGATGATGGTCATGACATTATCTTGTTACTGTATGTGGATGGTATGTTTGCTAGCATGTTTGTACATACAGGGTTTTGCTGAGCTAAGGGTAAGATTATTTTAGTGGTTTGCTATGAAGAATTTGGAGCAGCAAAATTCTTTGGCATGGGGGACATGGGAGATCATAGGTTGATTTTGTCTCTAGTGAGAGCTGATGTGAATTAGGTGTTGGCGAGGTTCATTACGTAGGATGCAGAATTGGAGCACACTAAGGGCTGGATAGTTAAGTGTCTGAAATCACATGAGGTTTGGTATAGGCCTGAGTTTTCCCAAGCAGTGGGAGTTGTCAGAGAGTTAGGAGCCAATTTGGAGAAGTGGGTTCTCAGGTATTTGAGAGGGACCAATAGCAGGGATTCATGCTATGGAGGGTCAAGACTTCACTACATGGATTTGTAGATGTAGATGTGACAGGGTACTCAGATGACAGGAGGTACATCACAGGTTGTGTGGTGGGTTGTCTTCAGGATTCATCTTGAAGAGGGATACAAGTCAAGAAATAGATTAGATGGGGTATAGGTATAGGTACAGGTACAGTGTAGCTATTTATCTTCAAGTGGGAGATTGTTAGGTTGTGGAGCTAAAAGCTTCACTGATGCAAACATGGAGAAGGCCATTGGAGTTGCGGAGTGTCATAGACACTGAGGTCGGTCAGGCCAACCGACGATAGTAGGTAGGAGACAGGAAGCAACCGACATCGGTCAGAAGTCAATCGGCATCAGTGATCCCCAGGTAGACAAGAACCGATGTCGATCGCCTGTGTGGTTTGACTGCGAGTATATTACGGGCAGTTGGTTGATGAACCAGGTGTTTGCATGATAAGAGCTAATTTTTAGATTGAGAGCTGCGGATCTAATTATTGTAATTAGATGTCTAATTATTTTTTGGATGAGATCTATATAATAGGCTCATGGTTGTATTGTAAATTTGTGCTAGAGAGTAAGAGAGCAATATTATAAGCTCCTTCTATGTGTGAGGTGAGCAATGGTGTGTTCCTCCTAGTGCCATAGTACCAAGGTGGGTGCTAGTTTTGGAGAGTCAGCAGGATTCTTCATTTGTGTATGATCTTAGTCAGCTGGTGTGCATGGCTTCTATAGGAGATCTACATGGTAAGTAAGATCATTGATATGCAGGTGTATGTGTGTGCAAGGTCAAGGTTCACAGGTGTGTAGAACTAGGTTGATTTGTAGGCGTGCATGATCAGATAGGACAACAACACAACATGGAGCAGAATCAGGCAGGATCTACTTGGAGTACAGGTGTGTACTCAGATAGAGCAAAGAGGAAGGCAAGGGAGTTTCTTCCATAAGTAAGGTCTATTGAGGTGTAGGTTGTTGCAGGTTTAGGGGAGATCTACTTGGAGTACGCTTGTGTACTTGTGGAGTGCGTGGAGCACTTGTGGTGTGCATGGAACACGGGTATAAGGTGAACACCAACTCAGTGTTTGAGTTGGGTGTTGGGACCTAAGAGAGAGAGCTTTGAGGAGAGAATTACTATTCACTTGAGGTGTGGGAAGCCTCTGAAGAGGTGGTGGAGAAGAAGTGGTATCTTCTTTATTGTATTTTTTTCTGCAAGAGTTTTAATACAAGTTGTGTATTGTCTCTCATATCATGTGTTATTTCTGAATTCTAGTTACTTGTGTATTCTGGTTTATTTTTGCATATTAAGTTGCTTGGTAATCAATTGTGTGCTTCTGGTTATTTATCCCAACACCATTAATGTTGTTCAAATTCGCAAGTTAAAATATACTTAAAATCAACAATAGATCATTTCTCTCTAAAAAAAATAGTGTTTCAAACCTTCGAAAGACCTTGGCTGACTCAGCACGTCCTTCACCTTCCTGAATCACATGCAGAGGCTTTTCCAAATCAAAATTGGCAACTTATATAGCTCAAAATGTCATCACAAATTTTCCAAAATGGGAAAATGAATATAATACACAGAGTGTATTAGAATTATAAACAACTTTGTAGTTTACTCTGAGCTCTGGTTTGGCCTCTAAGGACTCTAAAATGACTAAATACACAACAAATTGGTCTATATTTTTCAATACACAGTCCATAATTTTTATAAGTTCAAGTAGAAATTCATGCCTTTAATAGCATTTAGACCTCTACAGCACAAGAGGTCAAGGATAATCAATTTTGGGTGGCAGGTTAGGGGTTCAAAAATGCCTCCCACCTTTCTAGGTACCTTGCATGCATTTGTAAACTTCTTTCCCTCCTTTTTAGGTGCTTTGACTTGTCCTCCCTCCATTTTTGGCGCTTAGACTAATTCATTATCCCACATGGGCTGCATGGAAGGTGGCTTCATATTTTTAAGAAGCTTAAGCACCTCATTGAATGTGTCAATTCCCCTTTTTGTGGGAGACTTGGCGCCTAGTTAGCATGCATGTTGGACTTGGTCTCCTTCCTTCAAACTCACCACCTTGCTCGATCTTGCACTTATCTCACGCTGCCACATGGCATGTTGATGATGTGGCATCATCAAACCATTTTTTTTTCAAACCTTATAATTTTCCAAGTGTCGACCTTTGATAGGTCCAAATGTCTAAATGTCTTTGAAACACGTGCAAAATGTCGTAAGTGACATTTTTTGACAAATCTTCAAATGGCCATAAATTTTGCATACGGTGTCCATTTTGCAAACCGCAAAAAGCATCAAAAATATCTCAAAGAGATATAAAGTGTGCCACCACTAAAAATCAGACTTGAAACCATTATCAAAATTCAATTTTTGATAACACCTCCCTAATGGAAGGCTTTTGGTCTCCAAATGTCCAATATCCCCTGAAATTGTAAACTGGTCTACTGCATCCATGAAAATAGAACCCAATCATAGCAAGAGGTATAAACAACTGAATTAAAATGATTCACAATAAAACTAAAAAAATGCCTGATCCAAAGGCATGAGTAAGTGAATCTACAACTACTAAAGTGATTACAACATACCAAAATTACCTGCCCAAATGTCACATCCTATAAAGTGATGAATTGCCAAAAACTGAAACAAATCCCAATGTAACTACATGACAAGTTTTATAACAAATAATTATGCAATGGGTGAATGGGTGCTCTTTCAGAATTTGAATTAGCTAGTTCGCAGGCAGGTAGGAAACTGGTCGGGGAGAATTTGGCAGGAGGTACAGATCCTAGAGGAACTGTAGGGGATGTTGAGAAGAATGTTGGGTTAAAATCTTTGGCTGATGTGAATAATGGAAAGTCTTCATGTGTATCTGATCCTTTTTGTGGGGTCCATGTCCCCCCATTGGATTCCCCTTCTATTTTTCATGTGTTGGGGTAGGATCTTGAAAAGGAGAAAGATAATGTTGATTCTAACAAGGAAAAGTCCTCAGAAGGGCTGAAGGTAGGGTTCTCAGAATGAAGGACTTAGTCATCTCTGTTTGGCAAGAAACCTACTGGAAAATCTCTTTTTTTGCTGGTGACTACTAAGTCTTGCTGGGAGAAAGGTGAGTTTCAAATTTTTATTCTAGATCTGTGTCCTCCATGGATTTCACCCTAGTGGGCAAATTTTTAGGAGCAAGACCAGATCTAGAATCTCTTAGAAAAATGGTTAAAAGGAAATGGGTTATTTGAGGAGAGGTAGATATTGCACCAATGTTGAATGGATTCTTCTTGATTATCTTCAACTGTAAAGAAGACTTGAATATGGTTCTTTATGGAGGACTGTGGTCTTTTGGTAAATGCTCTCTCACTATTAAAAAATGGGAGCCTAACATGGATCTCTCAGATTCTTTTTTCTTAACCACTCCCATTTGGGCTAGACTTCCTGGTCTCCCTTTAGAATTTTGGCATGAGGACATTTTTAAAGGTATTGCCAGTTCTTTTGGTGAACTTGTGGCATTGGATAATGCTACGGCTTCTAGAACCAAACTTCAAAGTGCCAGACTTTATGTTAAAGTGGCAGACCTGAATCATCTCCTAGAAAAGGTGGAACTAATATCAAAGCTTGGTAAAAAAACTCAGGATTTTTTTTTTGAATATTTTCCCAACTCTTGCTATGCTTGTAAGAAACACGGGCATCTAGTTAAAAATTGTGCCTCCAAAAGTAAAAATCATCCTAGTAGTGTTTCAGATGGGAAAAAGACCAAGGTCCAGCAAAAGAAAGTATGGAAACCCAAAGAAGATCATTGCCAAGAACAAAAGAATAATGAAGATTCTAAAACTCCACATGCTGAGGTGGATAAAGAGCCTTCTTTTGAAGATTCTAATGTTCCACATGCTGAGGTGGATAAAGAGCTTTCTTTTGAGAAAGTAAACTCTGAGAAAGAAGGACATGGTTTGCAATCAGATACCATAATACCTGAACAAAGAATAGATGATCTGATAGATCTATCAAAAAAAATCATTTTCTATCAAAAGATAGAAGATCGATGGAGAAATGTAGATGACAAAATTGTGTTAGAGGAAGGTGAATTCTTGGATGAAGCCAAAAATAAATTAGAGGAGGGAGATCTTGTTTTTTCTCAGTCCAAGGAGATCCAAGTGTTATCTCAGGCTGATAATGACTTTCCTTTAGATGAGCCTCCTCCCCTAGAAGTTGTGAAAGATAATGGAGAAAACCCAAATCATAAACTAAACCAAAGAAAAAGGGCTGAAAAAAAGATCAATACTAAGGGGGTAGAAACTAGAAGCAACAAAATAGATCAGCAAACTAAGGTGAAACCTCTTGCTTCTACTTTGAATAAATCTAGAAAAAGAGCTGAACAACATTCTAAGGTGAAACTAGATGTTGGTTCCCTAGACAAACCTAGAAGAAGATCCACTAAGAAAACCAGAGAGTTAGAAAGTATGCACAATATTGCTGATGGTAGGCAGGCAACTATTTTGGATTTTACCCCTAAAAAATAGATTTGAAAATCATTACTTGGAATATTCAGGAACTGAATAGTAATCAAAAATTGGATATTGATGCTGTCCCTGTAAAACTTGATTTTGATGCTGCTCTTTAGTAGGTTTTAGGACTGCTTGTCTTGGTGGTTGTTAATGCTTTATCTTTTTTGATTTTGTTAAAGGGTTTTGGGGTCCCTTCAAAACTTGTTTTTACCATAATCTAAAACTACATGACAAGTTTATAATGCCAACAACATACAATAAATGTTGTGGACATGTTGCAATACAATGCCATAGTATGGGACTTATATGCTAAGCAAATGTAAACAACCAAAAGTGTATGCTACCCAACATCTAAACATGCCCATAGGGTCTTAACAATGCATCTATACATCCATGTGCCAAAAATAGATACATTCAAAATAGTAGTCTAACTATCAAATTTTGTAAGGAAATAACTCACAACATCACTGCTATATCCCTAATTGTTTCAAATGAGTTAATGTCTTATCCATTATTAGACTACCCATACAGTATATTTTGGAGATCAAAAACTTAGAGTTATCAAAAAGTGAGAATTGAAAAACTTCATATGATAAACCTATCTTGAAGTGTTCCCACCAACTCTAATATACATCTATCAAAGCTTGTTCATTCCCTTAGGTGAATTCTTAACCATGCTTTGCAAAAAGAATTTAGTGATAATCCACTTAACCATTTCTTTCTTCCTAGTGAAATTGATTGTCTTAGTGGATTCCTTAGCAATTGCATATTGTTGACTTAACCTCTTTAATGGATTTTCACTTGTAGGTTTTACCTTATCCTAGGTTGTATTGTCAACTACATTATGGATTGAATTAGCTTCATTAACCTTATTGAGAGGTTTATAAATCATCTTAGTTCTAACATTACTTGAATGTGAAGATGCATGAAGCTTAAAACATCTATCAATCCTATGTCCACTCACTTTATAATGAGTACAAACATCCTTCTTAGGTGAGGGTCCCCTTTTGACAATTCCCAAATTAACATAAGAATGGTCTTTAAAACATGTAATCTGCTTCAACAAAACATTTCATTTCCAACAAGTCTTAGCACTATGGTTATTCATCCCACAAAAAGTGTATGGAAATGATTGCATTATCTTCTGTACATTATATCCAAACTTATTAAAAGTATCAATTGGATCAAAATATTTAGTGTAAGAATCAAGAGGTGGAATCTTAATACCTCTTTTACCTTTACACCTTTGAACAAGTGGCCTAGAACCTTCGCTATTGGAAGCTCATCTTCCTTTAGCCATGGATGAAACTTCTCCATTATCCACTGCACACTAGTATAACCCAAATCTACATGAAGAGGTCTCTGCTCTACTTGTATTGGGTTAGTAATTCCTTGGCCATCTAGACCAAGACATCTTCCATTAAATCCCATTTTAGACAACAATTTAGATCTTATGCCCTTAGTGTATTTTTAGAAATCACCAAAAACAATATTACTAGAATCTGAATCTGAAATGGTAGAAGAAGATGAAGATTCCTGTGGTGAAAAACTTACACTGCACTTAGTCATAATTTCTACATCTGAAGTTGAAGGCTTTAACTTTTCACACTCACCACATTACAATCTAATCAAGAAATCATCCTTAGATTCAAGCTCTGATTTTAAACTTGCAATTTGCTCTTCAAGGGAATAGAGTTTGCATCTCAGGAATGCATTCTCATCCTAAATTTGGCTATTGATGCATTCAAGCTCTTCCATATTGGCTTTGTGTGACAACTTGCCCATGGTTTCCTGCAAACACACTGATTCCACAACTACACACTGCAATATAATCAAGTGATATGGATAACCAATAAACTAAAAGTAACTGTCAAAACACAACTAGAAGCAATCCTTGCATTCTTACTGCTCTGATACCAACTTGATCTGTAAACATCACTGATAAACTCAAAGTAAATTTTAAAAGTATGGATTCTAAATTTCTCAACTTATAATATGTTGGAATGATTAAATCTAATTAAAATCTGATCCAAATCAAGTTTCAAAACTGAAATAAAGGTGAATTAATAAATCATATCAGTTATCCATTGAAACTGTTAGATTTTCCAAATTCTTGATTTTATCCAATTTTTTGTAAATGATCAAATGAGTAATTTTTGCATTCTAATTAAAATCTGAATTATAATCTGTAAATTAACTAAAAATGAAATGTAAAACTGAATTCAAAGATCAAAACATAGAAATTGTTTACGGGGTTCGGAATTCCTACGTCCCCAGGTTCATATCAAACTGATCCATTAATGTTTCTCAAATTCAAAAGTTAAAATATACTTAAAATCAACAATATATCATTTCTCTCTACAAAAAAAATAGTGTTTTAGACCTTCGAAAGACCTTGGATGACTTAGCACGTCCTTCACCTTCTTGAATCACATGCAGAGGCTTCTCCAAATCAAAATTGGAAACTTATATAGCTCAAAATGACATCACCAATTTTCCAAAATGGGAAAATGAATATACTACATAGAACGTATCGCAATTATAAACAAATTTTTAGTTTACTCCGAGCTCTGGTTCGGCCTCTAAGGGCTCTAAAATGACTAAATACAATAAAATGGTCTATATTTTTCAATACACAGTCCATAATTTTTATAAGTTGAAGTAGAAATTTGTGCCTTTAATAGCACTTAGATCTCCATAGCACAAGCAGTCAAGGATAATCAATTTTGGGTGGCAGTTCAAGGGTTCAAAACCACCTCCCACCTTTCTAGGTGCCTTGCATGCATTTGAAAACTTCTTTCCCTCCTTTTTAGGTGCTTTGACTTGTCCTCCCTCCATTTTTGGTGCTTAGACTAATTCATTATCCCACATGGGCTGCGTGGAAGGTGGCTGCATATTTTAAAGAATATTAAGCACCTCATTGAATGTGTCAATGCCCATTTTTGTGGGAGACTTGGCGCCTAGTTAGCATGCATGTTGGACTTGGTCTCCTTCCTTCAAACTCGCCACCTTGCTCAGTCTTGCAATTATCTCACGCTGCTACGTGGGATGTTGATGATGTGGCAGCATCAAACCATTTTTTTATTTCAAACCTTGGCATTTTCCAAGTGTCGACCTCTAATAGGTCCAAATGTCGAAACCTCCTCGAAACACGTGGAAAATGTCACAAGTGACATTTTTTGACAAATCTTCAAATGGCCATAACTTTTGCATACGATGTCCATTTTGCAAATCACGAAAAGTGTCGAAAAGCTCTTTATGAGATCTATAGTGTGCCACCACTAAAAAATAGACTTGAAACTATTATCATAATTTAATTTCTGATCATAAAGGAATAAGGTATTCAATTGAAAACTAAATGATGCATAAAAACCAAAGATTATTACTCAAATTCATAATTTAATCCTTCATAATTTCCATGTTTATGTGATCTAAAATAATTTAAGGATGAATTATTGATTTGGAATGTTTGGTTACTTTTTTTGACTCAAAATTTGGGAAACATTTTGATATAGATTCTTGATTGATTGACAAAATCATGGAATGATGGAATTAAAAGATTTAACATTAAAATATATTAGTTTGCATAGGGTTATAGATAAATATATATAGATACATGGGAGAGATAAATAGATAGGATTTAGCCATGGAAGATTGAAATAAGGGCTCAATTTTGATATGAAAATTGGGTAGTTGGCTTATGAAATTAAAAATTCCATGTAGAATTATAAAGAAGGTGGTGAGGGATCAAGGTGGGTTAGAGGATTCTATATATGTTTTGAAAAATAAATTAATATTATATGTATATTAGTGATGTGATTTGTAAGAATTTTAGTGAGGGTGGGTGGCAAAGAATATAAAATTCTTTAATAATTGTGAGGATTTGATTAATGGCTAAATATGATGATAAGTGGATGATTAATTGATGCAAAGGATGTTGTAATGTTAGTGTGATGTATAAGGATGTAAATATTGATGTTAAGACAATAATATAATTATTTTTTAAAAATGATTAATGATAAAATTAGTGGAAAAGTAGGAACTTATATATGTCTACATTTCCCCCTCTTTGAAAGGGAATTGTGATCAGAAGAAACAATGGCATTTTAAAGAAATGAAGAGTGATCTAATTATTAAGTTAATAAAAGTTATAATGGGTGATGAAATATGTATTTATATTTATATACTAGGAACAATGAAATACAAATCAAAATTCCTACCCTAAATCTAATCATAAACACATCAAACTAAGTTAAAATACAAAGGGATTTAATTACCAATTAAATAATGCATAATTTTTTTAATCATACCTCAAATTTATAATTTAATCCTTCCTCCTTGATATGTGGATGTGATCCAAAATACTTTAGGGATGGATGCTTTATTTTCAATGTTTGGTTGATCTTATTGACTCAAGATTTGGGTAGCATTTTGATATGGATGATTGATTTCTTGACAAGGTGATGGAATGAATGCATTGAAAGATTTCACATTCATGGACATTAGTTTTAATGGGGGTATAGATCAATATATAGATCTATATGGGAGAAATAAATGGATATGATTTAGCCATGGATGATTGAAATTAATGGCTCAATTTTGACATGAGGATTGGGTAGTTGGATCATGAAATTAAAAATTTCATGAAGGATTATAGACAAGGTGGTGAGGGAATAAAGGAATATTAGAGGATTATATATATGATTAGGATAATAAATAAATATTATATATATATATTATTTATTTGATTTTTAGGAGTGTTAGTGGGGGTAGGTGATAAGGAATATAAAACTCATTAAGAATTGTGAGGATTTGATTAATGTCTAAATAGGATGATTAATTCATGAAAAGGATGTTTTAGGTTAATGTGGTGTATATATATGTAAATTTGATGTAAAAATAATGATAAAAAAATGGTGTTAATATGATTAATGATAAAATTAGTGGTAGAGTAGAAATTTTAGATGTCTACATTTTACCCCTCTTTGAAAGGGCATTGCGATCAAAAGAAGTAATGATGTTTCAAAGAAATAAAGATAACATTGGTTATTGAGTTAATGAAATTTATAATTGCTGATGCATTATGGAATTAGAGTTATAAACTAGGAACAATGAAATGTGACACAACATTACTACCCCAAATCTAATCCCAAATGCCTTAGACTGAGCTAAAGGAACACAAGATTCAAATGAAAAATAAATGATGCATATATAACAAATATTATGCCTCAAATTTAAAATTTAATACTTCATCATTTATACATGTATTCAATATAAAATACTTGAGGTATAAATTCTTGATTTGGAATGTTTGGTTGCTCTCGTTGATTCAAGATTTGGGCAATATTTTGATATGAATACTTGATTTCTTAGCAAGGTGAAGAAATGATGGAATTATAATATTTCACATTTAAATCTCTTAGTTTTAATGGGTGTATAACTCAATATATATAGATACATGGGAGAGATCAATGGTTAGGATTTAGCCATGGAGGATTGAAATAAATGGCTCAGATTTGATGTGAGGATTGGGTAGCTGGATTATGGAATTAAAATTCCATGGAAGATTATAGAGAAGGTCATGAGGGGCTCAAGGTGGAATAAAGGGTTATCAATATGATTAAGATAATGAATGAATATTATATGTATATTAGTGATATGAATAGTAGGAGTGTTAGTGTGGGTAGGTGAGGTAGGTGGCAAGGAATATAAAATTATTAAAAATTGTGAGGATTTGATGAATGGCTAAATATGATGATAAGTGAATGATTAATTGATGAAAAGGATGTTATAATGTTAGTGTGATGTAGAAGTATGTAAATGGTTATGTTAATAAAATATTATAATTATGGTTTTAATATGATTAATGATAAAATTAGTGGTGAAGTGGGAAATTTTAGATGTCTACATTTTGCCTCTCTTTAAAAGGGCATTGAGATTAGAAGAAGAAATGAAATTTCAAATAAATGAAGAGCATAATGGTTAGTAAGTTTATGAAAATTATAATGGGTTATTCCCTCTTAAGGGGTCATGTGGGAAAAATGAAATAGATTATGACTTGAAATAAAATGAGGGTTGTGATGTGTGGATAGAAGAAAGAGGGGTTGAGTTGAATGAAAGAGATGTGATGGATATGATGCGATGATATTAATCCATGAGCTACAATTTTATCAATATTTCTATTGATTAATGGTGTCCCAAGTAATGATATATGTGATGGAGTGATATTATAAAGTTGTAACCCAGGATGTACCCCAATCAAAAACATATGAAAGGGGGAAGATGTAAAGTTTGGATAAATTTATTATTATAGTTGTGAGCTTTAGACGTATTCTAGGAAATGACATGCCAATAAAGTTACGAGCTTTTATGGAATTAATTAATTGATTTATTGAATAATTAACTAATTTATTAATTGATGATTTATTAATAATTGATTTAATTTATATGGGAGAAAATATGGATGTCATGATTTGTTAGTTCCCAATCAACAAGTGTGGGAGATTAGATGTAATGATCAAGAAAATGATTAAGTGGATGGTGGTTGGTTTGTAATTAATATCAATTTTAGATTTAATTTTAGACTAATTTGGATTAATATTGACTAATTAGACACACACTTATGATGAGTGTCATCACTCTATTTAGATCAACTCAACTTGGTTGATGTCATATCAAACCTAGGTTAGTGTCTAACGGTAGTCAACTGGTAAGGTGTCAAAATTAGTAACTAATAATTGTATTATTGGGGGGAGTTGTGGATCATTTATCCTAAATACATATTCTAGTTTCTTGAATGAATTATAATATATTATTCATAAAATAAACACACTTTGAAGAATTGAAAATGGTGAAAACTAAACACAATTGCTTTTAAATAAACACACTTCTTGTAAAGGAAATTATTTAGAAATAAAAACACCTCAATCTAATGGAATTATGTATTGAATGAAATGTTTAGAAAGGAAATACTAAAATTAAAGGTACAAAAATTAATTTGAAATAGGAACACACACAAAAACTTGTAGGTTAGATTAAGGCATATATTCAACTAGAAGACTAAAAAGATTAAGTAATAACAATACAAAACATAAAACACCACACGTAAGATCCTTATTCCTTGATTGAGTGGGCCCTTGATCTCCCATGGAATAGGATATAATTTAACACTTAAATATTTAAGAACATAAAATATTCATTAACTCATGAAAGGATTAAAATCTAGAAACATGCTAGCAACTATTCTTAAATCAAATGTTTCTTACTCATAATATCTTCCTATATCAACAATAAAACATTATTTATATACCAAAATGATTTTACAATAGCTGATCTAAAACAAATAATCTCCTAACAAGATTTATAACATAATCTTATTTATTTTCAAAGTAGAAAAAGGTTACAAATGTATTCCATGCTTCAAGGTGAATTGGTGTAAGATATGGTAAAGGTGATCATGTAGAGTCTTTAACAGGTTAAAATATATTTTAGTTACAATCTTGTACAATATATTAACCAATCTTCCCTAATACCTATAATGACATTCTTACAAAACCTTACTATAAATATTATGTATATAAATGAGAATACTATCTTTGGTCATTTTTTGCATGAGTTTGGAATTACCCAAAGATAGCATGGAAGATCCTTGATCAGGTATGCATGATATGTATATTGGTGTATGGCTTAAAAAATGTCTTATATTTATTTTTGTGACTAATCTATGTAACTCCAAAACTATATTTTCATACTATAGAACTAACCTAATGGACTCTAGACCTAGACTGGTGAACTATAAAGACATCCTGATAGACTCTAAAGCTAGACTGGTGAATTCTAAAGATATTATGGGCTGATCCTCAGTTAGCTAAACTGGTTTTCAAGGGTCTTCTTATTTTTCAAAACCATAGTATTTAATCATAGTGCATTTATAAAACCTATACATACAAAACTGATGGATTTTAATACAAAGGGTTATAATGAAGTGATAGAAACAAACAACATTAAATCACACATACTAATCAAGGTAAAAGTATTTATCTTAGACTTTAGATTATAAAAATTTATAAATTACACATTCAAATCCATTAAGAGGGATATTATTATGGGATAAATAGGGTAATTACTTGGATATAATGATCCATTATATGGACTCATTATTTCCTCACACTTCTCTTATTACAAGTCCTCTTATAAGCTAATGTCTTCCTTGATCATGATCAAGCACCCACTTTTGCAAATTTTAGTTGAGATCATAGACATCATAATATGTATCCCAATTTTTCTCTAGTGGATCAACAAACACTATGTCTCTGAACTAGTACTCTTCATTTTTTAAATTGCTCAATAGATTGATGTGCCACATTCTACCATGAAGACATAAGGCTAAGGATGGGCATAGGTTTTAATATCACAGCTACCCAATCCTATCCATATATTTTTAAATTTTTTTAAATTATCTCAAAAATAACCCTAGCTCTTTTGAAACATCATATAAGGTTGGTGGGATAAATCACCTCTATTATTTTCAATGGGACATTTAAAGTATCCCATTTTTTATCACATGAAATCAATGCTTTATTAAAATGGTGCTACACATATTCTATAAAATTTGTGATACTATTCTATATAAATCATGGATAGTGTTCCTTGAATTTTGGTTGGTATATAAGGCTTCTAAACTACACAGTTTGTTCGTTTGCATCAAAAAATTGAGCTCTTATGCAAATTCCAATAGTCTTTACTTGCTCAAAATATTCATCAATTATTGTGCTCCATGAAATTTGGTTTTTTAGGTTAAAAATGTATGCTATAATATAGGATTCTCCTACAAATATATTGATCAATAAATAAGAAATATGATCTAAGAGAAAGTTGCATAAATAGAATTCACACAATAAATTCTACTGCTCTAGGGTAATGGTATGATAAACTTCCATGAATTCCTTTTCATCCTCCAAGTTATGAGTAAGTCCGCATAAAATCCTTAGAAATTTCCATCTAAGGAACTGTTCATGGATAAAAATACTATAGACTGAGGTAGGTCTTTTGTAGGCCAAAAGTTTCTCCCCTATCTCACAAGCTACTTGGATGGCAAACTATTTTTTTCTTATTCAAGATTTATCCTCAAAATCATATTTTATAGCTTGAGTCTTCTTAATTATTGATAAGTTTCATTCCAAGTGGTCATGATGTCATGATAAGACAACTGTGTCTGAACCCCTTGGTCTTATTATGTTTTTGACTCAACCACTTTCTCTTTCAATGAAATAATCTCATTATCTTTATTCAAAGACTAAATCTTAGTTTCTTCTAATACTTTTGTAGAGATGAGATAATGTCCTTCTTACCTTGTAACTTCATTTTGAGGAAGGTAATTTATTTCTCTTATTGCCTTATATTATTTTTAGCTTTGGATAGAATTAGATCTTGTTGTACTTATTCTGCTTTGTCATGGCTAGAATAATGAGTCTCTTTTGTCTCTAAGATTAGGGATTTTCCTTTAGCCTTTGGTTGATATGAAGAAGATGGATAGAGTTATTACATAGTTTCCTCAAATGCTTCTACTTTGGTTTTCAAATATTCAATGCCTAAAGAGGGTTATTCTCTTATTTCTTCTTTTGTAGATATTTCTTAAATCCTTGGAGTTTAAACATGATGTCCTTAATTTAAGCTATCAAGGATTTCCACAAAATCCCTCTTTTGATCATCCTACTATAATATAATTATTCTTATTCTTTTCAAAAGAGGTACTATCCCAAACTCATCTCTTGGAGTCTTTTTTGTTGAACTTCTCCTTAGGACCCTAGATGGTGATACTCTTGGGGCTAGTCACTCTTCATTAAAGCTTTCTAAGATAGGAACTTGGGCAGTAAATGGTTTTGGAGTTTCCTTAGATCTAGGTTTAAACACCCCCATTTTCAAAATTTTTTCCTTCCTTAACTCTAGAGTTGGATCTTCACTAAAATCTCCTTATTTTAAACCAGACCTTGGTGTAGAGGAAGAATAAAAAGGTCTCCTTTTGGCCTCAGCTCTCATTTTAGCTTATTTTTTAAGGAATAATTCCTAGGTATATTCTCCATCTTATGTATTCATGAAATTATGTTGGAAAATGAGCTACATAAGCCCATAATTCTAGATGGAAGTTATTCCTTTCACATATTTATTTACCATGACCTAAATGGCTCCATGTAGAAATTCAAACAAATTCACTCTTCATTGGCTTATGGAGTCCTTGTTTGAGGTGAGTAAGGATTATAATTACATCATAGCTGAGATAATTATATTTTTTATCATAATTAAAATAATTATTATCCAAAATAAATATATAATTCAAGGATCTTGCATACTCTCTTTTAATTCACTTTTAGACACCTTGTGGGCTAACAATCAACTTAGGCATAAGTTCCCCATTTTCATGAAATATTTGAAGATAGATCTTTATATAATTATTAAATATGTATTTGGGATTCTTGAAAGTTTAATAATGACATGAATACTTATAGGAATATTAATGCCCCTCACCTTAGAATGGTCTCCTTTTAGGTTGTTCATTAAATCCTTAACAAGTTGTTCATTAAATCCTTCAATTTTATTGAGAAATTCCAACCAATCTATCTCTTAAAATATGGAAATAACCACGTAATATTTTAAAAATAATTCTACAAACTCTAGTTCAAAGAGGTTTTGTAAGGCACGTTGCAAAGGTGGAATGAGATTTTGAGTAGGATATAAGGTTTTTTTGTTATGAAAAATATTTAAAAGGAGCATGAAATACTTAGAAAAACTCTATCGTTAATCTTACCTTACCATTGGGGATACCTCAAAGATGGAGTGAATCATGAGGTGTAACCATTTGGGAGAAAATTTAATTATTTTTGCATGTGAAGGGATTGGAAAGGACCTCAAGTATACCTTTACCTTTTTCCACATGCTAAACCATGCCATCATCTCCTCCCAATGAATTTGGCAAGTGCCTTTAGATGATATACTCATTATTGATCTTTTTGAAAGTGCTTTTCCCACATTATTATTTGAGTTATGTAATCATGGTGAAATTATGCCACTTTTAACATTTGAGATACATATCCCAATTCATACTTTCCCTTTAAAAGACATCAAATTTTGAAATGACCTTTTTAATGAACCCCTTTTTGTGGCATATTCTAAATTTGGAAAAATCTCCTTTAAAAAATAGATAGATGTGATATTTTGATAACTTAAATTTAATCCTATACATAGAGAAAAAAAATAAAAACTACATCCTTTGATGTTGTCTTTGTTCCTTAGGTTTTTACTTATCCTGTGATGAAAATGCCACATTAGTTAATTAAAAGGCACAAAGTACACTATAAGCACTAATCTTATTGCTTTGTTCCTTGAAAATTTTCCATTTCTAGTTTTCAAATTTTCATATATATATATATATATATATTTATTTTTTAATTTTTTTTAATTATATATATATATATATATATATATATATATATATATATATATATATATATATATATATATATATTTGGGAGGAGGACTACCATTTACTAGTTTTAAATCTTCCCCCTTTATTAAGCTTCAAGTCTCATCCTTTGATTATGATGAGAGAACCCAGTTATCCTGTATAGCCAAATTCATCTCGAGACTAAATTTGTTTAAAGAATTTCTCTTTGCTAAGAGGTTTATGATAAAGTATTTGTCTATTTCTATTGACTAAGATTTTTATTTTATTCCCGTCAATTGGTAGAACCTGAACTAATCCATTATCAAAGATATTTTTCACTTGATAGGGTCTAAACCATCTAGTATAGGTCTTTCCCTTAGAATGTTGTTACTTTGAATCAAATAACAAATCCCAATCTCATTCCTTGAGTTTAATTTATTTGATGTGAGTGTCATGTCATTATTTCCTTTGATGTTACATAAGTTTAGTTTGATATAAATCTTTCAATAAAATATCATCAAGTTCATTGAGTTGAATAATTTTATCTCTTTTTGATTCATTCAAATTTATACTCACTTATGATACTATTATTAAGGTCTATAATTTAGAATCTATTAGAATCAAAGGTTTTTTTACCAAACACAATATCATATGGTGAGAAACCTGTGGTGGTTTTCCATGTGGTATTATAATCCCATACTAATTTAGGTAACTTACTTGCCAATCTGTTATGTTGATGTTGACTTTCTTAGTCAAGATGTTCTCTAGCTACCTATTAGTGACCTCAACTCGACCATTAGATTTTGGATGGTATGGAAATGATTTATTATGGGTGATTTTATAGTGATATATAAAGTATTTGATCATGTTGGATATTAATTGAGGGCCTTGATCAAATACTATGGTTCTTGGTTCTCCAAACCATTGCATGATCTTGTAGTTAAAAAACTTAGCAATTAGTTCTTCCCTTACAAAAGGTAGAGATTAGAATTATACCCATTTAGTGACATAGTATATGAATACAAGGAGGTACTAATTTCATTAGGATGATGGATTAATATGACCAACAAAATTCAATTTCCATTTCTCAAAAGGTTCTATAACCATTTGAGGATGGAGAGGCATTTCATTAAAAAGGGTAGGTTTTCCCATCCTTTGTCTGGGATCACATTGCCATACATATATTTTCACATTTATGTGAAGTGAAGACTAATATTATCCAAACCTAAGTATATTATGAATATTCATTTATATAAATAGTGGCCTCCTCCTATTTCATCATAGAAAGCTCTTATAATGTCACAGGTCTCATCATTTCTTACACACCTAAGAAGTACTAAGTTAGGTCTATATCAAAACAAAAAACCATTAATAAATTTAAAGTGAGAAATATTAATAACCAAATATTTAATTTATTTTTTAGTAAAATCATAAGGAAATATTCTTATGGCTAGGTATTTTTCCATATTAGCAAACTATGGTGAGTGTGTTGAAACTGTGAAAAACTACTCATTTGGAAAGATATCATCAACTAGTTCATATTCACCTAGAAAATTTAATATTGACATAAAATAAACAACCATATTATATTTTCCTAGCTTATCAATAATTATAATGTTAAATTCTTACAAGAGGAGTAGCCATCTGATGATCCTACCTCATACCACTAGTTTATTCATTAAATATATTATGGCTGAATGGTCTATGTAAACAAAGATTTTATGTCCAATGATGTAGTGATAGAAATTATTCATGGCATATATGATAGCTAATAATTCTTTCATAGTATTGGTATAGTTTATTTCAATGGGAGTTATTTTTTTTCTAATGTATTAAATTGCATACATCTTTCCTTCCTCATCCTTTTGTTCAAGTACTACCCCTATATGATTGTTAGAGGCATCTATATGTATGTGTAAGGGTTGTTCATAGTTAGGAACTCTAATCATTGGAAAAAATATTAATTTTTAATTTAATGAATCAAAATATTATTGACACTTATCAGTTCACAAAAATTCATTGTCCTTAGTAAGCAAAGAAAACACAAGTGCAACAATTTTATTAAAGTTCTCTATAAAACTTCTATACTATCCTACATGTCTTAGAAAAATTTTGATATAAATTTTATTTTTAGGTTTAGATAGGTTAGAGACGACTTAAATATTTTTGGGATCAATTTTTATCCCTTAGGATGAGATGTAATGGCTTAGGATAATTACTTAATCAACCATCATCAGTCATTTCTCATGGCTTACAAATAATTGATACTACTCTCACCTAGTTAATACTTTGTCTAAATTATCTAAGGATTCATCAAAGGAATTACCTTGTACTATAAAATAATCCATATATACTTCTACACAATCATTAGACAAATCAACAAAATAGCTAAAACTTCCCTTTGAAAGATAGCTAGTACATTACACAGGCCAAAGGGTAACACTCTATATGCAAATATTCCCTAAGAACATGTACAAGTTGTTTTATCTTGATATTATAGAGATAATATTATTTTATTATAACCATTGAACCCATATAAGAAGGATAAATACTTATTTACAACAAATTTATCCAAAACTTAATCTATGAAAGGCAAAGGGAAATAGTCATTCATGGTGGCCTTATTAAGTTCTCTATAGTTTATGCATATTCTCCACTTGAAATTTTTATTTGATACTATCAAAAGTGTTGAGACCCATTGAATATATGATATTGGGTAAATGAGTCCCATATGTAATATTTTTTATCTCTCTTTTTTAACCATGTCTCTTAATATTGGGTTAATTCTCCTTTGTGGTTGTCTAACTTGTTTGGTGTTTTCTATGTATATATGATGAGTGTATATACTTGGGTGAATGCCTTTCATGTCACTATATTCCCATGCAAAGTATTTTATATTGTTACTTAATATAGACTATAGTTTATTGCTTATTATCTAACCAACTATTTATACTTAGCATTTTTATTGGTTGGACAACTATTTACTTGGTTTCAAGATAAATGGAACCAACCTATTTATATTCACTCATCAGAGAGTTTAAAGAGAATGTATGTGGCATGATCATATTTAAGGTGGTTATGTATTTGGAAAAAGACTCAAATTTTAAAATTACCCCTACTAATGGGCATTGGAAGGTTGTTACAAATATGTCATAACTATCTTGTGCCCACTTAAAAATGCTCTATTGGATTGGTGTGTGATCACCTCTCATTAGGTGTGGATTATAATTTGATTGGGTGACCTTTAAAATATGGTGTAATATATTTCAAATCTATACTAGTAGATTCTAAAGTTAGACTTGTGGACTCCAGAGTTAGATTAGTGGACTCCAATGTTAGACTGGTGGACTCCAGAGCTAGATTAGTGGACTCCAATGTTAGACTGGTGGACTCCAGAGCTAGATTAGGATCTTTAATACCTCTTGTTAGTTCCTCCTTTAACTCATTTACATGATTTATAACTGCTACCATTGCCAATGAGGATAGGATATTAATTTTTTATTTTGGTTCATCCACCCATACATGATCTGAAGTGGCTAGAGATGGATTGGTAGGTAGATATAAGGAAATTCATTTTGATTTTATCCCATTTGAAATGGTCATGTCTCCCAACATATAGTTTATAATGACTGCTACTATGGTCAACCATGGTATTTATAATATCAATGGATATCTTAGTTTTTTAATTTTAGGTTGGAATATCATGAAATATATAGGATATTCCTAAGATTTCACTATTATAGAGACGTCCTCTATGGTTTCTTATGGTTTGGTAATGGATTGGTTCACCATATATAAGACTATAAAAGTAGGTTGTACTCTTGTAAGGGATAATTATTTTAAAGTGTCTACTATCATTGATTTAATAATATATCCAAGGTCCAATAATACATTGGGTATTTATTTCCTTCCCATATTCATAAGGATGATTGAACTTCTAGGGTTTTCATACTTGGATAGAAGTAATTTCTTTGCTATAAATCAATAAGTTTACCATCTAAATGTATAGTTTTAGGGTTTTACCTTACTCTCCCTAGAATTTTTATACACAATCCTATTGATGTGGGTTTTATACACATTATGGAACCTTATGAGGTAGCCTCTAATGTTTTAGGATTAGTGAAGAAAGACCCACTTTAAGGCATGCGTTGTAGGGTATTGGGTTTTATAAATAACATGTTAGTGAAATAATAGTCAATAGAGTATTTATTTACTTAAGATGATTTATATATGACATGGGTATATATACACTTGTGTTGGGTAGCTTTATGATGGATCTAACCTAAGATGTACCTAATAAAAAAACTCAAAAAAAGAGAAAGGTAGGGCATGAAATAAGGTTTATGGATCAGACAAGATGAAATGTTTCTAAGCTAGATATTGCACTAAAGGATAGACAAGAACTTAGGAATTGATGTTTGATGTAATATAATGTAAGTACACACATAATAAAACACAATTAAGATTCCAAGGGAAATTTAATACAAATAACTTTAGTATATATAATCAAAGGTTACTATGTTTGTGAGATTGCAATTACACATATACAAAGGGAGATTATTATTATTACACAAAAGCATTCAAATTAATGAAAACACAAGATGAATAACTATATTATAATAATAATCATGCATAACCAAAATAATAAGATACCAGTTTGATTAAACTTCTTACAAGATTCATAATTTTGGAGAACAAGATTTTCACATCAAGACTAATTGCAAAACAATCCCTAGAATTTATTATCAATCATAATATCTAAAATTCTCCTCCCTTTGGGATTATGAGGATACAAATATATATAGTCTTGGAGAGGGGATGCCTCTCCTCCAAGTGAAGTCTAAATTTACAACTCAAATAATATAAATGTAAGTCAAAATCATGTAGATCATGCATGTACACAAGTGTATACATAAATAGGAATCCTTGACCAAAATACAATATATATGCCAAATAAATTTATAAACATTTGTTCCTAATTGATTTAAACATAAATATATATATATACATACTTAAGGTGGTGATAATGTGGCACCAATATAAGAGGAAAATGGTTGCATGATAGCTATATAAATATAAGTATCCATTGTATCCCCTTGAAGAATCAAAATTGACACTTTTGGAGTATGCATTACTACATATATAAAAAATTGGGGACCCTATGATGATGTGGCACACTTTAATTTGGATGTGTGCTTGGTATTGACCTTGACATTTACTTTTTAGGATTGAGTTTATCAATAATTTGCGTGTAGTTTTAAACTCTTTATTGATAATATCAAAATTGAGCAAGGAAGGCTTAAATACTTTGATAGCCTCAGTCATCAACCTTATATGATTTTATTCTAAGATCTTAAATTTAACTCAAAGGGATTCATCCTTAGTTACTTTATATTTGTAAAAATTGATCAACTACAAAATCTCATCATTATTTTTGTATATGGTTCCTTAAACTTCTTCATTAAAGTTATCTACAACTGATTTAAGGAGTATTTTAAAATTGGGGCTATTTACTAGTTGCCTAGTAATGGTTATCACATATATGACCCTCATATCTCTCAAGATTCCTAAGGCCTCATTATATTGGATTGAAAAAAGCATTATAAAAACCTTCATTTACATGTGCCAGTTAAAGGCACAATCCCTTTTCAAAATTATATAACTTAAATCCCATGAAAAATCTTGGGTAGACATTAGGTTCAAATGATAGAATGTGATAGTTATTTCACACTAAACTAGGAATCTAAGTCTCTTTTAAAATTATATTAATTGGTAATAGATTTTTAAAAACTTCACCCTCTTAGGTTAAATCTCTCCCTAGAGTCTCAAATATTATTCAAAATTCTATACAACCTTGTGGCTACACTCTGGACATAATTTACAATTTCCTGAGGGGCATGGATGATCTATCTCCATAGTAGCTTCTACTATGATTCCTCCTTAATAATATGCATCTAATTCATAGCATCATAGTTATATCCATAAAATATAAAAAGTCATTAGTATATTATCTAGGGTGATTTTGATTCTTCTTGGCCTTTTTGGCCAAGGGAAATAATTTTTATCTTTTTTCAAACTCTATCTCCTTCCTTGTACTTATGCTCACCACTTTCCTCTTTTTCACCTTTTGAATTGTGCCACTTTGTTTATCAAATTTGGTAGAGACTATGGATAGATTAGTGAGGACCAAGTTTTTTCTATAATCTCTTTAGATTTATATATATTTAATCCATTGGGGCACAATAAGTTCCCTTTCTTATTTAGGTTGTATTGGGTTTTCAAAGGTAGAGGGTAGAGTAATTATTAGAGATGAATTTATTATTGGAGGTGTTAATGAAACACTTATTTGAATAGGGAATTTGAGGGGTGATTGCATATTCTTTGCCATATTGATGTTTCCCTTTCAGGGGTGATCTCTGCCACATACATAGTCAGGCTTATAGTTTTCACAACTATCATTATGACTGATTGTATGGGTGTAGATTATGTCAATTTTATCTCTAATTGAGGTGAATATTTTGGGTGGAATTGGTGGCCCTTGTGGATCAAAAATAGTAATTAAAACTAAAATTTCAAAATAGACTCTCTTCTTAGGAGCCATTATTTGGGTTAATGTTAAAAGAATATAAGAATAAAAGGAATTAAAAAATGGTGGTCTAGGAAAAATAGGTGAAAAATTTACATCTTGAGTATTTATAATAGTAATATAAGAATTAAGAGAATAAAATACCTTATTAATATTTTATATTTATTTCTTAGTACGAATTTACTAGTCTAGTGCTCCATCTGGAGTTTCTTCTTTATGTAAGCTTCCTAAGCTCATTGATTTGGCCTTTTCTAGTTGTGCCTCCTCCTCTATTTTATTTGGAATCTTTCCTCACTTAACCTTTTCTGATGTCCCTTTATTATTTATGCATTTCATTCCTCTTCATCTATAGGATAATCCATAATGATATTACATGTCCATGTTCTTCTTCCTCTATATCCTCATCAAGGGAACCTCTTGGAGTAACAAGATATAATGATATTCTTTCCTCTAGTTATTAGACTTTGAAGGAGTCTAAAAGGTCTCTGGATTTCATTTGGTAATTGACTATGGGAGGAATAAGAGGTGGGGGAAGATGATACCAATGAAAGGACCCCATTAGTATAGAATACCACTATAGGTGATGGTGAAGGGATGGGAAGTTGAACAATAGTGATAGAGGCAAGAGTGAATGGAGAGGAGACTAGAATAACATGGAGTATTTGAGGAGATATGCCATCAATAGTGATGATGGATGTGTTGAGGTCAACATACCCCCATTTCTAAAAAATAGGGACCCTTGTGCAGTTTTAAACCTTAAAACTAAAAACTTGACATGTTTTACAGAGGATTTGTATTTGAAGATCATCCATGCCTAATGAAGGTGGATTTTTTTTCATGGTCTTGATTTAAACTTCATCTAGTATTTCTAATAGTTAATCTTCATGCTTCTATTGTAGGTTTCATGAGACCCTCACTGAGTGAATTACACCTAGGTTTTATAGATTAATCTTCATTCAGGATTTTAATAACCTATGGTATATAATAACTCAAGATTAAATCCATGTTTTGAACATCTTGAAACCCTCCTTTGAAAACCCTTGCCTAGATCCTTTAGTTTAAATTCAAGTTTCACATGAGCAAAATTGGTGGAAAAACTTTAAAAATTATAATGAACTAAGTTTAATTTTTATGATAAGACTTAATCATGTTTTTAGACATGACCAAACCCTAGCATAAAAATCATGTTTATTCCCTTTTATATTTAACCATCCTTTGTTGCATTTTATTTTAAAATCAGGTCTAACTTTCATATATACAAGGTCCTTTATGTTCCTAGGTCAACCTCACTTTATGTTTCATGGTCTCGTTTTGGTACTTCAACTTAAACAAGACCTTAGAACTAAGACTTTAACCGAATTCTTAATGTTATCTTGAGTTCTAATTTAAATATCTTGCTTCTTTGTAGGATAGATGGTTCATGCTTCATCAAGTAACATTGATCAGACAGAGTGAAAGAGACTCAATGCAAGAGGGCCTTGATCTATCGAGCCAATCTCACTCGATCTCTCAGATCACAATCAATGGTTCATGGGAGCCCACATAAAAATTAACTCTCTACGAACTCTTCCTAGGGTCAATAGAGTCAAATCTCTGAAGCCCCCTAGGGCCACCATGTGGCACTCCCACATTTGAACTCAATATCAAAAGCATCTTGGGATAATATCTGACAATTTAATTTTTAAACATTCAAGGGGTCATCATTTTATTATGTTTCAAAGACTTAGACTTATGATTTAGTCTAATTTTTACATATGATCTTGAGATAACTCGATCCACTTTATGACTATAGAGACTAATAACATGCATCTATTTATATCATGATCCATGGTTTGTGCTTACTCATAGGAGATAATCTGATGGAACATATTTAACCCAAGTTTTTATGGGACCAAGTACATTTAGGATTTAAATTTAACACTCTCACACTTGCTAATTGATTATTGTGAGGCCACCATTAATGCTAGTGAGGCCATCAAATTTTATCTCAAAGCCAATTTCACCCAGAGCATAAATGTGATTAAGACTTGCATCTCAATGAAAAAATTAGTCTTCATAGATTAATCTAGTTTATTTAGAGCCATGTCTAGATTCAAGGATCCTTATAACTAGGTTTAGATGTGCATAGGCTAAGCTTGAATATCATGATGGAATCTGGGCATGTTTTAAACATTGACCCAAACCTTAGTATATATATGCCCCATGGTATTTATGAACATAATGAGTTTAGTTTAACAAATGGTCCCATTACCATAAACCTGGCTTAAATATTTTAATCTAAACTTTTATCATGTTTATTCAAGGCCCCTTTTTAATGCGTTCTAAACTTAGCCTAAATACTTTGGTCTAAAGTTTGTTTCATGTTTATTAACACAAAATAGAACTATAGCCTAAAGTATTTAGTCTAAGTTTTTTACATGTCCTAATGATGATTAAAGTTCACATAAATTTGTAAGATCTACAACTCATGTTAATTGGGTGAGTTTGATCAGACAGTGTGAAATGAGGATGGAATTTTCAACAAATCTCTAGGAAAGCACAAGACTATCACATGGAAAAAGTGCGGTAATGCCCAATCTAATGATGTAAAAATATCTAAAGGCCCATAGAACTACCACGTGGCACAATTGAGAAGCTCAATGTGGATAGGGACCAATAATGTATAAGTCCTAAGATCACAATCTAAGACTCACATTAGTCTATGCATGAAGATTAGATAGTGAAAAATAAAAGGTTGATTTTAAAAGGCAATGACTAATTCTTTAAAGACATTATGAAAAGAGCCACAAAAACTACTAGCATGATGCCACATAGATGCCATATGGGCACAAGATGATAAAACTAGAGATTTTGTGGTCTAAAAAAGGCAAATGTATAAATGAAAAAGTCTAAATCAAATCCAAAGCATGAATTCACCTAAATCCAAGTAAACTGTCACCATTAAAGTTGTAGAAAATCAATAGCCTTTACTTAAAACCCTAATTTGATCCTAGATTAACCACAGTCAAACTAAAAGAGCCTAATTATTGTCTGAGTAAGTGTGAATTGATCCAAAGATAATTTGTATACCAATGTTGAGCAATTTGAAAAATTCATAGTCATGGTAGAATGGAGGCAACAAAAAGAAGAAACTGAGCTATATTTGACCATAGACCCTAAAGGAAGGGTCTTTGAAGACATAGTACTCAATGTTGTGTCCTTGAACATTGGGGAAAATAATTGGTCCAAGATATTTTATATAATTAAGGAGTTGCAACCCATAACAAAATAAGAATAAGAGGTATTATGACCTAGTTACAACATAAATGGTGAACCTTCACCATGAAATAGCTAAACCAGATGTACCCCACTATATTGATGTCCTTATTTTTAAGGAATGCAAAATTGAAAAGGGCATGTTAATTAATGAGCATACTTATAAATGCATTGCCTATATATCCCCCATTTCATTTGAGAGCTACTAAAAGATCCCCAAACCCTAAGTAGAGGTGCCCACACTTATTTAATGGGCTAAGAAAAATGACCTCAAGGCCATCTTGGCACCATGGCTGTATTCTAAAAGCCATGTGTTTTCTAACCCTAGTGGGAACATTCTCATCAACTAATTCTAGCCTATAATTAGAGTGATAATGATCCTAATGAATAGAATCTTTGAAATCCCCACAACCACTTATGTTGATAGAATATGGGTACCCATGGTCTATTACATGATTGAACAGGAGGTAACTCCCCCTATTGGTGAGATTATCAGCACATGCTTATGTAGACATATCTCTGTAGTCAATAAAGGGACTAGGAGATAATTCTATATGATGTCCCACCTCCTAGATGCATTGCTTACCACAATTGAGATCTCTAAATTTAAGGGATGGTCTCTTGAGAGGACACAGACAGTGTCCAAATTTTACTCCAAGTTACATATCTTCAAATATATAGAGCATATTCATTTTATATGTGATTTCATCTATCCTCATTTAAATGAAGCCTTAATAAGGACCTTTATGCCAAGAATTATTCCATTGGTAAATAAATCCATTGAAGCCATTAGAGACATATGGTTTTACTTGGAATGCATAGTCATCCAGATTGAGGGAACACAATGAACTCCATTGAGGTTACCAATCCACATTCCAAATAAATTAGCTAAATAAAAAGTTGCATTTCAAATATGCAATGGTATAGATGGTGTCTATAGAGAGAAAAGAAAGGGTTGATGCATATTCTACCCTTGGCTACTCATAGGACCATATTCTAGTATTAGAACAATATTAAAGATGCTGTTAGACATAAGGCCTCCTTCAAATTGTAGCTTGATTAATTAAGGCAATGAGACCCAAATGATAGGGTCACAGAGAATTTAAAATTCCAAACAAATAAATGTACCTTAAGAGCATCACCCAGGTGCTTATGATAACATGTACACAAAAGCTTCATCCTTTTATGAGGTCCTAATAAGGTTAAATAAATTCAACATCAACCTAGAAGAAACATTGTGGGAGATTTGAAGGGAAGTGATGACATTTGGAAACTCAATCCAAGATAGTACCACCTATTTGGAGGCTAATATTCTATCCCTCCTCTAGCCCAACCACATATAAAAACACAATAGTCTAAAGCATAAGTTGCATAAAAACTTGAGGTGCAAATTGAACATAGGCCTAAGGAAAATAGACCTGGTGAGGGGCCATCATCTTCAGCCTAACTTAAAATACTAGAATCCCCCATTGAATACACACACACACACACACACACACACACACACACACACACACACACACACACACACACACACACACACACACACACACACACACACACACACACACACACACACACACACACACACACACACACACACACACACACACACACATTAAATCTAGGAGAAATAGTAGAAGATGTATTGAAAACATTGACCAAAGCCTATGGGTTTGATGAATAAGGTGAACAAGTGGAGGAACCTCAGTCCCAAACTTAGGAGAAATTAGAGACAAAAAAAGATAAAGGCAAGCATGTATCAATAGACTTAGTTCTCATTGCTCCCCCATAGAAATGAAAAGCTGAATTAGCACTAGTTCCTATAGGACCAAAGAAACCCATAGTGACATTCACTCACCCATTGAGTGAGGTCAATATCTTTAGTGATGAAAACCCAATCCATAAGCCAATTATTATTGAGTGGTTTTGGTATGGGAAGTTGTAAAATATACCAACTATGCACCACCTATCTGAAATCACAAAGTCAGTGAACATTAATTTTCATGAACTCAAACCTTGGATTCTGGAGCTGCAACAAGAAGAAGAGAGAAATATGAATGCCCTTAGAGGATCAGATGGCACCCAAATAGATGCTCTTATAACTTCAAGTGAAACACAGGTTGAGATGCCTACTCTAAAAGTGACTAAATCATCAGTTGGAGTCAGGTTTAATCTAGAGTCTTCCAACATAGAGTGAATAATTAAGAAAAGGGCCATGGTATGAGGTGAAGAGTTCACCTTCCATAAGATTGAACCATTTATCATCTTAACTCTAATGGCTAGGCAAAAACTAGGACATGATAAGATATTTGAAGAAAATATCCTCGAATTAGCTTAGGCTTAAAGTGGCTAATTGAAAGTAATGATCAAGGGTATACTCCAAGAAAATAATAATTTAAAAGAGGATACTATGTTTTCCATTCATGAGGATAGGTTTAAGAAATTTGAGGATGTTATGGTGAGACTATTCAACATTCTAAAGATAGCTAAAGTAAGACAAAAATAAATAGGGATGCAAATCTCTAAAGCAACAAGCCAAGTTGTCTAATGGTAGGTTAAAATATCCCAAGTGAGGGAACTAATTAAGACCCTATCTAAAAATTTAGTCTCAAGTTTTAGGACTATTAGAAAAGCACATCTAAATATGGTCATGGCCATATTGGTTGACAAAGTTTATGCCCTAGATAGTTGACCCAAGGATATGGAAATCCTTGCTTTCCTTCAATTAGATGGAAGGAAAAATGTCTCACATATTAGATATTTTGATCAAAGAGCCCACAACCCTCAGGCCACTAGGTCTCATAGGAGAAAACCAAATAGTTGAGGGCAATAACAAAGTCATGACTTTAATTCTCTCCTTTGAAGAGAAAATAGGAGATGTTAGTGGCATCAAGCAAACTATGGAAAAGATTAAGACCTTAAGGACTTAGAATACTGTGGGCAATATATTTTCTTTAAGTCAATGATTGATCTTTAGTTTATTAGTGACCAACACTACAGACTAAAGATCCTCCAACAAAAGCAAGTAGTAGCATCATCAAAGGGCCTACTAGCCAGCTAGAAGTGTTCTGTTCCATATGAATTTTATAATATTTAAAAAATGGAATATTATTTGTAAATGCACGTGAATTTTATTAGCACATTTCCTAAAGGTTAGTTTATTTTGAAAAAGTTTAGTGTATTTTAAGGAACTTTTTAAAAGGATAGTTGTCCTTATACACTTGTTAGTTGATGCATTTGATCAACATACTTCCTTGAAACCTATAAAAGGAGCATTGCCTATTGTAAAAGAGGAGGGATTTCTAATATATAAACTACTTTGTAACTTTGGGAATAATTTAATACAAGCAATGAATATTATATAGTTTGTCTTAGTTGTTTGTGTGAATTGTTATCATGACTTCTCTCTCAATTGTTTGTTCTAAGTCTTAAATTTGAATGGTTTTTAAGAATTTGGGATGTTTATTTTTAATTTAGGGTTTATAGTTTGTGTCAATACTAAATTGGTTGAATGCACTTGGGTTTACTTCATTTTATTTGATCTACATAAGGATGCATATATGATATTTGATTATAGTAGTATATCCTTAAAGTCAATCAATTCTTACTTGAATTTCTTCATCTTATCCTTAGATATTTTCTTGGTGTGTAATGGAGTTTTAGCATATGATATTATAAATTATTTAAAATGCATGTCCAGTCAAAATTTAAGCCTTGTCATAATGTTTAAGATAAAGATAAACAATCACATACTTTCTTTTTGCCCTACCTTTTCTTTTTTTACTTCTTTTTTTAACTAGATCACCCTGGTTTAAAATCATTGTACATATTAATTATAGAGTAGTATTTAGTTTAGAGTTTGATCATAATTTACCAAATAATAGCATAGATGCTTCATACTTTGTATAGATTTCAATGGCTGGACCACGGTGGCTCCCAACCACCAACCAATATAAATATTGTGGAACAGTCTACTTGCTCTATCATTATTCCATCATAGGTGACAAAATCACCACAACCTAAAAATCATGATATAAATTGTTTTAATTATAAAACAAGAAGTGTTATTTAAATACTAAGAACACCTGTGATACACTTAGAGGTATCAATAGGATGGATATGGAATTACTTCAGGTGCTTGAGGGGAATGAGAAATATATGGAAGAAATGAGAACTAAAGTTGTATAAATTTAGGGAGACTTACCTATATAACTATATTAAGTGGAATAAAATATGACCAAGATAATTTTATTGTTAGTATATCTAGAGGAGGTGTAGTATTCTCAATTCTAATGGTTGTCGCCATGTAGTAACCACTAAATGGGTGGAGGACAAGTGAGGACTAGGAAGACTTTTGAGAATATCATTATTAATCTATAGGTTTTGTTCCATTTAAATATTGGGATATCCATATAATATATTTGTTTCTTATTATATAGGAGAAGGAGGATGGTATTATTCTACTGAGTCCTATGGCTATGGCTGAGGCCACTAGTGACTCCAAGTTGTTGGGTCCAACATGCCCCATAGTCAATATTTCACATGGTGACCCTTTTGATTTAAATTTTCTTTTCTTTTTTATATTATTGAATACTAATATGACTTTGTATAATGAGTAATAATTAATATTGTTGACCTAGCTTCACTTGACCATTCATTCACAATGGCTAAACAATCGTTGCCACAAGTTCAAATAACATAAATTCACCTTTGAAGTTTTTAAGTGATTACAATATTCATTTGAAATAAATATATATACTTATTTTAATTTTAGAGTCAAATAAAGTGTACATTCTTTTACAATTATTGATCTAACCTATAAGCATCTACCTTTTTAAGTCTGAACTCATCCATGCTACTTGTCATTTATTCAAGTGTTATTTTATTAAAAACATTGGTATTATGCTTTATAGTTAAGATTTTTGATTTTATTATGATATTTATTCACCCATAATTAGTTAAAATTATGATTCAAAGGATCACATTATTTATTTGATCTTTATTCACTCATAATGGTGTTTGTTTGGTCAAGTCTACATTGAAATTTGCGATATTTACAACTTTAGTTTTCTGCTTGTATAAAATTTCATGTTCACTAAGTGCTTCATTGTGAAAAATGGTTTAAAAAAATGGGAAATCAACAAAGCTTTTCACAAAACAACTCACAACATTCTAAGGAATATTAATAATGATTTGGATAAATAGAGGATTAAAATTTCTTATATTAAAGGTGTTTCAAAAAAATTAGCCAAGATTAGTATGAAAGCAAGTTTTTTTACTTCATTCAAACCTCTTAATGTTTTGTGCATGAGTCTAGATTCATCCAATGATTTTATGGATCCTAAAATCCATAAAGGATTTTACCTTGTACCGTGTTCATGTGGTAAGCTATATGTGGGAGAAATAGGAAGATCACTCCAAACAAGGCTAAAAGAACACTCTTGGGACATTTTTCATTCTCATATTAATATTTTCACCCTTGACAAACACTCCCACATCACAAAGCATCACATTATCATGGAGGAGGATAAAATAATCACGCAGGAAGAAAATTATTTTAAAAGGAAAGTAAAGGAAGCTATTGAAATTGATAAAAGACCTTCTAGTTTAAATGAGGATGGTGGATTGGACATTGGAAGCTCATGGAGGCCTATTATGAATGTTCTAAAAAGGAACAATAATTAGTTAATATTTTTCAATCTTGTTATATATATATATATATATATATATATTAAATTATTTTCTTTTGAGCTTACCAACTTATGGGCATATGTGTTTAACTATTTAAGGTTGGTTATTGATTTATTTTATTGAAGTAGTTTATTTCACTCTTTTCCCTGAATATGGATACACCTAATGTATTTGAAATGTTGGAATCATTAAATCAGAACATGAAGGAACTATAAATCCCATATCTAAACATTTTACCTCATGGAAACTTAAAAATTATAACTTATTAATTGTTTCTCTAAGCCATTTTTGTCTTGTTTTTCTCACATAGATCTTCCAAAGTTTTCAAATCTAGTGAGATCCTTCCACACATCTAAATCATGTCAAAAAAAAATTTTATAGTCAAATCTTTTCAAAAAATGACTAAGTAATTTTAAATACCATGAGCAAGATCATGCCATGTGACATGATATTAGTGACATGTACCAACATAAAGTTAGTGGGATGTGTAAAGTTATTTGCCCTTGATACCTTGAGATTTCACCACTTAACATAATCCCAAAAACCCTAAATATTAGAAAGTCAATAATAATGTCAAATCTCTATTCCTTTGAGAGCCTAGAATTGCACCACTTATCACCATCCTAGAAGCCCATAATCATAGAGTAATGAAAATATTAACCCAGAGATGACATCATTAGATTTATTTATATGGTCATTTCTACGTGAGAAGACCAGTGAGAGCCATATATATGTCATCATCCTACTAACCTAGAGATGACATAAAAAATACTCATTGTAAAATCATTTTTGTGTGAGTAGATAAATGAGATCCATCCATGTGTCATCATCCTACTAACCCTGAGATGACTTTGGTAGAATATAATAATGAATTATATAAAATAATCTAGATCACCAAAATCATGATAAGTAGAAACAAAACAAACCCTAGGGAAACATAGTAGACAACTGAGTGGAGTAGCATAGAGCTGGAATCATGATAAGTGGTAGTGAATCAAATATGAACCCATCCCCTTCAACATACAATGAACCTAAATTTTACAACTAGGGTGAAGAATAAGTGACAGGCAAGTGATGGCTTGTTATTTAACCATAAATAAAGACTATAGGTAAAGGAGATATGGTGACTAAAAGACATAGAATTGAGCATTTTGGATCATCTAAAATGTAAAGTCAGTTGAAAAAAACTTATATCAAATATTTGATGAGATGATTACAAGAGAAAATGAGCATGGATATGGCAATGGATGGAGCATTGGAAAACATTTTGGTAAAGGTGGAGGACAAAATTTAGAAGAGCGTTGACAACTCTGAGGTAGATTTGACCCAAAGGACATAGATATTAATAAAATCATAAAGAGGAAAAAATGTGACTATTTATAGATTGGAACAACCCATTATTCCAATATTACTTGGGCATAAACATTTAATAAAGAAAGGATTTCATTTAAAATATGCTATGATAACTTGAAGATAAACATAAGAAATTGGGAATGGATAAAGTAAATACATGAACCTAAAAAATTATCATTGGGATTGGTTTGAAATGAGGTGTCTCTTTTAGTTTGGATTGATGAATTAGTTAGTAGAATAAATTCAATACCAAATATTGCCTTTTGATCATTGGAGATTAAAGTGTGTTAGAGATTGAATCCACTTCCATCCTAGAAGTTGTATCTAAAATTGTACTATGAATATATCATTATCCTTTCTTGATGTGTTATCACAAAACATTAAGATATAAAAAATTATTTCATTTAATGTTTGTAAATAGTATTTGATTTATGGTTGTGTATCATAGCCTTGATGTACTAGCATTGTCTATATAAACAACATTGCTTGCCATTGTAATGGGTCAACACATTTGAGTACCAAAACTTTGCTGAGATTGAGATAGGATTTCACTTGCTCTTCCCCTTTATTTTTTCTTGATGGTTTCCCAAAGATCATGATTTGATAATTAATCTATGCAAATAAGTTTCTAAAGTTGTTAATCTGCAAGTGAATATATAATTATTATTGTATAACAACTAAATTAATTAGATTTGAGAGCTTCTTTGGGTTATTTTTTAGGCCTACATCAATCATAATGTGCAAATATCTATAGGATTATGTAATGGATTTATTTTGAATAGAGTTATATGTTTTATGTTCACCTATATTCCTTTGAGTCTTGTTCATTGTGGTGTTATAGTTTGTGTAGTAGCTAGACTTGATGTCCAATGATTTGATTACAACCCACCTTATATAACTAAGTATTGGAATACTTGTCTCAATCAAGTGATAAATATATTTTCTACCCTCTCTCCCCCTCTTTTTATATTTTTTTAATGAGGAATGATCTAACCATTAAATTTTAAATAGTGAATTTTTAGAGGAAACCAATAGTGAGAACCTAAATGATATTGAAGTAATCATTAGAACCTTCAGTGGAAATAATTTTTTTTTTTCCATGCTATATCTTATGTATTTTATTGGCCCTTGGATCACCATCAAGTCCTAAAAATAAGGGGAATCTTTGTCCCATGAGTTGTTGACTACTTTTGTTTACTTAGATAAGTTAAACCCTAACTCTATTTGAGTGAGTCACAATTTCAACCTAATGAAATTTGGTACTATAAAGAGGGATTGAACCTCTTAATTGATTATTTGAATTTAAATTAATGACCTCTCCTTCCGCTTTTCCCAATTTCTATTGATTTCTTAATGTAACCAACATAAATTGGCACTAGGAGGGCCAACACCATATTTCCTATCTGATAAGTCTTTTTGATATTGAAACTCTAAATACTCTAAGATTATCATTGATTATAGACCATTAGTTCATTTTTATGCTTTTCATTTGTTGTGTGTCTAAAACCCATACTAATAGAGATTTGTGTTTATCAATCTGGAGTCTTATTCAAGTATCACATGATCTAGAGTTGGGTTAGGACATGGAAAACTAATTATTTCTCCTCTCCAAGCTCATAAACATCTCATATTTGATCAAGTCAAACCTAGAAGGTTAGTTTACCCAACCACATGTTGTAGAGAAGTAGGGGTCTTAAGTCATCAGCGTTGTCAGGCACTTGTCTAGCTATCCAAGTTAGAGCTAGACTTGTTAAAACTTGGTGTAAGCCTTGAATAATCTTGTAGCACTCAATATTTGTCACTAAACTACACTAGAATAAATTCATATAAGGCACAAGCCTTATACGCTCACTTGAAGCACAATAGAGAAAGGATTGGGGCCCACATTGGGCTAGTTGTGCCATGGCACAACTCTATCTTCTAGGCACTTTGGTTATTACAATGGTGATGGTAAGGTCATGGATGAAAGCCATTATAGGGAGGATCTAACTATTTATTAGGTGAAAACCTATATGATGTGGTTTTATAGCTTCATGGGTGTATGTCTTTAGTTTCTTTGGCTTAACATCATTCAGGTGCTTAAAGGGTTCAATTGGGTAATAAGATGAGGGGATTAGGCTTAGGATCACACTTTGGCATAGGGATCATCATGAGGTGGGGGGCCATTCTTATGTTGATATAATTTATATATAGAGTGTTGACATTATCATGCACTACAAAAACACTGTGAATGGGCTAGATCAAAATCTTGATGGAACTCAATATTCATAATATAAATCTAAGCATTATAACTATTGCAAGAATTTCATAAACCATTCTCATTCTAAGCCTATGACCATATCCATATAAACAAAAATAACACTCATTATATGCAATGCCATTCATCATTAAATAGAGTTTAAATACATACTCTATATATCAATAAAAACTAAGCAAATGCCTATCTTAAAGATGATAAAGGCTTAGAGTTTCACGGGTGAGATTGGGAACTAAAATCAGGAACCTCAGAGGCATCCATGCTAAAACCTAAGCTAAATGGAAAATACAACATTAAAAAACAATCTTGTAGAGATTCACTACTCCAACTTGCCTCTCCTTGCTAGTTAGATTAAGCTTGGCTTTATAGCACTTAGGAGTATTTTAGTGCCATAGTGAAAGGAGCACATTAGGGGTTGAGCTAGCACTAGGTGCAATAATTCTACTAGATCCATTACCCTACTTCCATTGTGCTATGATTGTCTTAGTTTCCCACTATCTAATGATGCTTGAGTTAGTAGGGAGGTGGTTAGTCACCTACCAGATGGTGCCACAAGATGACAAAACAAAAATCATATAAATTATTTGCCTCACACCCAAGTGTCTACTAAGTTGGCACAGATCCTATACTTAGATGTATTTGGGTCCTGACATTACCCCATACAAAATTTATAGTCCACCCATAGACTAGTATTTCAATGCCTTAGGCATGCAAAAATCTGGTACATTCTCCTTTAGCTCTGCACTGAATTCTTCAAAGCCCTTGATGGTGAGATTTATTTATTTAATGGCACTATCAATCTCCATTGAGGTAAAACTAAGCATGATCACATCCATATTATCTAAATCCCTCCTAAAGGCCTCTAACCTTTCTTTTGCCTTTATCACCACTCCATTTAGGATTAATCCCTAATCATAGGCCTTCATTTGTAAAGCATGGAAGAGTTCTTCTAGGTCCTACTCCTGAGTCTTTATTTGAGCACTCAATATATTGACCTATGATATAATTTGTGTGCACTCAACCCTAATAGTAGTGTATTCCTTTTCCATTAGTTCATCCTTCTCCCCCTTTGCCTTTTTGAGGCATATGTCTATGAATTATTCCTAGTTTGGAGAAGTTGTAAAAGATGGAATCATCTATATTTGTGCCCTATTGAAGCTATGTGAAGAGGTCTTATACCTATTTGATCTTCATATCTAGCTCTTATTTGATCATGGTGCAAGGGTCCTCTTCTTCTGGATCTAGCCCTACCTTCAAATTTAGGATCATATGTTCCATTATTGTGCATACCTTGTTGACCCCCCAAAAAATTGAAGTGTCAATGCCATCTAAGAGGGATGGCTTAGCTTCCTTGATGCACTCCACCAATTGTTAAAATTTGATATTCATGTCCTTTACCTCTTCCTTTGCTTCTATCAAGATATTTTTCCATTTTAAATCTTGAACATTGTTGATGATGTTCTTCTGTACTACTTTAAAGGCCATCCAGATGAGTGCATTGGATGAATTGACTAGGTTTAACACAGGAGGTTTATTAAAATGGAATCATGCCCTTCTTCTAGTTGATATACACCAAGTATGAACTTCAAAAACACATCAAAATGAGGCTCATCCATATATCTATCAAGAGGGAAATATATATAATGGTGCATCCTTATTGTGGTTATTTAGGGTGGCATGTACTTTAACATGTAGTAGTCCTCATTGGTCCACCCCTTTTGTTCATATTCACTCAAGATTGGCTCAGTGCCCTCTTATTCAATGATGACAAGCTCTATCTATTCTTCCTCTTTAGAACTATCACTTTCTTTAGTGCTTTCCTCTAAGGTCTCTCTTCCTTATTCTTGTAGGGGTTCTTTTTCCTCTTCATCTACTTTTTCTTCTTTATTGGTGCCAATTTCACCCTCATATGTCTATTGGGTTTATTTTAAACTCTTTGTTTTCTATTTTAAGGCACTAATATCACCTTACTTTTCTCTAGGTGCCCATTCACTACTTTAGCATGCCTATGGTACAACTTATTTTGCTATGCTAGTGGGGTTGCTAGGTGCCCCTATTTATTTTTTACTCATGGGTTTTGTGCTTATGACAACCCTATTTTATTCCTTTTCTCTCTTAGCCCTTTCTTCTTGGGCCTTATTTATCTCCACCTTCCTCTTCTTTATTATTATATATGTCTTCTCCTCTGTGGCATTTATTTTTTAGCCTCAGCCTTATCAATCTCTACCTGGGTCATGATGTCTACCTTCATGGCCTCTCTTTTCCAATTTATCTCAAGCACCACCTCTATATGTTATTTTTTGAGGCCCATTTCCATCCAATAACACCTCTTTTCCTCAGTTTATGAAGGCCATGTAACAAGTTTTTTGGGTGAGGTACTTGATGTATTTTATACTCCCCCAAGCATGGTAGTAGTGCCACCTTAGAGAGCCTCATAAATTTCTATGGTGCTAGGCTCATCTTCTCTTTTGGCTTGGCCAATAAATCCCTAGTGTGAAGGCCATGTGCTTCTTATTTGGTCTAGAGGGAGTGGCTTCATCATCGAAGGTGATCTTCAATCTAATATGCTCCTACATATCCTCAAGTGTCTCCCTCTTTTTCTTTTGGGGATACTTATTCAATGTTATCGATTCCAAATTCCCTTCATCACTAACTTGAAGGGGGAGGTCATCATCCTTCTCTGGGCATGCTCTCATATTCCTCAGCTTCATATCATAGTAGAGCATGTAGATGTACTTGAATATGACCTATTTTTAGAGGGGATGGATGTTAGTGTGATCTAAGTCATCCTACTTATCCTTGGTCTCCTTCTCCCTTAGGTACATGTATTGATGTTACAACTGGATCCATTCCAAATCCATGATCTTGACTGAGATGTTTAACTATTAGGTGTTGGGGATTCTTTAGAGTACATCCCTAAATTATTTAGATGAGAAAGCATAGGGGATATTCATCCAACTATATTTATTTCCATATATGAGAACCAAACTCACTACATAGAAGTGTTTCATTTTGGTAAAGTTTGATATCCAAAATAGATTATGAGGGAACTCCTTAGGAGTGTGCCATTCCTCTTCAAATTCCTTGATATACTAGGTACACCACCCCATCATGCGATTCTTGTATTTTTGGGAGAAGGCTGAGGGGCAGGTGAAGTTTTGATATTTTAGCACTAGGGAGTCCTTGTGCACTGAGAAGACCCAAAGGTTATCCTCATTGCCATTTGGCACTCCAATATTCTCCATGATAATTAGGATCATAATTGACCCCCATTGGAAGGTCTCCCACACTGTATGACATTCTAATGTGTTCTTCACTATTTCCTTTGCTATGAACTTGGTGATGTTAAATTTAACCCCCTATACTATATAATAGGTGATGCACAAGTAGGCCTTGGTGATGTTTTCCCATTGACTACCAGGGCAAAGTTTTAAACTCACAAGGCACGTAGATACCCTCATTTTGGAGTCCTTAATGTCTTTGATTAGGAATGCAAAACCTCCCTTGTAGTACCCTAGGAGTTCTCTGACCCTTTTAACTTTAGCATTATTCACCATCATCTGGTGGATGTTTACACTAGAGTTTGGGAGCCTAGTAATCCTACCTATTAGGTACAATTATATCCACATGTACCTCCCTATGATATAGATGTGATCTCCATAGATGTGGGAGAGGAGGAATTGTATGAGTTCTTATAGCTTTTTAAAACATAAAAATTCATAAAGTCAAGTTACGCTAGTAGCTGCAAGTTTATCTCAGATGGAGGCATTGAATAATGCCATGCATAATTCTTTTTTGGCCCCCATATATACCATCTAGTTATGTACTATATCTTGTGCATTAATCAAAGGGTGGTGGTTATATTCCTTGAGCTATTAGGTTTACACAAAGTATGCCCAAATCTATCCTACCAAGACTTCCTTCAAGAACTATATCTCTTGGTATGACATTCTTGTAAGCACTTCTAGATCAACCTTGGTGATATTAACTCCTTCCACCAACTATGCCTTCTTCTTCATTAAGGCTGCTTATTATATCACTCGCACCCTCTTGGCATCCTTCTATAACTATTGTGGGTTGGAACTCATGCATTTCTTCCCCATCCTAAACTCGCTGATGTTGAATCATAATTTATTAACGTTGATGAAGCCTATAATTTTTTATGGCACACCTCACAATCATAAGATTTATGACTAAAACTTGAGCTCTCAAGTTTTAATTACCATTAATGGTGGCCTTGATGTTAATCCTAATTTATACTACCCAATTCTTATACACTCCATGCCTTACACTCCTCTATGCCAATCTTAGAGAGAGTGTAATTCAGCCCTCTATTCACTCATTTACTTTTGGCATCTTTGGGTGATCAATTTCTCACTGCAGTAGCATCTTCTTACTTCAACTTTGATTTGCTATTTTGGCTCTAGTTTTCTACTCTAAGTTCAAATTAATTTTGAGTTTATAACCCTAACCAATTGTTCCTTTTCCACTTTATACCCTTAATTTAGCTACCAAATTAATTATAGGTGTTTAATGGCATGGTGGTGCCTATAATTCTTGGGATTCACCAAAACCTACAAAATCCATGAAAATTTACTACCACACATGCATTTAATGCAGATCTTTGTGCCTCTACTATCACCTTAATTAATTCTCATAATTGTATTTTTGATGAAGTGATGTGTATTTTAAAGGGTCACTTCCTACCTCACTTTGGGTGGATGCTAGCTTGTCCTGATGATGTTTCTCCTATGATTTAATTTACTTAGTGTGACCTTCACCTTACTTATGGTAACTTGGGTGCAATGCCTAAAATGCACATGATTCAACCTCCATAATCCCATTTCCTTTTCCTACTATGCTTCCATTCCAAGTGTGTTTTCATACCTTGGTTGATTTTTTTGCACTTTTGTCTCTTGCCTTATCTTATCCTACCCTATACAAATCCCTTGCACTGGTCCTTCAATACATAAATCTCCAAGTGTCTTGCATGTATAGCATCCTATGCACCTTACTTTTCTCTTATACACACAATCACCTTGTACACCTTTATTCATCACTTGGCATTCCTATTTTCTAAGTTTGGTAAGTTCCATGCACCCAAAGAATTAGGTGTTAGGTAATAGGTTCTTAGGATGTAAACTCACTTGATTCACCCAAGTGGTATTATGCATGGAAGTGCTAGAATAATCCTCCTATGGGCTTCACAATGCCTCACTTTCTAAATCTTATGCACAAAGATCTGGTGTACCTTATGTTTGAATATGGAAAAACTCATGTGTGTATAACTTAGGTGTCTATCCTTAGGTGCCTAGAAAGTGTTCATTCTTGAATCAATAAAATTTAATTATGTATGAAGGGGCCAAAAGATTGTTATTGATGGGAATTTATAGTATCACTTATTCACTTATCCCTACAACAATATAACATAACTCAACTCATCAAGAACTATTTGGCTTATGCCAAACTTTATTTTTATCACACAATACCATTGACTCATGATTAGGGAGCTAGTGTTTGATGACATGAGTAACATCTTACTGCCTATAAGGCTTTAATCAGTTATCATTGAAATGCCTAGGGAGCATTTCACCTGACAACATGCACAACTTACATGCACCAATATATAATATATTATGGATGACATATGGGGCCATCCAACTTATCTATAGCTTTATTTGTTACTTGAGGTACTTGGAGTCATAGAGAAAGACTAATGTTCCTTCAATTATTACTTTGTGATTGATATGTTTGTCATGCCAGATCTTTTGGCACACTTTCTCAATCTGTTGGCTCCACCTTAACCATGTGCGCATCTCATCTAAGTGATCCAAGTACTCCAACCTTATATTCAATTATTCTTGGTCATCCAATCAACCAATTCATGTGATGCAAAATTATGGAACCAATAACTTCATTGGTAGAATCACCTCAGCACCAAACATCAGTTGAAATGGTATAACCTTGCTCAAATTCTTATAGGTTGTTTGATATTCCCATAGCACTACTGACACTCGATCATCCTAATATTTATGACCAATATTTCATATATTTGTGAGGAATATCCCAAATATCTTGTTGAATGCCTTAGTTGTTCTATTCACTTAAAGGTGATAATGTATTGTCTTATGGTGCACCACTATGTATTTTATCAGTAGGATCCACATAGTTTCATTAATGAAGTTTGTGCCTCTATCACTAGTCAAACTGAGTGGGAACCCATATAGACTTATGATGTTCTCCTATATGAACCTTGTGGATATGGTAGTTGTGAAATTTCTGGTTGGTGTGGCCTCAACCCACTCAGGAAATAGTCAATGGCCACTAGAATGTATCTCATGCTTGTGCATCTTGTTGTGGGAGTAATTGATCCAACAAAATCAATGGCCCATTTATTGAATGGTGTCTGGGAAAGAATGAGGATGAGAGGAATGTCATCTTGGTGGTTGGGCTTCCATATAAAATAACATATGTCATAGGCCTTGCTGTAATATTTTGCATCTTAAAATAGACTTGGCCACCATAATCCTGATTACAATACCTTGCACACCATTACATCTCCCATGTAATGGCCTCCTACTATCCCCTCATGTACCTCATGTAAAATGGAGTCCCTTGAATGTTATAAGACACATCAAAATAGGAATTAATCTTGGCCTATTTTATATAATTCCCCATTAATGAGGTGAAAAGGGGTGGTATGAAATGTAAGCTATTTCTTTTCTTTAGTTGTTATTGTTTGGGGTGCAGATCCATATGTTAGAAAAGTGGCTATCTCTACCAAGGCCTTAGGGGTGTGATGGGCTCTGTAGAGTTGTGCATTTATCATATCATCCTCAATAGGCATTGCTACATCACCAAAGTTGATATGGGATAAATGGTCTAATCCCAAGTTCTATTTTGGAATTCTTGAAATAGAACTATCCATCTACAAATGTGCCCATGGAGAATGGGATTATTCACAATGTACTTAAGCACCTCATGGTCTATGAAGAATATGAATGGGGTTTCCAATAAGTATTTTCTAAATATTTATAGGGCATAGACCATGGTGATCTCCTCATACTCGATTATGGTATAATTTTGCTCTACCTTTGTTAAATTTTTACTAGTGAAAGAGATGGGGTGATCCATTTTTCCTTCACTAGGTTATCCAAGATTGCACTAATTGTAGATCTAGATGCATCAACATGGACATGGAATTGGGTCATATAATTAAGAAATTATAAAATAGGCACATTAGCCAACTTGAGCTTCAAAGTTTTAAAGGAATCCTCTTGTACTTCACCCTAATAGAACCAACCATATTTGCACAAAAGCTCCTTTAGTAGCACTATAATATTCACATATCTCCTTATGAAATTTATATAATATACATAGTGGATAATAAAGGCACAAACATATTTATATGTGGAAGGAGTCTAGAGCTGAATGATTATCGTAATCTTTATGAGATTGATGAGCAAACCATATTTATAGATGATGTGCTCAAGCAGGTTTATAAAAGGTGTTGCAAATATGAACTTATTCAAGTTTAAGGATATATAAAGATGTCTACACATCTCTAAAATTAGGCACAAGTTATCATAATGGTCCTTTAGGAGGCCATACACCATCTAGTCATCTAAGTATACCTAGATAAACTTATGGATGAAGTATTTAAATGTAGTGATCACCACTCTAAAGAACATGGATGGTGTGTTATTAAGTCCAAAGGGTATCACATTATAACAAAAAAACCCATTTAGTTATAAAGGTTATTTTGGGCTTGTCCTCCTCCTTAATCTGGACTTGATGGTATCTAGAGAACCCATAAGTGAAAGTGTAGATCTCATAGCCTGTGGTGCCATCTAGGACTTCATCGATGAATAGAGTTGAGAAGGGGTCAATGATGTAGGTGGCATTCAACATTATATAATCAATGAAAATGTGAATGTGCCCATCCTTATTGATGTTAATCACCATTGGGATTACCCACTTAGACTCTTACATAGGGTAAATGACCCTTGTAGCTAGCATTATGTTGATCTATATCTTAACCTTGGTATGGAGTTTTAGATTCATCTTGTAGGGGTGCTTCTTGATTGGTCTTGTTCCATCAATTAGTTTTATGTTCATCTTCTTAAGGGATGGGTGGGTGCCCTTCATATATTGATAATTCCTAGGGAAAGGGTCTTGGAATTCCTTTAGGAGATCCACAATATGTGCCAGTTCTATGTTGGACCAATAGGTGCCTAGAGTATCCATATTGAGCTCTCCTTCTATGTTGATGTCCACCTTGATGGTATTTAGTTGTACATGGTAGGGTTCATTCTTTATTGGGTGTGATTATTTGAATTGATAGGTTCCCTTAGTTGTCTCTATATAAAGATGAGTTAGGTCTTATTTTCTAGGAGCACTATCATCTATTTGGCATATGAGCTTCTTTTTTCTTGTCAGGGTTTTTCAATAGCACTCATTCCAAGTTTCATCTTCTTTTCTCAATTTTCTATCAAGTGTTTGGTCCTCAAAGAAATTCAGGAGTGTCAGCTCTCTCTCCCTAAACATGTCTTTTAGGTGTTCCTCAAGGACTGTGGTGTCCTTGAATACTTCAAATTGAATTACTTGTAGTGGATCAATCAAATCCAAGTTCTATGAAGAAAAGGACAAGGTGTGCACAAACTTCTCCTTAGAGGAATTCCAATTGGTTATTTCATGGAACATCTCATTGACCACATACCATGCTTGCACCCATATCTTTAGAGTTATATAGAAGGTGCGCACCCATAATTTCTTTGGGTCAGTCACACTACAATCCATCCATGTATCTTTGCATAAAAACACATGTGCTATGGGATCAGAGTCACCAGAGTATGCAGATATATCAAAGTCCTTGTTACTTATCTTGAATCTAATGTAAATTGCTACTTTCATATCTTTCTAAGTTGGAAAGTTAGAATTTCCTACCAATGAGTGGTAGTGCTTCTCAATGTATACACTAGTGCACCCATTCTATCTATCTCTCTAGGCATACATGATTTGAGGTCACAAACATACTTTTCCATTGGGTTTCTCCCTTAAAATTTTGGGAGCACTACAATTTTACCTTTGCTCAAGTGGAGTACCTTATTTCCTTTCTTCTCCTCATAAGGGACCCATAATTTTGGAGTGTGACCACTCTAAACTGAGCTAGTTATCATAAGTTTTAGTACCTTTATGCACACTAAGTGGCACCTATGACCAGTGACCCTATAATCCTATTCAACCCATCAGTCATAAGTAATATTAGTGGTGTTTAAAGCTAATTGTCCATATTCCTAAGAGAGCACTCCTTGATTAGTGGGGTCAAGATTCTTAATGCCTTGCATCGTGATGTTATATATATGGTTGATCTCATCCTTAATATCAATGCTCTATACATAAGGGGGTCCTTGGTCATTTAAGAGGGGAACCACTACCCTTTCCTTATCATTTTCAAAGGTAATATATCACTTTTTGAAGTGCATATCATCATTATTTGCATAGCACCATGACCTTCCTAGAAGAACTAAATAGTTATCTTATTCAGCCAACTTGATTACCTTGAAGTCAATATGAAATTCAATGCCCATAATATCTATAATGATGCCCTTCAAAATTTTGATTGATTGCACTCAAGTCTTGTTGGCCATAAAGAGTACATGGGGAGAAGGCCTCAAGGCTGGTCTACCCATCTTCTCTCATGCTTTCTTGGTTAGGATATTAAAACTAACACTTGTGTCGATAAGGACCTTGTAGATAGACTATCTATTGATGGTGGGATTCACCAAGAGTTATTGGTTTTACTCTACATTTTGGGTATGCCTAACCTCTCATGTCCTTTCCATATGTAACACAATAAATTTAACTAACTATTTCCATGCATGTTCTAAAAGAAACGTATTTAATATAGAAAACATCCCTTATATTTGTAGGATGAGTAAGATCTCCATTAGTTCTTGTAATTAAGCCTCATGACCATCCTACTTCTTGTAAGAGGCAATAGTCTATGCCTTTAGGTCCCACACTAGTTGGAGTTTTCCTTGCAAGTTCTAGATCATGCTCATCACCTATTTCAATACATTTTTTTGGCATGTAGGGTTTGGATAAGGCATAGATTTGGGTTTTAGCTATGTTATGTACTTAGTGTAGTTTGACTCGCCATATTTCAAGCACAACTCTAATACTAGTGAAATTGGTGATTGAGTGGTGAGTCCACTTCGAGTAGTTTCCTATACCTTGATTGGTTCCATATAGGTTGGTTGCACCTTTGGAGTCCATTTTTTTTACTTTAGGCTCATGCTTGATCATTCATTCACCCTTATCTACATTGGGCTTGCCTCAAGTCAATTTTTTGTACAAGTTAGGGCATTTCTTGACCTTGTGTGTTCTTTGATAATACCTAAACATTAGATGCATAAGGAAATCATGATGATAGTGCTCATTCAAACCACACTTATACCATGATCATGGTGGGAACCTTCCTCCACCATGTCCACCACCTTATCCTCAGGAAACTTTTGCATCCAATAGCCTATATTATACTAGCCATAGCCCTCATTTACCTAGGCTCCCTACCCTCTTGTTAATGTCATTGCTTGTCATGTGCCTCTCCCCATGTTCTCATTAATCTCATTGATTATGTGGTAATCAACTATGGTATGAGTATAGGAATCACATAACTAATAATACATGGTTGTGATGACCTGAATAGTGAATTACAATAAAGGGTAGTTACAAACATCATGCACCTCATGAAAAACCTCACAACTAAAAATCAATGTGTGCACATTCCTTCAAGGATAGTTATTCCTATTATGGCCTTCTATCTCATAGTCAATACACCATATCCCACTTTGAGCATCTTGTGATGAACTAGTGGTTAGATTCTATAGTTGGGAGTCCATGGATGCAATCTACACCTCTATGAAAGGGCTAATTATTATGTCGACACTCTTGACTACCTCAGCTCTAAGTGTAACTTTAAGAACTTCTTGAGGGTTTGTGAATGTTTTCATGGATAGTTCCCTTTTAAATGGTACTATCAATCCCTGAATGAACCATTGTGAATGTTGGGAGGGGTGAATATCATAAGGGAACTTGGAAATAAGAGTTTTGAATCTAGCATCATACAAGTTAATGCTCTTAGATAATCCTTAGTTAATCTCTTTTAGCATGATGATGCTTTCCTATTCAAACGTAGGTATATCAAAATCCTTCAAGAATGCTTCCTTTAGGGTGTTATAAAAAAACATAGCTTGGTTAGGATTAAACTTTCTATACTAAGTATGGGCACAGTCAAGCAAAGTTATTACCAATTGGGTTGCCTTATGCTTAGACTAGGTTATACCTTGAGTGTACCATTATAGTTCACACTTTAGCATATGTTCTATGGCATTCTCTATGCCTAGATATTTAGGAAAATGGATGGCCATCTTGTGATAAATCTAGGGTAGGGGAGTAGTCGATATCTGAGGCACTTGTCTCCCTAGTACTTGTCCTTATAGTGGTCCTCTAATGCCTCCAACCACTAGACTAGGCATTGGTTTATTATTACCACTAGCATCATGGATGATGATGGCATTGTAATACCAACTAGTAATATTGGGCCACTTTCTTTAGGTTTTTTCCCAAGTTTCATAACTGACATTGGTTGGATTGGAATGCTTGCACCCATGTTCTATGTAGCTAGGTTAACACCCCAAGGTCTAGAGGTATCCTCACTTAGCTCCTCATAAGGAACAACTTATCCAATCATAAAATCATGGTCCAAGTCTATAAAATAGTCAAAGTTGAGGTTGATAATAGAGTTACTTATCAATCTTCTATCTTTCTATGATGTATTTAGTGCATGAGCTTGTGCCACAAATCTAAAGGGGATAGGTGCATCTAGTGCATCTCCAATGGTCAAATTCTATAGGAACCCCAAGCAATCTTCATCTATCAACTATGGAGCTTGTTTAATGGCTTCAATATTTCCCTCCTCTAGGTGTTGTTACCATTCAAGAGATCCTTCCCCATGTTGTTCCTCTTTGCTACAAGTCCTCTCAAAACTTCCAAGTTCTATATCTTCCATTAATCTATGCCTCTTATTATTATAATCATGTCTCTTGATCTCTTAGGTGTTAAATTGCTCATCCCCTTCCACTATGCTTCACCTACACATCCCCTTATTCCTTATTGTAATGCTCATATGAGAGAGGAATTTAGCCTTCCATTTTCATGGATTTAAAGCCATAATCCACCATTATCTTCTTAAGTTGGGTGCCAAACTCTCTCATAAATGTGCCTTTGGGTTCACACAAGAATTGATATTCTACTTCTTTAGGGCAGGAGTATGTTCATACTATGAATTCAAGCACATAGCTATTCAATACACCTTACCACCATTTATCTACAACTCTAGCCCAAGTGGAATCTAAGTTCTCAAGCCTTTCTAGGCACTCTTTCATTCACTCAAGGTGTTGTCCATAGCTTTGACTTCTATGTGTCATATAATTAACCAACCATCAGTACACTTGCTTAGGTAGTTCAAAAAAATAAAAACTCATATAGAGCATCATACAGATGGTTTGGACCTACTTTCTTAGGTTATATCCTCTAAAAGTTGGGTGCCTCAATGTAAAGCTATCCTCTGCTTATTCTAGCTAGTACTCAATATTCTCGAGGGAGAGTTAGAGCATCATTATAGTGCACCATTGAAGCAACAAAATTCAACATGGGGGTCCTAGAAATAAAACTAAAATGTTATAGAAAAGTAGGGTTCTTAAGTCATCAACCTTTTTAGGTGCTTGTATAACTATCCAAGTCAGATATAGACTTGTTAAAACTTGGCACAAGCCTTGACTAATCCTTTAATGCTTATCATTTATCACTTGACTGTGATGGCATCACTTCACATAAGGCGCAAGCCTTATGTGCTCACTTGAAGTGAAATAGAGAAAGTACCAATGCTCACATTGGAATAGTTATGCCATTGCACAACTCTATATTCCAAGGACTTTGGTTATTGTAATGGTAGTGGTAAGTTCATGGCACAAGACATTTTGGGGAGGATCCGACTGTTTGTTAGACATACGCCTATATGATGTGGTTTTATAGATTCATGGGCACAAGTCTTTGGTTTGTTTAGCTTAGCATTATTTAGGTGCTTGGAGGATTTAATGGGGTACTTAGATGAGGGACTTAGTATTAAGTTCATACTTTGGCATAGGGATCATCATGAGGAATGGGGCTATTCTTGTGCTTATAACATTTCTATATAGAGTGTTGACATCATCATGCACTACATAAATGCCATGAATGGACTAGACTAAAAACTTACTGTAACTCAATATTCATAATATAAATCTAAGCATTACAACTATTACAAGTATTACACAAACCATTCTCATTCTAAACCTATGACCATAATCATATAAACTAGACTAATACTCATTAGATGCAACACCATTCATTATTAAATAGAGTTCAAATACATAGTATATATATCAATAAAAACTAAGCAAATACTCATATTAAAGCTACTAAAGGCCTAAAGGCTCACATGAAAGCTTGGGCACTACAATGAGGATCCTCAGAGGTGTCCATACTAAAACCTAAGCTAAATGGAAAATACAACATTCAAAAATAATCCTATAGATCTTCACTACTCCAACTCACCTCTCCTTACTAACTAGATTAAGCTTGGATTTATAACACTTAGGAGTATCTTAGTACCATAGTGAAAGGATCATGTTGGGGGTTGAGCTAGCATTGGGTGTAATCATTTTACCAACTCCAATACCTTGATTCCATTGTGTTGTGATTATCCTATGCACCCACTTCTTGATGATGTTTGAGTTAGTAGGGAGTTGGTTAGCCACTTGCTAGCTAGTGACACAAGATGACAAAACAATAATCATATAAAGTGGTTGCCTTACACCTAAGTATCTACTAAGTTAGTATAGATCTTATACTTAGATAGATTTGGGGCCAACACCACATCATCACCAAAATATGTCACCAATAGACTAGTTCAAATGGCTATAACCTAGTTAGTTAGATCAATTATAAATGTATTAGGTGATATAAATGATTTACCTAGAAACCCTAACTGTTATCTTTTAAAGTTCACTCCAAACATTGGAAAGACTAAAAAAGAACATATTAATTATTATAAAACATCTCTTAGGTTTCTCAATGTTGAACATGAAGATGTAACTTGTAGGTTATTTTACTTCACCTTGCTTGATCAAGCTTATGATTAGTTCCTTATTTCCCCAAAAAATTCAATCATAGGATGGAATCAATTGAAGAACATATTTTTAGCCCAATTTGGTTAGGTAGTTGATCCAAGCATCTTATATCAGTAATTGTTTGCATGAAAAGGGAATCCAATGATCTTATACATAATTTTAATGCATGTTTTCAAAATATGTATAATAGGGTAACAAAATTGTAATATAAAAATGCCCAACTAGCCTTAGAAATGTTCAAAAATGTCTTGGATATATGGAATTCCACTTTATTAAGGAAAGATCCAGCTATTATCAAAATTCCCTTGCATATGCATAAGTAATAAAATTAGACATGCAACTCAATCTATAATGGAACATGTTATCTTCCATTCCCAATGTTCTCCCAAACATGCTAAAATTAAACTTAATTCCACATGAAAATTATGATTTTCCATTACCACAACCTCTCCCAATCATGAATCATTTCCATTAGCTCATGCTCCCTTAATCAAAACTTAGGATTTCTAAGTCTGGTTGATAGTGAAGCTATGCCTCAGCCTTACAATCAAGCTTTAGTTCTAGTTACAACTAATAATACGTATATTTACCCTTAAGATTAAACCAAACTTGAGTTAGAAGCAATCTAAAGAATGGTCCAAAGATTGAGTAATGATTTTATGAACCTAAAAAAAAATTAGTTATCTCAAGTAGTGGAAAATTTTCCCCAAATTTCACTTATCAATGCAATTATAGACACTTCAATAGAGCTGATAACCAAATTGAATCCTCATCTAAAAAATTACCTAAGATCAATATTATGGAAATTTCCTTACCTAATTGGTTCCATATCCATAATATAACCCATTATGGAGAACTTGGCTATGTTGAGTTTTGTCTAGCCTTTGACATTTTACATAAGTAAATTGATGAATATGAGGTTATCCAAAATGATAAGAATATTTCAACTCATTTAGATGCTTCTATTTCATTAAAGTGTCCTAATATAACCATGGTATTAGAAACTCTACTTTTACCTAACATAGAAGACAATGAACCTGAAGATAACACCAATGACATTAGAGCCTTCCAACAATAACAAAGAGATAACTAATAGTGAAAACCTAAATGATCTTAAATAATTCATTGGAACTTTTAGTGTAAATAATTAAAACTTTCACATGATATATCTTATGGAGTTTCTTAGCCCTTAGATCACCAATAGGTCTTAAAAATGAGAGGATTTTTTGTCCCATGAGTTGTTTACTTATTTTATATACTTAGATTAGTTAATCCCTAATTGTGTTTGAGTGAGTCACAATTTTAGCCTAACAAAAAATGGTGCTAGATGGAAGGCACCCTACAGCCTTTATAAGCACACATTTTAAAGAAGTTAAACAAAAGTACCCTATGCTAAATAAACATGCCTATGCATTGGTGAAAGTAGTCATAAAGTTTTGTCATTACATATTAAGAAATAAAGTACACACCATAATTTCAGACCCTAAATTCAAGTAAATGTTAGGATAAAAGAAGTTGGGTGAAATAAGAGGATGTTGGGGTACTAAGCTTCAAGAAAATGACATTGAAGTAAAACCTATAAAATTGGTACGTAGTCAAGGTTTATCTAAGTTAATTTTAGAAGTTGAACCTAACATCTCCATTATAGAAGTTAATCTATATAAGCTTTGATTTGGTCTATGGTATGATTCAATTTCCCATTATTTGTTTTATGGATAATCACTAGCCCATTTTGACAAGATGCAAAGAAGATCAATAAGGATGAAAGATGCACATTATATGTTGTAAAGAGGATTTTTGTACTATAGGAATAATGAATGGATTTAATTTATATGTTTATTTGAGGAAGATGCATAAGAGGTGATGAAATAATTTCATGATAAGTTGGGAAGTGGTCATTCTTATGATAATGTGATTAGACACAATTCTCAGATCTAGATATTATTTGCCAAAATTATTAAAAGATGCCTATGTACATGTGAGGACTTATCATTCATGTCAGATCTTTGATAAGAGATAAATTCATGCTTCCATGCTATTGTAACCAGTGATAGAGGAATGCCCCTTTGCCTAGTAGGGTATAGACTTCATTTGGGTCATAAATCCCAACTCATCAATGGGTCATAAGTTCACTCTCTTTGCCATTAACTATTGTACGAGGTGGATTGAAGATAAAGCAATAAGAAAAAATACAATTGAATAAGTTATTGTGTTACTATAAGAATACATTGTAACATGATTTATGACTCCTATAACACTTATTTTTGACAATAGACTAACCTACCAATAAATTGAATTGATTGAGTGGGAATATTAGCATGGAATTACATTAAAATTATCCTAAAAGTGTTATCCCAAAGGGAATGATTTGGCAGAGTCAACCAATAATATTTTTCTAAATTCTATGAAGAAATTAGTTGACCAAAACCCACACAACTGTCATGTGCTATCAAAATAGACTTTATGGGATGATAGAACAAGGCATAAATAAAGCTTGAATAATTTCATTTTCTTGCTTTCCTATGGATTAAATCTAATTTTCTTAATACAACTCAAGAAACCCACTTATCAGTTCATACAATAATACATAGAAGTAGGTCAAGGAAGTTAGTCCAAATTGTTGGACCTGATCCAATTAGAAGATGGGTAGGATGAAGCTTTACAAAGTTTTATCTAATCTCAGGCTACTATGAAAAGATGGTTTGATTCAAAAACATAATTGAAGGCCTTTCATGTTTTATATTTAGTCTTGTTATGGGGTAAAACACATGAGATAAAGGTTCAAAATGTTAAATTCAGTCCTTTATGGATCGGTCCTTACCAAGTATATGAGCTTTTGGGACATAATGCATTTAGATTAAGAGATATTCAAGGCAAAGAATTTACACTACCAGTTAATGGATAATACTTGAATCATTATTTCATGGCTACTTCATCAAATACCATTTTCAAGTGAATATACTAAGGTTTAGCTATGTATATATTTTAAATATAATTTTCTATTTTCATATCTAGTGTTTCCTAATTTGCTATTTGTTTTTAGTTTATTTTACTTTAGTTTATTTTTTCTCTTTTAAGTTATTTAATGTTTTTATTTTCTACCTCTTTACCTATTTAAATTTAGTTTTTTTTTACTCTTGGGTGGTTTGTAGTGTGCCTTTTCAAAAATTCATTATAGTTATCCATATGTTTATTATGAGAAGTCAAATCTTGAAAGGGTAGTATTGGCATTATTAAATATTCCTTAATACATCTTGTTTCTTCATTTTTCATGAAGAGTATACTATCAATGTGGTAGGATAATTAGAATTAAAATAGTAAACAAAAGAGTTCTATACAACACTATGCCAAATCAATGTTGTGTTCTTATGCTCCATAGGCTAGGAACTTCAACTGGTTGACAATAAAGTATGGGAGATTTTTAGATTTTGAAATTAGAATGTGAATCATCCTTGAAGAAATAAATAGGATATTGTAATTTTATTTGATAATTTCTATAATTTAAAGTCCTATGATTCAAAATAGAATATGATAATTATAAAAACATTTCATGTTCTTATTGAAGCCGTCAAATTACACATAATTTAACATTTGAAGTAAAATGTAGATACTAAATTGAGTTAGATATGTCTGAATACTTATGAATGTTTTGAGTAAATAATTATACCCATGGATTGGTCCCCAACTCTCAATGGACTGAATGATAAAATATTTTCAAAAGAAATAAATTGAAATAAAATTGAATAAAATGAAAAATCTAGAATTCTTTCCTCGAAAGGGTGATTCAAACAATATCCATCATACACTATATATCCTAGTTGATAATGGATTAGGCCCTTAAGTGGGACCAAATTTATCTCTATTTCATACATAGACACTTGGATGGTAATAGAGTAATGCCCAAGCCATTCCCTTGAAGCCAAACATCCAAAATTGTTCCTCTCATAAATTCTAATTGTTTTAGACAAGTTAAATTTATTTATGTGAATTTAAGAGCTATAAAAAATGATAAGAATCAATCACTTTGGCATACAATGATGGTCTTAGATATATTTGAAACATAATATGTCACATACTGAGGTAGAAGTTTTTGCTTTCATATTTCTAGTTTTTTCTAAGGATTTATCTATAGTTTTTATTTATTGTTCAAGTTTGAGGATTGAAATTCTAGGTTATGAATACTAAACAACATTTGCCCCATGAAATTCACCATTTTTTGGGTTCAACACACCCCATACTTGAGATTTCACATGGGGACCCTCTTGATTTAGCATAGTTATTTTCTTTTTTCTATTTTTGCATAATAATATGACTTTGTCTAATGAGTAACACTTGATAGTGTTGACTAAATTCACTTTACCATTCATTCAAAATGGTTAGAAAATCATTTCCATGAGTTTAGACAACATAAATTGACCTTTGAAGTTTGAAAGTGATTCAAGTATTCATTCAACATCGAGCAATATACTTATTATAATTTTGGAGTTAAATCAAGTGTACATTCTGATACATGTATTATCATTGATATAGCTTGAAATAATATACCTTTTGAATTATGAAATCTCTCATGTTACTTGTCATTTAATTAAGTGTTTTTGTAATAAAAACATTGGTCTTGTGCTTCATAGTTGAGCTTTTTGAGTATTATGATCTTTATTCATCCATAATCAATTTAAATTTTGATTTAAAAGATCATGTTATTAATTTGAAATGTTAATTTAACTATTAAAATAATTTAATTCACTCAAAATGGTGCTTTTTTGGTCAAGTATACATTTAAATCTAACTTATTTACACTTTCAGGCTTATGCTTGTACATAATTTTGTGTTTACTAAATGTTTTATTCAAATTTCTTCAACTAGATTATTAATTTTTTTACAAAGTAATGTTTGTATTATTTTGGTCACAAAGATATTTCAAAGTTTTCAAAGCCAATGAAAGTCTTCCATACATCTAAATCATGTCGATAAATAGATTCACAATTAAATCTTTTTGAAAAATGACTAAGTTTTTTTAAATCCCCTAAGTCCTAAGATCGTGCCATGTGACATGATCCTAGTGACCTAGACTAGAAAAAATTAGTGGGTTGTGTAAATTTAAATGCCCCTAAGACCCAAATAATGTGCTACTTGTCACAATCCTATAAACCTAGAATCTCATAAAGTCAAGAATAATGCCAAAGCTCTATGCCCTCAAGAGCTCAGGATTATGACACTTAGCACCATCTTAGAAGCCCAAGATCTTGGAATGATAATAATATTAACCTAGAGATGATGTTAGTAGAGTTATTTATATGATTATTTATAGGAAAGTGGAGTAGTGAGGGTCATCCACATTTCATCATTTGCCTAACCTAGAGATGACATCAACACAATTCCTAGTAAAAAAGTATTCAAAAGACTTTGGGTTGCTTGAATCATGATAAGTGGTAGTAAAGCAAACCATGGGAAAACATGGTAGACAACTGAGAAGAGCATTAGAGAGCCAAAAACGTGTGGTAGTAAAGAAAACATACAATCATCCCCTTAAGCATATAGTTAACCTACATTTTATGGCCAATGTGAAGAATAAATGATGGGCAAGTGATGGTTTGTCATTCAACTATAAACAAAGGCTACATGTAGAGGAGATGTGGTGATTACAAGACATAAACCTAAGCATTTTTGATCATCTATAACATAAAGTTAGTTAAAAATAACATGCATTAAATATTTGGTGAGATGATCAGAAGAGAGAATGAATATGGAGAGGGCAATGGCCAGAGCATTGGTAAAGATCTAGGTAAAGGTAGAGGCTGAAATTAAGAAGAGTGTTCACAAATTTGAGGTAGAGATAACTAAAAGGATAGGGATATCAATAGGCTCATCAAGAGGAAAAATTCACATATTTATAAATTAGAACAACCCATTGTTCCAATATTTCCTAGGCATCAACATTTTATAAATAAATGATTTCATTTTAAATAAGTTATGCTATATTGAAGATAAACATAAGAAATTGGGAATGGAAAAATCAAATACATGAACCTAAAAATTTATCATTGGGATTGGTTTGTAATGAGGTGTCTCTTCCAATTTAGATCAATGAATTGGTCAGTAGAAGAAATTGAATACCAAAGAGTACCTTTTTGATCATTGGAGATTAGAGTGTATTGGAGATTGAATCCACTTCCATCTTGGAAGTTGTATCTAAAACTGTGTCATGACTAGATCATTATCCTTTCTTGATGTGTTATCACTAAACATTGAGATATACTAAGTTATTTAATTTAATGTTTGTATCAAGAGCATTTAATTTGTGGTTGTGTATCATAGCCATGATAGACTACCATTGTCTAAATAAGCAACATTGACTTCTATTGTAATGGTCAACAAATTTGAGTACCAAAACTCTATTAAGATTGAATAATTATTTCACTTTAACTTCCTCTTTGTTTTTTCTTCATGGTTTGACAAATTATTTTATAAGTAATATATGCAAATAAGTTTCTAATGTTATTGGTGTACAATTGATATACAATTATGATTATGCAATAATTGATTTAATTAGATTTGAGAGATTATTTAGGTTATTATTTAGGATTACATTAATCATAGTGTGAAAATAGATGTAGGATTATGTAATGGATTTATTTTGAATAGAGTTATAGATTTTATGTTCATCTATCTTCCTTTGAGTCTTGCTGATTGTGATGTTCTATTTTATGCAGTAGCTAGACTTGATACCCAATGATTTGATTGCAGCCCACTTTATATAATTTTTGAGTATTAGAAAACATATCTCAATCAAGTGATTAATATATTTTATTCCTTCTCTCTCCTCTTTTTATATTTTTAAAATGAGTAATGACCTACCCATTACATTGTAAATAATCCATTTATATAGGAAACCAATAATGAGAACTTAAACAAGCTTGAATAAATTGTTGTAACCTTTAGTATAAATAATTATAGCTTTCCCATGCTATATATCATGGATTTTATTATCCCTTGGATCACCAATATGTAATAAACCCTCTATAATTTCACCAAAATCATGCATTCCTCTTCATACACATTTTTACAATCACTTTACATACTTCCTTAGGTTAAGAGGTTTTCTTTTTCAATTTTATTATATTCAGATTTGTGAAGGGTTTATTGCATAATATTGATGCCAAATGAAAGTTAAATAAAATAACAAGTGACATACATTCATATGATGGAAGGTCAATATAATATTTGAGCATAAAACAAATTAATATAAATCTAAAAATAAGTATTTAATAGTCTAGATTTGACCTCTTTTGAAATGTGCATACAATGGTTGACCAAATTTGATAAAACATGATTAATGATAGGCTAAAAATAAGCTCATAATTTTTTTTCCATAAAAATCCTTCAAGCATCTTAAAAAATCCCTAGTATTATGCCCTATGAATACTCCAAAAAGCTACAAAATAAAATCAACCAAATATGCTATTCTTCCTTTTCCCAACTGCAATAATTTTGCCAAAAATAGTGATGAACACACAACAATTTCCCTGGTACTATAACATGACACTGTAACACAACATTATAGCAGTACATAACACTATAAAATTCATACAAAACACTATATCAATGGTAAAAATTACTGTATCATGCTTTCAAAATTCATAAAATATTCAAAATCTTCATTAACTTCAAAACTATCTCTACAACAATTTATTATTTGAAGATTTAATCCTCCATAAACTAATCAAATAAGCACAAGTGTGAATTCTGAGAAGAATCCACCCAATAGGCTGAATGGGTTTTCATCTAAACAACCAATCTACCCAAGGGTTTTCATCCTAGGGCATGTTGAACCTACAAACACAAGCTCTTCAAAATTCTCTGATAGAAAATAAAAAAACCAAGATGTCCAAATGACTTACTCTCATGTCTTTTTAAAGGTTTAGTTGAGTCTTCTAGAAGAATCTAATTTAACCTCCTCAAGGATTCTAGAAAAACACTTTATTTAATAAAGTGGATTTATAATATTTATTTTTTATTTGAGTCACTTTAATTAAATTAATTAAAAATAAAGTTATCCTTAAGATTTAATTTATTTGGTAAACTTTATAAATAGATAATTTTATTTTATTACCTTGTAATTTGTGATCATAGTCTATGAGAATAAAATAATCTAGTTGGATTTACTGGATGATCACTAAAAAAAATGGGACATTATAGTTCTCCCTTCTTAGATTTACTTACCCTCAAGCATTTGCAAATCTAGATGCTGTAGAATCTATTCACCTTCCCATGTAGCATCATTGATAGGCAAGTTTATCCATCTAATCAAATACTCTTTGATCACCCTGTTTCTCAATCTACGCTCCCTCATGTCCAAGATAGCATTAGGCACCAAAACCAACTTGTCCTCCTCATCTAAAGGTGGAAGCTTTGGAAAAGATATAATGTGTTGCCCAAATGCCCTTTTGAGGTAATATACATGAAAGACATTATCATTTTTACTATCTTTAGGCAATTATAGCTCATACACAACCTCTCCAACTCTCCTCATGATATTGTAGGGGCTATATAACTAAGGATTCAACTTTTATACACCACTCTTATTCAATGTAGACTATCTGTATGGCTGTAGTTATAGGAAAACCAAATCACCAATCTTGAATGTCCTCTCAACCCTATGCTTATCAACATATACCTTTTATTTATTTTGAACATGATGAAGATTCTCATTAAGGGAAGTGAGAATATCCTGGCTATCTTGCATCAACTATCTCACCTTAGGATCTTGACTATCATCAAATGCTAAGTCTAAACAAGACATAGTGTCATACCCATACAAGACTCTAAATGGTGACATGCCTATCAACATGTGGTAGGTGGTATTATAATAATGCTCTCTTAAATACAACCACATGATCCAAGCCTTTTTCTACCATGCAACATAATTATGTAAATTCCCTTCCACCCATTTATTTACAATCGTCATCTATCCATCTGTCTATGGGTGGTAGCTAGTGCTTAGGGTTAACTCAATACCAACTAATCTAAATAGATCTTACCAAAACACACTTAGAAACCTGCTATCCTAATCACTGGTAATGGTCCTCAAAAGCCCATTAAGTCTAAACACCTCTCTAAATAATAACTCTATAACCTGGGGTGCCCTATAATAAGCTAAATTAGCAAAGAAATGTGCATACTTATTCAATCTATCAATAACCACATATATGCAATCTTTGCCTTGGACTTTTGGAAGGCCTATAATAAAATCCATAGTTGTACTCTCCCACTTTTTATTAAGAATAGGCAATGGCTAAAGTAATCCCATAGGAAAAGTATGCTTACACTTGTTTTGATGATAAGTCATACACTCTTTAACATAATGTAAGACATCATCCTTGAGACCTTTCCATGAAAATCTCTCCCTAATCTACTTGTAAGTCTTGAGAACCTTGGATGTACTACTAGAGGAGTATCATAAACATCCCTCTAAATATTATCCTTCATCTTAGATTTAGGTACCAAATATATCCTATCCTTATAATATATCACATCATTAATCACCTTATACCTATCATCTTGAATCTTAGTGTCCATGAGCTCACATGCAAATGTATTTTTGGAATGATCAACCAAAAGGTGAACCTTCTAATCAGCTGGAATCTATGACAAAGAAAAGTGTGGGTTTCTTGGATAATGCATATATTACAACATTATTCTTACCCTTAACATATTCAATATCAAAGTCATATTCTTTAATCTTGATTACCCACTTTTTTTGGTGCTCATTCAAATCCTTTTTTTCCAAAAATTATCTCAAACTATTATCGTCTACCCTCACCACAAATTTTTCATCCACCAAATACTACCTAAATTTTGCCAATGCATGCATGATGGCAAGTATCTCCTTATCATAAGTGGAATATAATTGATCCACATCTATCAATTTCATACTCTCATAGGCTATGGGATTTCTATTATTCATAAGCATGACACATTTCCCTTCACTAGATACATCACGCTCTAGTACAAATAGTTGAGAAAAATTTGGTAAGGCCAACACTAGATAAATGCTCATCACCTCCTTAAGTATATCAAGTGTAGATTTAGCCTCATGAGACCATATTAATTCCCCCTTCTTAGTGAGATCCATAAGAGGTATTTTTAACTAAGAAAAACCCTTGAAAAATATCCTATAATAACTATATAACCGGAGAAAACCCCTTAAATCTAAAATGTTCCTTAGTGGCAGCCAATCCAAAATGGCAAGTATCTTCTCTTGGTGCACCTTTACTCCCCTGTACCAATAACATGTCCAAAATATAAAATTTATATCATTACAAATTCATATTTGGAAGCCTTTGAAAATAAGGAATGTGTCTCCATAATTCCCAACATCTCATCAATGTGCTTGAGGTGATCACCCCATGTCTTACTGTATATCAAAATATTGTTGAAGAATACGAACACAAACTTCTACATCTATCAATTAAAGATGTTATTCATACATGACTAGAAATTTTTAGGAGCATTAGTAAGACCAAAGGGTATAACCAAAAACTCATAATGTCTATATTGGCATTGCAATGCTATCTTATGTATATCCTCCTCATGGACTCTAATCTGATGATATCTTGAATGAAGATTAATTTTCAAAAAATTAACTACCGCATGTAGCTCATCCAATAACTCATCTATCTTGGGTATATGGTACCTATTTTTTATGGTTTTATTATTCAAGTCATGGTAATAAATGCACATTCTCATCATGTTATCCTTATTTTTTACCAAGACCACTCAAGATGTAAAGGGACTAGAGCTAAGTCTAACGTGTCCCATATCCAATAACTCCTTTATCATTTTATCAATATCCTCTTTAAATATTCTGGGGTGATGATAAGGAGTATTAATAATAGGATTATATCCCTCCTCTAACTCAATTATATACTCAAATCCATGATTAGGAGGCCTATCAGGTTGAATATCTCTAAACACCATATTATGCTTATCCAAAACCAATTAGATGTCCACATGATAATGCCTATCAACATTAGAAGAAGATTTAGAAGACATAAAGCATTGGGCTACCCATTAAACATCATCATGTCTAAACAACACCTCCATCAACTTGGTTATCACTACCCTTAGTGCACCATTTGCTAAAGCTTTCAAGACTATCTTCTTCCCATTTACCATAAACTCCAACTCCATCTTTTAGAAGTCTTGACTATATCTACCAAGTGAATGTAACCACTGAAATCCCAAAATAACATGGGTCTCACTAATCCCAACCATATAAAAATCATAAATAACCATATAATCTCCCAACTATATGCTCAACTATGAAATCTTCTTAGTGCAACTCATCTTGAAGCCATTGACTACCATGACACTGAAACTAGGAAAATCCTCAACCTATAATCCTCTCTTCACTACTAGACCATCATTAATAAAATTATGATTGGAACCATTATCAACCAAACATGTAACCCATTTTCCCTTAATTAATCCTCTCACTTGAAAAGGTTGATACTTAAAAACACCTAATAATGTAGTAATAACACCATGAGCCATGTATCCTGTATTAGTATCATTATGCTCTACATGTTGCTCCTCATGTTCACTATCTGAAATAGTGTCAACTATATCCTCATGAATGTTGGACATGACCTCTATGTAATGTGCTTTACATTTCCCAAGGCTTTTTTGATTGGTTTTCCAAGGCTCCTTACAAGAGAAGCATAACTCCTTCCTACACAACTCATTCCTCATCTTAACGTCTATCTTAGGTGGCATGTGCTTAGGCTGATTAAAGGTTATCTTGAATGGTTTGTTTCCCTTGAAGCTCTTTTTTTGGGATTGATATGTGGGAGGTGTAGTCTCTATATTAAGTGCCATTTTTATAGTGTTCTTTAGTGTCCTAGGCTTGAAATCCTTCACCAAACCCCTCAATTTTGTATGCAAACCCTTTATGAGTAACATTACCACTCTTTTTTTTGATATGTTAGGAACCATAACAATAATTTTTTAGAATTTGTTGATGTAGCTATCAACATCCCCACTTTGTCTAATCAATGTAACTCATAAAAATACATCTCTACATATTTTTGATCAAATCTAACAATCAATTTATTTTTAAACTCATCATAGGACTAAATCAAATCATGGTTTTATGTAATCAAACCATGATGCTACCAATCATATGATTCTCCCTCCAAATGCAAGGTTTCAAACTTAATTGCTTCCTCTTCTGGCATGGACGTAAATGTCAAAAATGTATCCAACTTGTGAATCCAAGCATGTGTTATTCTCTTCCCACTACCATCAAAATTTGAAAGAGTTAGTTTGATCAACGCATACTGATACTCCCTATGTTGTGTTCTTGGTCTTTGTTCCTATTGTGATTTTTTATTATCCTAATATTGATTCATATATTAGTTTAATGATAACTCATTTTTTATCACATGAGGAAGTGTATGGTACTCATCATAAACGCCTACCACCTCATTAACCAATAGTTTCTCCTCCTCAGGTTGTGGTGCTTCTTATTCCCTAGGTGTGAATGTAGGCCTAAATGGTCTATCTAAACTGCCCAACCTATCTCTCATAGGAATGTGATTACCTACATTTCTACCATCACTTATATCATTTTGATTTACCCTGAGAGTATTCATGTTTTATGGCATTTTCCCAATGGTTGTGATCAACTATTGTTGTGACTACATAAAAATTTGTATAATCTATTATTGTCCGTGTGCAAGGTCATTCAATATGTTTTATACAATCTAAACATCATACCTTCTCTCATCCCTATCCCAAAGACTCTCCAAACCACTCATTTTGTTATTATCTACTACAACTATAAGTGACTTTCTTGCTTCAAGTATTTATAAAAGTGTATCCTCTTCTAGATATGGACTTGTATACCAAAATTGCCTTCTTCTTTGCTCTCTTTTGTAATACCTTCTAGCTTTGTCACTAGTGCTCATTAACTCTTCAGTCTAGAAAGAATGTGGTTCTGATACTACTGTAAGAGCCCCTCTATAATTTCAATGAAATCATGCATTCCTCTTCATACACACTTTTTTAAACACTTGGCATACTTCCTTAGGTTAAGAGGTTTTCTTTTGTAAATTTATTATATTCAGATTTGTTTTAGACTTGTGAAAGGTTTATTGCATAATATTGATGCCAAATGAAAGATAAATAAAACAAAAAGTAACATACATTCATATGATGAAAGGTCAATATAAAATATGAGCATAAAACATATTAATATAAATCTAAAAATAGGTATTTAACAATCCAAATATAACCTATTTATTTATCTAGAAATGTGCATACAATGGTTGACCAAATTTATTCAACATGATTAATGATAGGTTGTAAATAAGCTAAGAATTTTTTTGTTAGAAAAATCCTTCAAACACCTCAAAAAATCCTTGGTATTATGCCCTATGACTTCTCCAAAAACATACAAAATAAAATCACCAAGATCTTTTATTTTCCTTTGGCCAACTACACTAATTTTGCCAAAAATGGTGATAAACACATAATAATTTCTTGGTATTATAGAACAACACTATAACATAACACTATAGTGGTATGAAATACTGTAGAATTCATATAGAACACTATAGCAGTAGTATAGATTACTATAGTATGCTTTCAAAATTCATAAAATCTTCAAAATCTTCATTAACATTAAAACTATCTCTCCAAAAATTTATTCTTTGAAGCTTCAATCCTCCATAAACTAATCAAATAAGCATACATGTGAATTCTGGAATGAATCCACCTAATAGGTTGAATGGGTTTTCATCCAAACAATTGATCTACCCAAGGGTTTTCATCTTAGGGAATGTTGAACCTACAAACACAATCTCTCCAAAATTATCTGATAGAAAATATCAAAACCAAGATGTCCAAATGACTTGTTCTCATCTCTTTTTAAAGGTTCAACTGAGTCTTCTAAAAGAAAATTTTATTTAATAAAGTGACTTTATAATTTTTTTTATTTGAGTCACTTTAATTAAATTAATTAAAAATAAAGCTATCCTTATGATTTAATTTATTTGGACAACTTTATAAATAATTTATTTTATTTTATTCCCTTGTAATGCCTGATCATAGGCTATGGGAATAAAATAGGCTATTTATCCCTATTGGATGATCACTCAAAACAAGGGGACATTATAGAATAGGTCCTAAAAACAAGGGGAATTTGTCCTATGAGCTATTGACTAATTTTATTTACTTATAATAGTTAAACCCTAACTGTGTTTGAGTGAGTCACAATTTCATCTTGACACAAACCTTCTCTACTTATTTTACCATTTCTTGTGCCCACTCCTTGGTGATCACTGGTTCATATTAGATGGAATGGTAAATGATTATTGACATATGACTATCTATTAGACAAAAAATACTTCAAAATCATTTGAAGCATCTAACAAATAACATCATGTTCATATTTTTGGTGGACATTTCTAATCATCACCCCCTTTTTATCCTTAAGGAGCTAAATATAGTTTTTAACTTTTTCTTTGGGGTGTCATTATATGAATTGGGCCAACTTTAAATTTTAATTAGATATGACCTTCCCCACTTGATTGAAGTGTTCCCTCAGTATAGACTGAAGCTGCCTAATGCTTAGGAGGGTTGTGTAGTAATAAGCTTGATGTTTGAGGCCAAGATCCTCATCTATAATATTATATAAATGGTGGGCAATATTTTGGTCAACCACCATTTTTGGGACATGGTATGGAAGAAATAAGGTAGGTGATTTTGTTCCCTTAATTATGATTATGGTATAATCTAGGTAGTACCAATAATCTCCCATTTTGGAGATACTCCTCAAATTCTCATATATCCTAGACATCTAAGTGCCATAAATAGTTTGGTAGACTTGAGTATAAACCTCCTTACACATTCTAGTAATTTAGTTTCTAAATCTATAAAAAATTGAAAGAATAGTCCTCACAGATTCTATTGTCCAAGTATTCTATGGATGACTACCATAGTTATCCATGAGCTATGTGGACCATACTAATGATTGCATCCAATAAATATGACATCATGTATAAATTTATATTGGCTAGATTTTGTTCATTTTTGAACATTTTTGCCTTCAATTTGACACTGATAATCTCTCCTAGGGCCACTATTTTGTCAAAATTCAAGAGAATGTCCAATAGTAAGACCTATTTAACTTGCACATAAGTGATGCTAGCAAATCCATATAATCTATTCAAAAGAGACATGGCTATTATAAAACCAGGCCTAAATTTGATTATGTTTTTGGAGTAAATGCCTCCCTTGGGGTTCAACCTCTGACCCTTCACTAACCACTATTTCAATTTCCCCTTCACAATGTTGTGCTCGAGCCATACATTAGCTGAGACTTGACCATATGCAACCTCAGGCCCTATAATCCTAAGGTATCTCTAAAATTCCCATTTTGAAACATATCCAACTATGTTATTTCCTTTCCTAAGGTGTAAACAATCCCTAAAGTAAGTGTTATTAAAGAATGAATCATAAAGCAAATTGATACATGGCATTACCTCTGGTTTCATAGCTATTTATGGAGCCCCATAGTCTTAATTAGAAGTAAATTATTAATGTATTAGTTATCCTCTAGGACAAATGATCATGTAAAAATAATGATGATATATACTCCATTACATTCAAGATGGATGAATAGTAGGGAAACTTAAAGTCCATGACACTTTTGTCGAATATAGTGTCTATGTATTCAGTGCTTCTAGTAATGGAATATACAGAAGGGGATTAGACATGTGATGGTATTGGAGAAGCTATTTTAGTAGCTAGGACTATGTATTTAATTTACAAATTGTCTAAACATTCCTTAGATTCATTGCAAAAACTAGATATTTTGGTGTCTTGAGAGCCCAAACTTATAATGTTTGATTCATAGATTAACAATAATGAAGTGGATTGTATTTTCTTGTATTTCACATATATCACCAAATCCTACACTTTAAATTCATAATGTGTGACATAAATGTGAATAATTACTTTTGATTTTGTTTTCATTTGGATTTAAATTTTTGAGTCAGCTTCAGTGGGTTTTTTGTTTGCCAAATAGATTTTTTTTTTTGAATTTATATGTATAGTTACTTAGTTGAGATAGGTGTCAATCTCTCACTTACTAGATTTTGATTAGATATCAAACTCATTTATGTATACTCTATCCATGCATCCCTTTAATCATGACACTTTTATATTTATCACCTAGGGTCTTCAAACTTATGATCTTGATTTATATGCTCTAGGGCTACAAATTAATGAGATTGAGTCATGTGGAGTGATCTTGGGGTTATAAATAATTAGAGACTCAACTATTTGAATTTTGAACTATGTACATCCTCTAAGAAGTCTATGAGTGGTCGAGATATTTATGCATGGTATGATATTAGAGATTTAAAGACTCAAAGACTTGGAACATGGGTTAATAGATCCATTAAATTGATATTCCCATAGGATGCTCCATGTTAATGGGATTGTGCCAATATCAAGGTCTTAGAGCTTAGAGGTTCTAGGTACTTAGGCTATGGGGCCATGGAGCCATTAGACTTTTCTTTGACCTTTAGGTTTTTGGGTTCACAATATTTCTCCACTTGGCATGATATTAGGGCCTTGAGAACTCAGATAACTTAGAATTTTCCATGAAGTGAACTTTGTCCTAGTTAAACAAGTTTTTCCACACTGATGACTTATAGTAACTTAGTTGTCTATAAGGTACATAAATTTTGTCAAACTATGATGTGTTCTAAGTAATGTGATAGTACCATATGTCAAGGTATCAAAGCTCAAAAAATTTGGAACACTTAGGATTTGTATGAAGGCCAAAGGGATAAAATTAACATGATCTTACCACTTGTCCTAATCTTAGATCTCTAGGAACTTTATGGAACATAATGGAGGTAGGGTCTAGACATGGATAATTTGTAAGTCTTTGAAAATAGTCATGCAAACATTTAAAAATTATAGAGACATTAGGTCATGACACATTAGCTCTATTAGATAATAAAAATAATGGAGTCAAATTCCAAGAAAAATTATAAAAAAATACAAGGTTTAAAATGAATCATAATTAGTGCCCAAGCTTTGATTTTCATGATTTTATAATTCTGTAACTTTAGAATTTGAGGAAAGCCTTAGTATTATGCATATTAAAATCAATATCATGAGTTTATAAGGTTTATAGTTGTTAGGATAAAATAAAAGATAGATTTATCCCCAAATCACATACAAGAGAAAATATGAAATGAATCAATCAAACATACAAAAATAATCATAAACATGCACATAATAAGAGACACTAGATTTAACATGGTTCACCCAAGATGGGCTAAATCCACCAAACTTGTCCAATATATTATTTTCAGCAATAGAAGGGAGAAATAAATCCTACAACAAAACTTGTTACACCTCTATACATTCTGTACCTCCTCTCTATGTACAATAATGTTTCATCTTTCATCTCAGCCATTTAATAATAAATTTTAGGGAAAAAAACACCTAAACATAACCTCTACCATTAGATCTATAAACCTTTAATCAATGGCCCAAATTGACTACAAAATTATAATTTTACAAGGTAATTTTAATAATTTTTTTTCTTTGGGGGTGTTTCCCTCAAACCCCCACTAAGGTGCACTACCCTCAAACCCCCCACTAGGTGGATATCGCCCTTAGACCTTGAAAAGTGGGGTAAACCCCCTTGCAACCCCCCATGCCATCACAAATACAAAGAATGGGATCCAAAATCCAACTAAAATAACATCATATTTTTAACCTATAATCTTGGAAGACAATCAAACTCCACACCTAACAATTGGAAATTGAATAAGGATATTAAAAAAAAATTGAGTCCCCATAAAATTCAAAAAATGGGTGTGTGTGTGTGTGTGTTAGTGCACAAAAAAAAGTGACTAAGTGGGGAAATACTCCTAAAGATTTGAGAACCCAAAATTTTGGTAATGAATCATAATAGAAATTCATCTCTAATAAGAAAGGAATAAGTAAAATAGTCCCCTAAAAAAGACTCCTCCTTCCCCATGTAACATACTAATAATTTTCATTCATGGAATATGTGTGTGATTTTATGAAATTTATTTTCCCCTTGTTATGAGAGTTTTAACAAAGTCCTAGATAACCATTTTAGGTTCTATTTTGAATTCAAATTTTGTAACCAAACAATAAGGGAAGCCTAGGCATTACTCTTTTTATAGCTAGGCATCCATATCCTTGATAGAGATACCTCTGATTATACTCTAAGCCTTGATCTACTGCCAACTAGGCATCTATAGCCTTGATAGAGATCATTGGAATCACCCATCTTCTATAAGTTTGTATAATAATTTTATTTTTATTTTTTGAACATAGATAGAATAAGGGTTGGGAATCACTATAAAATGGGTGTATGTATAAGAAAACCTATTTTAATTAATTTATCCCTGTTAGTCTACATCTATTTCAATGTTTATTATATCTCATCCAAGTTTTTAGCATGCCATAGTGTAGTTGATCTTTGGGAATGGAAAGTATTTATAAAATTTACATGAGTATATCAAATTAAATACCAAATGTCTAACAAAATAACTCATTCTAAGTAGAACCTAATTCAATCATAACATATACCTCAATCCAAAAAACTCAAACACTGCCATAAAAAATCCTTATGAACTAATTGTGCTTCTTTTTATAACATCGCGTTATTTTTGGAAAGTATTTTATAATTATAGCATATAAAATCATTTGATTTGTTCTATAATTTTAAGAAAACTGATCTATAAATAATACAACTAATCTACCCAAAGCAAATGTAGAAATTAAGAAAATCTAATATAGGAGAATAGGAAAGATTACCTAGAAAACAAGAAATCTATTCTAGAAATGAAAAAAAAAATTGACTCCTATGTCTACATATTCATTTACAGTCATTCAAAAGTGTCTTCAATTAGAGAAATCATGAAATAATTTTTCAAAAGTCATCCATTGATTGGAAAATTGAGGTCATTACCTTGGAAGTCATTTAAGTGAAAGATATTGTTACCTAGTATCTCAGATATTTGATATGGTCCAATCCATAAAGGAGTGAACTTATCATGCTGTCCTTTATTCTCATGTGCTTTATCTAATAAAATCACTAGGTCTAAAATCTTGAAAGTATTAATTTAAAACCTTTTGTCAAACTATCTTTTGACAATGTCTTGGTATTTATTAAATATATGTAGTGATTTAGTTTGTGTGTCTTCCGTCTAAACTATATCGAGTAATATAGAATAGATTCATTCATCTTCCCCTATGCACTCTTGAAAAAAATGGTATGTTGGGTTCTTAAGAGTGATGGGGAAAAATTATTGATGTCCATAGACTAGTATAAAAGGTGAAGCCTTGAGGGCTTGCTTATGTCTTGTTCTATCTTCCCATAGTGCATACTTTAGTGGTATATGCCATTTTTTTGGTTTATCTTGTGATTAATTTTTTATGGCATCCATTAGATTCTTGTTGGCATATCGAACCACTCTATTCCATTGTAGATGTTAGGTTTTGGAGCTAAAAACTTCACCTAGATGCAAACATGGAGGTTGTTGAGTGTCACAGTCACTGACATCAGTTAGGCCGACTGATGTTGATCAGTGGTGGATAGGTAGCAACCAACATCGGTTAGGAGTAGGCCAATGTCGGTCACCTCCAAATAGACAGGGACCAATGTCAGTTGCTTGTGTATTCCAAAACTATTTTTTGCATGAACAGTTAGTTTGTTGAATGACCAGTTTGCATGTAAAGACTAATTTTAGTCTTGGAGCTACATTTATAATTATTGTTTGCATGAGATCTATATAATAGACTCATAGGGCTGTATTGAAAAGTGTGCTAGATAGAGAGAGCAAGGTTAGCTCCTTCAAAGGGAAGAGAGCAAGGTTAGCTCCTCATAGTGCCACAGTGCCAAGTGTGTATGATCAGGTAGATCATTGGGAGAGCAAGATCTGGTAGAAGATCCACAGGCGTGCTGGTGTAGAGAATCAGAAAGATTCTTCATGTGTGTATGATCTAGGTCGGCAGGTGTGCAAGGCCAGGTTGATCTATGGTATAGCAAGATCAGGTGAGATCTACATGTGTAAGTAAGATCGATTTGATTTGCAGGTTGTTGCAAGTTCATGAGAGATCTGTTTGGAGTGCATTGTGTACTCAGACTTGAGTATGTGTGTATACTCAGTGGTACTGGCAGTAGTGATACTGACTGGTTGGAGGTGAACAACAGCTCCGTGTTTGAGTTGTTTGTTGTGACTGTAATTGAGAGAGAGCTTTGAGGGAAGATTACTAAAAGTTCTAGAGGTGTGGAAAGCCTCAGAGGTGTAAGAAGAGTGTGGAACTTATTTATTATAATTTACTTCTGGAAGAATATTAATACAATTGGGTATTATCTCTCATATTTTATGTTATTTCTAAATTTCTAGTTACTTGTTACTTCTGGTTAAATTCCATGTTTAGTTGATTATACAAAGGTAATCAACTATGCTCTTTATGAGCTGGGGTCCTGACAAAGTGGTATCAGAGCTAGGATCAACTAATAGGTGGTCAGAGCTTGTTAAGTGTTTGTTGATTATAGGTCACTCTCAGGGGTTTCTGATTGAGTGGGAGTATAGCAATGGCAGAAGAAAGTATGGAGGAATTCAAAAGCAAGAATGATCAATTACAGAGTTATGGAAAGAAAGATCAGGTAAAGAAAGATTGCTGGTTATTTGAAGATCAACATGAAGGAAATAAAGAAGCATGTGTTGCAGGTATTATTGCACTGGTTGTTCTTTTATGTTCCTTGGATAAAGTAGAATCTTGGTTTATAGATTCTGTTGCCTCTTTCTATGCAGCCCCAAATAGAGTATTTTTCCATGTTAAGGTCCATGGAGACTTTGGAAAGATTTATTTAGGGGTTGGTGTGCCTTGTCAAAGTTTTGGCAAAGGGGAAGTGCAGTTGAAATTGTAGACGGCCAACACATGGGTGTTGAAGGATGTCATGCAGGTCCCAATTTTGAAGATAAGGGTAATTACTTCAGAAAAGTTGGGTGATGAGAGATGCACATTAACTCTCACAGTGGATGCACTTGAATTAGTAGGTGGTAAGAAAGTAGGTATCGTTTATCTATCTACTTATATTATTGATTCTCCTTCTATTGTGAATACGTGGCTTTGTAGGCTTGGTCACACGAGCAAGAAGGAGATGCATGTTCTTAAGCAAAAGATAGATGTCTTTGACAAACTTAAGAATTGGAAAGCCTTGGTGTTTATGGAGGAGATGATGGACAGAGATCAGTGGAGAAGGTTGAATAAATATAAGTAGGGTAGTTTGGATAGGGTTTTGATCCAAAGTGAGATCATGGGTAAAAAGTCATCACTCACAAGAGAGCACAGTTACTGGCGTCAGTCAGGTGTAACCGATGTCGAACAGGTAAGTACCGATGTTAGTCATGTGCAAATAGGCAAAGTTGGTGGTGTTCGATAGGTGGCTACTGGCATCGGTCAAGGAACCGATGTTAGTGACTAGGTGGACACTGACGTCGATCAGGGAACTGGCATCGGTGATCAAGTGGATTTGACATCAATCGAGTACAAACCAGGGTCAACCAAGGAATAGATTTTGGGTGGACAGCAAGCTGTCAAGGAGTCTCAAATGCCCATGAGGAGGACTAAAAGTGTAAGTAAGCCTCAAATTCGTTATTGACCTTCTTTAGACTACTTGTTGTTCACTGCAGAGCAGGTAGGATCCAGGAAATAGTGGGAGCATGGCATGAATGAGGAATTTGATTCCTAGGATGCAGAACCAAATAAGAGATTTGGTAGAGTTTCCAGTTAGAGAGAAAGCACTAAAAGACAAATGGATTCCTAGGTCAAAGAAGAGAGATAATGCATACGTGAGATAGAAAGCTAGGGTATATGGTCTTGAAGAAGCTGTAGGATAGTGGTACAGATTTGACAGGTGTATGACAAAGCATGGCTTTAGTCAATGTCATTGTAACCATTATGTTTACTTTACCAAGTTGGATGATGATTGCAACATTATCTTGTTACTGTATGTTGTGTTGTAGGGTCACACATGTAGGGAGTTGCTGAACTAAAGGTAAAGTTAGTTCAGTGGTATGTCATGAAGAATTTGGGAGCAACAAAATTCTTTGGCATGAGTTTTTATAGAGACATGGAAGGTCACAGGTTGATTTTGTCTCCAGATGATTGTGTGAATAAGGTAGTGGTGAGGTTCAAGATGCAGGATGCAAAACCGGTTAACACACCTATGGATGGACAGTTCATATAATAGGGTCCCAATTCACATGATGAGGTTAAGTACATGTGTAATAGACCTATTGTTGCCCCAGTAATGGGTGTTGTCAGCAAGTTTGGAGCTAATCTGAGAAAGAAGCGCTAGAGAGCATTTCAGTGGGTTCTCAGGTATCTGAGAGGGACTAACAGTAGGTTAACATGCTATGCAGGGTTAGGCACTTCTCTACATGGGTATGTAGATTTAGATGTGGCAGGTTACTTGGATGACATGTAGAGCACCACAGGATGTGTGGTGGTTGGTCTTCAAGATTGATCTTGAAGAGGGATACAAGCCAGGAAACAAATTAGATGAAGTATAGGTACATGTATAGGTGTAGCTATTTATCTCCAAGTGGGAGATTGTTAGGTTGTGGAGCTAAAAGCTTCACCCGGATGTAAACATAGAGGTTGCTAAGTGTCACAATCACTGACATCAGTTAGGCTGACCGACGTTGGTCAGTGGTGGATAGGTAGCAATCGACATCAGTCAGGAGTAGGCCAACATTGATCACCTCCAGATAGATAAGGACTGACGTTAGTCACCTGTGTGTTCTAGAACTATTTGTTGCATGAATATTTAGTTTGTTAAATGACCAGTTTGCATGTAAAGACTAATTTTAGTCTTGGAGCTGCATTTCTAATTATTGTTTGCATGAGATCTATATAATAGACTCATGGGGCTGTATTGTAAAGTGTGCTAGATAGAGAGAGCAAGGTTAGCTCCTTTAGAGGGAAGAGAACAAGGTTAGCTCCTCATAGTGCCATAGTGCCAAGTTTGTATGATCAAGTAGATCTGTGGGAAAGCAAGATCTGGTATAAGATCCACAGGGGTGCTGGTGTGGAGAATCAGAAGGGTTCTTCATGTGTGTATGATCTAGGTCAGCAGGTGTGCAAGGCCAAGTTAATCTATGGTATAGCAAGATCAGGTGAGATCTACATGTGTAAGTAAGATCAGTTTGATTTGCAGGTTGTTGCAAGTTCATGGGAGATCTACTTGGAGTGTGTTGTGTACTCAGACTTGAGTATGTGTGTATACTTGGTGGTACTAGCATTAGTGATACTGACTAGTTGGAAGTGAACAACAGCTCTGTGTTTGAGTTGTTTATTATGACCGTAATTGAGAGAGAGCTTTGAGGGAAGATTACTGAAAGTCCTAGAGGTGTGGGAAGTCTCAGAGGTGTAAGAAGAGTGTGGTACTTCTTTATTGTAATTTCCTTCTAGAAGAGTATTAATACAATTGGGTATTGTCTCTCATATTCTGTGTTATTTATAAATTTCTAGTTACTTGTTACTTCTGGTTAAATTCCATGTTTATTTGCTTATACAAAGGTAATCAACTGTGCTCTTTATGAGCTGGGGTCCTGACAAAGTGGTATCAGAGCTAAGATCAACTAACAGGTGGTCAGAGCTTGTTAAGTGTTTGTTGATTACAGGTCACTCTCAGGGGTTTCTGATTGAGTGGGAGTATAGCAATGATAGAAGAAAGTATGGAGGAATTCAAAAGCAAGAATGATCAATTACGGAGTTATGGAAAGAAAGAGTAGGTAAAGAAAGATTGCTACTTGGTTAAAGATCAACATGAAGGAAATAAAGAAGCATGTGTTGTAGGGATTATTGCACTGGTTGTTCTTTTATGTTCCTTGGATAAAGTAGAATCTTGGTTTATAGATTCTGTTGCTTCTTTCCATGCAGCCCCAAATAGAGTATTTTTCCATGTTAAGGTCCATGGAGACTTTGGAAAGATTTATTTAGGGGTTGGTGTGCCTTGTCAAAGTTTTGGCAAAGGAGAAGTGTGGCTAAAATTGCAGACAACCAACACATGGGTGTTGAAGGATGTCATGTAGGTCTTAGTTCTGAAGATAAGGCTAATTACTTCAAGAAAGTTGGGTGATGAGAGATGCACAGTAACTCTCACAGCGGATGCACTTGAATTAACAGGTGGTAAGAAAGTAGGTATCCTTTATCTATCTACTTATATTATTGATTCTCCTTCTTTTGCAAAGATGTGGCTTTGTAGGCTTGGTCACATGAGCAAGAAGGAGATGCATGTTCTTAAGTGGAAGACATATGTCTTTGACAAACTTAAGAACTAGAAAGTCTTGGTGTTCATGGAGGAGATGATGGATAGAGATCAGTAGAGAAGGCTGAATAACTCTGAGCAGGGTAGTTTGGATAGGGTTTTGATCCAAAGTGAGCTTGCAGGTAAAAAGTCATCACTCACAGGAGAACATAGATACCGGCATCGATCAGGGGTAACTGACATCAAACAAGTAGGCACCGATGTCAGTCATGTGCGGATAGGCAAAGCCGATGGTGTCAGGCAGGTGGCTACCAGTGTCGGTCAGGGAATTGACGTTAGTGACCAGGTGGACATCGATGTCAGTCAGGGAACTGGCATCGGTGATTAGGTGGATTTGACATCAGTTGAGTACAGACTAGGGTCGACCAGGGAATAGATTTTGGGTAGACAACAAGCTATCAAAGAGTCTCAAATGCCCATGAGGAGGACTAAAAGTCTAAGTAAGCCTCAAATTCATTATTCACCTTCTTTAGACTACTTGTTGCTCACTGTAGAGTAGGTAAGATCCAGGAAATAGTGGGAGCATGGTATGAATGAGGAATTTGATTCCTAGGATGCAGAACCAAATAGGAGATTTGGTAGAGTTGCTAGCTGGAGAGAAAGCACTAAAAGAGGAATGGATTCCTAGGTCAAAGAAGAGAGAGAATGGATAAGTGAGATAAAATTCTAGGGTATATGGTCTTAAAGAAGCTGCAAGATAGTGGTACAGGTTTGACAGGTGTATGACAAAGAATGGCTTTAGTCAATGTCATTGTAACCATTGTGTTTACTTTACCAGGTTGGATGATGATTGCAACATTATCATGTTACTGTATGTTGTGTTGCAGGGTCACACATGCAGGAGTTACTGAACTAAAGGTAAAGTTAGTTTAGTGGTATGTCATGAAAAATTTAGGACCAGCGAAATTCTTTGGCATGAGTTTTTCTAGAGACATGGAAGGTCACAGGTTGATTTTGTCTCCAGATGATTTTGTGAATAAGGTAGTGGCAAGGTTCAAGATGCAGGATGCAGAACTAGTTAGCACACCTATGGATGGATAGTTCACAGAACAGGGTCCCAATTCACATGATGAGGTTGAGTACATGTGTACTAGACCTGTTGTTGCCCCAGTAGTGGGTGTTGTTAGCAAGTTTGGAGCCAATCTAGGAAAGAATCACTGGAGAGTAGTTCAGTGGGTTCTCAGGTATCTGAGAGGGACTAGTAGTAGGTTAACATGCTATGCAAGGTCAGGCACTTCTCTACATGGGTATGTAGATTCGGATGTGGCAGGTTACTTGGATGACATGCGGAGCACCACATGATGTGTGGTGGTTGGTGTTGACCCAATTTTGCCCCTCTGGCAAAATTTTGGTCACCCTCTTCAATTTCTATAAAAGGCCAGTCTTTTTTGGGTTGCTCAGTTCGTGCTCAGTCCATCTTCAGTTCATGCGCAGTTTAGGCCGGGTTCATTAGTTTAGCATGGTTCAACTCAGTTCGAACACCTCAGTTCAATATGCATTGAACCTTCGTACTTTGAACCATTGAACCATTTTTTGGTTCAATAGGCTGGGTTCAATATACATGGTTCAATCTGCAAAAGAGTTCAATTGGCATTGAACCTTCGTACCATTAAACCGTTGAACCTCTTGGTTCAACGGGTTTAGTTCAGCGGTTCAGTTCATATTGGTTCAATGCTTTGAGTGTAGCATGGCTTGGTCAAATGGCTTGGTTTAGTTTAGAGGTTCAAAGTGCTTGAGTTCAAAGCTATTTGGTTCAACACAAAATTTCAACGCCTTTGGTTCAAAGGCTAAAGTTCAACGCTTTGAGTTCAACGCTTTTGGTTCAACACTTAGTTCAAAGGCTTCCATGGTTCATCAGCATGCTCCTTTGAACCTTGAATCGTTGAACCAAAATTGGTTCAATAGATTTTGGTTCAAGGGGGTGTCCTTTAGCAAAGGGCAGTCAATGGTCAAAAGCCCTTTCGGAGGGCAGGCATAACAAAGCGTGGCAAAAAATTTGGGTAAGTTCAAAACCCACGGGGAAAATTATAAAGGCAAAGGGATTCAGCATGGTTTAAAGACTAAGGCATGGAAGAATTTATACAAAATTTTTGTCCATGGGAAATGTTCGTGGAAAAAAGTCCACGGGTTATAGAAAACAGTCAGGCAAAATTTCTGCAGACAAATTGCCCGTGGAAAATTCCTGCAGACAATTTATCCATAGAAATTCGAACAGAGAGTTCAAAGCCATGAGACCAAGCCAAAGCCCATAGAATACATAAAGCCTGGGGAGTATCCAAAGCCTGACGCAAAGTAACAAAGCTGAAGGGTAAGCCACGAAGAAATTCAAGCAGGCCGCAGACCATCCAAGGCAAGCCGCTGACCGCAAGTAGTCAAACAACCAATTAGGAGAAGCCGTCAAGTGCTAAGGAAAGAGTACCTGGTAGATAGTGAAGACCAACGAGGAATAGGCTGTGAAGGAGTTAGACAAATTTTGTGAGACTTTCAAAGCCTGACTAGTTGGCAGAAGAGCAGGTCGTGAAGAAGGAAAAGAAGCGGCTAGGAGCCAACAAAGCATGAAGACGTCCTACGTGGACATCAAATTAAAAAAAAGGAGATAGCCATTGTTTTTAAAGGAAAAACATGAAATGTTAACCCAAAGGAGCTCAAACACAATGACCAGCTAGGATATTCGCCCCTGAGGGGCTGAACAGATTAGACAAGATATAATGGAACAAAAGTCAATTGGCAACATGGTTCTAGGAGGCCTCTTCAAGAAGGATGACACACCAACAGTGTTTTTCTTCTTCCCAATGAAGATGTGACATGGCCACTTGAAAAAAAGGGCACCAATAAGCCTCTCATCTTTTCTTTTCCATATAAGTTGTGGACTTGGTCATTTGGTAATATCTTTTCACATTTTTGTATGAGCGCAGCTCTGCAAATTTTCTGCCTGGATCAAATAAAAGACAGTTTTACCTCTTTCTTGGATGGATTTTTCTATGTATGTTCTAAGTGTTGATTTGTGTCCAGTCATTATTTTATGATGCTCTCATAGGTTCGGCACCAACAGACCAGTCATCTACAAAGTGCCATTGCCTGCTGCTACTAGGAGTAGAGTTCCATTTGGGGTGCAGAAATAGAGGAGGTCACTTCTAGTATGTATTTCCTAGCATCTTGGTGAGTCCCTATTTCCTGTATATTTCATTAAAACCTCCCTATCATTTCTAGTAGCCTAGTCTTTTCTATCGAGTCTCAGTGTATGTATGTTTTTGTTTGATCCTGAGTGTGGAGGTGAGAAGGTCGACCCTTGTTTTTGGTGTATCACCTCTTTAGAGTAGGCTTGTTTTTTCTTGCATCTCTCTCCCTTTTCATCCCCCCTAGATTGTATAGCTGTATATACTTGTATATAATTGTTTTTTTCTCTTGCTGGAACAACATCGATACATCAAAGGGAGCTAGCCCTTATCTAGAGACTCTCCTCTCCTACTTCTCCATCCCACAGGTGAGAGAGGAGTTTCCATGTTGTGAGGAGAGGGAAAGAACCTATTTTCCTACCACCGGGTGCAATTTCCATCGTCAACAGTTTTGGCACGCCTGGTGGGACCACAAGTTTTCAATTAGAAAAGTTACAGGGCTAGTCGCTGATCCTGTTACAGTAGAGGAACCACCAATACAACACTGTGCGTGTCAACAGTTTTGGCACGACCAGTGGGACCCCAAGTTTTCAACAAAGTAAAGTTTTAGGATTGAGGATGGTCTTGCTATGGCAAATTGAGTTTCTTCAGCATTTGGTGACTTTGAGTTATATCCGTTGGTTAAGCAGCCTGATACCTCAAGAAGTGCATTTTTCTGGTATGTGTAATTTCCATCATTTTAAGTCATGGACTCTATTTTATTTGGCCACCATGGCTATAATACTTACCAACCTTATGGCAATCCTTATCATGCCCAATATGGCCAGTCTCAACCCTGCTATGAGAAATATCAGCCTTGCGCTAAATCTTCTCAGTATGTCGCTTCTTCCACTCAGCTCAATCTCTTTGCTAATCAACCCATTTTCGCTTTCAAGCAAGCGTTGCTGGGATACAACAAATATTTAATTGATCTTAACACCAAAAAGGGGTACGGCCAAGAAATTTTTGATCATATCATCCATCAAGTGAGGAATGTGCTGGATCAGGTTAAGAAAGAATGGACTCCTATTGAAAGAGTGAATTGGCACATGCTTTCAAATGAGATGCTGGATGTGAGCGGTTTAATTGCATCTGTGGAGGAGAAGCTAAGTGTGCATGAGAGGCAGCCTTACCAAGTCTATTAACCTGCATACTCGCTACCCAAAGCATCATATCAGTCATATACAACCCCTTCTCTTAAGCCAAGTCGACCTTGTCAAAGTCAGTTCCTCAATCGTGTTGAGGAAAATTTTGAAACAACGAACCTTATGTTTAAGGCTAATCTTGATAGACAGATCGAATTGGAAAATCTTCAGATGTAGTAGTCCATTCTGGTTGCAAGGGAAGTGGAATCAAAATCTTCATTGTCCTCTCACATTGAGGCCCCATTAGCTCTAAAGGAAATGCCCAGCCCAAATTGCTTGAGCTGGAACAAAGTGGTCGAGTCATGGGACATCAAAGAGAAGAAAGACGTCATCCAAAATGAAGAAATGCAAAGTGAGGATGCTCTAGCTAAGTGGATTGAGGAACTAGAGAAGAAGATGATGCTGTTGAAAGAGAAAGAGGTGGAACTTTCAAATGCTGTAGACCAGCCAATGCCAAAAGGCATTCCTTTCACTGATCGACAAGCTAGTTTTAATATTGATGAAGCATTGGTGAAGTGGAGGGAAAAAAATCAAGAAGTTTTGGCCCAGGGTCTGCCCCCTCCTATTTTATAAAAAACTCCCTTTTGTGTGCCAAATCCTTTCTATGATATAACACTTGCTCATTTTGGCTCGTCCAATGTACCAATCAGTTCTGCCCTCAATCCCATGCACCTAGCTTTCCAGCATGGTTCTCTTCAGGTAGATTTCCCTATGCATGAGCAGACCCTCCCAATTGTTTCCCAGCCTCCTCAAGTCTTTCGACATGATCTCCAAATTCCAAGCTGGAAAGAGGAGCATCATGAGTCAGCCCAGGAACTTGAAAATGATAAAATTACTGCCTGCTCACAAAAGCAAGAGTCCAATCCTAGGATCATGAGCTAGGCACAAATAGTTGAATCTTAGAACAAAAAGGAGGAAGAGGAGGAAGGTTTCAGTTTAACTCTTGAAGAAGAAGAGGCTGCTCCCGCCCCTGATAATGATTATGACTTCTAGGAAAGGCTTTTCCAAGAAGATTTGGATAGGTGAATTGTAGAATTAGAGTCCAAAGAGAAAATCCTCAGTGAATGTGTGATGGATGGTTCAGACCAAACAACACATTCTATGTCTGAACACACCCCACCTACACATTTCGAAGGAAGCTATCAGGCCTTGCCTGAAATGGATTATGCTCAATTTGTGACTGATGTGGGAGACTTCATGATCACAAATGAGGATGAAATCAAATAGAGTGATATGTAAGAGCATGGACAGCCTTTTGTTCATGATTTGAATGATTTATTTGAAGTCTTTAGAGCAGGCTATATTATTCTCCAAACAGGGTGTGAGCTAATTAAAAATGATGAGGACAATATTGGGTTTCCAACAAGCATGCAAAGAGGCTGTAGTTTTTTAGATTTTCCCCTTCAGGAGGTTGGTGAATCTGAAGATTTCTTCTTTGAAGTCATCAAGGAAGATGGCCATACCATGGAACCCAAGCATGAGGCAGAAGAGAACGAGCCAGTCCATGATGCATATCAGGAAGCTTCTGGTGATGAGCCGGCAGCATTTGACTTCTTGATGGGGTGTACCAATCTGAAGGATTAGCATTTAGCAAGCTTCCAAGAATAATCAGAATACATATATGTCAAAGGAATGTTTGATTTTGATCCACTTGATTTCTAGCCAACTCAGGGGACAGGCAAGAAGAACAAGTCACCAACTCTCTTCTTCATTCAGCTACTTGCCTGGTGCCATAAGTCTTCTTACCAGGAAGGGGACTTAAGAAGTTTTCCATTTGATCCAGGTGGGAATCAAAAATGCCTGGTTAGCTATACATAATAGTTTGTTTTAGTTTCTTCTCCTGATTTCCTTAAGTGTAGTTGCACAGGTAGTGTTTTTAGTCTTGTGTGTTTCCCTTTGCGTGTGGGGGTAAATTCTATGTTTGATCCTGGGATCTTTTAGGCTGCTATTAATTCTTTCGAGTTGTATCTGACTCCACACCCAATGGATTTTTAAGGCAACTGGTTCTAAGCATAGCAGGCATGCTTACCCTATGAGTCACCAATTTGTTGACCCAATTTTGCCCCTCTGGCAAAATTTTGGTCACCCTCTTCAATTGCTATAAAAGGCCAGTCTTTTTTGAGTTGCTCAGTTCATGCTCAGTCCATCTTCAGTTCATGCACAGTTCAGGCCAGGTTCATTGGTTCAGCATGGTTTAGCTCGGTTCAAACACCTTAGTTCAATATGAATTGAATCTTTGCACTTTGAACTGTTGAACCATTTTTTGGTTCAACAGGCTGGGTTCAATGTACATGGTTCAATCGGCAAAAGAGTTCAATCGGCATTGAACCTTCGTACCATTGAACCGTTGAACCTCTTGGTTCAACAGGTTCAGTTTAGCAATTTGGTTCATCTTGGTTCAACGCTTTGAGTGCAGCACGGCTTGGTTCAAATGGCTTGGTTTAGTTTAGAGGTTCAAAGTGCTTGAGTTCAAAGTTGTTTGGTTCAACACAAAAGTTCAATGCCTTTGGTTCAAAGGCTAAAGTTCAACGCTTTTGGTTCAACACTTGGTTCAAAGGCTTCCATGGTTCATCGATGCGCTCCTTTGAACCTTGAATCGTTGAACCAAAATTGGTTCAACGGATTTTGGTTCAAGGGGGTGTCCTTTAGCAAAGGGCAGTCAATGGTCAAAAGCCCTTTCAGAGGGCAGGCATAACAAAGCATGGCAAAAAATTTGGGTAAGTTCAAAACCCGCGGGGAAAATTATAAAGGCAAAGGGATTCGGCATGGTTTAAAGACTAAGGCATGGAAGAATTTCTGTGGACTTTTTATCTATGGGAAATGTCTGTGGACAAAAGTCTGCAGGTTATAGCAAACAGCTGGGCAGAATTTTCACGGACAAATTGCCCACAAGAAATTCTCGCAGACAATTTGTCTGCGGAAATTCAAACAGAGAGTTCTAAGCTGCGAGACCAAGCCAAAGCCCATGGAATACATAAAGCCCAGGTAGCAGCCAAAACTTGACGTGAAGTAACAAAGCCAAAGGGCAAGCCGCGAAGAAATTCAAGTAGGCCACAAACCATCCAAGGCAAGCCACTGACCGCAAGCAGTCAAATAGCCAATTAGGAAAAGCCATCAAGTGCCAAGGAAAGAGTACCTGACAGACAACAAAGACCAATGAGGAACATGCCATGAAGGAGTTAGACAAAGTCTATGGGACTTTCAAAGCCTGAATAGTTGGTAGAAGAGCAGGCCGTGAAGAAGGAAAAGAAACGGCCAGAAGCCAGCAAAGCATGAAGACATCCTATGTGGACATCAAATTAAACAAAAGGAGATAGCCATTGTTTTTAAAGGCAAAACATGAAATGTTAACCTGAAGGAGCTCAAACACAGTGACCAGTTAGGATATTCACCCTTGGGGGGCTGAACAGACCAGACAAGACAGAATGGAACAAAAGTCAATTGGCAGCATGGTTCTAGCAGGCCTCTTCAAGAAGGATGACGTGCCAACAGTGTTTTTCTTCTTCCCAATGAAGACGCGACATGGCCACTTGCAAAAAATGGCACCAATAAGCCTCTCATCTTTTCTTTTCCATATAAGTTGTGGAATTGGTCATTTTTGTAATATCTTTTCACATTTTTGTAAGAGCGCAACTCTACAAATTTTTTGCCTGGATCAAATAAAAGACAATTTTACCTCTTTCTTGGATGGATTTTTCTGTGTATGTTCTAAGTGTTGATTTGTGTCTAGTCATTATTTTATGATGCTCTCATAGGTTCAACACCAACAGACCAATCATCTACAAAGTGCCATTGCCTGTTGCTGCTAGGAGTAGAGTTCCATTTGGGGTGTAGAAATAGAGGAGGTCACTTCTAGTATGTATTTCCTAACATCTTGGTGAGTCCCTGTTTCCTGTATATTTCATTAGAACCTCCCTGTCATTTTCAGTAGCCTGGTCTTTTCTGCCGAGTCTCAGTGTATGTATGTTTTTGTTTGATCCTGAGTGTGGAGGTGAGAAGGTCGACCCTTGTTTTTGGTGTATCACCTCTTTAGAGTAGGCTTGTTTTTTCCTGCATCTCTCTCCCTTTTCATCCCCCCCAGTTTATATAGTTGTATATACTTGTATATACCTATTTTTTGCTCTTGCTGGAACAACATCGATACATCAAAGGGAGCTAGCCCTTATCTAGAGACTCTCTTCTCCTACTTCGCCATCCCACAGGCGAGAGAGGAGTTTCATGTTGCGAGGAGAGGGCAGGAACCTATTTTCTTGCCATTGGGTGTAATTTCCATTGTCAATAGTTGGTCTTCAAGATTGATCTTAAAGAGGGATACAAGCCAAGAAAAAAATTAGATGAAGTACAAGTATAGGTACAGGTGCAACTATTTATCTCCAAGTGGGAGATTGTTAGGTTGTGGAGCTAAAAGCTTCACCCAGATGCAAACATGGAGGTTGCTAAGTGTCATAGTCACTGATGTCGGTTAGGCCGATCGACGTCGGTCAATGGTGGACAGGTAGCAACTGACATCGGTCAGGAGTAGGCCAATGTCGGTCACCTCTAGACAGATAGGGACTGATGTTGGTCGCCTATGCATTCCAGAACTATTTGTTGCACAAACAGTTAGTTTGTTGAATGGTTAGTTTGCATGTAAAGACTAATTTTAGTCTTGGAGCTGCATTTCTAATTATTGTTTGCATGAGATCTATATAATAAACTCATGGGGCTGTATTGTAAAGTGTGCTAGATAGAGAGAGCAAGGTTAGCTCCGTCAAAGGGAAGAGAGCAAGCTTAGCTCCTCATAGTGCCACAGTGCCAAGTGTGTATGATCAGGTAGATCTGTCAGAGAACAAGATCTGGTAGAAGATCCACAGGGGTGCTGGTGTGGAGAATCAAAAGGGTTCTTCATGTGTCTATGATCTAGGTTGGCAAGTGTGCAAGGCCAGGTTGATTTTTGGTATAGCAAGATTAGGTGAGATCTACATGTGTAAGTAAGATCGATTTGATTTGCAGGTTGTTGCAAGTTCATGGGAGATCTGCTTGGAGTGCGTTGTGTACTCAGACTTGAGTATGTGTGTATACTCAGTGGTACTGGCAGTAGTGATACTGACTGGTTGGAGATGAACAACAACTCTGTGTTTGAGTTTTTTGTTGTGACTATAATTGAGAGAGAGCTTTGAGGGAAGATTACTAAAAGTCCTAGAGGTGTGGGAAGCCTTAGAGGTGTAATAAGAGTGTGGCACTTCTTTATTGTAATTTCCTTTTGGAAGATTATTAATATAATTGGGTATTGTCTCTCATATTCTGTGTTATTTCTGAATTTCTAGTTACTTGTTACTTCTGGTTAAATTTCGTGTTTAGTTGCTTATACAAAGGTAATCAACTGTGCTCTTTATGAGCTGGGGTCCTAACAATAGATAGTAATTTGAAGATAATTTAATGGTAATTTGGTTTTTATAGGCCCACTTAGTAAATTCTATAGATTGGAAAGCTGGAACATTATAAAAAACTAAAGAAATTAGAGTGACAAACTTGGTTAGTATGTTATCTTATAGAAATTTGATAACATCTAGTACTATGGAGTTATTAGTGGTCATAACTTCTATCCATCCTAGTGCAATATTTAGTATATGTTATCATAAATTTATGACCTACTAAATAATTTGGGTTTATCACCCCAATGAACTCAAGACCCCATGTAGTTAAAGGGTATCTTTAAGTGACTAGTTACAAAGGCATGGTGACATCCACTTCTCTTTTTTCAAACACCTAATATTCATGGTAGGTCCTGAGATGGTTATGGGTATTTTTGAAAATTGTAAGCCGATAATATCCCATTTTAAATATTTTATGGGTTTTTGCATTACCTAAGAGATGTCCACTACCTATCTTATGATGTAGATTATCTAATATTTTCACAACTTATTCTTTTGAAACTCACCTCAAATAGATGATTTTATAGTTATTCTAGTATATGAATCATTTATTTATCATATAATGGGTTGATTTAATCCTAAGGGATCATCTTGTTTTAATGAATTTTAGCTTATATTTTGAGAAAGAAAGAAGAATAAACTAAATATGGGTATGTTTGAAAAACCTATTCAATTATTCACATGTTGAATCAGATGATTGTGAAGAGATTATCTTTGGCTTGGTTGGATGACCTAAAAATAAGACATCACTAAATTAAATGTTTGGTTAGATAGATAGCTGGGTGGATTGCCTAGTGCTAGTTAGATATTAAAAGTAAGAGCTTCTTTAGGGGATATTAATCCACATTTTTTAAATAATTAAGTTTATAAAATAGAAGATAAATTACTTGCATCAATAATCAAAAGCTACTAAAATTGAACATAAGAAATACTTGATAAATAAATAGGCTAGAAATGACTAATAATCAAGTTAATACTAATGCTAAACAAATCAAGTGTGCTTCAAAAAATAATATAGGGGTACGTGAATAAGAAAGGACATAAAAATTTAGGTTTAGGTGAGGGTAAGATGATGAAAATAATTTTAAATTATTTCCTACCATAGTGATTGTCATTAGTTGAGGTGACTATCAGTGGTTGAGGTGACCATTGATAATTGAAATGACCATCGATAATTGAGGCAACTATTAGTAGTTCGATAAACCATCGATGGTTAAGGTGACTATAAATGGTTACTACATATTGGCTTGGGTTGATAAAAATTCTGATTGACAAGATCATAGAAGGAAATCCTAGGAGGTTGGCTTGTACTAGGCTGATTACAAAATACAAATAAAGAAATTGAATACTAGAAAATAAATACTTAGCTTACATAAGGTTGGTCAGATGAATGGTTGAGGCGGTTATCTTGTTGATAGAGTCTAGTGTGATTTTGATAGAGTAACGATACTTGGCTATCATTTAAGGGGTAGTGACAAGTTATCTCTTTGTAATGATGGATGGATCACTAGATTGCTAGAAGGATACTTGAAAAAGAAGATCTAGATACAAAAATCTCTTGATAGTTATGGATCTATTTCACCTCCTACTCCTCTCTTCTTATAAGTAAGGAAGGAGAGGTGCAACAAGATGTTAAAATGGCTTTCTAATTATAAATCACACATGTAATGACTTGCATGTGGATTTAGATGGGTTATTTTTAGAAAATCAAGGTGGAGTTGATGGTGAGTTAAGTTGGTTTAGATAGTGAAACCTGATCATCAATGATCAAGGGTCAAAGGTAGCATTAGTCAAAAGGTGGGTTTTTATTTAGAAGGTCAATTGACTTAGGTTAGGTTTGGTCAGGGGTTAATAAGGTCAAGGTGGGGCCCAAGGGGGTTTTTAGGTGGTCTAGGGGAATTGCAACATTCAAAACCATCATGTGCAGATTTCTAGTGTCTACATTTTGTCCCTTTTTGTTATGTAATTTTTATTAATAAGCTATAAAAAAATGAATTGTGGGTCGAAGGTCAGGTTGCCCCAAGTATGGGAGGAGGTGTTCTCCCTCAAACTAGGAGTCAATGGGGTGAAATAGAATTGGGTGCGGGTTTGATGAGTGGGTGAGTAGATGATAAGTTGGGCACTGAAGTGTAAACATGTGAAAATGTGTGATATCCATGATCATGCATTAACTAGGTTGCCATAATTCTTAAAAATAAAGGTCAATAATAGAAGGATAAGTGACAAATGGACCATGTGATTATATTTAGGCATGGTGGCTAGGTACTCTTGTAAATGCAAGTATCCTAGGTAGTGTATATGTTTAAGTGGGTATCCAAGGTAGGAAGTGCTCCTAATGAAAACATAAATAGGTCAAGTATCATAGGTATTTGAGGTAAGAAGTGATCTTGAGAAGACACAAATAGGTTTGGTATGCATGAGGTGGCATAAATTCAAAAAGTGGTCAACATGGTAAATGTTATTGCTATGGTCAAAAGACCAAGTAAAATTCATCAAAAAATGCATGCTAGTTAGGCCAAAATGGACCAATGGTGAGGTGATGAGGTGGTTGGGGTGGGCAAAGAAGGTAACTCCATGGGTGGATGTTTTCATTTAGGTCTATTCCTAAAGGGCTGCTTAAGGCAAAAGAAAAAAGTGAGAAACCTAACCATTGATGGTAAAGGTGCTTAAGAATGACTATCTATGGTCACCTTGACCATCGATGGTTAGGGTGTAAACCCTAAAAGGCCATGTTCAAGTGAAAAAGGTGAATCATTTTTACTTATTTGAAAATATACTTTTGTTGACTTTAGAGCTTTGGGTTTTGGCATATTAGGCAAAGTTTGTAGATGGTGATTTATATTAGTCAAGTGGGTGAGTTTGATTGAGCCAAGGGAACTGGCTAAGGGAACTGAGTGTTAGAGAGTGATTGAGCCAAGATGCATCATGGACATGGATGTGGTTAGGTAGGGGGTCCTAGGATTCCTCTTCAATGATGGTTGAGGAACAAGGTAGGGTTTGCACTTAAATTGATAGCTTAGGTGTGTTCCATTTAGTATTGAAATTTGTATTTGATAATGTGGGAAATTATTTGGTTGGGTTGGGTTTTAGTTTGTTTGCCCTAGGTAGGGTTTTTGTGTTCTTAGGTGAAAATTTCCAATGAAATGTGAAATTAAAATCAGGTATTAGGTATTAGAGTTAGGTATTAGGTAAGAAATTAGAAGAGATTGTGGCTGTTTTTCTAGTTTTTAGGGTAGGGTAGGGTTGGGCATTATCCATTGGTAATCACCAATAGTGACCATCAACAGTCAGCTTAACTATCGATGATCAACAACCATGTGTAAAAATTGTCATTTGAATATCAGCGGTCAGGGTGACCATTGACAGTCAGGTCAAATGGTAAATGTGTTTTGATAAAAAGGTAGGTTAAATGTTTAAGTTTGGAATTATTTAAATAGAAATAAATGTTATAAAGTGTGCTTGATAGGGTATCAAGGTTATGGGAGGTGAAAGTTGAAGGCCACAGTAATGGATAAGGTCAAGGGTAGAGTTCATAAGATGAAGTGTAATGGTCAAATAGGTTATTGATTAAGGGTTAAGAGGTTAAGTTCATAGTTAGAATAGTATAAGATACTAATTTTTTTTTCTATTGAATGTTTTACAAGCATGAGAGTAGATTAAGATGCATGATTAGGTACCACATATCTTCATAGAGGTCCATTAGGGGATGAACCCAAAAAATTAGTCCCATATAGAGGAGATTGAGCTGGGAGTAATGTGACACTACTAGTACATGTTGTGTGATACATCTATGATTATGGCCCTCATCAAGAGATAAGATCTAGCCATAAACACCTTCCTACTACCCATTGGTAAGATGATGATCTTGCCATAGGATGTCCACAAGATCACTTGGCTACCCCTATGGGTGATCTAATATATCATATTAAGAGGGAGTAGTGAGACAATTTATTAGAACTGATGTCTAAAGATGATTATGATCATGTCAGATGGTATGCTAAGGGATTCAACTATAGTACACTATATTAGAGGGAAATGAGTGAGAGGAGACTTATGATGATGATGATGGTAGTGTCATGTTTTTCCCTTCTTAACATAAGCAGTGGGAGGTTCCCATATTACTGGGGGTGTTGGTTGAGATGTTGGGGCAGATAATGTTTAGATGGGTACTTATGCTTTTGGTGTAGATATATAGATAGTCGTGGGGTTTCAGACCTCATAATAGGTATGACATCAATGTCAATCTTGTTTTACATTGTTGGGATTATGATCACATCTAAGTGCTGAGGCCAATGGGGCTACCATGGATGAGATTGCTCAAATAGATTTCTTGGTGGGTTATATGAGGTGGAGAGTTGATTTTTCCACTTATGGAGTAGGTGGAGGGGCTCATAGTGTAGATTGGTTTAGGGGTGCACTAGGTGCATTGGTGATTAGTGATGTTATTTGGAAACCATGTATTAGGTTCCCAGAGTGGGCTAGCTATATGAGGTAGACTTTATCCTTACAAAGTTATAGGTGGATTTTTGGTAGGTAGGATGGGGAGGTAGAGCTCATCCCTTTCAATAGGGTTTGGAGATAGTTTAACTTGTTTTAGGGGATCTTTGGCCTATTCTTGAGATATAAACATGAGGATGTAGATATCCTTCTATAAGACCCATAACCAATGTAGATATTACTTGATCATGAGGAGCTACTAGTGAGGCTAGGAATTGATGATGTCGGATTTCTTGATAGGTACCTTACATAGTACCAGGCTCTATATGTACTAGCAATTTTTGGTGGAGATGATGGTGGTAGGTAGCAGATGGATGTTGAACCAATTTGGAGAGGAGGCCAAAGGACATAGATATAGGGGGATACCATGGATGCACAGGTAGGAGTGATCCTAGCCACTACACAAGTATAGGTTATGGATTTACAAGGTCAGGTGGTAGCCTTACAAGGTCAAGTGGTGACACTTATAAGGGATAGGGACCAGGATATAGCTTCACTTGCCTTAGCCACCTAAGAAAGAGAATCCTTGAGATAGAAGAGAGGTGGAACCATAGCATATATAAGACCATTGGGTACCATCCCCATTACATGATACCTAGCCAAAATAGAGGAGTTTTGATACTATGAGACTATAGTCCTAAGGTGTTGTTTGGATGAGCCTTGATGGGGTGAGTATAGAGCTAGTTTGGTAAGTGGTGTCAGTGTGGTGATACTAGGTTAGTGAAATAATTTTATAGGTGGATTGGTAGGTACTTCAGGGGGACAAGTGCTAAAAGATAGTGGTGCCCTAGGGGCACATACATGGCATGGTTTATGTATACTATATATTGCTATATATGATTTTGATACTGGCTTATGAAATGATGTACTGAGATGTACATTTAGAGAGAGAGAGACATGCATATTTGTTGTATACATTATGATATTAGACTCATGATATCACATAATGTCAAGTGAGCTTAGAATCCCTTGCTTATAGTGTATAAAGGGGAGATGGATGAAATATGGAACCTTTTTGTGAGACTAGCATTCCTCTTCTGTAGGTTTCTAGAGAGTCATTATAAACAAGTCTATATCATATAAAGTGTAGATTGATCAATGTGGGAAGTCTACTCATGAGAGTCAATTTTAGATTTCAATATTATTTTGCTTATAAGAGTCAAGTGTGGCTTTCAAAATTATTGTGTTTGATTTTGCTATTTCTTGAAAATGGGTTTTTTTATTATTTTCTTAGGAAGGTTAGGAAGTTGATCAATGCTAGAAGCTTCCATGAAATTTCTTGTTTTGACAAAATATTAACTTATCCATCATTCGAGGGAGTGGTATGTTTTTGTGTTCTTTGTTTAATGATTTTGATAGCTATCTTTGAAGGGAGTAGTCCACCTTAGTCCACCTTATGTTGAGAAATTTCAAATATATTTTCAATAGCTATCCTTCAAAGGAGTAGTCTATGAATGCTAGGAATGACCCATGATTGCTATTGGTTTGGATTTTTCTTTTTTTATTTGTTTGATTTTGATTGACATAGACATGCTTATATAGGATAAAAGGGTTCACCTTTATGAAGGCAAAATTAAAAGCATATGAAGTTTGTTTAGGTGTAAAGGGGTTTAGGTGATAATGATCATGGGAATCTATCTTTTTATAAGGGGTGGAAAGTACCATGAGAATCATGCCATGGGTAGAGCTGTGGTACCCATTGTTCAAAATTAGGCTATGATTGTGATGGGTAATCATAAGATTTAATATTAATTAGTTGACCATAAAAATAGGGAGATGAATGTGGTTTGTAAGGGATGAGCTTAAGTTAAATAGAAGGTGAGTTTAATCCTCTTTAACAAAAGAAAGGATATAAATGTAAAGAATTGAGGGGCTCAGGTTTTGGGTTGCCTTCAAGAGAGGACAATTGGTAAGCTCTTGATCCATACTTGTGGGTTATGATATAAGGTCCAATCTAATTAAAATCAAACTTTCTCCACTTGTTTTTCTCTATATTGATGACATGTTGATTTTCCTTCAGGATGAGGTCTCTGATGTTGAATTATTACACTCTAAGGTGTTTTTAATAGGCATGTTTGATTCACTCTTGATAGACATGAAGATGAGTAAGGGTGTCTAAGTGATGCTCATCAAGTATCTCAAACTAGGCTAAATGGTGCTAATGATAATGATCCTTAGTAATTAGATCTTGTAGAGATAGGTAAAGAGATGGGATATGGACTTTGAGAGGCAAGATGGCCTTGGATCCAAACACAAGAGAGAATGGAGTATCACCCATATGGGTTCAAATTATAGTGTGACATGCCCATAAATTGAAAGGGATATGAAAATGCTAATCTTGACTAGATGCATTGACTATTTTAGTGAGCATGTTGTTAAGAGTTATGTTAAAGGCTTCTACCTATCCATTCACTTGAGAGTGATGGGGTGATGACAAAATTAATTTGATATCGAATGCATCACAGAGACCTTAGACTTTCTTATTTTTAAAATATTTACCATTATCAATGATGGTCTTATGAGGAACACTGAAGTGATGGTTGATAAAGTCAACAATCTTTTCCATTTTGGTTGAGACTAAAGGAATAGCCTCTACCCATTTAATAAACTATTCAATCATAGTGATGATAGAATGGTGTCACTATGAATAATGGGGGTTAATCTCACCAATGAGGTCTAAGTGCCATTATAAGAAGTGCCAAAAATCAATAAAAATGTGAAGGTTATGGCTAGGTGTATGATGCAAATTGGTATGTTGTTGACATTTAACACACTTTTTCACATAATCACAATAGTATTGTTTAAGGGTATGATAGTAATAGCCAAGGTGAAGGATGCGTTTAGCTATGGAAAGGATACTAAAGTGTCCCCCATAGCTCCCGTCATGCATTTTCTTAATAGCATGAGAGGCTTCATGACTAAATAGGCAAAAAAAAAGGAGACCATAAAAGCCTTGTTTATAAATAATTCTACCCATAATGGTATAACATGAGGTAATTTGGATAAATTATATTCAATCATTCCTAAAAATACTAAAAGGAATGATGGTAAGGCTGAGGTAGTCAAAGTTATACCAATACCAAAGGTTAGGTTGGGTCTCTTCCACATTGAAGATGGTGGGAGAATCTAGTTTGACATAGGAAGGATGGGTAAGTTTTTGGATAACAATAGATAACTTAGAGTCAGAGGGTGAAAATTAGATATCAGAGTTAAGGGAAGCCATGGTGTTAAAAAACCTATTGGTAGATCATAAGGTTGACTGGATGTGGTAGTGTTTAAATGATGTTAGGAGTTTGTTAGGGAGTTGTTTTTACTATTGTAAAAATTCATTCTTACACTGGTAAGAGCCATTGATTTAATTTACCATGAGTTGGGAGTCACCAAAGATGTTGATTTTTTTGACTCCCAAGGTTAAATCAGTCTGAAGGCCTATTAGTAGGGTTTTGTACTCAACCATATTATTGGTACATTTAAAGTCAAGCTTGAAGGATAAAGGAAGAAGTTCACCATCAAAGGGAATAAGGATGACACTAGCTCCTCCACCTCATTGAAACTTTGATCCATCAAATAACATGATGACTTGATAGGTGAAGTCTACCTGAAAGGGGGTCATGATAGACTCATTGAAAAACTCAAGAGGAGGAGGTTGGTTGTCTACCAATGGTGCTTCAACTAATTGATCGGTAATGACATTCCCTTTAATTAAATTCAAATAAATAAAATCAAGGTAAAACTTAGCTAAAATCATGAGCCACTTTGCCATACATTGGTTTTGGTATGGCTTTGAGTGCATATACTTGAGTGGGTTAGTATTCGTTATAACATAGGTTTTATGGTTAAGGAGGTAGTGGAAAAGTTTGGTAGCCACAAATACTAAGGCTAAGCAAAATTTCTCAGTATGGGTGTACTGAGTCTCATACTATATAATCATGCAACTAATGTAGTAGATGGCTTGATTTCTATATTGCTCATCTCAAGGATCAAACATTGACCCTATGGAGTGGTCAGTGGTGGAGATATAAAGCTAGAAAGGTTTGTCATCCTTGGGAAGGGTAAGGATAGGTGGAGATAAAAGGTACTTTTTGAGAGAATCAAAGGCCTTTTGACAGTCACTATTCCACTCAAAAGATGTGTCCTTCTTCATAAGGTGGTGGAAGGGTTGGTATTGGTCCAAAAGTTGGGAGATAAAATGATGGATGGATTGGAGTTTCCCCTTTAAATTATAGAGTTACTTGAGGTTGATTAAAGGAAGTATGTCAATGATTGCTTTGATTTTGGAAAGATCAATTTCAATCCCCCAAAGGGAAATGATAAATCCAAGGAGATTTCCTAACAAGACCCCAAAAATGTACTTCTTAGGGTTAAGGTGGATATGGTAGTGGATGAGGTGCTCAAAGATAATCTTGGGAATGGCCAAATTGTCCTTCTCATATTTGGATTTCTTAACAATGTAATCTACATAGTCTTTGAAAATCTTGTGGATAAGGTCAAGGAAGATGTAAGTCATGGTAATTGGTAGGTTTCACCAACATTATTTAGTCTAACAAGCATGAATATATAGAAAAAGGTTCCTCATGAGGTGATAAAGGCATTTTTGTGTTGATCTTTAGGGGTAGTTAGGATCTAATTTTAACTCGAGAATCCATCCATAAGAGATAACATCTCATGGTCAACTGTAAGATCAACTAGATGGTCGATGCTTGGTAGAGGGAAGTTGTCTTTGAGGAAAGCAAGGTTGAGGTCATGAAATTCCACATAGATGGTAGTCCTCTTATGGCTTTGGTGATAGGCATGACATTCATAACCCATTGGGGATAATCAATGGGTTAAATGAAATTGATAGATAGAAGATGTTGGAGTTCTTCTTTGATGAGAAGGGCTATACAAGGGTGCATTAATCAAAGTTTTTGATTGATGGGATTGACATCATGGTTGGTGACTATGTTTTGGGTGGAAATGGTAGGGTCAATTCTTGGCATGTTGTTATAAGACCAAAAACATAATATGCTTTGGTCTTAGAGGAAGGAAGGGAAATCCCAAAGTTCCTTGGCATTTGACAATTAGCCAATTTTGACAATGCAAGGGTTGTATAGAGTTCCCAAATTGATATCCATGATGGATTCATTTAACATGGTTGAAGTCTCATAAGGAAGGGATTTGTGGATGAAATAATCTAAGGCACTAAGGTAGGTGAGAATGGAATCATCATCCTGGCACTGAATGGTATTAATGGTAGAAGAGTCATTTCCTATCATCTCAAGATGGGTCAAAGGGATGGTTACGATGTCCCCCTCCTTTTGATAAGTTAGGGGTCTATGGTTGATCATGTTGATGAAAAAAAGTTAGGTAGGATGATGTCATCATTTTCACACCTAGGTAGAGAAGGGGTTGGTGAGGAAGGGATGTCTTCCTCAATGATCATGATTATAGGTGGTTTGGTTTGCTTCTTATTGGGTAGAATGAAACCAAGGATATGTTTCTCATGAAGATTTATAGTCTTAATGTAAATCAACTCATGTGGGCCATGCTAATATCATCCAAGACCAAATCCCTTCCAAGCACACCTATGGAGATATGTCTTGGCAAAACTCAACTTATTTAGATAGGAGAAGCCAAAGGTGAATGGTTGAGGTCAAGAGGAGGTGGTAAAAACACCAAGTGGTTTGTCAAGTCCCCCATATATTAAATGAGTTTGATAGTGTGAAGATATAAATAGAATAATTGCTATGATATTGGGGTCATATCTGGGTTAGTGGTCAAGTTTACCATACTCTTAGGGAGTAGGGAAAGCATCAAGGGTGAGGAGGTGATATTGCCCCAGTGAAAGACATTAGAATGTGGATTCCAAGTGGTCTGAGGTGGGGATTTGATCAAATGGGATGGATGAGCTAGTAGATGCATCATTGGTATAATAAGGTATGACTCCCTCATTCATGGTTAAGGTCTTGTCTTTGGCTAAAGAGGGTGTGATAGATGGAGGTAGAAGGACATCATTGGGTTAGTAAGTCATTTTTCATGATGAAAAAGGGCTTAGGCCAGCTTGTATAGTGACAACCTAACCTTCATGCACAAATATAATGCAATGATGAATAGTAGAGGGGACATAACCCATGGAGTAGATCTAAGGTCATCCTAAAAAAACATTATATTAGAATTTTCCTTCCACTACTTAGAAGAGTTTGATAAGCATGTAGGGTCCTAAATGGATATGAAGGATAATAGTTCCTAGGGTAGTGGACATGGTGTCATTAAAGGATCTAAGGATGGCTGAGGTTTTTGACATTACATTATTTGGTAGATTGATTTAGTCATAGGCATAGGAGGAGATGATATTGATACTAGATCTCACATCAATCATGACCCATTTGATGTAGGTTTGGTTGATGTAAGCAGTAATAAAGAGAAGGGGATTTGGGTCATCAGGATGGATATAAGGTATTTTCAAATATTTTAAGGTGATAAAGTTAAAAATTTGGAGAGCACCAACAAAGGCTATCAGAGTTTGAAGGTTTTTAGGTTAGACCTATACCAATTATAGTACCTCTATCATTTCTTAGTGATGATGAGGTGAAGTAGAGATAAACTCATATAGGCTCATTTTTGCCAGGGTCTAGTGAAGTTGTTTGAGCACCATATCCTAATTGATTTAGAGGGGTTGGATTGGGAGGTACCTAAGATAGACACCTTGGGTTTGATTGAAGGTGTTTGAATTTGACTTAGTTTGGAGGTAGAAGATGGGTATGTCTATGGGATGGACACTTTGGCCTTCCCCTTATCCTTCTATTGAGCATATGATTATGTGGGCACATGGATAGTATGGATAGAGGGAAGAGTTTGGGTAGGAGATTGGTTTGGATCCTCATCACTTTGAGGTGAGAGTGGGGGAGTAGGTAGGCATTAGATAGTGGTTGTTTTATATTGGATTGGTAGCAGGCTTGTAGGAGGTTTATTCATTAATATATCATCCTCATCATAGAGCTGATGGATAATGGTTTGGAGAGATTTATAGTTCTTTATGTTATGCCTTAGTGCTTTATGATAGGAGCACACTTGGTAGTCATTGTATCAGACTAGTTTTAGATTGAGAGGGTTGAATGGCCTGATAGTTGGTAAGGTCAAGAAAGAAGCTTGTAGTAACCTTTAGAAAATGGTTGAGTAAGGCTCAACTAAAGTTGGAAAGGGTGTAGATGTTTTAGCCTTCATTGGTGAGATGGAGGTATTTTTGGCAATGAGTTTGGTGGTAGAAGGTTTGGGTAAGGTAGTGTTCTTAGTTGATGGTTTTGGTTTTAGTAAGGTGGAGGTTGATAAGTTAGAGGTAAGAATTTTTAGGGTAGGTAGTTTGGTGATTGATGGCTCAATGAAGATAGGTGTGTCTAAAATCAAGTGTGTTGGTGTAACTGACAATGATGGTTGGGTTTTGGTTAGAAATAATTGACTTCCTAATAAAAGTGGAGGGATGAGACCCAAAGATAGAGGGCAAGGTTGAGGGAGGTAGGAGTTTGGCCCTCTAGAATTTTGGTGGCTTTAATTCCTTGGTTGATTTGGTTTTGTGTTTGGTTGTTGGGTTTGGTGAGGTAAGATCCACTTTCATAGATGGGTGATTAAGGCTCTGTGTAGGGAAGGTGCAAAGGTTTTGGGTTGGTTTGGTTATTTTGGTTAGAGAAGGTGATTTGGTTGTTTGGGGTTTATGTGTATTGGATGGTTGAGAAATTTTTAGGTTGGTAGAGGTTTTTATTAGTTTGGTTGGTAAGATAAAGGTTTAGATAATAGGAGTAGTGGGTTGGTCTACCAAAGTTGTGGTTGGATTTTCATGCTTGGTAATGTAAGGTGTCCCTAATTACTACCAAAAGGTGGTTAGATCCATGTCAGGGTTGAAGATAAACTCCAATTTCTACACTAACCTAGAGAATGGTTTATAGACTAGTTTTGTTCCCTAGATAGTGGACATGAAAGATAAGCCCATAGGTTGAGAAAGGGGAATTATGACCTCATACTTTTCCTAAATTAAAGGATGCAAGGTTTTAATGGGTGAATATTTTATGGGAGGTGTAGACATGGTGGATTCCTATTTGGGAATGATCTTCAAAGGCATAGTAAATTGCTTGATAGTTAAGGGAGAAGGTAAAATGGGTGCTTGTTCTAGTGTGTCAGCTGAAGGAAGGGTTAATGGCTCCACTACCTCAATAAGTGGAGGAGGAGAAAGGGGTGCTTCCTCAATTTGGGTCTCTAAAGGAAGAAAAGGTAACTCTACTACCTCAATAAGTTGAGGGGAGAAAAAAGTAGATTGGGTAGTAGGTTCTTCAGTAATAAGTGTGTTAAGAACCATATTGATAGTATGGGCATCATGAGAACACTCAAACTTGTTACTCTCATTTTTGGTAGGTGCAAGATTGGGAACAGGTTACCTAAAAATGTTAAGGGCTTGGTTTTAAGGTGCATCAGGGTTGTCCAACGCAAGATCTCCTTTGTCAATGAGGGATTGGATAATGCTTTTGAATGTATTACACCTACTAACATCATGCCCTACTACTCGATAGAAAGCACATAAATCATTCTCATTGTACCAATTAGGTATAGGATGAGTACAATCAAATTGTTGAAGAGGTTTGGTAGGATGAAGTTGTATCATATTGGCCTTCAATAACTTTTCCAGGATTGAAGCATAAGATTCCTTGATTGAAGTAAATTGCTTCTGATTGTTTTGGTTTTGGTTCCTCATGTTTTGCTTTGATAAGATAAAGGAATTTGGTTAGTTGATAAATGGTGGAGTGGTTTTAATGATAACCACATTTGTATTTCCCTTGATATTGTCATTGGTATTAGTTTGGTTGCTTGGTTTAAAGGAAGAGGTCTCATTAGTTTTGTAAGTAGAGTTCTTGTTTTTCAACTTTAGCTTTCTTTCATCGATGGATATATTTTCTAGCTTATGTGCCATGGTAAAAGCTTCATCAAAAGTTATGAATATTTGGACACATAATGTAGAAGATATGTGCTTGGCACATGCGTGAGAAAAAAATTATATCAATTTGGGTTGGGGTAAGGAGAAGGAAAGCTGACTGATTAGGATCCTCTAATGAGCTACAAAATCAGCAATAGATTCATCATCAAATTGTTGGATAGAGGAAAACTCAGTGATGGATAATTTCTTGGAGATATTTATCAAAAATTGATCCAATAAAGTTTGGGCCAACTGGGTGAAGGAGAACAAAGAGTGTTTGGTTATGGAATTATACCAGTCTAATGTTAGACTAGACAAGGACATGGGGAAGCTATGAAGGAGGGCATCATTGTAGGCAATCAAATAACATGCATGCCTAAATTCCATGAGGTGTTATTAGGGATCATCCTTAATTTTAAACTTAAAGAACTTGGGAAGTTCCCACTAAGGAGGATATGGTTTGATAGGGACAAATGGGTGGATGGGCTCATTATAGATTTGGTCATATGATAAGATGTTTTGAGCTTAAGAAATGGATGACTCTAAGGTGGTCAATTTATCCATGAGAATATTCATTAGATCTACTTGGGGTTCTATGCTTAAAGGGTTATAATGTGCATACTATTGTGGTGGTTGGGTGACATAATGATAACTGGTAGGGGTTGAGGATCTACCACATATTGGTATGTTGACACTAGTGGTTGGGTGGAAGTTATGTAAGGGTAGGTGGATGTAGGTGGTTGGGTATTAGGTAGAGGTACATGAACATGTGGGTTAAAGAGGTAACTTAGGTTTAATGAAATGGGCATCTGATGGGTAGGAGTAGTGTGTAGGTTGTTGATCAAAAGAAGGGTAGTGACCTTTGTGCTGATGGGTGGTAAGGTAGAGGGTATAAGCACAACAAGATTTTGAAGTGGGGTAGTGGTTAGTGGATTGGGGGTAGTTGATGGAAGGTTGGTAATTATAGTTGTAAGTAATCCCATAGTAAGGTAAGTATAAGTAGCTAGTGGTTGGGTTGCTCCTAAGGTAAATGAGTTGTTGGTGGGGGTAGAAGGTATAAGGGTGTTTGTAGGTTGGGTAGGTTCATTTTCTATAGTAGTATCAAAGGGATTATTGTTGGATGAGGAATCTTGGGTAGTCAATAATTGGGTGGTAATTATGGAAATATAAGTGTTTCCCATAAGGTGGGAAGGCATGCCATTAAGTGGGTCCACAGGTGGAACTAAAGTAGGGGCACAATGAGGCTTAGTGTTAAGATAACGCCGAAGGGCCACATGATGGGTATATAAGAAGGTGGTGAAGTCTGTATCTCCTTGGGGAACTTCTCAATGGAGAGAAGGAATTACTAAAGGATGAGGAGAGTTATTTGATTCAGAAACATACTCCATGGATGAGGAGGTAGGAGGGGTTGATTGGTTTGGTGATGGGTTTTATTTTGCTAGATTCTTTCACTGATGGTGAGTTAGAACCATCCAAGGTAAGGGAGAGAGAATAAACAAAACATATCACCACTCAAACAAAGAAAAGACAAGAAAAGTTCAAAGTAATCAATCATACACTAGAAAGTACGTTAAGTCCTAAAGTTCTTTTAGTCTTTCTTTTGGCTTATGCCTTAAGCTTTTAAGAAATTATGTGACTAAAATTAGCTTATAGAGCAGGTACTAGAAAAGAATTCTATGGTTGGTTTCAATTTGTTCAGGCTCTCAAAAATAATTTGTATTGGAAATCAATATGTGGCTTGGTATTGGGGCCTACCTCCTCACTTCACACACCATAGTGATAAGGGTGTTGGGTGCTTAACCAGTATATACTGATTTTTAGAGTGTATACTCAAATAGAGAGCTAAGTTGGTTCTCCCCTTGGTAATGACCTCTAAGTAGGATTTTTGGGAAAGGGTAAGGTGATCTCTAGGTGATGAAATCCTAGTCAGGCCTTGTATTAAGTTATTTGATGTTTGATTGATGTAAGTGTTTTGGTTTAGTGTGTGTAACAAAGTGATGTTATGATAGGATTAATTTTATTTAATTTAAATTAAGTGAGCTAAACTTACAAGAAATTAATGTATGCAGTCAATTTTAAGCCCAAAATAAACTTTGATGTCATTTATGAGCACAAAATAGAGAGAAGAGCATATAGATGCAAACAAGAGAAACCCAAATAGAGACTCAATAGTCCCACCGGGCATGCCATAATGTTTTAGTGAATTTTAGATTAGATTTTTAAAAAGGAAGAAGAAGAAACTAAATATTAGTATGGTTGGAAAACCTTTTCAATTATGCACATGTTGAATCAGATGTTTGTGAAGAGCTCCTCTTTGGCTTGGGAGGATGATCTGCAAATAATACAACACTAAAGCAAATGGTTGGTTAGATAGATGGGTGGATTGCCTAGTGCTAGCTATATCTCAGAAGTAGGAGATTCCTTGAGGGCTATCATCTACATGTTTTAAGTAATTAAGTTTATAAAATAGAATATAAAGTACTTGCATCAATAATCAAAAGTTACTGAAATTGAACACAAGAAATGCTTGATAGATAAATAGGCTATAAATGACTAATATAGCAATAAGCAAGTAAATACTAATGCTAAATATATCAAGTATGCTTCATAAAATAGGATAGGGGTATGTTAATAGGTAGGGACATAGAAAGTTTGCTTTGGGTGAGGGTAAGAGGGTGAAAATGACTTGTTATTATTTCCTACCATAGTGACCATCGGTGGTTGAGTCAACCATTGGTAGTTGGATAGACTTTCAGTAGTCAAGGTGACTGTCAATGGTTACTATGTATTGGCATGGGTTGATAAAAAGTCTAATTGATAAGAACATAAAAGATAATCTTGGGAGGTTGGCTTGTACTAGGCTGATTGTGAAATATAAATAAAGTAATTGAATACTAGAAAATAAATACTTAGCTTACATAAGGTTAGTCAGATGAATGGTTGAGGTGGTTGGCTTGTTGATAGAGTCTGGCATGATTTTGGCAGAGTAATGGTACTTTGCTATCATCTAAGGGGTAGAAGTAAGTTGGATCTCTATCATGATGGCTGGATCACTAGATTTCTAGAAGGATACCTACAAAAGAAGCTCTAGATGCAAAAATCTCTTGATAGTTGTGGATCTATTTCACCTCCTACTCCTCTCTTCTTATAAGCAACGAGGAAAGGTGTAACAAGATGTTAACTGGGCTCTCTAATTATAATTCATGCATGTAATGCATTGCACATGGATTTAGATATGTTATTTTTATAAATTAAAGGTGGATTTGATGGTGAGTTAAGTTGGTTTAGATGGTGGAACCTGACCATTGGCAGTCAAGGTGACCATCAACGGTCACCCTGATCATCAACAGTCAGGGGTCAAAGGTAGTGTTGGTCAAAAGGTGGGTTTTTAGACTAACTTAGACTAGTTAGGTTAGATTCAGTTAAGGGTCAAGAAGGTTAAGGTGGGGCCCAAGGGGGACCTAGGGTGGTCCAAGGGAATTGTGACATTCAAAACTATCATGTGTATATTTTTGGTGTCTACACATCTCTACTCTTTATTTATCTCAGGGGGCATATACATGGTTTTAGATAATGGATTATTTGAGTATACCATTCACCAATAGTCACCTAGGTCTCATTGATTTATTTAATATAAATGAATGGATCAATCTTAGTCATGAGCTAGATGAGTCCTTAGTCTCTCACCATCTTGGATAGTTTGATTTCAAGATCAAAATCCTATAATCTTTCCATCCATTTACCTCTTCTTTTACCTAAATCATTGTGGATGAGTGTGAGCTTGATAACTCAGTCAAGAATGATGGCATATGTCTTCTTCCTAATAATATAATGTCTAAACTTATTCACATCTTTAATCAATGCATATATCAATTTATTTATCATGGAATATTTTGACTCTACATATTTTAGGTTGGTGCTCATGAAGGCAATTAGATGTTCATTGTCATCTACCTTTTACATGAGTAAAACTACTATATTGTGCTCCAAGGAAAATAAATAAAGGTATAAATCCTTAGTGAAATCTGGGCTGATTAGAACTAGAGATTGAATAATGGAATTTTTGATGTCATGAAAATATTTATTGGATTTTATTGTCTATTCTATTTTGGTGACTTGATTCAACATGGAATTCAATGGCTTGGCAATATCTACAAATCCAAAAATTAATTTTCTCACAAAGTTTATCTTACCAAATAAAGACTTCAACACTTTCTTGCTGTTAGGAGGTGTCAACCCAGAAATGGCCTAGATTTTTTTTGGTTTAATGGATATCATATCCTTAGTGATGACATGGCCTAATAGTTTTCCTTCAATGACTTCAAAGATGTTCTTATTTGGATTGAGTGATACTCCAGATGTCATACACCTATCAAACACTCTATGTAGATGGATTGCATTATCATCTCTATCTTTTGAAAACATCATTAGGTCATCCATATAAATTATGATGCATTTTACAATGATCACCTGAAAGTAAAGTACATAGTTTATTGGAAGGTTGTTGATGCATTGATTAGGCCAAAACAAATATTTTTAATGCAAAATTTCCCCACTTGGTGGTGAAGGAAATCTTCATTATATCTTGTCCTTCTACCAGTACTTGATTATAATGTGAGAATTCATCCAAGAAGAACATCATCTTTGTTAGGTAATTTATGATCTAAGGTATTTTTTGACACTTGGATTTATACCCCTGAAGAGATGACTATCTCTCCTCATCCAAGTGGCAAAATGGATACATCCCTCTTGTTATGGGTGACAATGTTGAGAGATGAATCTCTAGAAGTGCTAGTTACCATGATGAACTCTTTGAAACTCTTCTTTACCTATCAACATGTGGATGAAAAGGAATTAGGAAAACAACCAAGAAAACTAAAAAAGGTGATGCACCAATATTTAATATCCTCCCACTTGATTGAATATCTACTACTTAAAGACAATCAAAGCCTCTCACACAAAACTCACAACTTGAGATGCATTGTCACATCAGTGTTTCATATGTTAGATTCAAAAAGGTATTTGATACTTAGGAGGGTAATAGATGATTACATGAGGGGATAAAATCATAAACCACTTATAAGACACATACACACTTAGGAAGGAATACTAAAAAATCCCTATAATAATACCCTTTCTACAAATTGGTAGACAATCAAGAGTAACATGCTAGAAAAGAAGATCTTTCACTAGACAAGACCAACAATATTACAATCAATAATAAATATTATATCATGTTAGTATAAAAATCACTTTTATATTTCTTCAAGAGTCTTTAAAGTATGATTTTTTATAGATTTTACCCATTAACCGATGGAGGCCACTCAAAAGAGCCAAATGAATGCATATTTATAGCTTTTGAGAGAGAATCAAATCAAAAGACGTCCAAAGGTCACCTAGACATGTGTCAACTTGAGAAAATTAGTTAAAAATTTATTAATAATAGATTTTATATGATACATGCAATGTCAAGAGGTCCAATTGTCCATACAAGCCATGAAAATTGTGAATAGTGGCATAAAACTCCCTGTTTATGCACAAAAAACTACCTTCATAATTTTCACCTATTTGAACATCCCACCACTAAATATGGATATATATGATGATTGGGATGAGAGGGAAGACCCTTATGAATGAAAATACATGCACTGGTTCTGATCCTACTCATTTGGAAACTTTTGGAATGAAGTAATCATTGTCTATAGTCTTAAAACAAGTTATTTCAATCACCCCTCACACTTGGCCTCAAAAAAGTCTTATTTTTAACATTAAAATAAATGGGAGGGAGTTAATGAAACCTTTTAATCTTATCCATGGCTTTATTCCTCTCAAATTTACCTTAAAAGGACATATAATTGAGGTTTCCACACTTTTCACCCTTGTATGCACAATGTTAGTTTTGACTAGCTAAAACTAGACCTTTAGTTTGGACACTTACAAAATTTTACATATGATAAAATAACAATATGGAGTTATAATAGGTCCCTATATTCACATCAAACTTGATTTCACCTTCGAAAAAATCATAGACCCTACAAAACATAAAAAATGGTGAGAAAAATGACATTTTTCCTATTGTCCATATAATTCCATACATCTCCTTGAATGTGTGATAGTTCGAGTTATTCATCTCCATTATCCAATAGGTTTCCTTTCCAAAATATTCCATTATAATGGCTCTCCAATCTCATTTTCCTCATTGGGTCATAACATTTTAGTAGGGTTTTAAGTAGTTTTAGGTGTTAAGCTTTGTTCATAAAGCTTGGACATTGAACCTTCCTCAAAATTCCACAATATTGATTTAAATGGAAATTAATAAGTCCCCTCAATTCCTATATTTCCCATTCATATCCTTATGAAATATATGAGCATTTGAAAACATCCATGGAGCTTGTTTTCCTCTAATTTTGCATTCTTAGACTATGTCAAGGATATAAATTTCTCTCCTATAGGTTTATATTCACTCCAAGAGTTCCAAAATTTCTATTTACATCCTATAATAATTTTTTAATCAACAAAATATCATTCCCAAGGTTATAAATGAAGATAGACCTCAACATGGTTCTAGGTCTCTTGGAAGCCTAGTGGGTTTAGTACACTCCCTACTGTCTGAGCCACTTTATATGTTCTAACATGCTTTAAATTGTTTCTTATGTATTATCACACTTAATTAATTCTTAAAAAACCATAACACAAACTCTTCAACGTTCCTTTCATCACTTTTCCTCTCTTTTATCAACTTGGCCTAGTGGAACCATGCCAAATTGGACTGTATGCATTCACGAATAGGTCACTCTAAGGGATTTGAGATTGAGTGAGTGTTTTTAATAATTATTAAACCTTTCATACACATCAACCAATTTTTATTTAATATCCCAAGGCATAATCCTAGGCCATTTACTCATTTTGGCATCCTTTGCTTGGTAAACCAAAGTTATGATTTTCCTGAGTGGCTGATCTTTGAGACAAAGCACATAGATATAGCCATATTACTTATGAAAAAATGAGAGTTTTAGGAGTTTTATAAGGTCATAATTAGGATATATACCAAAATTTAAGGTTATAATACCTCATTTAAGTACCTAACCAACTCAATCTATCCAAAAAAGGGGCTAAAAAACCTTGTTTTCCTACACTTTTGCCCAAATCTCCTTATAGATGATACTTCCAAGATCATTATATGATAATATGATGTTTATACATTATAAAAACCTTTAATTTTTTCTCATTTATCTTTTTAAACCATCCTAAACCTTTTCCTTTAGTGGATTTCTTACGCTTACCCCTTGAACCAAGGGTCTACTAGCTTGTTTGTATAGACTATGAACCATTTGCTAAGTGAGAAAGATGATTATGAATGTTGGGAGGGTATTAGGTATTATATTCAATAAATTTGGTCATATTTAATCATATAATTACCAATTCAACTTTATTTTCACCTCTTAGATAGTCTATGCTCGATCTTACTCCTTCAAATCTAAAACCCTACCTTGACTACAACAATCTTGCTTGAAGGTGTTTGTCACCTCTTTGAAATACTATAAATATGTTTTTAGACATACATAGAGTTCCCTTGATATCTTATAATTGTAAAATTTATCTCATTTCCTTTATTCTTTATTAATACTAACACCTTCAAAACTTCAAATTGCCCACTGCCTTCCATTCTTGTCTTGGCTGTAGGTTACTCATAGGTTTGGCTAAGGTAAATATGGTGAAGAAAACCTTATTGAGTTAATATTTAATGTCACAACCTGATTAAAAATTTTTTAATACATTTTATATGGATAAAACCCATCATAGTCCATGCCTAGTCACTACTCTTTCATCAAGATGTCTGACCCCTACCTGACTGAGACTAACACCCTTGTTTCACTTGTTGTATGTGTCTTATTTCCATTTAAGTCTACTCCTGATGATTAGAGACTCCCCCAAAGTATATTTTGGATATTTTTAGGTTAAAATACCTCATACATGAACTATCATTCACCTATAAAGTCTCAAAACACCACATATGTGTCAAGGTAAGGTCATTATCTATCTCAGTCTTTTATCAAGGCTATAGGTGTTTATGCTTGAGTGAGGGACATTCGAAGGTGATTCTCCAATAAATAATTGAAATTTAAACCTCTCATTTTATTTCCAAAGTTCAATAATTATTTAATTTCATGAAATAAACAACCCTTCAAATGTTCATTTATGGTTGGCTTTAGGTTGATGTCTCAGGGTTGTTGTACAGACAAAGGGTGAATGTGTGAATTTAAACACATATTTTATCTCCATTTGATGGTTTCTTAGCTCACATAAGGTTAAATTGAATATTTTAAAACATTAAAAAATGATCCTTAGCTAAACCCTAACACATTGATTGAAAAGAAACCCCTTCTAGACCAAAACTTATAGATTTCACTATTAAGATTCAGTTATTTTTGGGCAACTTTGAACCTCTAAAAGACCCCTCTCCATTTGTCCTTTTCTCTTCAAACCTTGTGAAATCCTTATCCATACCAGGGAAAATAAGCCTAAACTCCAGAAAAGGCATCAAGATCTCCTACTATTGTGTCATATGATGTTTACAAAAATTAAAGGGATCTCTGTTTGGTACTTTTAGGGAAAACAGACTTGAACACAATCATCATCTTCTCCACATGATTTGACACCTCACCATACCATATTAATACCCTAATATTCATTGTAAAAACATACTTCTCATATCAAGGTCTCCAAAAATGTCAAATTACCACCATTCCTCCATATAGGTCCTTTTGGGTAGCCTGCTCAGTCACTTGTAGGTGTGCATTAGCATGTTTTACATAGGCATAATATTGAATTGACAAGAATATGTGAAGGAAAATATTTTAAAATCATTACAAAACATTGATAAACATTAAAAACATGTTCTCCATCAAGTATCACCTAAAACCAAATTCAAAACAAACCTCCCAATGTGGAAAACACCCACATATACATTAAATACAACAGACATGGGTACCAAATGACTACCTTAGTATTAGACATGAGCATATGGTCAATCTTAAAATTCATTTAGAATGTAAATGGAATATAACTCAAACTCAAAATTATTTAAAAATCCAAAACACATCCATTACTACTTCATATAAAGGGTGAACAAGCCTATGCAAGAAACTCAATTGAAACTAAGCATAAAATTTGCAAATGAAGAAGAACAAGGTTGTAAGTTACCCAAGGAGTGCTATGGTGGGATCAAAACATGTAAATAAGTAGTGATATGATATAGGAACTTATGAGACACTATTTTATAGTTGTAAAATTCACCTATAGAAGAGATACACTTAGAAAATCAAAACACTCCAACTGAAACTACACATGGTGACATCCCCTTACATGATATACCAATTTTGGTCATCCAAAATTCATGAATCATGAAAAAAATAATGAATACCATATAATGAGGAATCCAAAATAATTTTTATCTAGCACCAAAAACTAGTTCATATGGATCTACTCAAACAAAGCCAAAACCTAAAGGGTGCACCAAATAGCTATCAAATCTACATAGTCAACTTTTTAGCGATTGTTAATAAAGAAAAGTTGATAATTTTACAAGTTACTTAGATGAAAATAAATTTATTTTATTTTAAAAAAAATTCCAATAATAATTTTATTTGAAACTTCCTGTGCTTCCTGTATTGAGCAAAAAACTGAGGGTCACTCTAGTTTGCCAAGAAGAGCAAAAAATGTATAGAATGGTTTTTGCATTAAAATTACTATTAAAGATCAAAAAAATCATGTAAGTGAGTTTTATAATCATGATGAGACCATCAAAGTTCAATCCCATGTGTCACACTTCCCAATAATCTATAAAAGTGCCATTTTTCTTCTTTTTCAACTGATTTTTGTAACTTCAATTAGGGAATCTACAAAATTATGAAATAAATGACATAAATAACATATAAAATGACTTATTGGACAGTTTAAATGAAAATATGACACCTATTCACCTTGTTAAATGTGTCAAATGCATTAATGACTCTTAAAATGACATAAAATGACCCCCAAAAGGACAAATTAACTAATGCAACTAAAACCATAGCTAATGTGACCTTAAATGACATCATGTAACAAGTATACCTCTCATGAAAACATATTATGAGAAATTAAAATGTTTAAAATAATTTTTTTTTTCGTAGGGGTGACCTAATTTGACCAAAAATCAAATTTTGGTTAACAAAATGGTGATTCATAGGGGTAGTGTGCTTGCTATACTAAGGGCCAATATTATCGTACCAGGGGAAAATGGAGTCAATGGATTCTTGAAGACAACTATCAAGGAATTTTCCAAAAAAAACACTAAAAAAACACAATCAAGTAACAAATTAAGACCAAGTAAAAGACAAAACAAGGCAAAACACAAGACAAAACTCACACTTATGCCTAAGCACTTAGGGAACACAAGGAAAACAAGAAAATATGTACAAGGAAAGAGTAGAACCTTAGTAACAATGTTTGGGATATATCCCATTGGTTGGGATATGAATCTCCTCTCCATCCAACCTTGAAAGTTAGAAGGCATTGTATTTCTTGCATTGTGTGATCACATATGGGCCACTCCACAAAACATCAAACTTTGAGTGTTTTCCATGTTTATCTCTATCTTCATCCCATTTTATGACAATGTCTCCCTCTTTTAAACTTATTGGCATGGATTTCTTGTCAAATTATCTCTTTGTTTGCTCTTGTTGAGTTCTCATAGTTTCCATAGGTTAATCTCTTATCTCAAATTCTATCAACTCGCATAACCCCACTTCCATGCTCTCATTATCCATAAATTTTAGCTAATAGGTGAGCTCCAAAGCTATTAAATCAAGTGAAATAGGTAGTATATCTTCCCTTTCATAAACAAGTGTGTATGGTGAGTTTACAATTGCTCTTTTTCGGGTGATTCTATCAGCCCAAAGGGTTGTCTTCAACTTGGAATGCTAAGTCCTTTGGTTCTCCTCCATTATCCTATTTATGATCCTAATTAGATTCTTGTTTGTGGACTCAGCTAGTCCATTCCCTTGGTGATACTAGTTGGATGAGGTGCTAAGATAGATGCCATGCTTCAAAGCCCATTCACTTGTCCTTGTTTTAAGAAAATCCAATGCATTATCTAAGATTATTGTTGAAGGAGCCCCAAAATTTGTTACTATACCTTCATATAATTTAAGGAATAAACTTTCATTTGCCTCTTTAATATCTAAATCCTCCACCCATCTTGTAAAGTAATCTGTAGTAGTCAACACCCACTTGTGACCAACACTAGAAGGTGGATTCATTAGGCCTATGAAATCCAAACCCCATTGCATAAAGGGTTGCTCAAATTGGATTAGATGAAGAGGAAAGGAAAAAATATTTTGTTTAGCATAAAAAGGAGCACACTTTTTATAGTTTCTTACCTAAGCATGGGTGTCCTTGAACAAGCCAAGCCAAAAGTATCCATCCCTCATAATCCTAGTAGTTATGGTTCTTAGAGTAAAGTGACCACCAATTAGTTTATCATGAAACTCAAATAGTACTTTGTCAATCCAATCTAAATCAATACACCTTGATAACACACCTGAAAATTCCTTCCTAAATATCACTCCATCAACAAGTACATAAAGAATGGATTGCAATCTAAAGTACCTTCTTCTAGATCTAGCAAGACCTTATGGACACTCACCAGTTTGAAGAAAATGAATCATGTCTTGTGTCCAAATCCTCATGGGTGAAGGTGTAGTTATCATAGGGTCATCATGAAGTACCAAAAAAACCTCCTTTTACTCATTCAAGTTTTAATCAAGATGTTTACATAACCCTTTTCATTTCACTAGCTTGGTTGTCTTGAATTCCACATCCTATTCCATCAATTTTGTGATCCAACCTACCCTCTTCTCATTCAAATCCCTACTCAAAATAAATTCCTTGAAAATAAGATGAGGTAAAAATATGTGAATCTTTTTATTAGATAACATATTCCTAAATTTCTTTAGGCTCCTAATAACTAAAAGTACTTATTTCTCAACATAAGTGTATCTTACCTCATAGTTCTAAACCTTGGCTAAAGAAGGCAATAGGCTGCTCTAAATTTTCATCATTTTCTTGATTAGGAATGGGAGAGATTACTTATTCATTCCTAAAGGTATACAAATTGAAATCTTTGGAGAAATTAGGACTTTCAAGAGTAGGAGCTTGGGCCATGGCTTATTTGATCTCTTCAAAACTTTCCTTCCTCCTTCTTGTCCAAGTAAAAACTTCATCTTTCCTTATCATGGAGGTTAGAGTCATGACCAAGTTATAAAAATTAGTAATAAATATCCTTATAAAATTTATTTTCCCAAAGAAATTTTGCAAATCTTTCTTATGTTTAGGCAAAGACAATGCCAAGATGGCATTCACCCTTTCAAGATCAATGGATAAGACCTTCTTGGAGACAATGTGCCCTGAGAGTTTTCCTTCATGGACAAAAAAAAACCCATTTATTTGAGTTTAGATATATCCCAAACTCTCTACACCATTCAATAATCTTTGTTAGATGATTCAAGTGATCATTTTCATCCTTGGAGAAAACTGTTACATCATCAATATACACCAACACAATGTCATTGATTATTCCTTGAAAATCCATATCCATTACACATTAAAAATTAGCTCTAGCATTAGAAAATACAAAATGCATCTTCTTATAATCATATGTACACTTGCCTTCACCAAAATTTGATTATACTTGAAATACCCATTAAGGAGAGAAAACCTCTCACTACCTGCCACAACTTGCAAGATTTGTTCCATGTAGGGGAGGGGATAATGATCTTTCAAGGAAACTCTATTAAAGTCCTTAAATTAAACACACAACCTGATCTCCCCATTCTTATTTCTAATAGGGACTAAGCTAGCCAACCAAGATGAATGATTGATAGGAAAGATGATTCTAGACTCAATCAACTTAGTGAGCTCTTTCTTCATGCGGGGTTCAATCTTAGGATTGATTGCCCTTTGTATTTACTTAATAGGTTTGGAATTTTCATCTATATTTATGGTATGTTGATCTAGGCTTGGATCAAAACCATTCAAATCACTATACTCCCATGTAAAGACATCACTAAACTCCTTGCATAACTCAATGAAAGCATGTTTCTCTTGACTAGTGCATACTTTTCCAAGTGCAAGTAACTTATCCTTAAATATTTATACCTTCTCATAGTTCTCTTTTTTGGTAGACATACTTACCTTCTCTTTATTTAGCTGGTCATCCTAATTGAATATGATTTCAAGAGTAACTAGGTTTTTAGGAAGCTTGTTGGACTTCAATTGGACAATCTACCCTCCATATTGGTGCTATAGTTTGGACTAATTCTTAAAAAAAAAATCAGCCTCCTCTTTTAGAAAACAAGCTATTTTTGGATCACTATAAAACACTTGCCAATTGGTAAAATTATCCATTATGGAGGGCCTTAAAATCACCTTTAGATGAGGTTAGTTCCTATCCTCTTTTATACCTTTTGGAACATCAAATTGAGCTCTAATAGATACCAGCCTATCAGCATGATTGTTGTCCTCTCTTGGAATGGATGTGATGTTGAAATCTTAGAAATATTCCACAAGATCCTAAACCCTATGATTATATGGCTTGAGAAAAGAGTTCTTGTTCAAAATTTTCCCTCTAAATTGGTTCACAACTAGCTAAATATCACCAAACACTTGAAATTATTTGACACATCTTTTCCTTGCCCATTCAAGGCCATGAATGAGGGCCTCATATTCTTCCAAATTTTAGGTACAAGATAATTGAAATCTGAAAGTGGAGTAGTATCCTTCTTTGGATGGTGAAACCAACATTGCTACACCACCTACCAAAATATTTATTCTTGACCCATCAAAGTAAAGCTACCATAAACCATTCACATTCTCACTTGGATTCACTAAATTTGGTATGAAATAATCCTCTTAATGCATGAAATATACCCTAAAACTATCTTCTTCTATGAATTTGAAAGGATCATATTCATAATGTTCATTCCCCCACTCATCTAGATACAAATCAGAAACTCCTTATAGAGAAGATGTTAGAGATTGATCTATGTGAAGCTCATCCTCATCAATGATGGCATAATTGAAATTTTACACTTTAGGAATATAAGGTTCCAAGTGATTATGATGGATAGGTTTTGATTAAGTCTTCACTTTAGTGGCATACTTTATCCAAAACACCATGTAAGACTAATTGGTTTCCAAGTATCCACCAATCTTAGTTGTAAATTATCTTGACAAACAAAGAGAAAAGTATGGGGGTAGGTCTTCCAAAAATACATCATGAGTGATAGAAAAAGTGGGAAAAGAATTTAAAATCAGATTCAAATATTTGACTACTCCCAAGGTCTTTCCCTTTGCCATTGGTTCATATTTGAGGCCTAGTTTATTTGCTATTGCCTTAGGCATGAATGAAGTGCTTGTTACATTATATATGATACAATTATAGAATAATAAATCACCAATGATCAAAGAAAAATATAAAGGAGGATTACTATCATCTTTCTTTTCTTGTTCATCAATGGGTTGAGTTCTATTTACTAAGACAACATTCCCATTCCTAGATTGTCCAACTTGTTTACTTGCTCCTTGCAATTAATTTTTAAGTAGATCCTTTTTTCCTAGTATTATTAATTAATTCCACAATGAAATATTCACATGAAACTTCTTCATCTAGTATACAATATTTATGTAAGGATTACTCACCTTAGGAAGCTCTTTGGGAGCACTATCACCTTTTGATGCAGCTTGTGGAGGTGGAGGCGTAGGAGCTGGCCTTATGTTTTTAAATATCTAATTTTATTTCAACTTAGGAGATGAATTATACCCAATCACCATTGGATATGATGTAGGGGTCAAAATAGGTCCTTTATTGGCTCCTTGAGCCTCTTCAATAGCCCTAATTTTGGATCTAGTGTTAGAAGATACACTAGCATTGATGTTGCTTGGGTTTGCCAAATGATTTATGGTAGAAAACTCTCCCTCCAAGTGATTGATGAGAGTAGAATCAGATTTTTCTTGGCCATTTTATATCCCATGTTTCATTGACATCTCAAAATTTAAAACTTGTGGTGCTTGATTTCCTTGCATTACCATGATTTGGTTGTGCATTTCATTTACATAAGTAACTTGCTCTTGGTTTTGATCAAAAAATGGATAACATAGTTGTTCTTGAAGCAAGTTATTTTGAGTGGGGAAAAGAGATTTAGAATATTAGGGAGCATTAGGATTATATATTTGATAAGGCCTAGCTTGGGTGATTTTACCTTGTCCTTGCATATTGCTTTGAAAAGGAGGTCTATTGGTTTGCCCAAACTAATTGTAAGGTTGATATGGATTATAACCTTGGGCTTGTTGCCTTTTGAGGGAAACCAAATCATTAGTGACATTTTTTATAAAAATTTTAACTTCATGGATCTCATTTTGAGGAGCAATAGTAGGCCTTTCTTGACTGGGCAAAGGAGCTAAAGTGGGTAATGTAACTAGGCTAGGAGGTTGAAAATTAGGGAATAGTGGTACTGGTGGTCTAGGAGATATTTTGCCTTCTTAGACAAGGAAATTATCAACATTAATGGCTATGTCATAGGCAACATGAAATGTATTTCCACCCGTAGATTGAATCATCATGGCAATGTCACTATTCAATGCCCTTAACTAGTACAAGAACGCATAGTTTGGAGTAGGCCTTACAAGAGCTAGGATTTTATCCCATGTATTTTGAAACATAGTGTTAAAATATTACATAAATTTTTATGGTTCCCTCTTGATAGTGGTTAGCTACTCAGCTAGTGATAGGTGATCACTTTTCTCTTCAAACCTCTTAGACAAAAGGTCTCCTAGCTTATGCCATGTAACAATAGAGTTGTTAGGTAAAGTTCCATACAAATATAAGGCTTTCCATTTGAAAGATAATGATAACATTATAATAGAAACATTATCTTGAGTAATGTTATGAATGTTAATTTTTTTTCATAATTCCTAATATTATCAATAGGAGTGGTAGGAACTTCTCCACTAAAAGATGAAACACTCTTAAGGGTTGCTCCTAGAATTTGGTCATATTGGGGAAGGTTTAATTGAGATGACCTAGTGAAATCCATAAAATGGAAAGGCCTCTATATATTTAAGTGTGACTCAAGTGTATTAGGATATGAACTCAACAAGAAATGGGACTTCTTAAACATAAACTCTCTTGAATAAGGATGGATATTCACAAACCTAAACCTTTTGGCAGAATATAAAGGTAATTACACAAACTCAAAGGGTATACCTTTAGTAGTAGACCTAGTGGTCACATTTGGCATGGAAACTAAGGATTGATCATTAAAAAAATATTTGAAATCTTCAATGGAGTCACCAGGTACTGAATTTAGATGCTCTTATAGCTAAAACTATGCCAAGACCAACACCAATCTTAAACAATCTTCTAGGACTTGAGGTCCCACCAGGTATGCAAAAAATTGTTGACACTTGGATTTGTACCCCTGATTAGATGCTTATCTCTCCTCATCTAAGTGGAAAAATTGAGACATCACTCTTACTATGGGTGATAATGTTGAGAGATGAATCTCTAGAAGGGTTAGTTCCCTTGATGCACTCTTTGAAGCTCTTCTTTACCTGTCAACTTGTGGATGAAAAGGGATTAGGAAAATAACTAATAAAACCCAAAAAAGTGATGTAAAAATGTTTAATATACTCCTACTTGACTAAATATCTACTACTTAAAGACAAACAAAGCCTCTCTCAGACAAAACTCATAACTTAGGATGCATTTTCACATTAGTGTTTCATATGTTAGATTCAAGAAGGTATTTGATACTTAGGAGGGTAATGGATGATTCCATGAAGGGATAAAATAAGAAAAAACTTATAATACATCTATACACTTAGGAATTAATAATAACAAAGACCTATAACAATACCCCTTCTAAAAATTGGTAGACAATCAAGAGTAATATGCTAGAAAAGAAGATCTTTCACTAGAGAAGACCAAAAAGATTACAATAAATACTCAATAGTATAACATTTGAGTGGAAAAATCACTTGTATATTTATTAAAGAGTATTTAAAGTACAAATTTTGATATATTTTCCCCATTAACCAATTGAGGCTACTCAAAAGAGCCAAAAGAATGCATATTTATGGCTTTTGAGAGAGAAACAAACCAAAGGAAGTCAAAAGGTCACTTGGTCATGTGTAAACTTGATAAAATAAGTTATAAATACATTAATAAGAGATATGAGATGAACCATGCAATTTAAAGAGGTCCAATTGTCCATACAAGCCATGAAAATTGTGAAAAGTGGCATAAAACTCCCTATTTGTGCATAAAAAACTGCCTTCATAATTTTCACCTATTTGAACGTCCCACCACTAACTAGGGATAGGTATGATGATTGGTATGAGAGTGAAGGAATTTAGGAATGCAATTCCATGCATTTATTCTGATATTACTCTTTTTGAAACTTTTGGAATGAAGTAATCATTGTCTGTAGTCTTAAAACTCCTTGGTTTAGTCACCCGTCACACTTGGCCTCAAAAAAGTATTCATTTTACCATTAAAGCACATGGGAGGGAGTTAATTACACTTTTTAATCTTATCCATGTTGTTAACCTTAAAAGGACATCTAATTGAGATTTTCACACTTTTAACCCTTGTGTGCACCATGCTAGTTTTGACTGGCTAAAAGTAGAGCTTTAGTTTTGAAACTTATAAAATTTTACATAGGATAAAATGACCATATGGATTTATAATAGGTCCATATATTACCATCAAATTTTATTTCACCTTTTGAAACAACATAGACCCTAAAAAACACTAAAGATGGTGTAAAAAACCACATTTTGCCTATTGTTCATATAGTTATATAAATATCCTTGAATTTATGATAGAATAATTTATTAATATCCATTATAAAATATGTTCCTTGAAAAAATATTCCATTATTATGGATCTAAAATCTCATTTTCCTCATCAGGTCATAACCAGGGTTTTAGTAAGGTTTTAAGTAGTTTCAGGTGTTAAGCTTTACTCATAAAACTTGGACATTAAACCTACCTCCAAATTACACAATATTTATTTTAAGGGACTCTAATAACTCCCATAAATCCCTCTTGTTCCCATGCATATCCTTAGGAAAGATATGAGCATTTGAAAGTACCCATCGAGCTTGTTTTCTTCTCATTTTGTATTCTTAGACTGTGTCAAGGCTATACATTTATATCATATAGGTTTTTATTAAATATAAAAGTTAAAAAAATGTATATTTACATCCTATAATATTTTTTTAATCAAAAAAATATCATTCCCAAGGTTAGAAATGAAGATAGACCTCAACATGGTTCTACGTCTCTTAGAAGCCTAGTGGGTTTAAAACACTCCCTACTAGTCTGAGCCACTTGAGCTGATGTAACATGCTTAGTATGGTTTTTTTTGTATTATAAAATACTTAATTAATGATTAAAAAACCATAAAACAACATCTCCAACATTCCTTTCATCACTTTTTGTCTCTTTTGTCAACTTGGCCTAGTGGAACCATGCCAAATTGGATTGTATGCATGCACAACCAGGTCACTCTGAGGGATTGGAGTTATGTGAGTGTTTTTAAGAATTATTGAACCTTATATAAAAATCATCCAATGTTTCTTGAATATCCCAAGGCATAATCCTATGTCATTTATTCATTTTGGCATCTTTTGCTTGGTAAACCAAAGTTATGATTTTCCTGAGTGGCTGATCTCTGAGATAAAATAGAGAGATATAGCCCTATTATTTATGGAAAACTAAGATATTTTGATTTTTATAAGATCATAATTATTATTTTTACCAAATTTTAATGTTATACTCCCTCATTTAGGTACCTAACCAACTTAATCTATCCAAAAAAGGGGCTAAAAACCCTATTTTCTTGCACTTTTGCCCAAATCTCCTTATAGATGATCCTTACAATCTCATTACGTGCTCATATTTTGTTTATACATTATATAAACCTTGAATTTTTTCTCACTTATCTTTTTAAACCATCATAAACCTTTTCCTTTAGTGGATTTCTTATGCTTACCCCTTGAACCAAGGGTCTACTAGCTTGTTTGTATGGACTATGTGCCATTTGCCAGGTGAGAAAGATGTTTAGGAATATTTGGAGGGTATTAGGTATGATATGACATCAATTTTTTCATATTTAATCATTTAATTACCAATTTAACTTTATTTTCACATCTCAGATAGTCTATGCTCCATCTTGCTCCTTCAAATCCAAAACCCTACCTTGACTGCAATAGTCTTGCTTGTAGGTGTTGTCACCTATTTGAAATCATATAAAGATGTTTTTAGACATACATATATTTTCCTTGATATATTATCATGGTAAAATTTATCTCATTCCATTTATTATTGAGCAATACCAACACCTTCAAAACTTCAAATTGCCCACTGCCTTCCATTCTTGACTTGGTTGTAGGTTACTCATAGGTTTGGATAAGGTAATTGTGGTGGAGAAAACCTTATTTAGTTCATATTTAAGGTCAAAAAAAATTTACCAAATTTTAATCCATTTTATATGGTTAAAAACCATAATAGTCCATGCCGAGTCATTGCTCCTTCATCAAGTTGTTTGAATCCTACCTGACTAAGACTAAGACCTTTGTTTCACTTACTGTAGGTGTCTTGTTTCCATTTAAATATGATATTGATGATTAGATACTACCCATGAGTCTATTTTTGATCTTTTAAGTTTAAAAAACCTCATACATGAACTATCATTCACCTACAAAGTCTCAAAATACCAAATATGTATCAAGGTAAGGTCACTATTTATCTCAATCTTTTGTCAAGGTTGTAGGTGTTCATGCTTGAGTGAGGGACATTTAAAGGTGATTATCCAAAAAATAATTGAAATTAAAACCTCTCATTTTGTTTACAAAATTAAATAATGCTTTAATTTCATGAAACAAATAACTCTTCAAATGTTCATTTATGGCTGGTTGTAGGTTGATGTCTCAAGCCTATTGAATGGATAGAGGGTGAATGTGTGAAGTAAAACACATATTTTATATCCATTTGATGGTTTCTTAGATCACATAAGGTTCAATTGAATATTTTAAAGCCTTAAAACATGATTCTTATCTAAAACCTACCACATTTATTGAAAAGAAACCCCTTCTAGACCAAAACCTGTAGATTTCACTATTAAGATTTAGTGGTTTTAGGGAAATTTTGAACCTCTAAAAGACGCCTCTCCATTTGTGATTTTATCTTAAAACATTATGAAATAATTTTACATACTAGGTAAAAAAAGCCTAAACTCCAAAAAAAGGCATCAAGAGCTCCTGCTATTGTGTCATATGATGTTTACAAAAATTAAAGGGTTCTCTATTTGGTACTTTTAGGGCAGACAGACATAAACACAATCTTCATATTCTCTACATGATTTGACACCTCACCATACCATATTAACACCATAATATTCATTTTAAAAACATAATTATCATACCAAGGTCTCAAAAAATGTCAAATTACCACCCTTCCTCCATATAGTTCCTTTTGGGTATCTTGCTCAGCCACTTGTAGGTGTGCATTAACATGTTATACGCAGGTAGGATATGGAATTGAAAAGAACATGTCAAGGAAAATATTTTAAAATCATTAAAAATAATTTATAAATAATAAAAACATGTTCTCCATCAAGTAACACCTAAGACCATATTCAAAACAAACCTCCCAATGTGGAAAACACCCACATATACATTGAATACAACAAACATGGGTACCAAATGACTACCTTAGTATGGGACATGAGCATATGGTCAATATTAAACTTCATTTATCATGTAAAGGGAATATAAATCAACCTAAAAATTATTTAGAAATCTAAAACACCTCCATTACTACTTCATATACAAGGTGAACAAGCCTATGCAAGAAACTCAATTGAAACTAAGCATGAAATTGGAAAATGAAGAAGAACAAACATTTAAGTTACCAAAGGAGGGTTATGGTGAGATATAAAAATTAAAATAAGTAATTATATGACATAATAACTTATTATAAACTATTTTCTAGTTGTAAAAGTCACCTATAGAAGAGATACACTCAAAAAATCAAAACACTCCAACTGAAACTACACATGGTGACACCCCCTTGCATGATAGACCAATTTTTGTCATCAAAACTTAATGAATCATGAAAAAAATAAAGAGGAATCCAAAATAATTTGGAGATAACACCAAAAATTTATTCATATATATCTACTCAAACAAAGCCAAAACGTAAAGGGTGCACCAAATATCTATCAAATCTACATAGTCAACTTTTTAATGATAATTCATAAAGAAAAATTGATAATTTTTCAAGTTTATTATATATAAATAAATTTATTTGATTTTAAAACAACTTAAAAAAATCATTTTATTTGAAACTTCCTGTGCTTCCTGTATTGAGCAAAAAACTGAGGGTCACTCTAGTTTGCCAAGTAGAGCAAAAAATGTGTAGAATAGTTTTGGCATTCAAATGACTATTTAAGATCAAACCAAGCATGGAGGTAAGTTTTATAATCATAATTATACCCTAAGATTTCATTCCCATGTGTCACACTTCCCAATAATCCATACAAGTGCCATTTTTCTTCTTTTTTAACTGATTTTTGCAACTTCAATTAGGGAATCTAAAAAATTATGAAATAAATGACATACCTAACATCTCAAATGTCTTATTTAATGTTTTAAATTAAATTATGACACTTATTCACCTTATTAAATGTGCCAAATGCATTAATGACTCTTAAAATGACATAAAATGATACCCAAAAGGACAAATTAACTAATGCAACTAAAACAAAAGCTAATGTGACCTTAAATGGCATCATGTAACAATTATACCTCCCATGAAAACATATTATGACCCATTAAAATTTTTAAAATCAAAATTTTTGCCTAGGGGTGCCCAAATTTAACCAAAAGTCAAATTTTGATCAATAGTATTTATGTATTTATTTAATGTTTTATTTAGTTTTGTTAGTATGTAGTTGTGTTTAGGTTGTTTTACCTATTGGTTGGATTTATAAAAAAAAACCTTCTTCTATAAGATTTTCAAAGCTTACATGACATAAAAAATAAATAAGTTGAACATTGAATATATTTTTAAAATTATTCCTCTCTATCCAAGCCTAAACAGTGGTATCAAAACAAGATTTGTAGGAGGCTATGAGTTTTGTAACATGATAAGGACCAAGAAACTCATGAGAATTTTAGGGTTGGAAAAGAATTTGATACTAATGACCATGGTGGTGATCATTTTATTAGAGACACAAATGGTGCACATACTCTATTGATACTCCATTCCATGATGTATTGATACTCAACTTGCTTATCTTTACATAACCAACCCCTGCAGTGGCCATAACAACCAAGCACCAACATGATTACTATCCAAAATAGTCTCAATGGTGATGGTTTAAGTAGAGTAAATTAATTCACATAATTTGAAATCAATACAACTAGTCATATAGTGACATATAAAAAATATGATAAAACTAAAGCATACAAAACTCATTACACAAAAATAAAATCACTGATAGCTAAAGTAGCCAATAAGCACAATGTTCAAGCCCTTGATCTCTATATAGCATTCTGAAGTGTTTATTTTACATCTCTTTATACAAAACTTTGTATAAAAATGGATTAAAAAATGGCACAATAATTCTACTTTGGTGCAACATGTTTGAGTAGGGTTTTCTTTTATTTTTTTACTCTATATTTGTGGGCTCCATAAAATAAAGGAAGTGGTCAAGGAAAAATACCATGGTGGTGAATTTTTTTCACATACATATATTTTTATTTATTTGTTTTCACAACTATAAATTAAAGAATATAATAAATTTTTCCCTGATGTATCCCATACAATTTTGAAGGAAAGGTGGTTAATTAAATTTATTAGTCCCTTGCACAAGAAGAGTCAAGGGTTTAAAACCATTTAGTATTATATTTTGATCAAATTTTCTTTTTGATCTCATTTAATCTTATATAGGTGTTCTAAGGGGTGGAAATTTTAAATTTTTGGTGATATAAGGGTGTAATAGGAGATATAAGGTGTGATTAAATTTTTGACAAATCTCTTGTATATCGAATCTACTTATGAGGGTCAAGGCAAAACCCTAAGTAACAATCATCTTGTTGTCATTTTACTTCTTTGTAAGTCATGGAAAAAATTATAATCTTGATCTATAAAAATAGTATATCATCACCTAAAAACTATAAGGAATGGAGTAGGAACATGGATTTCACCCTCATTTTTAATGAATTAAGGGAAATTACAAAGAAAGAGACAACACCACCAACAAAAGATGAAAAAATGGTTGAGTACCATAAAAATGATAAGTGTGCAATTGCAATGTTAAAAGCATCTTACATTGAATAGGTTATCATCCATATAGAGGTAATTAAAACTAGTGCATGGGAATATTAGAAAGTGTTAAAGGATATGTATGACAAATAACCTGCCTATAAGAAGATTGATCCCTTAATGTAGTTAATAATAAACTTAGCACTAAAAAATATGTATCTGAGTATTTATCTTGCATGAAAACTCTGAAACAAGAGTATTGTATGATAGGGGTAAAATTGATGATGAAATGCTGATTTCAATCACATTGAATTGCCTTAGTTTAACATCCATGAATTTTTTTAAAATGTTATAACTTAGTGATAAGATTAATGGTGCCACATTTGACTCTATTTGTGAGTTATTGACTCAGCATGAATGACCATTTGTAAAGAAGAAGAGAACACCTACTAAAGAGGCTCACTATACATAGAACAAGGGCCATCATAAAGATCATTACCATGTACAATGATAGTTTCAAAATTATTCTATGAAATGCTCTTTGATACACTCTTTGAGTCATTATCTAAGACACTCTCCACATCTTTCTAGATGGTCTCCATAATATTCTCATCGGCACTCTCCAAGATATTAAAAATGAAAACATCACCATAGGCATTATTATCACTCCTATGGTTCTTCCAATGATTCAAATTCTTTTGTATCTCATTGGGATATGAAAGAGACCAAATGTTTCAAATGTGGTGGTATCAAACATCTAGCAGATGTATGTCCTTCTTGATGAACCCACTATCCACATAAAAAGAAAGATGAGGAAAATTATGTGGATCATTCTAGTGGTATATCTTCTAGTTACTATAGTAATTTTAGTTATTAAAACACTTCTTCTAATAAGGAATCATATTATATGACCAAGGTTTATGGTCTCAATAGACTTGACAACTTATTCTGAGTGATCAGTGATTCACCCATCTTGTGTGAGATACTAAGCTTAAGACTGGGATCTATTATAGTATAATTTTGTGTCTTGTATTATTTATTTTAATTTTATTTTTGGATTTATATATATGATATTAATGACATGGATTAGACAATGTTCTTTGATTTTATTTCTCTCATTGCATAGATTTTTACCTCTCACTTGATAGGGGAGAAGATATAGCATTTGGTTGGTCTTTGATCAGTCATTGGTGATAGTATGAGTTGACAAGGGTTGTTATCACCTCAATGTTGAGCAAAGGTCATCAGAATTTTTTGGAAATTAGGGAAATGTGATATATAGAGTATGGTTTGGTCACCTTGATGGGCTTATAAGTGGAGCCTTATGTGGATAAATGTATTTGGATAGGCTTTGATTATGTTATAATACAATAAGGGATGATGATCATCGGGGATGAGAAGGTCTTGATCATGTTAATTATAATTTTATGCCACAAATCATAGGGTAGGCTTACGTATGGAGTGGCATAAATTTTGGTTAGTACCGGGATGTACAATACACTAGTTGTAGTTACTTCAGATTTTCTTTGATGACTTTAGAGTCATTTTTCTAGTGTTTTTATTATATACTCATTTGGATCAAGGGGAGTTTATTGGGGAATTTATGATCCAAGGTAGTTATATTTTTATCTAATGTTTTATTTAATTTTGTTAGTATTTATTTATGTTTGGGTTATTTTACCCTGTTGGAAATATTGTCATTGATGTCAAAGGTCTAGCATTATTGGTGATAAAGGCCCCATTGCATTTAATGATGTTTGTAATAGATATATCTTGGCTAATGTGAGTTAATATTTATTTAATATTAATGAATATATTTTTGGTTGCATATGAGACAAAAGAAGGGCCTATGGAGAAGTCAAAGAGCCACGGGGTAAAGACAAAAAAAGGATGGGACACATTTTCCCATGAAGAGTCATCTTGGGGAATTCCAAGAGTCACCAAGTGAAGACAAAAGAGGAAGGGTGTAATTTCTCATGAAGGGACACTTTGAGGAATATGAAAAGTCACCAAGATAAGGACAAAAGAGGGAAGGACATTTTGCTCATGAAGGGTCGCCACATGAATTTTCAAAGGCAAGGATATAAAGGGTCATACAAGTTTGGCACCATTTTCCATGAGGATTAAAGGGTCACAAAAGGGGAAGGTCAAAGGTCATTTGGAAAGCTATAAATAAAGGCTTGAGAAGTCATTTGTAATATGGAAGAGAGAGGTTGATTTGATATTGTAATATCTAGCTTAAAAGAGCATTTGAGAGAGAAGAATACGATTTGTATTTGTTATATCTAGCTTAGAAGAGCAAAGGTGAGAGAGAGGAAAGAAATGTTATAATGAACCATCATTTGTTGAGATAGCAACATTGAGAGATAGTTGTGTTATATACACAAATGGGTTGGTGCTCCTGTGGGTTGGTGCTCCTGTGAGTTAGTGCTCATGAATTGTTGTTGGGTTGGTGTTCGGTAAAGGGGTTGGTGCTCATGTGGGTTGGTGCTCATGAATAGTTGTTGGGTTGGTTCTCAACAAAGGGATTAGTGCTATTACAAGTTGGTGCTTGAAAATATTGGTTAGGTTGGTGCTCATTCATATACTTGAGATTATTCTCTATGGTTTTTCTCACATTGGATTTCCACATTATATCTAGTGTCTCTCTCTATCTTGTGTGGTGTTTATTATTTGATTTTTATTGCATATCTTGAATGTTTGATTAAATATAATTTGGTTAAGGTAAAGTTTTATAAGATATATGATATACTAATTCACCCCCCCTCTCAGTATATCTCATGCTTAACAATTGGTATCAGAGCATGTTCTTTTTTGAAAAGTTTTACAGCTTGAAGGTAGATTGGGAAAGCACGATGGCTGGGTCACAGGAAGGGTTTTATACAAATAAAGCACCTTTGTTTGATGGAATGAATTGCGATTTTTAGAGCATAAGAATGAGGACTTATTTGATGGCCCTTGATTCGACATATGGAAAGCAGTGGTGGAGGAATATGAAGAGCCACAAACATCTGTAATTACTCTAGCAGAAAAGAAGGCAAGTGAATGTAATGCTAAAGCTTTAAATGTTATTTTATGTGGTTTATGTGAATCTAAATTTGTTAAAGTTATGCAATGTAAATCTACTCATGAAACTTGGGTAAAACTTGAGAGTATTTACAAAGGTGATGGAAAGGTTCAACAAGCTAAGCTACAGACTTTTAGAAGATAGTTTGAAAGTTTGAAGATGGAAGAAGAAGAAGATATAACAAGTAATCTCTTGCAATTTGATCAAATAGTAAATAAGATTCAAGGTCTTGGAGAAACATTGGAAGAGTCAACGGTGGTGCAAAAGGTTTTGAGATCTCTACCAATGAGATATGATGCAAAGGTTTCAGTAATCAAGGAGATGAAGAATTTAGCCAAGCTAAAGATGGATGAGCTTCATGGTATAATCATGGCATATGAGATGTGGACAGAACAAGATAAACCCTCAAAGAGAGAATCAACTTTTAAGACATTTAAAGAAAGAGAAAGCTAAGATTTAAGAATCAAGTGATAGTTCTAGCGATGATGAAGATGACAATGGAGCACTTTTCATTCGCAAGCTGAAAAGAGGAACAGGTAAATATCAAGGAAAATTACCTTTTAAATGTTTTAATTGTGGAAATATTGGATATTTTTTAGCTAGATGTCCAAATAAGGGTAATGATGATGAAGAAGAAAATCCTACATACAAGAAGAATTTCAAAGGCAAATCCAAGAAGGGATTCGAGAAGAAGAGCCTGTATTCTAAGGATCCTCGCTTAGTCAAAGATAGTGGAGTCAGTGATTCAGAAGAAGAAGAGATTATATTCATGGCCATACATGAAGGTGATCAAGAAGAAGAAGAGGAGGAAGCTGAAGTGAATATGGAAGGAGAACTCATTTGTGCCTTAGAAGAGTTAGAAGCTATTGAGAAGAAGAATCAAATATTGATGCACGAGATCAAGGAAAATGAAAAGGAGTCAAAGGAAATTATTGATGATCTAAAAACACACTTGGAAGAAGCTAAGAAGAATGAAGAAGATCTCACAGTATAGTTGGAAATAACAAGAAAATAATGTGAAAGGTATTTTATTGAAATTGCCTTTTTAAAAGAAGATATTGAGAAAGCAATCAATGATAAAGTAGTTAGTGATTCAAAATTTGAGGATAGCACTAACATGCTAAATAAGATATTGGAAAGTCAAAAAGTAAATTCAAATAAGATAGGGATCAGATTTAAAAAGAAGAGCTATGCTGAAACTCTTAGAAAAGAGGAAACAAGGGAAGAAGTGAAGAATATAGAGGACATTTCAAACAGAGAAGGTTGGAGGGAATAAAGATACAAAAGGCAATCAGGTCAAAGATATACAGAAATATCTTATTTTTATGGCTATTGTTTTTATTGTAATGGATATGGTCACAAGAAATTAGAATGTAGAAAAAGAGCTAACAATTTTAGAAATAAAGAGAAAGAAGTCAAGTAGTGTTACACAGAAGCCACAATTGTTTTGCTCCTCTATCAAGCTTTGATGAAGACACCATAGTATGCTACAAGTGCAATAACTTTAGACACATAGCTTAGTATTGTAGAAGTGTGTTCGAGTCAGTCAAGAAGAATAAAATTTTTAAATCTCCATTCATCAAGAAGAAGGATCAAAGTTTCAAAGCTCCATTCATCAGGAAGAAGGTTCATACATGTTCATGGCAGAAGAAACAACCTGAAGAGTGCAAACAACTTTGCATGTAAGAAATAAAGATCAGCCATGGTTAATTGATAGCAGATGTTTGAGGCATATGATAGGAGATAAAAGTAAGTTCATAGCTCTAAAGAAGATCAATGGTGGCACATTGAGATTCAGAGATAAAACCATTGCTAGGATAGCTGGAAAAGGTATTTTGAGTTTGGATTATGGTAGAACTAAGACTAAAAATGTTTTGTATGTAAAAGGTCTTAAGCATAATATATTGAGTGTTAGTCAAATATGTGATCAAGGAAACACATTAAAGTTTCATGCTGAAGGATGTGAGATTATAAAAAAAGATTCAAATGAGTTGATTTCAGATGCTCAAAGGACAGGGAACAATGTGTATGTATTATCAGATATCTTCTCAAAGGCAAGATCAAAGGATACATTTAAATATTTGCAAGAGGAGTTGGGAGTGATTTTTATTACTTTCTACCATTGATGTTTAGCATAAGTTGAAGGAGAGCTAAGTGTTAGCTCTAGGTAGGCCCTTTGCCATTTATGTCAAAGGGGGAGAATAATAGGTATAGGTACAGGTGCATAAATAGGTATGAGGAACATGTACAGGTTACTATATTAAGGGGGACTTACTATATGTTTTAAGATGACAGGATATGCAGGTGATAGGTTATGGCATTTTTAGGATTGAGGTTACCATCAATGACAAAGGGGGAGATTATTGGAAACATTGTCATTGATGTCAAAGGTCTAGCATTATTGGTGACAAAGGCCCCATTGCATTTAATGATGTTTGTAATAGATATATCTTGGCTAATGTGAGTTAATATTTGTGTAGTATTAACACATATATTTTTGGTTGCATATGAGATAAAATAAGGGCCCATGGAGTAGTCAAAAATCCATGGGGTAAAGACAAAAGAAGGATGGGATGCATTTTCTCATGAAGAGTCATCTTGGGGAATTCCAAGAGTCACCAAGTGAAGACAAAAGAGGAAGGGTGCAATTTCTAATGAAGGGAGACTTTGAGGAATACGAAAAGTCACCAAGATAAGGACAAAAGAGGCAAGAATGTTTTTGCTCATGAAAGGTCACCACATGACTTTTCAAAGGCAAGGATATGAAGGGTCATATAAGTTTGGCACCATTTTCCATGAGGATTGAAGGGTCACAAAGGGGGAAGGCCAAAGGTCATTTGGAAAGCTATGAATAAAGGCTTGAGAAGCCATTTATAATATGGAAGAGAGAGGTTGATTTGATATTGTAATATCTAGCTTAGAAGAGCATTTAAGAGAGAAGAATATGATTTGTATTTGTTATATCTAGCTTAGAAGAGCAAAGGTGAGAGAGAGGAAACAAATGTTGTAATGAACTATCATTTGTTGAGATAACAACATTGAGAGATAGTTTTGTGGTATACACAAAGGGGTTGGTGATCCTGTATGTTGGTGCTCATGAATAGTTGCTGGGTTGGTACTCAGCAAAGGGGTTGGTGCTCCTATGGGTTGGTGCTCATGAATTGTTGTTGGGTTGGTGCTAAGCAAAAGGTTTGGTGCTCCTGTGGGTTGGTGCTCTTATGAGTTGGTTCTCATGAATTGTTGCTGGGTTGGTGCTTGACAAAGGGGTTGGTGCTCTTGTGAGTTGGTGCTCACAAATAGTTGCTGGGTTGGTGCTCAGCAAAAGGGTTGGTGCTCCTACAAGTTGGTGTTTGTGAATATTGTTTGGGTTGGTGCTCATTCATATACTTGAGATTATTCTCCATGGTTTTTCCCACATTGGGTTTTCAAGTTATATTTGGTGTCTCTCTCTATCTTGTGTGGTGTTTATTGTTTGAGTTTTATTACATATCTTGAATGTTTGATTAAGTGGAATTTGGTTAAGGGAAATTTTTTAAAGATATATGATATACTAATTCACCCCCACCTCTTAGTATATCCCATGATTAAAAATTAGTATCATAGCAGGTTCCTTTTTGAAGAGTTTTACAGCTTGAAGGTAGATCAAAAAAGCATGATGGCTGGGTCACAGGAAGAATTTTCTAAAAATAAGGCACCTTTGTTTGATGGGATGAATTATGCTTTTTGGAGTATAAGAATGAGGACTTATTTGATGGCCCTTGGATTTGATATATGGAAAGTAGTGGTGGAGGAATATGAAGAGCCATAGACATCTACAATTATTCCAGTAGAAAAGAAGGTAAGTGAATGTAATGCTAAAGCTTTAAATGCTATTTTATGTGGCTTATGTGAATCTAAATTTTTTAAAGTTATGAAATGTAAATTTGCTCATGAAACTTGGGTAAAACTTGAGAATATTTACAAAGGTGATGGAAAGGTTCAACAAGCTAAGCTACAGACATTTAGAAGACAGTTTGAAAGTTTGAAGATGGAAGAAGAAGAAGATATAGCAAGTTATCTCTTGCAAGTTGATCAAATAGTAAATCAGATTCAAGGTCTTGGAGAAACATTGGAAGAGTCAACGGTGGTGCAAAAGGTTTTGAGATCTCTACCAATGAGATATGATGCAAAGGTTTCAACAATCAAGGAGATGAAGAATTTAGCCAAGCTAAAGATGGATGAGCTTCATGGTATACTCACGGCATATGAGATGTGGACAGAACAAGATAAACCCTCAAAGAGAGAATCAACTTTCAAGACATTAAAGAAAGAGAAAGCTAAGATTTAAGAATCAAGTGATAGTTCTAGCGATGATGAAGATGACAATGGAGCACTTTTCATTCGCAAGCTAAAAAGAAGAATAGGTAAATATCAAGGAAAATTACCTTTTAAATGTTTTAATTGTGGAAAGATTGGACATTTTTTAGCTAGATGCCCAAATAAGGGTAATGATGATGAAGAAGAAAAGCCTACATACAATAATAATTTCAAAGTAAAATCTAAGAAGGGATTTGAGAAGAAGAGCATGTATTCTAAGGATCCCAGCTCAGTCGAAGATAGTGGAGTCAATGATTCAGAAGAAGAAGAGATTATATTCATGGCCATACATGAAGGTGATCAAGAAGAAGAAGAGGAGGAAGTTGAAGTGAATATAGAAGGAGAACTCATTTGTGCCTTAGAAGAGTTAGAAGCTGTTGAGAAGAAGAATCAAAGATTGATGCACCAGATCGAGAAAAATGAAAAGGAGTCAAAGAAAATTATTGATGATCTAACAACACACTTGGAAGAAGCCAAGAAGAATGAAGAAGATCTCATAGTATAGTTGGAAATAGCAAGAAAATAATGTGAAAGGTATGTTATTGAAATTGCCTCTTTAAAAGAAGATATTGAGAAAACAGTCAATGATAAAGTAGTTAGTGATTCAAAATTTGAGGATAGCACTAACATGCTATATAAGATATTGGATAGTCAAAAAGCAAATTTAGATAAGACACAGATCGGATTTAAAAAGAAGAGCTATGATGAAGCTCTTACAAAAGAGAAAACAAGGGAATAAGTGAAGAATACAGAGGACATTTCAAATAGAGAAGGCTGGAGGGAACAAAGCTACAAAAGGCAATCAGGTCAGAGATATATAGACAGGTCTTATTTTTATTGCTATTGTTTTTATTGTAATGGATATGGTCACAAGAAATTATAATGTATAAAAAGAGCCAACAATTTTAGAAATAAGGAGATAGAAAGTCAAGTAGATTCAAGCACAAGTCACAACTCTTTAGCTCCTCTATCAAGCTTTAATGAAGAGACCATAGTATGCTACAAGTGCAACAACTTCGGACACATAGCTTGGTATTGTAGAAGCATGTTCGAGTTAATCAAGAAGGATCAGAGTTTCAAAGCTCCATTCATGAAGAAGAAGGATCAAAGTTTCAAATCTCTATTCATTAGGAAGAAGGTTCAGACATGTTCATGGCAGAAGAAACAACCTGAAGATTATATGTTGTTGCAAATAGCTTTGCATGTAAGAAATAAAGATAAGCCATAGTTAATTGATAGCGGATGTTATGACAAGAGATATAAGTAAGTTTATATCTCTGAAGAAGATCAATGGTGGCACAGTGAGATTTGGAGATAAAACCACTACCAGGATAGCCAAAAATAGTACTTTGAGTTTGGATTATGGTAGAACTAAGACTAAAAATGTTTTGTATGTAAAAGGTCTTAAGCATAATCTATTGAGTGTTAGTCAAATATGTGATCAAGGATACACATTAAATTTTCATGCTGAAGGTTGTGAGATTAGAAGAAAAGATTCAAATGAGTTGATTGCAGATGCTCAAAGGACAGGGATCAATGTGTATGTATTATCAGATATCTTCTCAAAGGTACAATCAAAGGATACATTCAAAGATCTACAAGAGGAGTTGGGAGTCATTTCTATTACTTCCTACCATTGATGTTCAACATCAGTTGAGGGAGAGCTAAGTGTTAGCTCTAGGTAGGCCCTTTTCCATTGATGTCAAAGGGGGAGAATAACAGGTACAGGTATAGGTGCAAAAGTAGGTACAGGTTGCTACAATAAGGGGGAGTTACTGTATGTTTTCAAATGATAGGATATGCAGGTGATAGGTTATGGCAGTTTCAGGATTAAAGTTGCCATCAATGACAAAGGGGGAGATTGTTGGAAATATTGTCATTGATGTCAAAGGTCTAGACATTATTGGTGATAAAGGCCCCATTGCATTTAATGATGTTTGTAATAGATATATCTTGGCTAATGTGAGTTAATATTTATTTAATATTAAGAAATATATTTTTGGTTGCATATGAGACAAAATAAGGGCCCATGGAGAAGTCAAAGAGCTACGGGGTAAAGACAAAAGAAGGATGGGATGTATTTTCCCATGAAGAGTCATCTTGGGGAATTCCAAGAGTCACCAAGTGAAGACAAAAGAGGAAGGCCACAATTTCTCATTAAGGGACACTTTGAGGAATATGAAAAGTCACAAAGATAAGGACAAAAGAGGGAAGGATGTTTTTGCTCATGAAGGGTCACCAAATGACTTTTCAAAGGCAAAGATATATTGTCATTGATGTCAAAAGTCTAACATTATTGGTGATAAAGGCCCCATTGCATTTAATGATGGTTGTAATAGATATATCTTGGCTAATGTGAGTTAATATTTATTTAATATTAACGAATATATTTTTGGTTGCATATGAGACAAAAGAAGGGCCCATAGAGAAGTCAAAGAGCCACGGGGTAAAGACAAAATAAGGATGGGACCATTTTCTCATGAAGAGTCATCCTGGGGAATTCCAAGAGCCACCAAGTGAAGACAAAATAGAAAGGGTCCAATTTATAATGAAGGGACACTTTGAGGAATATGAAAAGTCACCAAGATAAGGACAAAAGAGGGAAGGACATTTTTTCTCATGAAGGGTCACCACATGAATTTTCAAAGGCAAGGATATGAAGGGTCATACAAGTTTGGCGCCATTTTCCATGAGGATTGAAGGGTCACAAAGGGGGAAGGCCAAAGGTCATTTGGAAAGCTATAAATAAAGGCTTGAGAAGCCATTTGTAATATGGAAAAGAGAGGTTGATTTGATATTGTAATATCTAGCTTAGAAGAGGATTTGAGAGAGAAGAATATGATTTGTATTTGTTATATCTAGCTTAGAAGAGAAAACGTGAGAGAGAGGAAAGAAATGTTGTAATGAAATATCATTTGTTGAGATAACAACATTGAGAGATAGTTGTGTGGTATACACAAAGGGGTTAGTGCTCACGAATTATTGTCGAGTTGATGCTCGGCAAAGGGGTTGGTGCTCACGAATTGTTGCTGGGTTGGTGATTGACAAAGGGGTTGGTGCTCTTGTGGGTTGGTGCTCATGAATAGTTGCTGGGTTGGTGCTCAACAAAGGGGTTGGTGCTCCTTCAAGTTGGTGCTTGTGAATATTGTTTGGGTTGGTGCTCATTCATATACTTGAGATTGTTCTCTATGGTTTTTACCACATTGGGTTTCCACGTTATATCTGGTGTCTCTCTCTATCTTGTGTGGTGTTTAGTTTTTGAGTTTTATTACATATCTTGAATGTTTGATTAAGTGGAATTTGGTTAAGAGAAAGTTTTATAAGATATATGATATAATGATTCACCCCCTCTCAGTATATCCCATGCTTAACAATTGACATCAGAGCAGGTTCCTTTTTGAAAAGTTTTACATCTTGAAGTTAGATTGGGAAAGCACGATGGCTGGGTCACATGAAGGATTTTATACAAATAAGGCACCTTTGTTTGATGGGATGAATTATGATTTTTGGAGCATAAGAATGTGGACTTATTTGATGTCCCTTAGATTTGACATATGGAAATCAATGGTGGAGGAATATGAAGAGCCATAGACATCTGTAATTACTCCAGTAGAAAAGAATGCAAGTGAATGTAATGCTAAAGATTTAAATGCTATTTTATGTGGTTTATGTGAATCTAAATTTGTTAAAGTTATGAAATGTAAATTTGCTCATGAAACTTGGGTAAAACTTGAGAATATTTACAAAGGTGATGGAAAGGTTCAACAAGCTAAGTTATAGATGTTTAGAAGACAGTTTGAAAGTTTGAAGATGGAAGAAGAAGAAGATATAGCAAGTAATTTCTTGCAAGTTGATCAAATAGTAAATCAGATTCAAGGTCTTGGAGAAACATTGGAAGAGTCAATAGTGGTGCAAAAGGTTTTGAGATCTCTACCAATGAGAAATGATGCAAAGGTTTCAACAATCGAGGAGATGAAGAATTTAGCCAAGCTAAAGATGGATGAGCTTCATGGTATACTCATGGCATATGAGATGTGGACAGAACAAGATAAACCCTCAAAGAGAGAATCAACTTTCAAGACATCAAAGAAAGAGAAAGCTAAGATTTAAGAATCAAGTGATAGTTTTAGAGATGATGAAGATGACAATGGAGCACTTTTTATTCACAAGTTGAAAAGAGGAACAGGTAAATATCAAGGAAAATTACCTTTTAAATGTTTTAATTATGGAAAGATTAGACATTTTTCAACTAGATGCCCAAATAAGGGTAATGATGATGATGAAGAAAAGCCTACATACAAGAAGAATTTCAAAGGCAAATCCAAGAAGGGATTTGAGAAGAAGAGCCTATATTCTAAGGATCCTAGATCAGTCGAAGATAGCGGAGTCAGCGATTCAGAAGAAGAGATTCTATTCATGGCCATACATGAAGGTGATCAAGAAGAAGAAGAGGAGGAAGCTAAAGTGAATATGGAAGGAGAACTCATTTGTGCCTTAGAAGAGTTATAAGCTGTTGAGAAAAAGAATCAAAGGTTGATGCGCTGGATCGAGAAAAATGAAAAGGAGTCAAAGGAAATTATTGATGATCTAACAACACACTTGGAAGAAGCCAAGAAGAATGAAGAAGATCTCACAACACAATTGGAAATAACAAGAAAATAATGTGAAAGGTATGTTATTGAAATTGCCTCTTTAAAAGAAGATATTGAGAAAGCAGTCAATGATAAAGTAGTTAGTGATTCAAAATTTGAGGATAGCACTAACATGCTAAATAAGATATTGGATAGTCAAAAATCAAATTTAGATAAGACACAGATCGGATTTAAAAAGAATAGCTATGATGAAGATCTTACAAAAGAGGAAACAAAGGAATAAGTGAAGAATACAGAGGACATTTCAAATAGAGAAGGCTGGAGGGAACAAAGCTACAAAAGGCAATCAGGTCAGAGATATATAGACAGGTCTTATTTTTATTGCTATTGTTTTTATTGTAATGGATATGGTCACAAGAAATTAGAATGTAGAAAAAGAGCTAAAAATTTTAGAAATAAAGAGAAAAAAAGTCAAGTAGAGTCAAGTAGAAGCCACAACTCTTTTGCTCCTCTATCAAGTTTTGATGAAGAGACCATAGTATGCTACAAGTGCAAAAACTTCGGACACAGATCTCAGTATTGTAGAAGCGTTTTCGAGTCAATGAAGAAGGATTAGAGTTTCAAAGCTCCATTCATCAAGAAGAAGGATCAAAGTTTCAAAGCTCCATTCATCAGGAAGAAGGTTCAGACATGTTCATTACAGAAGAAACAACCTAGAGATTCTATGTTGGTGCAAACAACTTTGCATGTAAGAAATAAAGATCAGCCATGGTTAATTAATAGTAGATGTTTGAGGCATATGACAGGAGATAAAAGTAAGTTCATATCTCTAAAGAAGATCAATGGTGGCATAGTGAGATTCAAAGATAAAACCACTGCTAGGATAGCTGAAAAAGGTACTTTGAGTTTGGATTATGGTAAAACTAAGACTAAAAATGTTTTGTACGTAAAAGGTCTTAAGCATAATCTATTGAGTGTTAGTCAAATATGTGATCAAAAATACACATTAAAGTTTCATGCTGAAGGTTGTGAGATTAAAAGAAAAGATTCAAATGAGCTGATTGTAGATGCTCAAAAGACAGGAAACAATGTGTATGTATTATCAGAGATCTTCTCAAAGGCACGATCAAAGGATAAATTCAAAGATCTAAAAGAGGAGTTGGGAGTAATTTCTATTACTTCCTGCCATTGATGTTCAGCATTAGTTGAGGGGGATCTAAGTGTTAGCTCCAGGTAGGCCCTTTGCCATTGATGTCAAAGGGGGATAATAATAGGTATAGGTATAGGTGAAAAAATAGGTACAGGGAATAGGTACAGGTTACTACAGTAAATGGGAGTTCCTGTATGTTTTTAGATGACAGGATATGCAGGTGACAGGTTATGGAAGTTTCAAGATTGAGGTTACCATCAATGACCAAGGGGGAGATTGTTAGAAATATTGTCATTGATGTTAAAGGTCTAACATTATTGGTGATAAAGGCCCAATTGCATTTAATGATTGTTTTAATAGATATATCTTGGCTAATGTGAGTTAATATTTATTTAATATTAACAAATATATTTTTGGTTGCATATGAGACAAAAGAAGGGCCCATAGAGAAGTCAAAGAGCCACAGGGTAAAGATAAAAGAAGGATGGGACCATTTTCCCATGAAGAGTCATCTTGGGGAATTCCAAGAGCCACCAAGTGAAGACAAAATAGGAAGGGTGCAATTTCTCATGAAGGGACACTTTGAGGAATATGAAAAGTCACCAAGATAAGGATAAAAGAGGGAAGGACGTTTTTGCTCATGAAGCGTCACCACATGAATTTTCAAAGGCAAGGATATGAAGGGTCATACAAGTTTGGTGCCATTTTCCATGAGGATTGAAGGGTCATAAAGGGGGAAGGCCAAAGGTCATTTGGAAAGCTATAAATAAAGGCTTGAGAAGCCATTTGTAATATGGAAAAGAGAGGTTGATTTGATATTGTAATATCTAGCTTAGAAGAGCATTTGAGAGAGAAGAATATGATTTGTATTTGTTATATCTAGCTTAGAAGAGCAAAGGTGAGAGAGAGGAAAGAAATGTTGTAATGAACTATCATTTGTTGAGATAACAACATTGAGAGATAGTTGTGTGGTATACACAAAGGGGTTGGTGCTCCTGTGGGTTGGTGCTCATGAATAGTTGCTGGGTTGGTGCTCGGTAAAGGGGTTGGTGCTCTTGTGGGTTGGTGCTCACGTATTGTTGTTAGGTTGGTGCTTGGCAAAGGGGTTGGTGCTCTTGTGGGTTGGTACTCGGCAAATGGGTTGGTGCTCTTGTGGGTTGGTGCTCACGAATTATTGTTGGGTTGGTGCTCAGCAAAGGGGTTGGTGTTCCTGAAAGTTGGTGCTCATGAATAGTTGTTGGTTGGTGCTCAACAAAGGGGTTGGTGCTTTTGCAAGTTAGTGCTTGTAAATATTGTTTGGGTTGGTGCTCATTCATATACTTGAGATTATTCTCCATTGTTTTTCCTACATTGGGTTTCCACATTATATCTGGTGTCTCTCTTTATCTTGTGTGGTGTTTATTGTTTGAGTTTTATTGCATATCTTAAATGTTTGATTAAGTAGAATTTGGTTAAGGGAAAGTTTTATAAGATATATGATATACTAATTCACCTCCCCTCTCAGTATATCCCATGCTTAACATACCCATTGGTTGGTTTTGTAACCAACTTCCTCCTTAATATTTTTAAAGCTTATGTGATGTACAAAAATATATAAGATGAACATTGAATATTTTTTTATAATTATTCCTCTCTATCTAGTCTTAAATAATTTTAGATCCACGAACCATTTGAATTACCTCATCTAGGGAGGGAAAAGGATAGTTACCCTTTTATATGCTTTATTCATATTTATAAAGTCAATGTAGAGATTGATTTCTCCATTCTTCTTCTTGACTAGCACTAGGTTTGTTATCCAGGTAGAATGCCCTATTGGAAAGACAATCTTGTCATCCAATAACTTCTATACTTTTGTCTGGATGAGAGGTTATAGAATTTTATTTATGGCCTTTGTCTCTAACTAAAGGGTTTATGAGCTAGTTTTAGTGGGATGGTATGTGTGATGACCCTGGGGTTGAAGACTTTCAGATCTTCATATGTATAGGCAATCACATCTTTTTATTATATCAACAAACCCCTTAAATTTTTTTTTTTCACTTTGAGTGAAACTCAATCCAATGTTTACATACTAGGGATGTTGGTTAGCACCTATATTCTACTTAACAAATCACATTTAGTTGCTTTAATTTATTTTTGATTTTGTGATTGTGGATCCATGTTGAAAGCTCACTCTAGGGAGACCATCCCCATAGGAATGTAATTTTATTTTAATTGTAAGACACCATAATCTCTAAGATCTTATATTGTCATAGGTTTAACATCATTTTCATCTATTACCTAGGATTTAAAGGCTATAGATCTATTCATAAATTATACAATATATTAACCATCCTTGAATACTTGAAATTTATGCACATTGTCTAGGATAGAGGGACAAGAAACTAACTCTATAAAGAATTTATGCTATATTGGCAATTAAAGCTACTAGTGAATCTACAATTTGGTTTCCTTCCCTTGGAATGGCCCTAATGTTGAATGCTTCAAAATATTTGATCAGATCCCATGCTTGGTGTTTTTACTTCTTCAAGTAAGTGAGTTTACATTAATATTTCTTTCTGATCTATTTAACAACTAGGTCTAAATCATCATATATTTTTAACTATTTGACATTATGCCTTAGTAAAAACTATAGGATGAGGATTAGATCTTAATACTTAGCTTGATTATTAGTGTAAGGGAATTATAGCCTATAAGCAACTAGATATTACTTCCCATCTAGGTCGATCAGGGTATGCTAAAACACAAACCTTGTTTTGACCTTGCTTCATCAAAATGGAGAGTCCATAATTGAGAAGGACCTTCAAATTCTTGTTCATGAGGTTATTTCTTGGTAGCGAAAGTGTACACACCTATATGTGACATTGTAAAGTCAATATTTTTATTTTTAGAATTGTACTATGTGATCAAGTACTTCATCTTAAGTTCTCGATCTACTTAGATCTGGTTAGATACCCCATTCTAAGATAACCACATGTGTGAGAAATAGGCAGCCATATACCCATTTAATGTCTTTGACCAATAGTGATTCAACAATAATCCATAAGATTATAGAATGTCAATGACCAAAATATCTATGTATTGCTATACAAATGGCTCAAATGCAAGATATATGTGTACATTTTCTAATTCTCCAAAACATGGGACAAAAGACTTGTCCAACTGTAGGACCACTCTTTTTGACTTATTTGGGGTCAAATATATTTTTTTACATACAACTATCAACATCATATTGGCTGAGGCAACTGAGTCAACCAAATAATTGTGCACATTCTATTCAAACATATTAATGATTAAGATAAAAGGTGTTACCTTAGGCTTATCTTTATAAACAACCATGTTTGCATGCACAACTTTTGATTTATCAATAGATGACCTTCTAGTCAAGATTTTGAGTAGTAATTATATCTATTCAGTGTTCTGGGATAGCTCATTAAGGCTTATATTATCCTTGATCTTCTTCATATCTTAAAAAATATTTTATCCTCCTATGCTTCATGTATTTTCACTCTATAACTAAGTGTTCCCTTTTAGAGGAGGCAAATTATTGTTGGCCTTAAGATGTGGAGGAGTGGTAGCATTTTTATTTGGGGGTGTGAAAGTAGTAGTAGGCTACTTGTTCCTTAAATTGTAATATTCCTCTAAAACTATTAGAAATCATGGATATTATTTGTTATATCCTTAGGTTCATTCTCATCTTTGACTAGAAATGGGAAGTCATATGTCTCAAAGACTATGAGTATGATAGGAGGACCTAGAGTGTTAGAAGAAGATGGATTTAACTAATTTGAATAGAATTCATATCTTTCTATTTCCCTCTGAAATATCTCAAAGCTAGTGAAAAAATATATTCAGTATAGTTCAACATGTTGTAATCTGTTATGGACTCAACACCAATTAGAAAGTGCTACTTCTAAGATGTTTATCTCTAACATCTTGTTAGGTGGTTGTTTCTCTATATTGTTTATAGGTTTGTTAAAAGGCATATTATACCTTAGATATGTGAATTTATGATTATTATTATATCCCATGGTGTTTTGCATTTGCTTCTACATGATTAAAAACTAATTTCTTAACTTTTGTACCATCCATTGGGTAACATCTAATTATAATTTTTTAGAATCAACAACAATACCTTGTGTAATTGAAGTATCAATTGGTATTAACTATTGGTTCAAATTTTAATTTTTGGATGTAGACACATGATTATTTATGAAGCTAATGTGTTGGTTAGGTGGATCATGGGCTAAACATAATTGGGTGTACACTTGGTCCTAATTCTAAGCTACAACATTTTAATTAGCATTTGGAATTGGGTTGAAGGCTAGGAAATTAGAACCATATGAAGTGGGGCTAGAGATTATGATTAAGGATTTAATTATCTATCAATGTTAACAACTTTGGCATAGGATATTGACAATTAGGTAATGTTAGGTGCTCTATAGAGAAAGAGAACAATCATAGGTTTTGTTGATGTTTAAAATTGCACTTGTTCTAACATCAACAATGGGAAGTTTCAAGATGTGAGACTTGTGACTTGAAACAACCTCTAGATTTTAAGAAGCTGGTCTCTTCTTTATATCAATTGTATACTAGGAAAAAGGATAGGAATTTTAATAGAAACACAAATGCAATAAATAAAATCTAACTATGGCAATGCATCTGAATGTAATTCAACCTTAATCCTAAGCACAGTGAGACTATATGTAAGATTCAATTACATTTAAGAGCAAACAAGTGCATGATCAATGTAAAAGATGAAAATAATAGAAATATAGGCTCATAACATAGATTGATTTTGTAGTGATATAGAAAATATCAACAAAGGCACAGGGTTCAATATTCTTATTTGAATTCTCCAGTCACATAAGAGGCACAGAAATAGGCACAGTTATATAAACCTTCCAACTCAAGAAAATGAAACAAAGGCAAATGACATTCCTAATCACAACTCTAGAAAGTCTAAAACTCTTGACAACACAGCCTAGATTACTTTTGCAATGACATAGAAAGTATCAACAAAGGCACAAGATTGAATCTTCTTATTAATTCTCTAGTCACATAAGAGGCACATAAACATGCACACTTAATAAAATAGGACAAAGGCAAATGATATTTCTAGTCACAGCTCTAGAAAGTCTAAACTCTTGACAATAATTCTCTTAGAAAATTCTCTCTGGTATCTGATTCCTCCTTCTGGTAATCTCTACATCCTTATTTATAGCCTTGGATTTACTCTAAATTGTCTGCTTGTTCCAAATCTAATGGCCCAACTGAAATCTAATTGAACTAGAAGTGTCTAAAAGAAGATATTTCTTAGATTTTGAAACACTTTGTCTTCTGGCAGTTCATTGGATGAAACAGATCATATGACGCCCCCTTCTCTTAAATGGAAGATAACACTTAGCCAATTCCTTGAAAACCTTCTTATTACTTTAGGAGACACTAGAGGATGACACTTGGCATGTTCCGCAGCACCTACTAAAGACACGTGGCATTTTCCATGTAATTTATACTCCTTTTGTGTCTTTGCTTATGAGTGTTCCACCTTTGACACCTATTGCAATCCACTTCCTCAAAACCTTAACAACTTAATAGAAATAAGACCCACAACATTTCTTACCTGAGTAACTTTAAAAGGGGCACAGGGATAGGTGGCAATCTCCACTACTTCATCAGAGGAAACGTGGCAATCTCCGCTTTACTTATCTAGAGTTACATGGTGGTCTCCACTTATTTTAGCTACCTTTATAGAAACGTAAGGAAGGTGACACATGGTGGTATCTGCTTTACTCTATTTATATCATAGAAATAATTGGGTCTTATTTCATATTTACATGGACAGTGACACCTGGCAGCTTCTGTTTGCTTCAGAAACAAAACTTAAGACCCACCACAGTCTTTGCTATATCAATGAAGCAAAATGAAGATAATTCAGATCTCAACACGTGGTGGCTTCCACTCTCTTCTATTGGGATACGTGGTGTCTTTTGTCACTTTTAGAAAATCAAAATTGAGACCTTCTATGATTGCCACTTGGCACTTTTTGCCTGATCTTGATACTTAGCTTGTTAAAACCTTTTGCTAAAAAGAGATAAAATGTGGGTGCCAATATGAAACATGGATGTCAACACTTGGCATGTTCTACCGAGTCACTATGAGATACGTGGTACATCCTGAACAACTCATAGAAAATATGAAAGGTGCCTAAGATGATGACACTTGGCAACTTCTGCTTGACTTTGACACTTAGACAAAAATAAATCAAAAGGAAAATTAGCGCCTGCACTCTATTTCAAAACTTTGCCATCTTAGACCAAATTATGCGGGAACTAAATTTTACAGCATGCAATTGAAAAATAGAATGAAACATAGATTAATTTTTTACTCTATAGTTATTGGTGATCCCAAAGACTTTTGAGCCTGCTCAAAAATAAACCACAACTCTTGCTAGATCAAAATTTCAAAATTATAGCTTCAATAATGCTATTTGGTAGGTAGACCACTCATCATTAGATAACCATTTCTTATTTTGCAATTCATAGAAGGCTAAATTAAGGTTAATAATATCCTTGTGTGAAAAATTTTGCAAAATTTGAACTATAGCCTTCAATTTGAATTTGAGCTAGGAAATAAGAACCAAGACAAATTGTACTTCAAGGACTGATGAATCATCCCTTAGATCTTAGAAAATTTTCTAATCATTCTGCTTGGCCAATAGCAAATGTTCAATTTCATCAATCATTAGCACCGTGTTGTCATTAAGAAATGGAGAAGGAAGACCTAATTGCACTAGATCTTCAATATGATGTTTCATTTCATTGATTCCTTCCTTCATGACATCTAGAAGCTCTCTGCAACTGATGGTTGTAGAATTACAACTAAGAACTTCATTTATTCGCTTAGCAGCGACCATTCTATTCTCAATTCCTGCTGTTGACAATGTTGCATCCATTGCATCATAAAGCTTTTGCAATAATGTTTCCAAGTCTGTTACTCTCTGAAAAACTATAGACAGAGTGTTTGCAACTGATTTCTCCACCTTTTCACACAATTTCTATGCATTTAGTAGAAAGGTGAGAGAAGGCCTGAGCTGAATAATCTATGAAGAGATTCTCTTCCACATGGATTCATAGAGCTCCTTTACCAGACTTAATACTCTGACACTCTTTGGCCTATTGGCCAGCTCTAGTGTTAATTGTGCTACTCTCTATTGCTTTGCTTGAAATTGGGCTTGTATAGCCATAGTATTATTTTGTTCACTTAGCAGCTTTTGTTGCAATTGGGTAACCTGCAACAGGTGTTCCTCACATTTTTCTTATAACACTGCTTTTTCGTGCCTTAGGGTCATCACCGCATCCTTTACCTATGTGAGCCCTACTTTTAAAGAATCATTTTGGGCCTGGAGTGCCCAGTGAGTCTGAAGAGAAATAGTATCTTGCAACTATTTATTCAAAATCTCTATCTCATTATCTTTTATATTGATCTCTGTGGTCAAACTATTATAGTTTGCCTTTTCCTTGGCTAAATTAGCCTCCATCTTCTATAGCCTCCTTGATGTCTTCAAGTAGTCTTTAGCCACTATAGAAGTGGATTCAGTTAGCAACTCAATTTTGTCTTGTGGCTTAAAGAGAGACATGTTGATGGCCACTGCATTCATCATGTAGTCTTCTGACTGCATTTGCTTAGTTGGCTTTATTACATTTGGTGACAAATGAGTCATCATCAATTACTGCTGAATGGGGTCAAATTGTGATCGCAGATGGGGTGTAGCCAAGGCTTTATTTTCCTTAATCTTATTTTTCTCTCTTCGAGCTTCCCTTGCCTTCCTAGCAACATCCACTTGGGTCTAGAAGGTAGAAGGAGAGGTAATGTGCCCACCCACAAAAGGATATCCCTGTGGTAAATGATATTGAATAGCCAATTGTTGGCTATGGGCAATCTAAGGGGGAATTTTCTTGGGAATAGAGGGGGAGAAATGAGGTAATGTTAAATCCTGAGGTGGCACAGATGGGGCGAAGTGAGAAATGGGAATGGTAGAAGTGGCAGAGGATGTCATCTAGCTAGATGAAATCATCATGCCAATAGGAGAAGAAATAAATTGAGAAGGAGAAGGAGGAATAATACTTACTTGAGGAGCAATTACAGTACTCTATAATTGGCATTGTGGGGTATGCATCTCCTCTTCTGAATCATAATGAAATTGCACCCTCTTTTGTTTCTTGGGTGTTTCTTCTTCTAGTTGTGTTTCTTTTCCTTTCAATGATGCTTGTGGAGAACTAGGAATATCTATAACCGATGCCGATGGGGAAGCTTGTGGTGGTGAAGGCACCACACTCTTCTACTTTTCCATGACACTAAGAGATTGGGGCCAAATTAATGCAATTACTATAGCTATAGTTTGCTCTAAGGCTTGTGACTCTTGGCTTGACCTAGCCCTAGCTTCTTGCTCTACACTCGGTGTCAGCAAATTAATTGTCTCTAGGCTAGATACAGGGGAGAGATGGCACTCATCCCATAGTTCTTCCCATCTCTCATCTGTGTCTACATTCTTGAAAGAATGGGTTGTTTGACAAATTTCCTGCCTATATTTCCAATAGGCCTCTATTTTCTCAGCATCCCAATCTTTATTCTTTAATGTCCTTCTTAAGCCAGAATTCATTTTGACTTTAGGATCATAATCCCTCTGCTTGACATAGAATGTTTCCCATGGCCTATTTTGTGGAAGGGGCAAGTATGTTAACTCAACATAAAATCTAGGAGCATCTTCTCTAGGATTTTTCCTAGTTTCTCAAAAAGGGTGGCCTTCATGTGCAATTATAGTTGCAACCCTATTAGTCCTTATCCAGGAAGTTATGAAACCATTTGGGCCATAAACCCATTTATCTTTTATTAGAAGGAAACCCAAAAATTATAGCTTTTTGAGCAACACAACTTCAGCGTCTCTGGTTTCCAAAACCATGCTGGTTGTCATCCATGGGAGATCATACATTTTTCTTTTCCTCTTCCTAGAGCCATATTCATTGTCGACTATGGATATTTGCCTAGTGACCTTGAGGAATGCTAACCTAAAGTCAAAATCTTAGGTAACAATATTGGTTCCCCACAAAAACCATGGACTCTTATAATTATATGGTGAGACCCAAAATAGAAATCACAAGGAATTGAGCAACTGGCCAGAAGGTTTGAAACACTTGGAAACAATATGTTCATGACTGGTTCAGAGCTGAGGTAAAAAAAAGTAAGGGTAACAAATAATTCCCAAAATTCATATGGGTCACTGGTCTTTGAAAAAATATGTGTCCATGCAGAGATAGGAATGTTCCTTTAGAGATCAAAACTTGGGTCATACATATCAAGATACATATGTTGGGCAAAGAGGTCAGAGTTCTAAAACAACATGAGGTGGAACAAATAAGAAGAATACCTGAACACTCCTTTTGATTTGAAATGGGCCAGTTGTTCCACCATTGAGAAAGTAATTTGTTCATAAAATTTGAGTTGATACTCCTAATTTTTGTCAATGGTCTTCAGCCTGAAGAGGATAGCCATTTGTTCTGCATAAACTGCCATATCATATTTCATGCCAAAGATGAAGGCCATCATAGACAGTGTGTCTTGGCTAGCTTGTGTGAATTGGGCTCTCATTTTAGGGAGTGTAGGCACCGTAGTGTCATCATCACCCATTTGTAATTTGGATCTCAAGAACCTCAACTGAGTATTGATGTTTGCCCTTGTTCTTTGCATTTTATCAACAGTGGGAAATGTAGCTATACTATCATGATACAAGGCTAACATATCCCTGATAACCTGTGGTGTGATTTGCACCATGAATGGATCTCATTGAATGGTGCATGAGGGTGCATGGAACAATTCTGCACATAATTCAACCAAGTCAGGGCATGGATGCACAATTGGGACAATGAATTGTGCCAGTTGTGAAGTCCATATCCTCATGGCAAATGTTTCATATTTCCCTACTCTGTCCCTTTATAGACACCTTTGATGTGCCCCTTCTCTAAGATTTTTGCTACTAGCTCTCTAAAGAATTGGGTCCATGATACCATTTTCATAATCTTTTATTTTCACTAGGTCACTTGCTTGACCAACTTCAGGAATCCTAGTCCGTGGATACATCTTCAATGGTTGCACGAGAGCTGAAGCATACGACTTACTTGCAAGAAACTTATCAAGGGATTCATACATCCTAGCTCCTTGTTGTGAAGATTGTGCCCCTTCCATCTTTTGTATATTTTCTGTGATAAATAGTATGAGCTTTTACAAAATAGAAAAAACTTTTGCTGAAGCAAGTTTACTAAGCACTAAAAATGCAAGTAGCAGGATATTTTCTCGCAGATGCAGGAATGTTTGAGAACTTGTAAGCTTTAAATCTTGCTAAGAGGTATATATTGACCTATCAAGTCTCAAAATGGTATTAAACTTAGATAACCATTAGTAAATCCTACTCAGTATTTATGGAGCAGCAAGATAGACACGTTATGCAATTGGCAGCGCAAGGTACCTTGGGGATTTCTAAAGATTTGGGAGACATTCAATGTATTGGAGAATTTTTAAAATTTTGAAAATTCTGAGCTACCAACTACGTGTTCAAAGAACACTTATTTAAAAGAAAATTGGGAAAACAAAAATGGGAAAACAAAGCAACGAAAAGGGGAAACTACCTAACTATAATACAATAACCAAGTATCTTTATCTCCCTCCTGGATCAAAAGAAGAATTTCTAAAGTCTCTTTCATGACAAGCCAACTTATATTGCCAGACAAGTGGTTGAATTGGATATAGCTCTGGTGACTTGCTCTTTGTGTATGCCACATTGATTTGCCTACATTCAAGTGAGTCTGAATCAAACATGCTTCCAACATACATAAGCTCTTCTTGTCCTTGGAAGCTTGTTGAATGCTGATTCTTGATACTAGCGTGTCTTATCAAGAAATTAATGATTATTTTCTCAACAATAGAAGCTCTTTGATATAGATCATTTATTGACTCATCTACTTCTTCCTTAAACTCAGGTTCTATTGCATGATCATCCTCTTTAATAACTTCAAAATTACCAACCTCTTGAAAGGATAATTCTGAAAGTTTGCAATAATTTTGCATATGTAATTGAGTCTCAATGCAATCTTGTTCATCTACAACTGGCTCACAGCTTCCCTAAAAAATAGTATAACCTGATCCAATGATTTCAAACAAATCATTCAAATCATGATCAAGGAAATGTCCATGCTCCTCCACATCATCTTGCAAAGTAAGAAGAAAATTAGAAATTATTTCCTCTTCATCAGAGATTAAGGCATACACTTGTGACTTCTCACTCAAAATCTAGAATTCATGTTGAGAGACCTGAGGATTAATAGAAGAGGTATCTTTTGACTTTTCTTCCTCTAGAACATTTGGGATTTTATGATCTTCATCAAGTATAACGTAAGTGCCTAGACCAATAGAATCATAATTTCTATATGGGTCACTTTACATCATAGATAATAAATGATCATTTTCTTCTTCTTGATTATGTCTAGTCCATTCACCTAGCTCTTCAACAAAAACCCTTTCTTCTTTATTCATCATAGCATGATCTGCCTCTAACTTTGCAGTTGGTTCATTGGTGATGTGATCTTTATATAATGGCTCAGATAATTCTTCATCTTTGAACCATATTTGGTTCTTAAGATGAGATGAGACCAATCAAGGGACATATATTCTCCTATCTTGGTTGTAAAGTCTCTGGATAAGCATAGGCCAAAAATAGGAGGCATATCTATGACCACTACATCTTGATTTACAATTATATTGGGACAAGTATATAATTGTAATGGGAGTTGTTTAATTCTCCCTATTGTTTGTACTACTTTACCATCTAGATGCATAACTCATTTAGTGAGTGGCTCATATTTTATCTTTAAAGCATCAACTATCTGCTTGGGCATTACTATAGTACTAGCCCCTAAATCAATCATTACATTATGCAACAGTTTCTTGCCAACTATTAAACTTAAATAGAAGGGATCTGGTTTGGATTTGTTTGCCTTTGCTATATTATTCACTAGGGCTGTTGTCTGTAGATGAACTATATCTTTGAGCTTTTCTTTTTCAGCAGGTCCTTTGATAATAGTACCTTTGGGCACTACTTGGCCTTGTAGAGCTTCTTGTACTAGTGTCTTCTATTTAGGAATAGACAATATATCCCATATTGATACTTGTGCTAGAGTCTTCTTCAATTGATCCACCACATTTATTGGTCCTAGAGTCTGAGTTCTTTGAAAATAAGGATATCTTGTTATTTCTTGAATTTGTGCAGGAATCCCTTGATTCTACACTAGTTGAGGCACTTCTTATATGACAGCTATGTTTCTTTGTCCTTGAAATGGAGGATTCTCCATGACTTGACTATTTATAACCTCAGGTTGTTCCACCATCCTTCTCTTTGATCTAGTATAATAATCAGACTACACCACTAGTTTTTTGGAGGTAGATGCTTCAATCAAGAAAACTGATTCTTTATCTTCAACCCATGAGAACAAAGTGTGTTCCAAGGCTATTTATTCCTCTTGTTGCAAAGACATACCTTGCATCTAAGCCATTAAGATTGAATTTTGCATACCAGAAGACTGGTAGGCTTGATGTCACTGGAACTTGCAAACTGACCATCCATTCTTCTTTGCTCTGCCACCTTTTGTTGTAGATTACCCATGGGACAATCTCTAGGTTTATGAGCATTATTTCAAGGAAAACACTAGGCATTAGTGTTATCTGCATAGTTATTTTTCCCTGAAATAATCTCCCTATTTGAATTGGGAGGAATAGTCTGTGAGGGTGTGGGGAGTGTAACTAATTGGTTTGTTGGTTGAGGGTTATTTTGCCTTAGAGGACCCTGGTATTAGTTTGGCTGAGATGAAAATCTATTTCCTTGATAGCCTTGATATGGAGGCCTATGGAAAGGATTTTTTTGTCTCTTTATATTAATCAACTCATTAGAAAATGTCCTTAGGATATTCTTGATATCATCTAGCTCAGATGACTGAGTGGGGAAAATTTCTTTAGTAGGTGGTTGAGGATAGGTGTACATAGACATAGGTGGGGCTATAGATTTAGGGTCTTCTTGAGGTAATGGCAAGGAAATTTTTGGGAACATGGGCATGGGAGGCCTTGGGGGTAACTTTCCAGCATTTATTATATTATTCTCAGCTCTGACCGCATAGTCATAAGCCTCTGGCAAAGTGTGTCCTCCAAGTGACTGAATCATAACAGATATATCTAAATTCAAAGCCTTAAGATAAAATACTATAGCCATACCTGGTAATGGTCTAGCTATAGTAGGGATTCTTTCCCAAGTCTTTTGAAATCTAGAATTGAAGTCAGTCATGGCTTCTTGTGGTGCCCTTTGAATGGTAATTAATTGCTGTAACAAAGAAGACTTATCACCCTTCTCTTCAAATCTTTCAAAGAAAAGATCTCCGAGCTGATCCCATGTAGAGATGGTATTTGGGGTCAGGGACCAGTACCATTCTAGCGCTTTCCCTTTAAAATAAGATGCTAATAATCTTATGGCCACATTTTGTTGTGTGACAACATGTATATCACAGACATTTGATACATCTTGCAAATGTTCTTCAGGTGTTTTAAAGTCTTGCCCACTAGATTTGGGTGGAGATTTTAGGGCATTCATTGGGATAGGGTCCCAAGTGGCTAGTAGTATTGGGAGAATCAATGGACTACCAGTGTTCCAACTTGCATAATTTCTTGGGGGTATAGGGGCTCCCATATCTGCTCTTGGTATTGGTATAAACTGATTGACTCTTTCTTCTTGGACTACTTACCAAAGGTGGCAAAAGAATACCTGGATTTATAGTAGATTGTGATTTGGTTACTGGTCCACAACTATGACTCCTCATAGCTCTCTGGTTCATACGATCTTGAAAGAAACTTCAAGATTGGTCCCATCGAGCGTGCCAAAAATTGTTGATGTTTAAAATTGTGCTTGTTCTAACATCAACAATGGGAAGTTTCAAGATGTGGGATTGCGACTTGAAACAACCTCTATATTTTTAAGAAGTTGGTCTCTTCTTTATATCAAGTGTATACTGGGAAAAGGGATAGGAATTTTAACAAAAACATAAATGCAAGAAAGAAAAAATAACTATGGTGATGTGTCTGAATGTAATTCAACCTTAATCCTAAGCACAATGAGACTATATGTAAGATTTAATTACATTTAAGAGCAAACAAGTGCATGATCAATGTAAAAGATGAAAACAATAGAAATAGAGGTTCACAACATAGACTGATTTTGTAGTGATACAGAAAATATCAACAAATGCAAAGGGTTCAATCTTCTTATTTGAATTCTCCAGTCACATAAGAGGTAGAAAAACACACACAGTTATATAAACCTTCCAACTCAAGAAAATGAAACAAAGGCAAATGACATTCCTAATCACAGCTCTAGAAAGTCTAAAACTCTTGAAAACATAGCCTAGAATACTTTTGCAATGACACATAAAGTATCAACAAAGGCACAAGATTCAATCTTCTTATTAATTCTCCAGTCACATAAGAGGAATAGAAACATGCACAGTTACATAAACTTTCCAACTTAAGAAAATAGGACAAAGGCAAATGATATTCCTAGTCATAGCTCTAAAAAGTCTAAACTCTTGACAATAATTCTCTTAGAAAATTATCTCTAGTATCTGATTCCTCATTTTGGTGATCTCTGTACCCTTATTTATATCCTTGGATTTACTCTAGATTGTTTGCTTGTTCCCAATCTAACGGCCCAACTGAAATCTAACTAAACTGGAAGTGTCTACTAGAAGATATTTCTTAGATTTTGAAACGCTTTATCTTCTGGTAGTTCATTGGCTGAAACAAATCATAGGATGCCCCCTTCTCTTAAATGGAAGATAACACTTAGCCAATTCCTTGAAAAACTTCTTATTACTTTAGGAGACACCAGAGGATGACACTTGGCATTTTTTGCAGCACCTAATAAAGACACACGGCATTTTCTATGTAATTTATACTCCTTTTATGTCTTTGCTTATGAGTGTTCTGCCTTTGACACCTGTCATAATATAATTCTTTGAAACCTTAACATCTTAATAGAAATAAGACCCAAAACATTTCTTTCCTGAGTAACTTTAAAAGGGGCACATGGATAGGTGGCAATCTCTACTACTTCATCAAAGGACACATGGTAATCTCCACTTTACTTATCTAGAGTTACATGGTGGTCTCCACTTCTTTTAGCTACCTTTATAGAAACCTATGAAAGGTGACACATGGCAGTATCCACTTTACTCTATTTAAATCATAGAAATAATTGGGTCTTATTTCATATTTACACGGACAATGACACCTGGTGGCTTTCGCTTGCTTCAAAAATAAAACTTAAGACCCACCATAGTCTTTGCTATATCGGTGAAGTAAAATTAAGATAATTTGGATCTTGACACGTGATGGCTTCCTCTCTCTTCTATTGGGATACGTGGCATCTTCTGTCGCTTTTAGAAAAGCAAAATTGAGACCTTCTGCGATTGCCACTTGGCACTTTCTGCTTGATCCTGATACTTAGCTTGTTAAAACCTTTCACTAAAAAGAGATGAAATGTAGGTGTTGATATTAAATGTAGATGCTGACACTTGGTGTGTTCCATTGAATCACTATGAGATATGTGTCATGTCCTGACCAACTCATAGAAAATATGAAAGGTGCCTTGGACAATGACACTTGGCAACTTCCACTTGACTTCGACACTTAGACAAAAATGAATCAAAAGGAAAATTAGCGCCTATGCTCTATTTCAAAACTTCACCATCTCAAACCAAAGTATGCAGGAACCAAATTTTGTAGTGTGAAACTGAAAAATAGAATGCAACGTAGAATAATTTTTTACTCTACAGGTTCCAAGGTGTTCTTGTACATTTTGATGGCTATCACCTCAATGGGTTTATAGAAAACTTAAAGTGTTATATTTTATTTTAAAATATTACATTAGAGGATCTAATTTGTTCATTCAGTTCTCTCCTCATACTTAAAAAGTGTTGGTGTATAACACTTGAGCTAGTGACTTGTCCAAATTGTGCCAAAAAAATGTTTTGATATTGATTCTAAGATGTAATCAAACCTTCTGAGACATTAATGAATTCATCATAAAAAAACATCTTACAATGTAAAGGGAAAGTGTTTACATTCCACATCATCATAGATTACATTTAGTATCCCTAAATTAGTCTTGAAAGCCTTTATGTGTTCTTCAATAGTCTTATCTCCTAAGGGAGAGAAGGCAACAAGGTAATTTTAAGGGTTTTTTGGTATATCATGCACATCTTTAGGGATGCTAGTAGCAGATTTGATTAGCCAAGCTTGATCCATTAGGCATAAAAGAATATGAGGTCATTTGTTTGGGGAATATGATTGGGCCTAGGGTCCTCTCAAGACACCTTTAGCTGACCTAACTTTTTTATGAATTTCCAAAGGTAGGTATAGAAAGTTAGTATATGAGGTGGACTTTGTTAATCTACTAGGTATATCCACTGTAACTCAAGTGACCTCTTTCAAGGAAATAAAAGGGCCCTCCTTCTAGTTCCAAATAAATTCTTATTGATGTGGATTTTATGCACATCGAGTAACTTTCTGAGGTAACCTTTAACATTTTAGGATTCATGAATAAAAATTCACTCCAAGACATGAGTTGTGGGATATTGGGTTTTATAAACAACTTAATAGTGGAATAGTAGTGAGTGGATCAATTTTTTACCTCAAATGATTTAGATATGATGTGGGCCTATATATAATTTATATGGGTGGATTAATTATGGATATAACCTAAGGTGGGTGTGATAAAAAAAAATCAAAAAAGAAAGAAAGGTAGGGTAGGAAATAAAGTTTGTGGATAAAACAAGATGAACCCTTTTTAAGATGGATCTTTCACTAAAGGATGGAAAATCAATTAGGAACGAATGTTTACTATAAGTACACACATAATCAAAAATAATTAAGAGTCCAAGGGAACCTAAATGCAATTAAATTTAGCATTTATAATCAAAGGTTGATCCATTTGTGAGATTCCAATTTCACATCTACAAAGGGAGATTATGATTATTACACAAAATCATTCAAATTAGAAATAACACAATATAAATAAATCTATTATAAGAATATTCATGCACAAATAAAATACTAAGATATCAATTTAATGAAACTTCTTACAAGATTTAAAAATTTGGAGAAGAATAAGATTTGCACATCAAGACTAATTATAAAACAATCCTTAGAATTTATTATTAATCTTAATCACCAAAATTATCCTCCCTTTGGGATTGGGAGGATGAAAATATATATAGGCTTGGGAAGGGGATGCCTCATCCTCCAAGTCAATTCTAAATTTACATCTCTAATAATAGAAATATATGTCAAAATCTTGTAGAACATGCATGTACAAAAGTGTATAGATAAATAGTATTCTTTAACCAAAATATAATATATATGCCAAATAAATTTGGAAACATCATTACCAACTTAATTTAAACATGAAAATATATATCCATACTTAAGGTGGTGCTGATGTGACAACACTAGAAGAGGAAACTAGTTGTATGACAACTGTAGAAATAGAATTAGCCATCATATCCCCTTAAGGAATCAAAACTGACCTTGTTGGAGTATGTTTTACTGCATATCCAAAAATTTGGGACCCTATGATGATGCGATAACACTTGTAGTTGACTATGTGTTTGGTATTGATCCTAATGTTCCATATATGGCTTTGAGTTTCTCAAATAATGCATGTGAAGTTTCAAAATATTTATTGATAATATCAAAATTGATCAGGGAAGGATTAAATATTCTGATGGCCTTAGTCATCAACCTTGTATGCTCTACTTTTGAGAACTTAAATTTAGTTATAAGGGATTCAACGTTAGTTACTCTATCTTTGTAAAAATTAACTAGTTGTAGAATCTCATCATTATTTTTGTAGATGGTTATTTAAAATTCCTCCTTAAAGGTATATTTAGTTGATTTAAAGAGTGTTTCAAAATTGGGATTGTTTGCTAGCTACCCAGTATATATTATCACATTTATGACCGTCATATCTCTTATGATTCCTAATGCCTCATTGTCTTGGATTGAAAATTTATTGTATAAAAACATTCATCTACATGTGATAGTAAAAGCACCATCCCTTTTCAAAATTACATAACTTAAATCCCAAGAAACATCTTGGGTAGACATTAGGTTTAGATGATTGAATACATTATTTCTCACACAATAAACCAAGAAGCTAAGCCTCTTTTAAAATTATTTTAATTGGTGCCATAGTTTTATCACCTTCACCCTCTCAGGTTGACTCTCACCCTAGAGACTTGAATATTATTCAAAATGTTATATAGATTTGTGATTTCAATTTTGACACTAGCTACAATTCCCCAAGGGTATGAATGATCTATCTCTATAGTAGGTTATGTTATGCTTCCTCCTTACTTATATACATATCTTTCATAGCCTCCCTAGTTATATCTACAAAATAAAAAAAAATCTTATATATATTTTGTATAGTAATTTGGATTATTATTGGGATTTTTGGTTAAGGGAAATAACTTTTCTCTTTGTTCAAACTTTATCTCCTCCCTTGTCCTTGTGTTCAGCACTTTCCTCTTTCTCACCCTTTAAATTGTGACACTTTATCATATCAAATAGTGATTATTGGTAGCTCAGTGAGGACCAAGTTTTATCTATCTCTTTGACCCTACAACTATTTAATCTAATGGGGCACAATAAGTTCCCCTTATTCTTCAAGTTGGCTTGGGTCTTCAGAGGTAAAGGGTGGAGTAATCATTATAGGTGGAGTTATTACTGTAGGTGTTAATGAGTCACTTATTTGAATAAATAATTGGAGGGGTGCCTGAACAATCCTTTTCCATCCTAATGTTTTCATCTAAGGAGTGGTCTTTGTCACATAATTAGTCAGGCCTAGAGTTTTTATAACTAGGATGATTGTATGGGTGAAAATTGTGATAATTATATACATAATTGAGCTTAATATTTTTTTTGCGGGGGGGAATAGTGGCCATTATGGATCAAAAATATAAATTAAAACTAAATTTTCAAAATAGACTCTCTTCTTAGGAGCCATTATTTGGGTTGATGTTGAAATAACAGAAGAATCAATGGAACTAGAAAATAGTGGCCTATGAATAATATGGAAAATTTATAGCTTGAGTATTTAAAATAGAAATGGAAGAAATAAGAAAATAAACTACCTTATTAATATTTTTTCTTTATTCCTCATTAAGGATCTACTAGTCTAGTGCCCTAAATGAATTTTCTTCTTCATGAAAGCTTCTCAGGCTCATTTATTTGGCCTTTTCTAGCTGTGATGGGCTCTTTCCCTACTTAACATTTAATCCAATTGCTTTATTATTTTTTTATTTCCTTCCTCTTCATCTATAGGATAATACAATAGTGATATTACATGTCCATTATCTTTTTCCTTTGTCTCCTCATTAAGAGATACTCTTGGAGTAGTAAAATCCAAGGATGGTATTTCCTCCAGTTGTTGGACATTAAAGGAGGATGCAATGAATTTGGATTTAATTTGGTAAGTGACTATGGAAGGAATAATAGGTGACGGGGAAGATGAAACCAATGAAGGCACCAAAATAGTAGGGACTATCATTGTAGGTGATGGTGAAGGGATGGAAAGTGGAACAATAATGGTAGAGGCAAGAGTGGATAGAGAGGAGACTGGTATAAAAGTGAGTATTCAAGGAGATATGTCCTCCTTGGTGGTGATGGATGGAGATAAACTTACTTGAGGTGCTTAAGGGGAAGGAGGAGTAGATGGAAGAGATGAGAAGGAACCTTTTAAAAATATAGGGAGACTTACTTGTGTAACTTTATTAGGTGGAGGAAAAGGTGCCCAAGAAAATGTGATTATTAGTATATCCATAGGAGGTGCAATCTCTTAACTACAATGGCTATGACTATGGTAGTAGAAATTGAATGGGTAAAGGCTAGATGAGGACTAGGAAGACATATGAGAATATAATTATTAATATGGATGTTTTCTTCCCTTTGACTACTAGGATCTTACTCTTATAGATTGGTCTCTTCTTCTATAGGAGAGGGAGGCTGGTCTTGTTTTACTAAGTCCTATAACTAGTGTTAAGGCCAGTGGTGACTCAAAGACTTTTATGCTTATTTTACCATTTCTTGTGCCTATTCTTTAGTGATGTCCATGTCATATTAGATGTCCTAGGAAACAATCATTGACATCTAACTATCTTTCATATGAATCCAAACTTCAAAATCATTTAAAGCATCCATAAAGATAACATCATGTCCTTATTGTTGGTCGCCATATCTAATGGTCACCCCATTTTTCTCCTTGAGGATTTGAAGATAATTTATAAATTTTCCCTTGGGGTCCCATTCTCTGAATTGGGCCACCATTAAATTGTAATGGGATTTAACCTTCTTGACTTGATTAAAGTGTGACCTCACTACAAACTAAAGTTACCCAATGCTTAGGGTGTATTGTAGTAATAAGATTGATATTTGAGGTGAATGTCCTCATTTATAATATTATATAACTTATGAGAAATATCTTTCTTAACCACATTTTTTAGGACATGACATGGAATAAAAAAGTGAGGTGATCTTGTTACCTCACTTTTGATTATGGTACAATCTAGGTAGTATCAATAATCTCCCATTTTAGTATACTCTTCCTCAAATTATTAGATATCCTAGGAATCTAAGTGCCATAAATAGTCTGGTAGAGTTTAGGATAAGCCTCTTAAAAAACTATGGTAATTTCATTTCTAAATATATAAATAAACATGAAGAATAGTCCTCACATATTCTATTATCCAAGTATTATACAAATGACTACCATAGTCCTCCATGAGCTCTATGGACTATCTCAATGTCTTCATCTAATAGATAGGACATCATGTAGAAATTACCATTAGTTGACTATTAATCATGTCTAAACATTTGTGCCTTTAATATAACAGTGCTAATCTCCCTTAGGGCCACTATTTTGTTAGAAGTTAAGAGATTTTTCTAGAATGGGACCCATTTTACTTACACATAAGTGATGTTAGAAAATCCATACAATATGTTTAGAATAACAATAGATATTATAATACTAATCTTAAATTTGTTTATGATTTTTGAGGAAATGCCTCCCTTGGGGTTCAGTCTCTAACCCTTCACTAACCAATGATTCAATTTCCCTTCCATAATGTTGTGCTCAAGCCATAAATTAGTTGAGACCTAATTATAGAAAATATTGGGCCCTAAAATCCTAAGGTATATCTAAAATTCACATCCTAAAACATATGAAACTACATTATTTCATTTTATAAGGTGCAAATAATCCTTAGAGCAAGTGCAATTAAAGAACAAATCATGAAGCACATCGATATAGGACATTACCTTTGGTTTTTCAACTATGTTATGGAACCCCATGGTTCTAATTGGTAATAAGTTATTAATGTATTACTTATCCTCCTAGGATATATGATCCTATAAATAATATGCTTCTATATAATCAACTACATTCTAGATGGATGAATAGTAGGGAAAGTTAAAGTCCAGGTCACTTTTATTGAATATAATGTGTGTGTATTCAGTGTTCCTAGTAATGGAATATGCATAAGGGGAATGAATATATGAAGGTCTTGGAAAATACATTTTAGTAATATGGGATTATTTTTTTCCTTTACAAACTAACTGAATGCTCCTACATATTCACTAAAAAATTAGGGCTTTTGGTTACTTAAGAGCCCATAATTGTAATGTTTGATTCATATAATAATGGTGAAGTGACTTGTATTTTATTGGATTTCTCATATATCATCAAATATTATGACTTGAATGTATAATTAATGCAACATTAATGTGAACGTTTTATTTTATCTTATTCCTATTTAGATTTAAATTTGTCAGTTAGTTTTGATGCACTTTTTTTATGAAATGGAAAATTTTTGTTGACTTTATATGTCTAATCACCTCTTTGAGACAAGTGTTGATATATTTCTTACTAAATTTTTATTAGATATAGAAATTATTTATGTGTACTCTAGACATGCATCCATTTAATCATGACACTTCTCTATTTCTTGTTCACTTGGGGTCTTCAGACTTATGATCTTGATTTATATGCTCTAATGCTATGAGTTAACGAGATTGAGCCATGTGGAATGATATTAGGGATGTAGATACTTAAAAGAATCATAGACTTAATGACTCAAATATTTTAAATCTGAACTATATACATCCTTTAGGAGGGCTTTGGGTGGCTTGGATGTTGACACTTGGCATGATCTCAAATATGTAGAGACTCAAGACCATGAGGAAATTAACTTGATATTCCCTTATAATGATCCATTTTAATGGGATTATGATAACTATCAAGGTCTTGAATATTAAAGGGTTAGGGTACTTAGACTATAGGTCCATGAGGCCATTAGTCTTTTATTTAACCTTTTGTGTTCTGGGTTCATAAGGTTTCACCATGTGGCATGACCTTGGGGCCCCATGAACTTAGATAACTTAGATTTTTATATCAAGAAAAATTTATCTTGGTTAAACATGGTATTTCCATGTGGATGACCTGTAATAACTCAATTTTAGATATAGTATAAAACTTTTTAAAACTCTAGCATGTTCTAAGTAACATGACAATTTTATTTGTTAAGGCCTAAGAGCTTGGAAAATTTAGAAAACTTAGGATTCTTAGAAAGGCCATAGGGATCTTATTAATATGATCCTTCCACTTATCCTGATCTTAGAGCTCTAGGAAATTATGGAACATAATGAAGGTAGGGTCTAGACATGGATAATTTGTAAGTATTTGAAAATAGTTATGTGAACATGTGAAAATCATAGAGACACTAGGTTGTGACATGTTAGCTCCATTAGTTAATAAAATTCATGGTGTCAATTTCCAAGAAAAATTATAAAAAAATATAAGGTTTTAAATGAATAATAATTAATGCCCAAGCTTTGATTTCCATAATTTTGGAATTCTAATACTTTAGACATTGAGGATAAGCTTAGACTTATGCATATTAAAATGATGGGTTTATAAGGTTTATAAAACCTCAAATAAGGATACTCAAACAATAGTGGGTCCCCATATAATTTAAAATGTGTGTGTGTGTGTGTGTGTGTGTGTGTGTGTGTGTGTGTGTGTGTGTGTGTGTGTGTGTGTGTTAGTGTTAGTGTATAGCCAATCCTTTAATGAATTTATTTAGTTTTTTAATGTCTCTTATGGTTTGTAGAAATGGTATTTAAATATTTAATTATCTCAATTCTTGGACTAAATCAGATTCATTTTGTTGCTAGCTTCCTAAAATAATTCTAGAAAAGGAATGGTTGGAGGAATTGTACTAGTTTCTTGAGTCCTTTCTTTTTACTCATTAGGTTTTTATTTGATTAGTTCAACAAAGAGGTCTAGTTTTTCATTTTGGACTTTAGTTATGGTGATTGAGGGGTTATTCAGTATTTTACATGATCTCAACTAGACATTCTTATAGTCAATAGACCAACCCCTAAAGTTACTTCTTGTTTAATCCCATAGATAGGAGCTATCTATTTATTTTTGAGGTTTTCTACTGGTTATGCAAGTATTTGGGGCTGAGTTACTTGGTCAATTTATGGAGGTTGAGTGGTAGGGGGAGGCATTGACACCCTTGTTGTTGTGGAAAACTCCTTTAGTGATTAAAGGCTTGTTGGGGTGCCCATTATTGGTTTTCCCATGGTTTTTGATTGGATTGGGACAACCATAGTTGTTTATAAGGATAGAAAATCCATGGTTATGGCATCTATTCTTGTGGACCCCATGTTGGATGTCGTTATACCTATGGAGGTGCATGTATATCCCATGACATCATCCATGGGTTAAAAGGAGCTCTTGGAACAAAATGATTATGGTTTTGATTATGGGATAACTGATTTCCCTATCTTTGTATATAGTTGAGCTCTTCTATTCATTGGGTAACCTATTTTAGTTAGTTTTTTAGGAGAGGTAGGAAAGCACAATTTTTAGTATCATGATCATTGGTATCACAAATACCACACATTTTTTTCCTATCAAGAGGGAAATATCTAAGTGCATGCTTCAATCTACATTTTGGACAATACATAGCCAATGGTTCATTAGTGGCATTATCTTTTGCTTGTAAGCAACCTAGTGTGGTGTTTAATTGGACCAAAATCCTTATTTTAAGATTTTAAAATTCCTCCAAAGTTATCCTACATCATTTCTTCCCTTTCTTTTTTTCATTTTTATGACACTAGCCCTTGTTCTTGAATAATTCCTATAAAGTTCAACAATATCATTGTGACCAAGTTTGATTATGTCTCCTTTTCCCATTAGGTTAAATTATTCTCTAGCATAATCATCCATTAATTTTAAGAAAACTATTTTTCTCAAATATTCCTTTGACTCATATCCACATCTTCTATGTGTAAATAGGAAACTCTCAAGATAGTATTCTATATTCTAATGTTCTTTTTGTTTTATGTGAAAGAATTCTTCTTTTCTATCCTTTAATCTACAATAGTCATGATATTTATCCAAGAATCCATTTTAAATTTCATCCTATGTGTGAAGGGAAATTGGTTGTAAACCCATAAAATATCCCATGGCTAAATCCTTGAGTGTAGAAGGGAACAATTTTAGTTTTTAATTATCAATTTTGTAATCATAAGTTTCACACAAGACCTTAAATTCAAATAGAAATTGATCAAGTATTCTATAGACAATCCCATAAAATTAGGTAGTATGGATGGGGATATTTTTTCATTGAATCATTTTCATCTTGATTTAAGACAATATGATAGGTGAAAACTCTACCTGGTGGTTGAGATCTACCTCTTGCAACCTTATTTGGTGGATTATTTCCCAGATTGTCTCCCATAGTTTCCAAATATATGTTGTAAAGAGTTATATTGGGAAATGTTGAATCATTAGAAGTGACTATAAGGCTACTTGATTGGAATTCAAAACTTTGGTTTACACTATGTTTTATCCTTAACTTCTCTATTTGAAAATATGCACCTACCCTTGGGGAATGATCACAAAGCTTAGGTGAGGCTAGAAATGGTTCCTCCTAAATAGTTTGAAGTTATTTTCATATAAGGTCTTTTAGGATACTTTATTATTATGATTTACTAGTACTTGTGCTTTGTTGAGGGGTCTTTAGAATGTATCTTCCCTCTGAATCTCTTTGTATATTTATATATTTATTTGATTTATGGGAATTTTTTATTAATAAAGTATCAGTTTTAAGATTTATATACTATCGACACCTAGAAAATCCTTGAAAATGACAACAAAAATGATGAGTGTCATCAATCTCTTCATTTAGATCAACTCAACTTGGTTGATGTCATATCAAACTAGGGTTGGTTTCTAATGAAATTTAGTAGTAAGGTGTCAAAAATAGTAACTAACAATTGACTTCTTTGGGGGAGTTATGAATCATTTATCTTAAAGATCTATTCTAGTTTATTTAATGAATTATAACCTATTATGCAGACAATAAACACACTTTCTAGAATTAAAAATTCTAAAAAAGTAAACACACTTGTTAGAAATAAACACACTTCTTATAAAGGAAATTATTTGGAAAAAACACACTTTATGTAAAAGAAATTACTTGAAAATAAACACACTTTAACCTATTGGAATTATGATTTGAATCAAGTGCTTAGAAGGAAATGTTGAAATAAAAGACACATAAATTAATTTGAAATAGGAACAACACACAAACATGTAGATTAGATAAAAGCATTCATTTAACTTAAAGACTAAAATATTAAGTAATAATAATACAAAACATAAAATACCACTTGTAAGATATTGCTTCCTTACTTGAGTGGGCCCTTTTTCTCCCTTGGAATAGGATATAATTGAACATTTAAATATTTAAGAAAATCAAATATTCATTAACTTATGAAAGGATTAAAATTCAAAAATAAGCCAACAACTATTTTTAAATCAAATGCTTCTTACTCATACTATCCTCATATATGAACAAAAAGATATTGTTGATATACCACAATGCTTTTACAATAACTGATCCAAAACAATTAATCTCATAAAATATTGCTAACATTTTTTTGTTTATTTATAAAGTAGAAAAATATTACAATTATCTTCCACATTTCAAGGTGCAATAATGGGAGATATGGCATAGGTTCTCATATAGAGTCTTCAATTCATTATAATATATTTTAGTTACAATCTTGTAAAATCTAGTAACCAATATTCCATAATATCCATAGTGACATTCTTACAAAACCTTACTATAAATATTATGTATATAAACATGAATAATATATTTGGTAAGTTTCTACATGAGTTTGGAATTACCTAAAGATAGCTTAGAAGATATTTGATCAGGTATACATGATATGCCTATTGGTGTATGGACTCAAAAATTCCTTTTAATGAGTTTTGTTATTGAGATGCATAACTTTGAAGCCAAACTAACATACTCTAGAGCTAACCTAATGGACTCTAAAGCTAGATTGGTGAACTCCATAGCTAGCTTGATGTAATATGGAGCTAGACTAGTGAAATATAGAGCTATGATGGGTTGAATTGGTCTTTGGGGATTTTATTATTTGTTAAAACCATAGTATTTGATCATAGTGTGTTTATACAACCTATACATACAAAATTGGTGGATTTTAATACAAAGGGTTAGAACAAGTGGTAAAAATAAGAAACATTAACTCACACATACTAATCAAGGGAAAAGTATTCATATTCTACTTTAGATTAGAAATAAGTTATAAAATGCACATTTAAATCCATTAAGAGGGATATTATTAAGGGATAAATAGGGTCATTACTTGGATATAATAATCTATTCTATATATTCATCAACTTGATTTGACTTGAGTGATGATGAATGCATGGGAATGGAGGTGATAAGCTTGGATGTGGGAGTGATGTATCCTAGTTAATTGAGATGAAACGATTGATTATAGTTCAAGGATTATATCTATTACATGTATTACTGATGATGGATCACATTGATGAAGGATTTGACATGATTAAATAGAGGACATGGCACACTAATGTTTGCACAATATGGATAATTAGTTAGAATAAAATGATAAATGATTATGGAATTATGAGATTACATTCGAGCTAACGTCAAACACCTCATGTGACTGAGCACTACCTACATAGTTTGTATGGATCTTAGGCCAATGTAGTTCTCCCTAGAATGGAGTATGGGATAAAAAATGATATGATAGATAAGATGAGAAAGGATTCCCCAAAGGTGCCCCAAGGATACAAGTGATATTGATTTTTGACTTGACCAAAGATGGATGAGATGATTAGATTGTTAGTATAAATGTTATAGTAGTGATTATTAGAATTGTGATTTTTAGATGAAGGATTGATGATTCGATTTATATTTTATTTTGATATATGATTAGAGTTGGATGTTTGATTTTATTAGAGGAATGAGCTGATGAATAGTTGTTTTGATTGGATGATTACAATTGAGCTGACCTTAGACACCCTATGTGACTAAACATTACCTACATAATCCATATATACCTCAGGCTGATGTATTTATCCCTATAAGGGAGTTATGTGATTATAGGATATGTTAGATGATGTTGATGATGATCATGCCCCAATGAGACTGATTAGGATTGGATAAGATTATTGTTGATAATAATTGTTAGATATATTAGATGAGATGTTAGTAATGATTTTATATAAGATTTGATTTAGATTTTGTAATTAGATGTTTAATCTGATTGGATTTGGGATGGATGTTTTGATTTGATTTGATTGTTTGATTTTGATAGCTTTGATTATTTGATTAATAGTTTATTTGGATAGATGATGTGATTTGGATGTTTTTATAGATGTAAGTGATGATTTGTGCTACCATGGTCTTGAGTCATATTAAAAACAAATCATGTTTTAATGTAGCACTTGGAAATATTCACCATGATATGTGTTAACATGATGAATTCTTGTCATAATGCATGTTTGTCTAATGCAAAAGACATAAAAAAGTGTAAAATTAACACATAGCCTAATGAACCATTGTTATAAAGGACCAAGATGACATATTTTATATTCTATTGTACAATCACAAGATAAGATAAAAAATGATTTGATAAAAATGATATTTATAAAGATACATAAATAACTATGAACAAATAAATATACAAACATTTGATAAGATAAAATATTTAAGATATTTAAAAAGACACTTAATAAAGAAAATATATATACATGACAATACAAAAAAATAGATTACAAAATGAACACACAAGTATGTACACCTAGATGATGGGATGTATTGATTTTTATGTGATTAATGTCTTGTTTCTTGTCTTATTGAAAATTTATAGGGTGGGTTAAATGGATCATGATTTAATTAGTCTTATTTTATTTTACCCCTAGGTAACGATATATGTCGTGAGGTTAAATTTGATAGATTATGTGATTAAAGGATAGTCACAATGATTTTTTAGAATAGGATATGGATTTTTCACAAGGATTATGATTTTGGGCAAGGATATGGATTTTGATTAGGATGTAGGATAAGATGACTAGGATGTTTTAGATTTGATATATTTTATGATTTTTATATTTTTTTGGAATTTTTATGATTATGTATGTAAAAAAATGCAGGTCACTAGTAAAGGGAAAACCTTAACCTAGAAACCAAGATGGGGAATGATAATGGGTAGAGTGATGAAAGGATTTGGATGAAGCACAGAGGGGATGTGGGATAATAAGGAGTGGATGAGGGATCCCCAAGGACTATGTCATGATTTATAATCACCAAAATACCACTCAGCTATATGCTTAGATGTTTTCAAAATAGAATTAAAACTTATTCTTCTTCTTTAACATGGTTAATATGGGAAGAAAGGATGGTTATGATACACTATAAAATAAGTTGGAACATGATGTTTAGGATGGGTAAGGATGGTTTTAAGATGAACATTTTGATGTAGATAGGGTTTCCCCTAAGTTTCAAGATATTTGAAAACAATAAATTATTATGCATGATATCAAAAATTGGTTTTCATCATGGTACTTTCCCAAGGGACCATAAAATTAATTTTCACCATTGGAAAAATGGGGTTTTTTATTTTATTTATTTTTTAATAATTTTTTGATTGCTTGATGGCATATCAATTTGAGATACATGATTATAAAAAATTTAATCTCAACTAATACCTATTATTGATAGCTTTGTTTCTAGGATCATGCTATTGATGTGGGTTCCTTTAATATCATTGTGATATTTGTTGATTATTGATTTAGCTTCCTCTAAACATCTTAACCATGTGTCTTCATAGGCCCTAAAAAAGACAATACTATCAGGGAGGATATAATGTGATAAGGATTTGATTAAGGATATGATTTGGTGGTATTTTATAGTCATTTGATGGATGAGAGGATAGTGGAGGGCTTATAACTATTAGGAGATCAAAATTTGGGAATAATAATTGCACACACCATTACTAATTTTGGATGTTTGGATTGTGCTTTATTTAACATAGTTTCAAATGTTGCAAATAATTTTGAAGAATCTCTCAAGAGGACCACATGAATTTTATAATCCTTGGGCTTGAGATTAATGGTGATGTGAATGATTTTAGGATTATTGGTTTCTCAGATATTGATTTCAATGATGTCTTGATCAAATTATGCATAGATAATTTATTCATCTATGGGTGCTTTAAAGAGGGTTTTACCAACAAATTCTTATTAATTTGTTAGATCTACTTGATTTTGTTTCACCAAAATTTGATTTCCCAATAACACCTCAAATATGTTTTCACTTAGGGACATTCCTTCTTGATTTTAAATATGTTTAATTTTGTTGATAATTTTGATTTTGATTATCCACTAGCATCTCAGAGAAGTTTTCACTAGGGGAGATTCCTTTTTAATTTTAATAATTTTTTGATTTATTTTGATTTTTATTTTCTATTAAATCAAAGCTAATTTATTTATCACAATTTAATGATTGAATACCATCTTGGATCCTCATGGATTTTGTAACTAATGTGCCACTATAAAAGGAGTTTGACAGTGTGTGCTTCTATTAGTCCCAATCGATTGTTGTGGGAGGTTAATTATTGAGATGATGGAAAGGATTATATATGTAAAAAGGATGGGGGATATCAATGAAAGGATAGGTGTTATAAATAAAAGTATTGGTGATGTCAATGAAAGGATTAAGGGTAGCATGATCTTCATAGAGGTTAATAAGAGGACTTATTTCAATGTCAGTGGAAAATTCCTCAAGAATCATACTTTTATTATTAGGTTACCGTACTGATATATATATGAGGTACATATTAATTATCATGTAACCTTGATATATATGGAGATACTGACAATAATTTTGACATAGAATTTGACAATGATTCTAATTTTTATTGTGATGGTATAGTTGATGTTGATGTTGATGACACTAATGTTGTTTTGATGCTACTAATAACTAATGTTTAGATGGTGGCTGCAATGAGGGCCTATTAGATTGTTTTATCCATAAGTACCTTATTCAATTTTTCATGTGATGGAGGCTTAGGGATGAATGGATTTTAATAAACAAGAGATTTTGTGAGATGGGTAAAAGATGGATTACTAGTAAGTGATAGATTCTTTGAAGAAAGGTTTATAAAATATGGGTGGATCAAAGATAGGTTCATCAAAACTAGGTTATATTAAGGTATGAATGGTTTTATAAAGTCTCACTAAAGTGAGGATCATCAAATATGGGTTTGTTAAATATAGGTTTGTTTTCTTAATCTTGATTCAAAAATGGAAATTTTTTATCATGATCCAAAAAGGGACCTTGGTATATCCCCTCCTGCTCACTCTTGGACATGGATGTATCTGATTATATTTTGATTTTGACATTGTAGCAGTTGATGAGATCTTGGATGTATTTTTAAAATTTTAAGAATCTGTTAATAGAATGCCCTTAGAATTTGAGGTACAAAAAATATTCACTCTCTATACTAAAAGGGTTTAATTTTGGTCAGATCAAAGGGATTGGTGTATGGATACACAACTATATTTGTTGTGGATAGTTGGTAAAATATGGTTTCAAAGGCTTCATTGAAAAGAGTATACTATCTATGTTCATAACTTTGTTTATATGTGGAAGTATTTTATTCTAGATCAGATTATTTTCCTTGGTGTAGATATGGATGACCTAGTTGGATGACTATGTTTAATTTGGCTCAAGGTCTAGATTGGTATTAGACAGGGTTTCCAAGACATGTTTCCATTTTTTGGTGTGATAAGCATATCATGATGAAGGTTATAACTAGTGGATGGAATTTTTTATTATAATTGGATAGCAATAGAGCTAAGAGTAGGTTGACTTGGATATGGAAGGACTTAATTATTCCTGATCATGATGGAAGTTATATTTATCATATCAAAGTCTATAGGAAGTTGGGCCCCTATTTATAGGATTCATAAAATGACAATATCCTTGTTAGAAAAAAATTATTATTTAATTTGGGTGACATCCAAATCTATTTTGGGTGTCATGGATCAAGATGGGAAAAAGGATGGATGTTTTGATTTTTTAGCCCTAATATAATGGTGCATGGGAATGAATATATTGACTTAAAAATGATTTTTATATGTTTTGATGATGTGTAATAAATTTGGATTATTATTTTTTTATACAATTTTATTTAGATTGATTTCAAGCTTGATTTTTGATTTGATTATATTGATATTCCAATGATTGGATGTTATATTATTGATATTGATTACGGATGATAAACTTGAACAAGTTGATTGATTTGATTGTGTGCTAACTTGATTTAGGATTGGTTAGGGTATGGATAACCCTAAAATGTTGATAGGTGATAATCTTGCAAAAGATTTATGATTGATGTTTGATTGATTGATAGGATTGTTTTGAACATAACCCTAAATTATGTTTTGATTGATAGCTGTTGGCTAGGTTTTGACTAGCTCAAATAATTAGATTATTTTTCAACCTTTAATTGGGATGGATTGAGATATTATGCTGAAAGTGTGCCTTGATGACTATTTATTTGATTTTATATTGGTTGACCTTGAGATTGGTAAGTTAGCTCAAGTGATGGATGAATCAAGTTTAATTGGATAAATTGAATGTCATATTTAGTTAAGTGGATGATTGGTTTGGATTAAGTGTATTATTAAATGATTCAAAATTTAATGGGGTTTAGATTTAAGAAATCTTAAGATGTTGATTGTGAAATGTGAAGGGGTTATCTTGATGTGGATTAGTCCAATATAATGATTGGATTTATAATGTGATTGGGGGTGATTGAATTGATTAATGTAGGTGTAGACAAGGTTAGGATATATGTTAGATTATTTAGATTGGGTTAACAAGGTAATGATTGGATTGGACTATGCTTAGGATTTTTAATTATTAGGATTGGATTTTAGACATTGGTTGATGTGTGTTTGGATTAAGGAATATTGATGCATATGTTTAGATTAGGGAATTTATATGTCCTAGTTGGATTTAAGGATTCCAATGTTGATTGATTGTTGATTAAAGGTGTCAATTAAGGATGTAAATGTGTAGGTTGTTTTTATATAATGGATTTTTATGTTGATATTCTTTGGTGTGGGGGTTTACAAATAGTACAGGTCTAAAAAACAAACAAATAAGGTAAATCAAGACATAAACCTATGTTAGTAGGTGAAAATCAACTAAAAACCCATCAATTTACTTTCATAAATGGTGACTAGGTTGGTATCCCAACCCTCACTCTACATATATATGTGCTGAGTGATCTTTAGGGATGTTTTCCCCATACATTGATAGTTGTTTATGACTGAAGGATCTTAGTCTAGGGTGTATGGGGCTCTCTATGTGCATCCTATAAATACCTTATGATACATGGGATCTAAGTTCATGTAAGGATGATGTATAATACCTAAATATTAGAATGTAACCCCATCACTTTACATAATCCTTTATAGGGAATCCATCTTAGCTTTATGACATTTGTACTCCACTAAAACACAAATTTTAGATTAGTAAATGGTGATGAAATCAATGTCACAACCCACCTAAGGACTATGACAATTGTGTGGTGATATAATACACATCATGCTTCCACTATAAAAAAATAATAAAGGGAAGTGTTGATTGCTTTTGATCCCCATGGATTTCCTATGGGTGTGAGAGGAGAGCATACACAATATTGCCTCAAGTGAAACATAAACACATGAAATGATGTATTTATTATAATTTAAATAAAAATAAGGTAACTTTGATTGTTTTTTATTCCTAAGGTCACCCTATGGGTACGATGGGAGAGCATGCATAATTGGGTCACCCAAAAATATTAATTATATGAGTTAACTAATTGATTAAAATGGATTAAAAATATGGTTTATGTGATGGTTTGGCTGTTGATTTATTTAAAAAATGGACTTGCAAACAAATAATTAGTAGTTTATTTGATGATCTTAAAGGGAAATTATAAAAACATTTTAGAAAAGTAAATCCACTATTATAAAGGGAAAATCCCCCAAAATATAGTCAAATTTGTCATTTCATAGATCAAATATGCTATAAATACATTAGTCATTAGCAAAAAAGTAAAACTACCAAAGATTAAGAAAAACCTATAAAATTTATATCAAATCCAAAAATATTAGAAAACCCCAAATATGTTTTCATGGATGGATGAATGTTTTCAATGCCTTCAATTTGTCACAAATGGGAGGTCAAACACACACTTGTGTCAAAAGTTATGTCCTTAATAAGATAGGTTTTTAGTGAAAAATCATAGTGCAAAGCCACTACTAATCATGTCAATGCTGCCACTAATGATGGAAAATCCATTGTTTGATAATTTCATCTTTGAAAATTGACAAAAGTTAGGTTAATGACATGAGAAATTCCTAAAATTTGATTCAAAACTACTTTTAATGAATGTGAAGTTGTTGATTAAAAGATCAAATCCACTAATAACTAGAAACATACATGAAAGAGATAAAATTGCTAAAGACTAAGCAAAGCCAATAAAGTTAGATGAGAAATCGCTATTCATGATGAAAAAACCACTAAAAATCATATCAAAACTGATATACATATAAAAAAAAAGATAAATATGCTATAAAACAAAACAAAGCTGCTAATGATAATAATAAAGCCATTATTCAATAGTGGTGATTTTGATTATCATTAGCTAATAGAATATAATTAAAATATGAAGTCACTAAAATTTGAAGTGAATATATATTTTTTCGAGTGTAAATCCATTTTTATGTAGCATCAATATCATTATAGGCACAAAAAAAAGGTTAAAATGCAAAATAGATACAAATTAAATCAAAAATGTTAAAGAATGAATCAAAACCACTAATACAAGAATAACAGTTTCAGTGCAAGTGGAAAACATAGTTGGTATAAAAAATAAAATTATAAAAGTTAGTTTAAATTTTTAGAAATAGGATATATATGTCACTAATTAAATCTACCAAACAATTATTCAAAGCTACTGATATGCATACCAAAGTCATTATTACACAATGAAGCTGCTACTAGTTTGGGCATGGCAATTTCATCTAAATTAGATAACTTTTAATATCAATTCAACTTTTAATGATCCTAAAATCTAATAAAAATAGCTTGAAGGCATAAAAATCAAATTTTAAGGTATTTTTTCTCATTGTTATCACCAAAAATTTGATGTAATATGGAATTAGAGTTCTAAGCTAGGAATAATGAAATGCAACTCAATTTTTTTTACCTCAAATCTAATCACAAACACCTCAGACTGAGCTAAAGGAACAATGGATTAAAATATAAAATAAATGATGCATAAAAAATAAATATTATACCTAAAATTCACAATTGAATCCTTCCTCTTTATAGTGTGGATGTGCTCTAAAATACTTGAGGGATGAAAGTTTGATTTGGAATGTTTGGTTGCTCTTATTGACTCAAGATTTGGGCAAAATTTTTATATGGATGCTTGATTGCTTAAAAATGTGATGGAATGATTACATTTCAAGATTTCACATTCAAATATCTTAGTTTTCATGGGGTATAACTTAATATATAGAGTTACATGGGAGAGATCAATGGCTAAGATTTAGCAAAGGAGGATTGAAATCAATGGCTAAATTTTTATGTGAGGATTGGCCAGTTGGATTATGGAATTAAAAATTACATGGAGGATTATACAGAAAGTGGTGATGGGATAAATATGCATTAGAGGACTCTATATATGATTATGATAATAAATTAAGATTATATATATATATATATATATATATATATATATATATATATATATATATATATATATATTAGTGATTTGATTTGTAGGAGTGTTAGTAGGGATAGTTGAGGGTAGGTGGTAAGGAATATTAAATTCCTTAAGAATTGTGAGAATTTGATTTATGGATAAATAGGATGATAAGTGGATGATTAATTGATTTAAAGGATTTTGTAAGGTTAGTGTGATGTATAAGGATGTAAAGGGTGATAAGAAATAATATAACTATGGTGTTAATATGAGTAATGATAAAATTAATGGTGAAGCGAGAAATTTTAGTTGTCTACATGCCTATCAATACAATTTAAAACACAAATCATACATAATTTTACCCATAAATCCATTGATATAGAGAAAGAATAATTAGGCAAAACCAAAATACAAACATTAACGAGTAGGGAATTAAACAAACTTAATAGTAAAAAATCAACCAAAGCTTCATTTGATATTGAAGTGAAATAAACAATAATGCTAAACATGGAAATATTCACAACGAAATTGAAATATTTTTTAGTAAATCAATACATTATTCTAAATTTCCTATTGGACAAAAAATTGATCAAATTTCCTTTTATTAATAACTAATTTTGAAATCATAAGTAAAATTTTACGATTCAACAAATAAATGCATTACTTTAATAGATAAATTTCAAATATCCAATTGAACAAGAGAAAATCATGCTTCATATTTAAACTTATCTATTAAAGGTAAATTTTTACAAAGAAAATAAACCTCCTAAAGGTACTTCGATATCACTAAACTTTAAGACTACTGAACATTATCAATGAAATCAAAAATTTGATGACAATAATCTATTTTTTAGTGAGACATATTTGGGTATGTCCATATGATCTGATCTACTTGGATTGATGCCTCGTAAGACATATTATGGGATCGTATGCATACATCTTAGGCTATTTATTATACTCTATTTTCCTTGTTTTTTCTTTCATTTAGTTTCAATACACATATAATACATTTGAGAGTTTTATCACATCTTTAGAGTTACACTATATGAAATATATGGACTTTTAACTCTTAATTATTTCAAGTAATCAATGGATTTATGCTTCAACATTTGTGGTGATCCTATTATTCATGATATATGGGTTATTTTATTATTACATACCCTTTTGACACTTAATTTATATTATATATACATTTGATGACTATGATGATTTACATATAACGTACATTCTTATATACATTTAAGCTATTCATCTATACATCTAGTGCTTCATTGCTACAAAATTTTATACATAAAGTTTTTGTGTGCATGGTATATCAAATGAAAAAAATAATACAAAATATAAAAAAAATAAAAACATTCATAAAAGATAAATTAACAGATTATTGGGCCTTATCTTAGTCATATTATGCCGAACATGTATATTTTACCTATCTTAGAGATTTTTATACATCCATGTTTCCACTCATGTTTTTGGGCCTTATCTTAGTCATACTATGCCTAACATGTATATTTTACCTATATTAGATATTTTTATACATCCATGTTTCCACTCATGATTTTCATGGTACATATATTATCTAAGATGCAAGACATTACATTTATATATGGTACTCACTACTTGCCTCACCTATTGGGGAAATATTATTCACTGACAATTATTACATGCTGACATTTTAACTAGTTTTATTTTCTTTTCCCAGTTACCATATTAATCTAATTTACACAAATCGTGCATCTTATGCTTTCCTTCACTTAGAGTATATATATCTTAGTTGTGTGTATGAATGTATACATGCATTTATTTTCATACAAATTTTTGAATTGGATGGATACTTCCATATCATTTGCCTCAGATTGATATTTATCTATATATATTACAACTGGGTATCATACCATCCATATTTCTATTATTGAGATTTGGGCCTCATCGATACATCATTATTGTACCATAGTGTTGCACATATTTCTTATTCTATATGTCACACCTTGTATGTGGCTTCATCTTAGTGATTATTTCCATTCCATATTTTTGTGTCACTTTGGCACTTACTTTCTAATTTTTAATATTTTTATAGATGTTTATTTCGGGTTACTTGTTATGTTTCACTAGTTGTTTCCATTTGATTATTGATCCCTATTATTAACAATTGTATTGGTTTCCTAATGATGGAAACATATCTATGGGACCTTTAATTATATGATGCATTGATTTCTAAGGTAAGCCATATATCAATTAGATTCATACTAATCTTTCTCTTCTAGTTTACCAACCTTGATCCTTTATTTCTCATGTGTGGTCCCATGCCTTATTGTATTATTTTCCTACTCATGTATATATTAATATAAAATAAAAAAATGGATCCATACATGATTATTTATTTTTCCTATGGGGCCTAGACCCATATTTTTAACTTTTTGATCATATCATATTCACCTAATGGGGCATGGTACCCATCATTTCTTTTATCACATATTTTCTCCCAATGTGACCATGGTACCCATGGTTTATATATCATACGCTACTCATCTATAGGGTAATTATACCCATGTATATTTCTCATTAAATCATCTTTTTTATAGATTATATTATACCCATTTCACTTATGGGACTCCATTACTTATTTAAATTCTAGATCTTGCATTTACCATGTCACATGATAGGTCTTTACTCATGGTACATTTATTTCCATATCTTTATACTATTGAGTTTTATACATCAGAAAACATGTGGTCTTCCTCATATACATCATCATTCTTATCTTAGGATCTATTCACCAATGAATCTTGCCACGTATTCATATATAACATGTGATCTTGACATTTTAATATTATCTTATGATTGGGGGTTATACTACATTTGTGCCTTGATAAATTAATTTTGATAAGTTGTTATACCCTAAACATCACTTTATATCTTATAAAATTGTGTCATCATACCATAATGCAATATATATAATTCACTAAAAAATGGGTAGGATCTCATTTTAAAAAATAAATTAAATAAAAAAATAGCAAAATATAAATTTGAAAAACATTGATTTTTACATTGTTAAATATGTACCTATGATATAGGTTTTCATATCCAATATTTACACATTATTTATCGATGGGTATTAAATATAATTATAGTTTTATGATAATGGTGTTTATTCTATTTCCCACATTCTAAATGGGTATTTTTCATCAATGTCATGTTTTATCTTGGGGGAATTTCCATTAAATAAATCTTACATGATTATATCTATCATTTATTGTCCTTTGTATTATTTAGATATATTATATTGGTTATTCATCACATGTTTATACTTGGATCATGTGTATATCACAATAATATATTTATTGAGATTGTTACTAGGTTACATTGAATGTTTTACATGAATCCTTGATTGTGTGTGCACCTATTTTATTATTTTTGTGTCTTTTTCTAGAGATGATCCTCTTTTATTCATGTTTCATGGGTCACATCCTAGTGTGGTATTACTAACTTAAGTGTAGTCACGAACTTGTGTGGTCTGTTGATTTACTCATTATTTTTAGTCATGATATTTATCATGTATTATTATATTCTATGTTTGTATATATGATTTATATCATGAATATTACTATAATTTATTGGTGTCTATGTTTCTATGGTCTCTATCATGCATTAGCATTGCTATATATGGCCTAGTTGGGGGTATATTGTATCTCATTTAGGACATTATATTTGTTCCCATATTTATTTTCTTATGAGGGCATTGTAAGAATTTATGTTGTGATTTATATGGAAATATATTTCCTATGCTATTTTCACACTTATACATATATTAAAAAAAAATTCCTTGGTATTGGCTATATTCAAACTTTAGTGGCATACCTTTAAGATATTGATGCTTTGTCTATATTATTTCCTAGCATATTGGGTATTTAAAATTGTATTTTGAGATGAGTGTTTGGAGATTTTTTTTTCATCCCTCACCTAAAAGGGGGGCATATATATGGGAATATATATATATATATATATATATATATATATATATATTTTCAGATTGGAGATAACTTGAATGAACTTGAATAAATTTAGCTACTTCCTTAATTAGGAAGTGAATTAGGTACTGGTGACTCTAAAGGAAGTGTTGGTATGTTTCAATACTTATTTATATAAGTGGATTTGTTGTGGAATGTGGAGAAATATAAATCATGCGTATTCGTTCCTATGATATCTTTTAAAAATTAAAATATTCAAGCTTCAAGCTTCAAATATCAATCATAAGAATTGACTATGTTTAGAACCTTACAACTCAAAATTTTAATAACTCAATGTATATTAGATCAAAAAAACTATTGAGATAGGAAAACACCATAAAATTATACTTAATGGAAAGGAAATTATATGCATGGGATAGGATTAACCTAAAACTATCCTATCTCAATAAATTCAGACTCATAGAAGTGATCAAATAGAACCTATGATACTTTGTTAGTTTAGGTAGTGATCAATGAAATCTAAAGATCTAGTGGAGTTTTTCCTATTTCAAAAATTCTAAGAGGAAAGGGTTAAAAATACTAATCCTATGACATAAATAAATAATTCTCACTATAGTCATGAAATCAAATGATTGGAAGTAAGTATGTAAGTAAATTATACTCAAATATAATTATGGAAGTGAATTTATTATTGAATATGGTGTAATACAAAGCATGTGTATTAATTCCTATTCTCTCTTTTCAAAATTAAAATATTAAAATTTCCAAAAATTCAAGCTTCAAGCTTCAAATATCAATCATAATAATTGACTATGTTTAGAACCTTACAACTCACAAATTGAATAACTCAATGTATATTAGATCAAATAAACCCTTTAGAAAAGGAAACACTATAAAATATCATTAATGGAAGGAAATGGTATGCACAAGATAGGATTAAATTACAACTATCCTATCTCAATAGAATTAAACTTAGAGAAGGATGAATAAATATATCGCATGAAACTTTGTTAGTTCAATTAATGACTAATGAAATCCAAAGATATAGAATAATGTTTCATATGTAAAAAATAACAAGAGGAAAGGGTTACAAAGCCTAATACTATGGTACAAGGAAATGACTCACTTTACTCCTTATGAAAGTAAATTATTACAATTAAGCAATGCAAGTAAGTATGCAATTAAACTAAAGTAAACTAAGGGGGAATAGGGCTAGAATGATAGTAATTGGTAAGGTGCCATGGTAAAAAAAGTGAAGGTATAGGAAACCTAAAATGGAATATGGAAAGTATAAGATATCATATATCCACACTAGTATTATGTGTAGAGATAACTTAAATAAATATGCACACAAATTCATTTACTAAGAAATAAGAAACACCTATCTACTAAGTAAATAAAGGGAAGAATACATAGTTAGAAATGCTTTTCTTGGAGTGGAACCATTGAAAATAAATATCCCCCATGGCTAAAGTGGAGCCTTGAAATAGATGTTATGGGTTGAAGACTTCAAATGGTTGGACAAAGACTCAGGATATCCTAAACTAGGACTCCCAATGACTCTTTCTAGTGAGCTCCAAAGATTACCACAAGATAAGATTTTAAAAGACAAGGTTATAGACCATTTTTTCCTCTAAATATGACTTAGGGAAAAAGTGTGATCAAAATCAGAGTGAATAGAGTGTATATGATATGGTTGGAATGAAATATGACCCATACATATTGATTTAATACCCAAAACAAAACCTAAACTCTAAATTTATGGTATCAGACAAGATGATATAGTCAAAATATATCAGTTGACATAGAATGGTATCAGCTATGTTAATATAGTATAAACGTCAAAAGATAGGCTCAAAATTTCATTAAGTTGGATGATAAAATACATGAAGGGAAAATGAACTAAACATATGGTATTGTCCAGGTTGATACATAAGGATATAAGGAAACTAGCACAACTAAATATGATAAGATGAAAGGAGGTACTATTATCAATCAAGAGTGTTACCCTTGTGAGAATATGTGCCACTTACCACTCCTACTAAAACAATGGAATATGTCCAAAGTGTGGGTGTATTTGAGGTGGAGAGAATCTCCAAATAGAGGGTTAGTTCCCTTGATGTACTCACTAAATATCCTAATCCTATTAACCACTGATTCTTTGACTAAGGAAAGGGTGAAGGGATAATGCTTGCACTATAATTAACATGGAAAATTTGAAATAAAGGTGATGAACCAATGCTTATGACCAATTTTCATAGTAATTAACACACTTAGGAATCAAAGGATCTTTCACACACTCTCTTCACTTCAAGTATATGTATTCTACAATAATGTTTCATATAAAGGACTTAACAACACTCACTCTTTAAATAGAAAGAATGAAAGATTATTGAATTCACTTTCAAGTTTGGAATGAGGTTGAAAATAGACAATATGACCTATAAAAACCCAAATATATGTAATAAGGTACAAAAAATAGACATTAAAATAGGAAAGATACTGATTCTCAATGTTATATCAATGGAAATCACACATACACTTACCACAACAACCTAACAATGGAGAAAACTAGCTTCTTATTTCTTTAAAAGGTGTAGTAATTTTTTTGATATCCTTTCAGAATAGCCAAAGAAAAAAAGTGATGTGTGAATTCTAGAAAATAAGATAGAAATAGAAAAGAATAGGAGAGGGAGACAAAGCAAACCCAAAATAGGGGTGACTCACTTTGTCCTCACACCGTTCAAATCCTACATAGTAGCTCCTAGATTTTCTCTCCTCTTTCCTCACAAGAATGGAATATAAATTAGAGTTTCACATGTTTGGGAATATTTAATAAGTATTGATCATTGATTGGTCAAGTTTGATCCTTTGAAAGGCCTATATATTTCCTCATATTCTATATATCCTTGCTTGCATGTCCTCCTTGATGAATGAGTCCTCTTCCATGAAAATAGGTCTTATAGTCTTCATAAAATCCTGTATTTAATACTTATTCTCATCCATTTATGAGGTATCTCCACCTTACTTGGGATTTTATAAGGCTCCTTGAAGCATCTTTGACCTTTTTAACTTGCTTGGCATAGGAGAGGGAGAAGGTCTTCCTTAGGGTAGTTGATGACTCTTTCAAGAGGTTGAATGTTTCATGAAACCAACTTATGACTTCTAATTTTCCTTAAAGTGGTGTATAAATTGAGAAGTAACCTATAAATTCTCCTTGAATAACTTCTATGTAGTTATTTGGTTAATAGATCATTTGCATTCCTCCTCTTGCATCATGGCGTAGAATGTGAGAAAACATGGTTTTGCTTCAAAAATGGAAATATTCATCCATAGATGGTCCCTCAAAATCATATCAAAAGTTAAAAAAAACATTTGGATCCATCAAATAGTTCAAGAGATCTGATTTTGCACCTTTACCTTGATTTTCCCTCAATTCCTTGTAGCCCCTCCTTATGCAAAAGAATGTACAGAGTATTGTGGAAAAATGATTACATATTTGAGGACCCGGTATCCCCTTATAGTTCCATGCCAATATTTAGGGATTAACTCTAAATTTAAGTGCCTTTTTATCCCTTGTTCTCTCTCCAATTAGGCTTAATTAGGCCTCCTTACCTAGAAGTTGAGATTTGGATCTATAGGTCTCCCACATGTGTGAAAAATCCCAAGAAGTTTTTTATTAAATTTTAATAGTCCAATACCATGATTCATGATAAATTTAAAGTTCTAATACCTTATATAAATGGGTGAGCCATGAAATGGCCAAAACCCCTAGTTTAGGTACTTGTGCATGTTTAAGAGGCATTTAAAGCATTTTCCATGAAATTTATAGGTTTTTATGCTTACAATAGGTTTTTATAGGTATTAAAAACCATTTCAAAAATCAATATTCTGAGGATCATCCATTTGAAGGACTTTATAGACCCACAACCTCTTCTTTTAGCTTATAAAATTGAGTTTTCTTCATATTTTGATTAGGTGGCCAACTTGCAGAGCTAATATAACATTGTATGAGATCTCAAGAGATGCTTATATTATTTTTTAAGATTAATTAAATATCAATGGACCTTTTTAATTGATTTATAGACCAAATCATATCTTTTTTATTTACATAGACACCTATAGCCATGTATTTATGTGTAATTTTGTACACCTGTACCTTCTCATGTATCAAATAATTTCTTGATAAGATGATTAAGATAAATTATAAGGTCAAGAAAATTATTTTAAGGTCAATTTATTTCATTATAATCCACTTTAGGATACATCTTCCTCATTGGGTTACTACAAAGGTTTAACAAGGGTTTTTGGTGTATTCTTTTCTTAAGGATTATTCATAAAGAATAGATCCTTAACCTCATTTATAATTACAAAAAATGGAAGTGGGGGGACATATAAATAATCCCCAAACACCAATAAATCCTATCCAAAATCTTCCTCAATATACAATAAAAACTTTTAACCTTCTCGAGCTCTTGACAAGGTGAAAATATATTATCTGAGTACTTAGCCTTCCTAGCAATAGTTCATACTGATGTGGAGTTGGATGAATGAAAAAGTGTTGTGGATTAAATTATAATATCCATACCATAATATACAATAAATAATTACCACTATGAATTACCTTTGTGTATTTTTGAGATCCACAAAAAGACATATTTGGCATGATGAACTATGAAGAGGCCAAGAGAATGGTTTTAGGATCCAAAAACTTTTCAAATGTTCACCATTATCTATAATGAAATTAAATAGGTTAAATACAACCTATAATATGATTATAAAAATATTAAATGAATAATGGGATTTAAAAAGGCTTTTCAACTTGATTAGACACTATGAGGGTTTGTGAGTCATAAGCCAATCTGACCCTCATAACGTTTCTTTGATCATTCCTTTTTTTCTTTGATGGATATTGTGAGAGTATATATATAAGAAATATAGAACTTAAAAACCTTTTTAATCCTCATATCCAACTCTAAAATCCATAAATTCCTTCAAGATTCATACAAATACCTATATTGTTCCCATGAGGTCTCTTATTTCTATTCCTTAAAAGTGTTATGTTTTGAATGGTTGGATGGTTATAGTATTTAAACACTTGTGTATTAATATTTTGAGATTACCCAAGTCCTTAATACCTCCATTTACTACCAAAATTATATTATTATTACAATAAACATATAATATATCCCAACTCCTAAAGGTAGGCCTAAAACTCTTATTAGGTCTGCCTAAGATTCACTTAGCTGTCTTCATGATCATTCAATCATGTTAAAGGCATTCATTATTATTTTAGTGTGACCTATATATGTAACTCACACCAAGTTTTAAATAATTAAGGAATTATTTAAGATACCCAACAACATTCCATCTATGCAATGTTTTGATCTTCTTTTGGTCTAGAGTGAAGACCTACAGGTCTGTGACAACTTATATGATGTACCATTTGTAATATGTCTTCTGTACTTGTTATAAAAATAAATGGGTCCAGTAATACTTTGAGAACCTATTTAAACATTATAATATTCAAATTAATCTTCATATTCATGTACTTACATATCCTTGTAGGCTCTTATTGGTTGTGTTTGTCTTGACTATAGGCATTTATTTGAGGTCACTTACCTTATTGTATCTAATTGACCAACCTCTTCATCATATCAATCCTTGTATAATAAATTATTCTTAATAATCTTATGCATGAAAATGGATTTCAATAACCTTCTTGGCATTGGATTGGTATACACTCGTCACTATAATCTTGCACACAAGTTTGTATGTGCACATCCAACCTACCAGACCTAAATGTGTTCTTCAACCATTGTCATTGGTCATTGACTATAAGGATCATAGGAATGTTATGATTTCACAATAAGGTAATTTTTAGATAAGTTCATTTCCTTCATACCTCTTGAGTCTCAAACCAATTAGTCAACTCTCTCTTAATTAGGTAGACTTATGAAAGGTAAAAAGACTGTGTGATTGTGGCTACAGGTTTACAATGGACTATTTGATCACACTTTGAAAATCTATTAGTTAGGTTCATTTTACTTAAATAAATTTATTGTGATATATCCATCTAACATATAATATGAAATTCTAAACCTGAAAACCCATTGAGTTCATAAATGGGCCTATATATATCCCTATTTAGGCTTTATGACAGTGAGGTTAAGAATTATATCTTATATGAATTCAAGCTGAACCTAAAATGATGTCCTAAAGATCATCTGAGTATTTTTTGGCTTCTAAAATATCTTTTACTCACTCAATATCACCCCTTAATACACCCATTCAACCTCATGCTCTTAATAATCCTGACTGTATCATTATGGTTCCATTACTATTGTAGATGTTCATTTTGTCTTCTTTACCTCTGTGTAGACAAAAATAAGTATGATAAGGTCAATTCAATTACAAATGTTGTGATAATACTCTCATTTAATCTCCCTCACCTTGCATCAAATTTGGGAAGCATCAAATTTGAGAAGCACCAACTTGATGTGAGAAGACTTGAATAACATGAAACCAAAGAATACTCTTTACCTTAAATGTTACTAAATAACCTTAAACAATGTTAAAATGTATCTTAAACTCTATTTAATGATTTTTATTTGTACACTGGTGGTGTATTTAATGATGAGTTCAAGTGTGTTGAAGTATTCTCATATTCTCATCCCTCCAAGGCTCTTGAACATCCATTTGACACCTTCATGGCTCATCTTAAGTGCACATAGTCCATTTGAAGTCTCTTCTAGTTAATAATACATAGATTTGAGTGTCATTTAGGTATATAAGGCATACTAAGATATTTTGAGCTCATAGGTACCATTAGTGACCTTGAATAAATTTATAGAGTGATCTACAACTACCTCATGCTCTTAATTAACCTATTTACCTTTATGACTCCTATCTATGATCTTGTTACAATAGGAACTCATGATTTTATGAATGTACCTTGCTAAAAGATCATCTCACTACCATTTCTCAAGGAATCCAATATTCATATAAGTAATACTCAAATTTATTGAAGATAATAGGTGTGACATGATTGAAACGTAAACCTGAGAAACCTTTAAAGATGAAAACATTTAGTTACTAGATCAAACATGCTTTCAAGCTGTTGAATCTGATAATCAACATAGGAAACTAGTTTCTTGCCAAAATACCATTATAAAAATAAATTTCCTCGTGATTCTAACATGTAAAAGGTCTTATTTGACTCTAAAATAACCCCAATATAACCATTTGTCTTCATCAAGTTCGAGAGTGGATAAGTAGAGGCAAACCTTGACCATGTCTAGATGATTAGGATATAATGGCCCCATTACATTATTAATGATTGTTCATAACGATGGGGACATTAATCTAAAAACCAATGCCACTAAAATTGAAGGTAATTAGGGTCCCTATCATTAACCAATATATTTTGACCTAACCTTCTCTCTCCTAATTATACTAAGTAAAAAAAATTTACCCTCTTTGAGATACCAAAGAAGTTGATAGGAGAGATGAATAGGTTTTCTATATTTTATCATCTTAAAATCCTTTAAAATCATGGATTTGACATTGAGGAGAATAAATGAAGTCTTGAAGATGCTTAAAAGTCAATTATACCTTGAAAAATTATATGGACAACCTCAAAAGAGCCCTTTTTATCACTATAACTACCATAATCACTTAACATACCTGATGGAAATGCTAAAAAATGTGTTCAAAAGAAATTTTTATGTATAAATAGGTGTATCATAACCTTCTTTTAGTACTATACTTTCATTTCCTTTAAAAACCTACTTTGAAATCCATAAAATGGTCTAAAATGTAACCAACTGGGTTATGATGTTAGTCAAGAATACAACCAACCTATTTGATCCTTTGTAGAGCATGAAATGACCTTGACACCTATTATGAGACCTATCAAGACACCCTAAACTCATTTCATCACTTGAAACTCAATGAAATAGGTCATGGAATGACTAGACATGTACATAGTTTATGAGGAACAAAATCTTAAACCTATAAAATATATCTTAAACTATTATAAATAAGGTTAAAATTTACCATTCCAAGGACATAACAAAACCAACACAATGATAAATAAGTTAAGAAAACATGATGAGCAAAGTCTCAAATTGTAGGGGTGATAGTTTGACCTGAGAGGTCAAACTTGTCAACATTTTGGTGACTTGATTGAGAAGCATGCATGTTATGCTTATGAGATATTAAATTGACATCTTTTTTGGAATCATTAAATCTCTCTCATACTATAAAATTAACATAAACAAACTTTGACAAATTACTACAACTCTTGATTCAAAACAAGATAGTTTTTTTCCTTCCAAAAATAAGGAAAGGAAGACAAATAAAACAAGGGGAAACTAAATAATAAGACACATGTGTTAGATAATAACTTATTTTAAATAAAAAATAAACAAAATATTGTGATAGGATAACACTTGGAGGAAAACAAAACAAACTAACTATTTACAAAATAACTTATCTCTTAGCAATAATATTTTAGATGGATCCCATTGACTGGGATTGGGATCTCTTCACCATCCATATTGGTAAGTTGGAAGGCATTGTAGAATTTATAGCTAGAGATTATATAAGGGCCACTCTAATGTGAGTCAAATTTGGTGTGCCTTCTTGGTTTGGATCTATCCTCATCCCACTTGATAACCAAGTCTCTTTCATTGGAAATCCTTAAAGATGCCCATCTATCAAAAGTCCTCTTCACTTGTTCTTTAGGTATTTACATGGCCAACATGGAATAATTTATAATTTATTATAGATCCATAAGATAAAAATACCTCACCTCCATTGGTTCATCATCCAACAACTCTAGTTGATGCATAAGTTCCAAATTAGGGAACTCAAGTGAAATTGGCAACCTTGCTTCATTTCCATAGACAAACTTGTATGGTGAATTGGTTATGGCCCTTTGGAAGGTGATTGTATCAGCCCATAGAGTTTTATTAAGCTTCAAATTCCATTTTCTTTTATTATTCTCAATGTTTCTCCTTATGATCTTCAATAGGTTCTTGTTGGTGGATTTAGCAAGGCCATTGCCTTATGGGTAATAATTTTATGAAGTGATGAGGTATAAACCATGTTGAATAACCCATTGACTAATCCTAACTCTTAAAAATTATATAGTATTATCTAAAATTATGGTGGAGGTAATTCTAAACCTTGTAAGAAAACCTTAATATAAATTTAATGTGATGTATTTGTTTGCTTTCTTCAAAGCCAATGCCTCTGTCCATCTAGTGAAATGATCCATGGAAGTAAGGATACAATTATGACCCAAGATTTAAGGTGGATTAATAAGGCCAATTAATTAAAAATCCCATTGGATAAATGTTTGATCCACTAAAATTATTTGAAAAGGTAGGGCAACAAGTCTTTCTTTGCCTATAAACATGGCACATTTCTTACATTTCCTCACTCAAGCATGGTAATATTTGAAAATGCTTGGATAATAATACCCACCCATCATGATCTTAAGGGATACTATCCTTTCTAAGAATTTTGCTCCATCTTATCCATCATATAATTCCTCAATAAATATTTCTACTTGGCTTGGCTCTATGCACCTCAACAACATGCAATTGATGTCTTTTTAAAAAAAAACACTCCATCAACAAGGAGAAAAAGAATGTAATACAATCTGAAATACCTTCTCCTCGATACACTCAATTTATGAGGATAAAAACCATCTTTGAGGTAGTTTAGTATGTATTGAAACCATCTTGATGGTGATGTATGATCATCTACAATTTATTCCTCATTGAGAACTAGAACTGTCTCCTTATTCTCTTGCAAGTCTTGGGCTATGTGTTCACATAATAATTTTCATCTAATCAGTTTAGTCACTTTTATCTCAACATAATACTCCATCACTCTTATTATATAGCCTTCCCTCTTCTCATTTATGTCGTTCTTCAACAAGAACTCATTGATGCTAGGATGAACAACCATTAGATAGATCTTGTTGTTAAATAGAAAGTGTCTAAACTTATTAAGACATATGATTATTTAAATTACATGTTTCTCTACATAAGTGTACCTTATCTCATATTATTATAAACTTTGATTAAATTATGCTATTGGATGCTCCAAGGTTTATTGATTTTATTGCATGAGTATACCTAAAATTGTGTCCACATTAGCATATGCATACAAGATGAAATATCTTAAAAAATTAGGATTAATGAGGGTAGGAGCACTAGATATTACTTGTTTGTTCTCTTCAAAAATTATCATGCCCTCCTTAGTCCAACTGAAATTCTAATTTTTAATAAGCATGGTTGTAAGTGGCTTGGACAAGGTTGAAAAATCAGATATGTATCTTCTGATGAAATTTATTTTTCTAAGAAAATTATATAATTCCTTCTTATGTTTAGGTAAATATAATGTAATAATGGAGTCTATAATCTCAGGATCAATACTCAAACCATGTTTAAAAACCACATGTCCAAGTATCTTACCTTTATGTACTAAAAAGACAAATTTATTAGGGTTAAGAGATACCCCAAATTGTCTACATTTCTCAAACACTTCCCTGAGATGAAACATGTGCTCATATGAATTATTTGAAAATATAGTAATGTAATCCAAGTATACAAAAACAAACATGTTGATTAGAACTTGGAATGCCATATCCTTGGCTCTTTATAACATTATTCCAACATTGGATAAAGTGAATGGCATTTTACTATAAGCAAAAGTCCCCCACTTGGTATTGAAGATTATCTTAAATTGATCTTGATCCTTAACAAGTATCTAGTTATATCCACTATAACCATCCAACAATGAGAATATTTTCAAACCAACTACTAGCTACAATATTTTCCCCATTGATGGAAATGGTTAATTATCTTTGAGATAAGCCTTGTTCAAATCATAAAAATCCACACAAAGTCTAATTTACCCATTTTTCTTCCTCATAAGAACAAATTTTGTCACCCAAGTAGAATGCTTGATGGGTAAAATGATGACTAATTCAATTAGCTTATGAAGTTCAATTCTCATCAAAGGCTCAAGTTTTGGATTTATTGGTCTTTACCTTTGTCTTACTAGTTTTATATCAGCCTCTAACTCAATGGTGTGTTGATCTAAACTTAGATTAAATCCCTGAAAATTACTATACTTCCATGCAAAGACACCAACTCTCTACATAAATCAACAAATGACTCCTTTTGAGATAACGAACATACTTTACCCAATTTGAGATTCCTTCCAATTGCTATTTCAATATTAGCATAATGTTCCTTTTTTGTGGAAAATGAATTCTTATCTCTTATCACTTCATCATCTCTACTGAAGATGTTTTCAAGAGTGACCAAACCTTTAGGCAGCTTATTGGACTTGAGTTGGACAATTTGATCTCCATATTGTTGCAAGAGTTTTGACTAATTTCTAGAAGAGAATTCAGCCTCCTCTTGTAAGAAATGAACAATTTGGTTATCATATTCAAAAAAAATCTATTTCTAATGATTATTAGGAATATAATGCCTCACCACAATCTTGATATGTGACCTATTTTTCTCATTCCTTATATTAGCTAGAATGTTGAACTAAGTTCCTATGGTATCCAATCTATCTACATGTTTGTTGTTCTCTCTTAATACTACTTGAATATCAAAAGAATAAAATTCCTAAAGGATATCCCAAATTCTATGTTTACAAGACCTTATAAAAGCATTCGTGCATACATTAGTCCTTTCACTTAGTGAACCACAATTTTACTATCACCAAAATCTTGTAAAACACTGATTCCCATCTTCCTAGCCCATTACAAACCATGGACTAGAGACTCACACTCTACTACATTATTAGAACATCCAAAATAAAAATTAATAGTATAATAATAATTTTTTTTATTGGGTAATATGAGAATCATTATATCCCCAATACCATGCTTGTTCTTTGATACTTCAAAGTAAATTTGTCAAAGACCATCCTTTGATTCATCTTCTTTGACTATAGCTAAAATTTATGAATCATTTTCATGAAGACAATTGAAACCAACGACTTCCTATTCTATAATTTTTTAAGCATCATGTTCATGAAATTTATAATCCCATTAATCAACAAATATATTATAAACTCCTTCAAGAGGTGAGTTGGCTTCTACTTCACTAGCTTGTTTTACCTCATCTGAGATGACACAATTTGTATTCATAATACTTGGCAAGTAAGGTTACAAATGAAATAATTTAATGGGTTAATAATTAATAGTGACATTGGTACCATAAATTTTTCTAAACATTATATAATTCCAATCAAATGATAAGTAACCACCAATCTTTGATGTGGAATCTTGAGACAAGCACATGGCAAAATATGGAGGCAAGTCCACTACCACTACATCTTGTTGAAAAGTTACATTTGGGAAAGCATGTAAAGTTAATTTAAGGTTCTTGATCATTTAAATAGTTTTTTTTTGGGATCCATAAATATTTAATACACCTTTGGTTTTTGGTTTATATACCAAACCCAACTTGTCTGCAATCTGCTTAGGCATAACCATTATATTAACTTCCCTATCAACCATACAATTACAAACTAAAGTGTTACCAATAATTAAGGATAGATAAAAGGGATGTATATTATTTAAAATTTAACTCATATTTATTCAATTTTACCTCATTATGTACCTTTTATACTTATTGTTTTATAGGTTGATATGAATTGGCCAAAACTATACTCTCCTTCTCAACTAGTTTTGAAGACAACTTGAAAGCTGAAAGCTCCTAAATAAGCATGTATTTTTACCTTGGGATTTCCAAGGAATACCACATACTAGTGATAATATTATAATTATTCATGTGGTCAAAAATAATGAAAGGATTTCCACTCATCTTTGGCTGCACTCTTGGAACAACTGGATGATCTTGCGCTTAAGACACTTGGTGAGTTTTGCTAACCTCTAAGTTCTAATTTTTTTGTGGTGTTGAGATAGGAAGATAAGAAGTAGAAAATTTAAGAATAGTATGAGGAGTGTTTGTAACATGAACCACCTATTGAGTCTCATCAATGACCCTTTTCTTATCTCTAGAGATAGCTACGACCACATTATTTGAAGTACTAGAGTCACCAACCTAATTCAAAACTACATGGTCATCAATTTGCTAGTTTATAAAGGTTGAATTAGGATGCCCTTATCCATGATGAACTTTATATTATTGTTCCATACCCTTACTATGTTGACCTTTAAAATAAGCCTATTATTGGGTCATTTGAGGAACTATCATAGTTTGAGATACCAAAGTTTGATTCTTCATATCATTTAGATTAGATGGCTACCAACATAGATCTAGGATAATGTTGTTTTGTGTTGGTATAGGTATAATGGATTTAGATATAGTATTTGGATCAATTTCAACATAAGTTTTGGCTTGTGTGATAGCTCCTTGAGCTTGATATGAAGGTATTTACTCTTTAAAAGGATGATAAGGAGGTTTATTGTCCCTGAAAGGCTGATGGGTACATTGATTAGGTGTTTGGTAAGGCCTATTAGCTTAGTAATACTACTTTTTTAGCTAGACTATTTCATTTCCAAAGGATTACAACATTCCATTGAGTTATCCAATTAGTTGATTAACTAGGAGGGGTTATAAATTATGCTTAAGTGATTGGAATTGAAGCTATTGGTGGAGCTTGAGGGGATAAAATTGGATGAGTTTATGAAAATATGGGCATAGGAGGTCTAGGTGCCAACATTATAGTCTAAATAAAACTATTTTCTAATCTAATATCCACTTCACATGCATTTAGAAAATTAGTGCTTCCCATAGATTTAATCATGACACTGATATCTTAATTTAAAGATGATAAGAGATACAAAAAGACATACTTTGGAGATGGAATAATTATAAGAGGTATCCTATTCCATGTCTTTTAAAACCTAAGATTAAAATTAGTCATGAACTCATGATGATCCATATTAATGGTTGTGAGTTATTAAATTAGGGATAAGTGATCAAAATTATCCTTAAACTACCTAAAAAACACTGCACTGAAGTCATCTCAAGAAGCAATAGAGTACAAAGTGAGGTTTCTATACCACCGCAATGCTTTTCCTTTGAAGGATGAAACTAACAGATAAATAGACACATTTTCCTAGAAAATATTATGGATAAAACAAAGGTTGGATACATATTTAATGTGATCAGTAGGTGAGGTTTAGTCTTCCCCTAAAAAATAAGGTATACTCTTAAGATATGAAGCTAGTATATCATCATAATGAGCAATATTTAGTGGGATTCCTCTATTGAATGAGATAAACACCTGGTTCCTAAAAATAACCATTTGAATAGTGGGGATTAAATTATCTTGTACAATGGGCTGATTAGGAGATTAAAATAGTTTCCTAGGATAAGGGTTTGTTCTTATGATTTTTTTAATTTTATAAGAATGAGAAGGAAACTCAACAAATTCAAAAGGAATATCTTTGCTTGAATATTTTATGGTAACTTTTGGCATGAAACTTGTGTTGGTTTACTACTAAGAATATTACAACCTCAAATTATTTTCTAGTTCAAAATATGATGAGTGTCCTCTGCTACTATAAATTATTTTATCTAGCTCCAAAATTTAGGTATGCTAATGCATATGTGTCCCACTAGGAATGATAAAAATTATTATCAATTAGGAGTGTTACCCATTTGAGAATGTGTGCCACTTCCCACTCCTAATATATATATATATATAATGCAACCAAACCTATATATATATATATATATATATATATATATATATATATATATATAGGTTTGGTTCCCTTTATGCACTCACTAGATTTGATCTTAGTCCTACTAACAACTGATTCTTTGACTAAGGGAAAGGGTGAAGGGATAATGCTTGTAATGATATTAACATGGAAAAATTGAAATAAATGTGATGCACCAATGTTTATGACCAATTTCACTTGTAACACACTTAAGAATCAAAGGATCCTAAAAAAATTCTCTTCACTTCAAGTATATGGTTTCTATATATATATATATATATATATATATATATATATATATATATATATATATATATATATATATATATATATATAGGTTTGGTTCCCTTTATGCACTCACTAAATTTGATCTTAATCCTACTAACAACTGATTCTTTGACTAAGGGAAAGGGTGAAGGGATAATGCTTGTAATGGAATTAACATGGAAAAATTGAAATAAAGGTGATGCACCAATGTTTATGACCAATTTAACTTGTAACACACTTAAGAATAAAATGATCCTAAAAACATTCTCTTCACTTCAAGTATATGGTTTCTACAATAGTGTTTCATACAAAGGACTTAATAAAACTCACTCATTGTATGGAAGGAATGAAAGATTATTGAATTCACTTCCATGTTTGGACTGAGGTTTAACATAGACACTTAATATGTCCTATATAAACTCAAATATTCTATAATTATGTAAAAAAACCATACATTAACATAGGAAAGATAATGATTCACAATGTTATATCAATGGAAATCACACATAAACTGCACACAACAACTTGAATAGAATTCCCATATCATATAGAGATAGGGCTTCCGGGATCTCCTCTTTGTTGTTTTGAAGAAGACTAAGTCGTCACTCACCTGGGAGAGAAGTGGCCCCAATCTCAAATCTCATGTAAGTAATAGACTTGAATTGAATAGATGGGGGATCCGTCAAGTGGGAGAGCCGTGTTATGGGTGACCTTATTGCACGGTTCAGAGAGCACTTGTGCATGTGAATCTATATGACGGTCCGAAGGTTGGGGACTCGACTGCCTATATAACTATCTGGAGGGGACTATCTAGAGTCTAGTCGGCCCTGGCGAGAGATCGAGGGACAAGACAATATAGAGTTCTCTATATAAGATAGATAGGGGGTGGGGGGGCCGACGGCCTCGGCCTACTCTATATATAGCCGGACAGTATATAGAGGTGGGGCGGGGGGGCCGCCCCTAGATAGTGGTGGGAGAGAGGCCCCGACGGCCTCCCCACTCTATTGGGGGAGGCCGCCCCCTAGATAGTGGTGGGAGAGAGGCCCCGACGGCCTACCCTACCCCTACCCTACCCTACTAGATATAGCTTTGGCCCCTCTACCTCTACCTCTACCTCTACCTCTACCTCTACCTCTACCTCTACTCTACCTCTACCTCTACCTCTACCTCTACCTCTACCTCTACCTCTACCTCTACCTCTACCTCTACCTCTATATTTAAACTCAACTCTATATTGGAGGGCCCCTCTAACTCGAGACATATATATAGAGAGGGGGCCCAAGATAGAGTTTCTTTGGCCCCTTCTATATAAACTCTATCTAACTCCCCATATATATAGAGAGGGCCCCCCCCCAAGCCCTATCTATCCCATATCAATATCAATATCAATATCAATATCAATATCAATATCAATATCAATATCAATATCAATATCAATATCAATATCAATATCAATATCAATATCAATATCAATATCAATATCAATATCAATATCTATATAGAGGGGGAGGGGGAGGGGGAGGGGGAGGGGGAGGGGGAGGGGGAGGGGGAGGGGGAGGGGGAGGGGGAGGGGGTTAGATCTATCTAAGGGGGCCCCCCCCTCATATAGATCTAGATCTAGATCTAGATCTAGATCTGCCATATATAGATTAGATAGGCCCCCTCTCTATATAGATGGGATATATAGGGCTTGAGGGGGATACGGGAAGAATGGATAGTCGACTGGATAGTCAACCCGCTGGTCGAGTGCATGAATCTCCCGATCGACATAGATAGGGGTCGAGATAAATGGAAATGGCCTTCGCTTCGGATTTGCCCGGCAATTCTGTCGTTGACCCTATTCACGTTCCTATGATGGCCCAGGAACACGCTCATTCTTCAGCCGTAGAGAAACCTTTGAATTGCGAGGTACCATTACGGGCTCAATATATACGAGTGTCATTTCGCGAAATCACTCGAATTTTGAATCATTTACTTGCTCCAACCACTCATGCTATGGATGTGGGAGCATTAACCCCGTCCTGTGGGCT